>CM071609.1:8412425-9012425 GCA_036365135.1 Miichthys miiuy
GGAGGAAGAGGAGGAGAAGTGGAGTTCATTTTCTTTCTCGCTGTGACTGAATGCTACTTAAGAAGAAGAAATGTTAGCACAAGCTTTGTGTGTGTGTGTGTGTGTGTGTATGTAAGTGTGTTTAGGTGTGTGTGTGTGTGTGACCTCTAAAAGCTTGCCTGTGAGCCTGCATGTGCACTCCACAAGGTTCTCATTAGCCTGTGAGTGACACACACAGGACTACAGTGATGTCACTGGTCTCATTATTCAGTGAGTGCTACCATCTGTCTGTCCCGACCAGTCCCCTCCACACACAGACACACACACACACACGCACACATACCATCTCATGTCTTCCCCATGCTCTCCTCTCCTCTGAGCTCCTGAGTCACACACACACACACACACACACACACACACACACACACACACACCAAACCAGACACACACCACTTGTTTTTAAAATTGTGTCCGAACTAACGTTTCTCATCAGCATTTTTGCTGATCATTCCTCATTTCCTGTGCATACCGAGTGTAAAAACAAAACAAACACATAAGGAAGAATCATTAAATGTTTTCCCCAGTTCATTCTGTAATTAAAACGTACAAAGAGTGAGTAAGTAATGGCTATCATGTGTCGTCTCCTTGTAAAACTGAGTGTGTTTTAGGGTCATTTACTCTCATTTCTATCAACAACTGCAGTTTACACAGTAAAGTTTGAGATGTTCATGTGTCTTTCATGTGTGTGTGTGTGTGTGTGTGTGTGTTATTGTCTTCACCTGCCTTCACAAACAAACACCGTAAAACCTCAAAGATTTCTTTCATCTGCTGCAGAAATGCGTGGCATGAACGCGCACCACGAACTGAAACAGATGAGATGATGGACCAGCGTTTGTGTTTTTTTTGGTGACTTACGTGTTTTCTCTCAGTGGCCTTCAGGGACTTGGCAGGGTAGTAGTAGAGCTGGACTCCACAAAGAGCGACCCAGTATTTGGTCCACGATGCCACCTGAAGGAACAGCAATGAAATCCAGATCGTTAACTCCACTTCAGGCCTGACTGAAGTCAATGAAGTGCTACTCTATGGTTACTCATGTGCTGTCTAACTAAGAGGAAACTCCGTGACTCAGAAACTCTTAACTAGGACAGAGGAAGAGACAATTAGAAGAGGTAGAGGCAGAGAGATGACTCAGAGGAAGTCTTTGTTTAGTCGGATGAAGTGCAAAATTAGCCTCTTACTCCGTAAACAATGAAAGATTTTAAGACTAATCCATTATCCGCTGAGCTAATATGTCATGGCTAACACCACATTACGAATCAAACGTCAAGCCTGCACATGATTGATTTGTTACCTAAGTAGTGAGCGGACACGCTCACTTCACTATGGTTTAGCTATTTAAAATAAACTTAGGTGAGCTTTAAAAGTCAGTGTCTAACAGTTAGTGGGCTAATGTTTGTTATATTAGCGACAATCAAGCACAGCTGCAGTTTAGCTGGCTTGTGGTGATGAAACAGTAGATGATGAGAAACATTTAGGGTATCTATGCTACTGCAAAATTAGCATCTTGCTCTATAAAAATTGAAAGATTTAAAGACTAAAAGAAAAAAAATAAAGAGTTACGAGATGAAAGAAAAAGGAAATCAAGTGAAGCAGTTAATTAATACTTGTGATGTGGAGCGATTTCGACCGCCTACGTGGCCAGATTGGGAAACAACTTGCATCATCAAAGAAGCCCATAAATCACATGCGCTACCTATGACAGATTTAAGTTATTTCAACCGCGGAAAGAGCTCCAGATCCGTACAAATATAAAGATGACTTAAGAGGCAAACAAAAGCAGTGGAGGTGAATTACAGTAGGTGTAAGGAACAGATAGAAACAGAGATGCTCTGCAGGTTTAGGAGTCTCTGAGGTCCAATCCTGCGCTCTGCAGACAGCATTTATTGCCCATCTGCTCCCGTCTGGCCATAGGTAGGTACATGTGTATGCACGTGTATGGTTTATGCGTATACATAGGTTGTGTGTGTGAGTTCTCACTGTTGGTTTCTTGCCCTCCTTGAGCACAGTCTTCCGTCTCAACACCCCCTGCACTGTGACCGCGCCGGGATACAAGTGAACGGCGAGCTCCTCCGACTCCGCTGAGCTACAACGGGACAGAGACAAACATGACAAGCTTTACACACCAACGTACACACAGAACAACATGGATGTTCTCATGCACGCGCACACACTAGATCAAATCGGAGATGAACAAAAAAAAGAAAAGACTGACGCAATCTGCAAAAACCACCATAAACTCTGCTGAAGCTACATTTTCACAGAAGTTATTTTCACAGATATAAATCTCGACACCGGTATCTGCAGAGACAGACAGGGTGGTGTGCAGATTGTGTCCGTCTAGAGGATCAGAGCAGGAAGCCCAGTGCAGGAGCCCAGTGAAGCCTGGTGGAAAGAGAGAGAGAGAGACCCATCCCTGACCGCGAGGGACGCCTAATATGCAACGTCCATGAGAATTGGCTTTAATAATCCTGAAGAGTCTGTTCCTCTCTACCTCAGGAATGAGGATGTAAGAGTTTCTTTCCAGTAACACATGGAGCCGAGTGTGACTGTGGAAACTCGTTTTTAGCTCCAAGCTGTGAAATATCCTGGAAACGTATCACAAGAAGTAGTCAAGGTCGAGCTCTGTGTGTGTGTGTGTGTGTGTGTGTGTGTGTGTGTGTGTGTGTGAGAGAGGCAGACATGCAAGAAATTTAAGAAAGCAAAAAGGGTAGATTAAAGAGTGATGGTAGGGGGCAAAAGATGAAGAATCATGACCCCAAACCGATCCTTTGCCTTTCACCTGATTCGTGATTTCACCAACATACACCCACACACACACACACACACCTGTTTCCCACCACAGGATTATCCAAGCACTCCCCACACGCACACATACATACATACATACAGACACACACACACACACACACACACACTCTAAGCACCAGCACACAGCGGCCCCTGGCAGGGACAGAGGGGCATGAAGTGAGGATAAGAGAGGGTTTGATTGAGTTCAGGTTGGTTTCCGGTCGGGACGTGTGTACCTGCTGGGCCTCAGGACTCCTCTGTAGGGGATGCGGGCCACACGGGTCACTGGGCCCAGAGAGTGATAGAACCGAGTCCTGTTCAGAATAGGATAAGACAGGATAGGATAGGGGGCACGGGACACTGTTAAGGCTGTGTGGGTGTGTGTGTTGTTGTTTTTTTGTTTTCTGTGTGTGTGTTTGCTGCTTTTCCTTTCAAATTGCATGGGTTAGGGCTGGATGGAAGAGCGGCCATTTGGTTAGAGGAGTTATTTATGAATGTGTGTTTACAAGCTGATTCAAAAGCTTAAAGAAATTGTGTTTTGGAAAGAAGGTTAGGATGATTTTCAAGCCAGTTGATTCTTGAGCTGTGAATCTTTATTTCAAAGCTAGTGATTGTGGACACTTGTTGGCACAGTGGGAGTACTGGTTAGGGGATTTAAAATGTTAAGCACTTAATGCATGTCAGGCTGCCGGAGAAGCGGAGGCATCTGAGAGTAGCGGTGGACGGATGAGGCATGACGGGCCCCCGGCTGCAGGGCTAAAAAGCAAGGCATTTGTGTGTGAGGTTTAATGGCAGATCATTTTGCATAGCTGTGTCTTGAGGCCAGAGCTTTGAAATTTATACAATCACATCTGGGATGGGAGTGTTTTTTTTTATGATCTTACATGTGGATGTGATGGAAAGGCGCCGCAGACACGGACGTATTAACCTTACCTCTCAAAAGCTGGCCAAGACACCTCTTCGCTGAGCTCGGAGCCCTCGCTGCTCCCTGTGTACAAACACAAACCATCACCACAAAAAATACACAACATTTGTTGCTGAATATATAAACAGTAAGTATGCATGTGTTATATCTTACCAAGTGAAATACCGCTGGACAGAGTTGAGCTCTCTGCTTGGCCCCGGGTTGGACTGTGGCTCTCCATCACGCTGTCGTCCAACAGATGGCGAGAACCGGCGTTGGGGAACGTAGCACTTTTAAACTCCACGGTATTCATCTTATGGATGAAACTATGAGGACGCGAAACACAAGAGAAGGAGGAAGAAAGAGGTAATTATTTTTTGCTTCATGACATTTTGTAAACACTGAATATCATCATCTAATCTAACAGAAAAACTCACTTGTAGCCCAGGCTGTGGCACTTCCTGTGTCCGTAGGGCAGCAGGTTCCTGGGGGAGGGCGGCGTGGCCGGGACTTTGGTTCCTTCAGCTGCTATCGTACATTTACGGCCACAGAGTGGCGATGCAGATGCTTCTTGGCCTGTGAGTGAGAGTGAGGACAGATTTATAGACCAGGAGGAACGGAAAGAAAAAGAGACGATAAAACGGGTTTCATTCTACATTTAACACCCAACTTACCTACGAGATCCTCTTTAGAGGCGTTTGCCCGTGGTGTGCTGGTGCCTGGCTCAATCTTCTGTGACAACCTAAATAAAGAACATTGAAGGATCCATCAGCTTCACTCTCTGCGAATTTCCCATCACAAAAACAATTATGTGGATGGAAGATTTTTTTGGGGGGGGAACACAGACGAGCACTGTGCCCTGCAGCCAACAATAAAATTAGAAACAGGATAAAAATAAATAATAATTTTGATGTTCCTGGCAGGAAATCTCTCCTGAGACTAAATCAGAAATTATGAGACGAAGTATTCAGTATTCTGTGAGAACCGTTTCTTACTTGTAATTGTCGTCCTCCACAAACTTCTGCAGCTCCTCGATATACCTGACTGAGTTGAGATACTTCTGTATGTGAGGCAACACTGGTATATCTGAAAGAGGGAAAGACATTAGCGTTAACGCTCGTGTGTCCGTGATACTAAAACTGCCAACATATATCGGCTACAAAGCGTGTCTGGAGTGAGGATGACAATTTACCAATCACGTGAAACCTATGAGAGAAGATCTGACTTAAAACTTGTCCTCCAGGGAGCTCAAGTTTAGGTCAGCGACAGAGCAGTAGCCCGAGTCGTGCCAGGTAATAGCTCATGGAGAGAAAGTTGGTCTCTCTCCAAAACTCTGTGCCAGTGTACGGTAGCAGTTTTTAACCCAGGGATGTTGGATTTCCGCTTCATGTAAAAACTACTCGAACATCTACTAACTATATTCTGGAGAATCTGTAAGCTGAACAATCAGCAAGAAAAGCGTGACTGCACTGAAATGTGGTGCAGGCATTAATCTAAAAAAAAAAAAAAAAATCGTGCCTCTTCATCTTGATTTGGATTTTCTTTGATTTTCCACAAATTAAAAAAGCATAAAACACTCTGTTTTTTTTGACAGATGCTGAATGCAGATGGAGGAAACTAATCTGATTGCATAGAAGTACTGATGAATAGCAGAGATTTTTCATTGTGTCTCCATGGCAACGGAAAATGAAGTGGCCGTGCCTATTTTGCAGTTTCCTTGGAGCCTTTATACAAAACTTACTCTACCCTCTGCGTTAACTTTGTGCTCTTCCAAACCATGTCAGCTGACCACACTGCCATCCCATGAATGTGTGTCTGTGTTGCTAAACTAACCGTAGGTGCAGGATCTCTGCAGGTCCGATATGATTCTGAGAATGTTGTTCATCAGGTTTGATCTCTGTTCGTTCTCCAGTATGCTGCCCGTGGAGGGGTAGGCGGAGTCTATATAGGTCAGATCAGACAGGTACATCCCTGAAAAAAAAAAAAAAAAACAGCAGACAGAAAAAGATGAGTCCAGGACAAGCACACCGCCCTCTTCCCTCATGCTCTAAGCTTTTTGAGGCCCCGTGTGCGAGCCATGTGAACACAGCGTCCATCTGTTGGAGGTGTTGCATTGAACACCAGTGGGGAACATGAAGATTTTCCTGCCTGCTCATTAGAAAACAAACATGTAGACACAAATGAGGCTGGACATCGTAATAGGGCCAGATTTCCTTTGGATGGGTGATGCAAGTGTTTAGCAGCTGTGGATTTCTTGATGTGAAGAGCAGCTGGTAGACTGATATCACAGAGCCCCGAAACAGACAGGACTAAAAACCCTTTACACACACTCGCCTTATTTGCATGTAATTTGTTCAATTTTCAAACTGCCAGGGATCTAAGATCTTCTCTTTAGCCTTTTCAACTCCATCTCTTCTCCCCTTGTTCCCTCTCTGCTTGGCTCTTTTTGGCAAACTTGAAGCAGAGCTGAGGATCTTAGTCTCTTGTTACATAAATATTAATATTAAGAGACAAACCCAGGAGCAGCTTCCCACCGCTCTGAAAACTGAGATTAACAAGCTTCAAGAGTGAACTGATGATGTGACTTTCCTCCCATTCTTCTCTTTCCTCCCCCTCTGGCTCAACGTTTCTTTCACACGCCAGCGTCGAGATTGAGTGCAGATGGAATAAAAGTTATCACACAGTAGACTACATGACACCCCCGCGCGCACCGCCCCCTCCACCAACCCACCCTTGGAAAACGGTGTTCAACTCACAGATGTGTGCACATAATCATGCATTTACAACATCGTGCATGCAGAGTTTTTAACACAGATGCACAAATAAGAAATGACAACAGAGCTGCGGGAAGCAGATCCAGCAGATAAAAAGGGCCAAAATCTTCAGGTCTTCAGGAAACTATACAAACACACAAACACAACACCATCTGATTAGAATCAGAGAGAGATAGAGAGAGAGTTTTTGGAGACGTTGGAGCTGTAAGGATGGAAAGTGAGAGATGGGGGAGATGAAGAGGAAGAGCGGGATCTTGAGGGCTTAACTGCTGTAGCTGCTCTTCTGATAGCTTGTCAAGGATAACAGCAGTTAGTCATGCACAAATCCATACTGCCTGGAACACACGCAGAAACATGCATGCTCAGAGGACTTGTGGTTTGGGGGCGAACAGACACTTTGTATGTGTAATGTGCGGAAACTTGTATGAAAAAGTTAGAAACCTGAGGGCGGGAAGGAAGAAATGTGGTCACAAAGTAAACTCCATCTTCTATATTTCAAGTATTTCAACACACATCCCCAAAAGAACCCCATCTGTCCTTGTTTCACCGGTCCAAAACACACTAAATGACAGCGGTGATAAGGAGCAAGCAAAGACCAGACAAGCTCAAGCTACACCTGGAGCAAGGATTTCGCTCTAATAACAAATCAGTTTCATGTGCCTTCCTCTTTCTCTGGCTCTCGCAGCTGAAGCTTGACAGGAAGCTGCGCAGAAACCTCAGCAGCATTACAATCAGCTCTTCCTACTGCTTAAGAAGAAAGCAAAAAGGGGGAGGTGGGGTGAGGGCTGTAATCAAAGAAGGAGGGGGTCAAAGCGGCTCGTGTCTGCACCTCAGACAAAGCAAAAGCATTTCTGAATTCAAACAGGTCTTGTTTTCTTCCACTGGACTCACTTTGTCTGTACAAGACCCACAAAGGTTATTGTTGAGGATGAGAAACTAAATGAGGCAGCTCTGTTATTCTCTTTTCTGTCTTTTTTCCATCAGAGTGACATCAGAGGTGGGCTGGGCCACTCCAAAAAAAAATAGAGGAAGGGAAAAAAAAAAAAAGGCAATCTCTCAACTCAACTCAACTCAACTCACACACCCTCATCCCCCTTCTCCTCCCCTCTCTTCCTCCTTCCCCTCCCTCTTTCTAGTCTCCCCCATCCTTTGTGAAAAACTAAAAGGCATCAGTCGTCAGAGCTCAGTCCGTTGAAGTGGCCGGCTTTTGAACCATGCCCCAGCCCGAGCCTCAGGACAGCTGAGTCCACTGGGAGGAGCACATCTCTGGGGAAAGTAAGGCCTTGGCTAGAAAAAAAAAAAAAAAGCAACTTATATTGTGATTTTCAGCTGCAGGACAGAAGGAGTGAGTGAAGTGGAGCAACTCGGAAGACTGGAACAAAGAAAGACAGAGAGAGATGAGTCCTGAGCACTGCATCTCGGTGAAGACACAATACAAAACACACGTGAAACTATAACTGCAGGAAACACACCCCTAACTACTGGTAACAAACAAAAAGGTAAATGCAATGAGTTCATTCTGTTTCCAACTTTTGGAGTGTGTGCATGTGCCGGCATGACAGTGTGTGTGTGTGTGTGTGTGTGTGTCAGGGCAGCTGTAAGAGCTCTGGCTGAGAGGTTGGAGAGGTTAGGACGTTTCGTGACTGGAGTCTCCAGCTGCAGACCGAATCATTTAGCAACGCTTCTTTGGCTTTCGCTCTGGAGTCTAAAGGCCTGGGATATATTGTGTGTGTCATGCTGAAAATTGTGTCATGTGTGTACATTTAACACCTACTGTATGCACTGTGCTGTGTGACCTACTGTATATGAGGCCAAGGGATGTTAAGGACGATGTTAAGGACACCATTTGTGAAGTACCGTGTTTGTTCTGGCATTTTCTTGGTGTTGAGGGTAGATTTTAATCAAATAATAGGAAGAAAAACACTTAATTAAGATGAACTTTTTCATTAGTGATTTCTTTTAGATGTAACAGGTAGAAACACCCCCAACTTTACCTAAAATTTACACTACGGTCAACCTGAAGAGAAACAGAAAGCTTAGAAAAGGAAAAATGAAAGAAAAGTAGGACATTCCAGTTAAACACTTGAGGGAGGCCGATCTGATCAGATGGAGAGATTTGAGCTGTGGAGCCAGGCTTGTTTATTTTCTCTTGGCTTTTGGTTTCCTAATACAGCACCATGTGAGTCTGGCCACTAACAGGGGTGCAGGGATGGAGGAGATGGAGTTAACCTGAGGGAATCAGGGTTAAATCAATAATATTACACCGAATGAGGCGGTGGCATGTCTGTCAGCACAGGCTTCTCCTCGTTACATATGGGGGTCTTGAGATCATAGAATAAGAGGCACAGAAAATGCATTGTAGTTTCTGAAAAAAAACAAACAACTCTTTCACAGGGTTGTGTCAAAGGAAAAAACAGTGATGAGACAATGTATTCCAAGCCTAACCACATCCTCTATCAAATACACCCCGTGGACATGACACACTTCAGTCACAACCTTGCCATGATAGCAAAAGCTTTGAACGCTAACAACATCAATCTGGTGCACTTCCATATCACCAACTCACAATTACCTTCAAATGTTTTCACTTATGTCCTGGTCTGTTGGTGGGATCTGTGGAAAAATAGTCTGTTCGCTACAAAGCCACATCTGTGAATGCTGTAAACGGCCATGAGAGGAGAGGACAGTGCCTCACACACACACACACAGACACACACACATTGTTCAAGCAAAAATGAGGGAATGGCAAAAGGTTACGAAAACATTTCGTGCGCTTGCTCGTTTTTCCCGTAGAGTAATAAATCATTATATCAATACCTCCAATAACTTTAGCCTGGAAAAGAAAAAAAAAAAAGATAAAGAGACGGAGCGAGCAGCTGTCTGAGAAATATCCAGAACATTCTGTGCTCGAGTGGCAGCACTTGGCCTTCGAGTTCACCTGAAGCTCGGGTGCATGGGGGACACGGCCTGGGAGAAAGCTTTAAATGGGTCATTACAACCCAATCCGCACATAAACTAACCATTCCCCTCACCCTCACACCGGACTATAAATCACTACAGAATTCCTGTTTGATGTCCTTTTTTTAAAACGGTTAAAAACTCCCAGGACATGCCAATAAATAGTGGTCAGGTGGTGCTCGGTAGGCTGTCAGAGCCAGTTAACCGCTGCCCTACCCCCAGCCGTCCCGTCACAGACTTGTTGTAATGTTGTAACGCAGCAGGAGATTGATAGCTCACTCAGCCAGCACCAGCCAACTGTGGTTTTTTCGGGGGGCGATGGGCATGCGGCCAAACGTATCTCACCATTTGACCCGAGGCTGTGTGTGTGTGTGTTTGTGTTTGTGGACGTGGACGCTTCACAGATGTGTAAGCGCAGCTGATCTTATCAGTAAAAACACATAGGAGCAAACACAGACAGATAACACAGACGTGGGCTTGTCCAAAAAAAAAACTGCTGCTCTTTGACTGTGCTGACCACACGCGGTTTTAAATCCAACCACAGCAGAACACGCCGGACACATTATATTCCTTAAAAGTCAAACCTACATTAGTAGTTACAAGGCTGCCTGTAGCGCTGTTGGATTTGGGTGAAGAATAACAAACCGTGGGGAGAAAAAAAAAGGAAGGTTCAGCATCAAAGAAAAGTCTCTCTCTGCTGCATGAAGCTCATTTCGAATCCCTCTAATGAGAAGCTTGGACACAGTTGAACGGACAGGTCAACACAGAGAGTTAAAGGTCAGCCTGGAGGTCGAGACAAACAGACAAGAGATGTAAAGGCATGTAACCAAGTAGAGCCAGTGGGCAATGAGTGTGTCATTCTGTGCGAGTTTGTGTTCGTCCTCGCTGATACAACTAATAGAAAGCATGTGTAGTGGGAGGTGAGAGCTTAAGGTGAAGTGTGACTCAGAGAGAGAAATAAAAACAAAAGAAAAAGAAGTATGAGTGGCTACAAGTAATCTCCTAAATCTGAAGATTTACGCCATGCAGCCAAACAAACATTTATATAAACGCTGTAACATTTTTATACTCCCTCCTCCAGGCTCTCCTCTCTCCCCTGACCCTCCTCCAGCTCTTTTCTCTGTTTGAAACCTTAGCAGCAGCAGGAGCAGCAGCAGCATGTGTTCATTCAAAGCCAAGTGTCACTTTACGAGTTCAATTTAATCAGAGAAAAAAAGGCACCTGAAAGTGCAAGGAAACAGCTAATCTTTCAGCCTGGGTAATAAATTACTGGGCTAGACAATACTTTAAGATGATGTCAACTGCTGGGGTTTCGTTACGCAAGAACATTATGCCTGAACTGAGTTGTGTTGGTGGTGAGTGGTGGGCTTGTGTGTTTGTTCTGCGATGGGGGAGGTAAGAGGATGAGTGATGGAGGTGTTGGAAGGTTGAGAGTCCTTATCTTGACAAAGTATGACAGATGGAGAGGGGACAGCCTCATATGAACTCTGTCCTCTTAATCACTCCGAACATACGAACTCTGAACGTGTGCATTTATGTGTCTTGTGTGTGCGTGCGCGGGTTGTGCAAAAGGAGGAAGAAAATGGGGAAATCGTTTTCCACAAAGGCCGATTGATTGCAGGGGTTTGTGGAGCGGGTGAAGTAGAGGAAGGGTGGGGCTGCACCCTAATCCCACATATAGACCTCTGACCCCAACATCAGCCCACATGTTTAGAGTTTCACTACAGAAGAAGGAAAACAGATGGGTGCTGTGGGGCCTCAGGGAGTTTTTGGGGGCTCCCTTCACAGTAATGTCATGAAGGTAGACAACTCAGTAGCTAGAAAGCAAAAGACAGGAACCACTTCTGGGGTTTTTATTGGGTTGGTTGTGTTCTAACCACAGGCTGATGTCTTTCCTAAACAGAACCACTTAATCGAACACAACATCTTCATTTTTTCCACCTCATCCTTCATCTTTTCTTTTTTACTCTAAAAGGAAGGCTCCGGTCCCAATTACTAGTTTAAGCTTATAATTGTAGAGAAAATCCTCTTTTTTTTATCTGCCTTGATTTCCCTTTTAACATTTCCAACATGTGCTGTTTGATGAGGACATATAAAACACCATTAATACTGTACCACAATCTATTTCCTGTTCCACTGTGGTCGCAGAATTTAATCTCCATGGTTTCTTCAGTTTTGTTGATGAGGTTTTTACGACTTTTTCCTTCTTGTTGTTAGCGCTGTTTGCACAATTTTGCACATTTGTTTTGATTTCAGAAATTGTTTCATCGTGTCGGTACTTCAACTGCTTCCCAACTCATGCAACATTCCCCGTTCCTAGATAACATCTTCGCTTATTTCAGTTCGATCTTTGACTCCAAACTTAGTTAGATGTTTCCACAACTGTGGCTCTGTAACCAATTGCATTAGCGTCACTTTGTGTCTTCGAGGGACAGAGTTATGAGTGGTCATGTAACTGTGACAAAAATCAGTGGCTGGTGACATCATGTATGGATGAGATGAGGAGGAAGTCGGTCTCTGGCTGTGCACCAACAGTAGAGCTGGCCGAGCTCCATGCTGTCATGTAAAGCAGTGCTGCTGTTTATTGTTGCTCTAAATCTAAAACCTCTTCTCTCCTCCGCTCATCCCTCTTTTGTTCTTACTCTTTTCTTTTTTTTTCTTCTTGACCAGCGATGATGTGTTGTATGTTAAAAGGCATTTTGGACTTGTTGTGGGAAAGTCTGAGGACCAGATGGGGGAGTGGAGGCTGGGGGATTTAGAGGCTGGGAAATACATTGGCTATGAAAATATAAATACATTTTGGCCAACTTCGTTCTCCCCCGCTTGTTGAACTGCAATCAATCAGGCTGCAGACTGACACATCAGAAGTGGTAAATCAGTGCGGGAGACACGCTGTGACCAGGAGCTCTGAAACCCACACAACAGTCACAAGATACTTCTGGCATGATGACAGACTGAATCATAATTTCACACTCCCGTGTGCTCTGGTTCATGTTCCTAACCCGATAACATGCATGAACAGTCCAGTGCACTCTACTGAATGTACTAGCTGACTATCCCCATAGATTCTGCACACTTGTATTCAGTTAGTGTGAGCGCAGAACATCGGAAAAGACAGAAACAATCAAGTTTGATTGTCCGACATTCGGCGCTGCCGTCTTCCAAGACACCGTTAAACATGAGAGATGTTGTAGGCTGTAGTTTGAGGTTCTGAAGGTAGGATTTATCGGACAACTGTTGTGTTAGGCTGCGCTGGTTTTAGTGTGTATGACAGTGACTTTATGGGGATTCATCCCAGGGAGCACACACCTGCAGCGAGCCAATTTTCCATGGAAGTAGTCTAAACCGTTTGTTTGTTAAGCAGTTTGCCTTGGCTCAGATCGCAAAATGATGTCTGCGCTCGAGGAAGTCGGTTGCCAACGCACGCACACGCACACACACACACACACACACACACACACACACAGACAGAGTAATCTGAAGCCACAAGTGTGACACATGGCTGTCCTTTCAACCAACATTCATTACACTGTTTAACAAATGCGGCTAAACACATTTTCCTGTCTAGCAGTAACGTAAACAGCCATCTTGCTTAATGAGCTCTCTGGTCATTTCCTCCCTGACGACATGCTGAAGAGAATTATTTCTGTCGTCTCCTACTTGAGCACAAAGCTAATCACCATTCATGTACAACATCAGAACGCCAAGGTAGACTAAAGCTCTCTCTCTCTCTCTCTCTCTCTCCCAAATTTGAAATGGTTAGTCAGCTGTGGGGTTTATTGAGTCAACAAACAACACCGCGGGCATAGCTGACACCGCTTTGCAGTTTACACTACAAAATCGTGTGCAAGTATTGAGAAAAATAACTGTGCGTGCAATTGTGTGCGGCACAAAGCAGTCCAAGCATGCGTCATCACGGCACTAAGCTCTCTAATTAATAGATAATCAAACAGAAGCCTCGGGCCTCAGAAAATCACAGAGCTGTAAACAGAAGATCGTTAAACTGTAACGAGGCAACAAACAACGTGGAGAAAACCCACAAAGCTAAACATACAGCCAGACCTACAGACGTATATAACATATTTGACAGTTTGCCTTTGGATGACAGAGCTGGTTCAACGTGCTTAACGTGCCTTGCTCAATTGAAAATTATTCCCAGTTGAATGAAAGAGTGTGTGGTAAACAGAGCAAAGGAAGTCGGCTACATATAAATACTGTCTCTGTCCTTAGACTGTTCCAATAACAACCATGAAAGTGAATTAAAACATAGCTCAGACAGAGACGGAGAGGAAACAGACATTGGGGGCAATTAAAGAGCCGCTGTCATACGTCTCCTGACTATTAATAACTATTAGCAGAGTGAGGACACAGCAGCGCACTTAAGAAGACTCATGAAGCTCGTACTGTTGCCAAAATATAAGGCTGGAGGAGTTAGAAGTCCGCTGCAAATCCTCTCTCCCACACACTGGTTTCATACAGATGTTGTGGAGCACAAGAGCTGTTTGTTGGGAGGGCTGGGACGACAAGAAATTTAATAAATCCTTAATAAATTGAAAAATTGTTCCAATTGATCGTATTTGCTGCACTACTTACAGGTTCATGACTTTCATATGTCTCATGCAATCTGCCGCGCAAGTGATTAAAAACAAAAAGACCCGGAGAGAAAAAAAAGATGGTGAGAAACACAAAACAGAGAACGCCAAGCAGCAGAAAGTATTCAGAAATGAAAGGAAAGTTAGGAGGAGGGGGGTTTACACAGAGAGGAGAGTAATTCAATGGAAAGAAAGAGGCAGAGAAAAAGAGTTTAAATCTGTCAAGACTAAAAAAAGGAACAGGAGTAATTAATCTAAGGGAGGCTCTGCCTGAAGTTATGTCCATGAAGGCTGGTTGGAAGGAGAGGAAGGATCGTGACCCACTTTCACTATTAGTCTCTTCCATCTTTACTCCTCTCCTGTCTGTGCTGTCCTGTTGAATCTTTGTGCTTTGTTTAAGCCTTACAGCCTGTCGCTCCTCATCTCCCTCTCCTCTGTAGTATCTGTGCACATAGCTCAGTGCTCTTCTAGTTTCTGATTGTAAGCAACATCTCTCTAAAGCACCTCACGATCCATTTCCGGCTAAATAACACTGAGGAGTTAGAAACATGTGAGGGAACATTGCTCATTCATGCCAAAGCACATTTTCCCAGATTTGAAGTACATGTGAGCCAAAAGCAAGCTTTTGTCTTTGTCCAGTTAATGGAAATAAAACATGGCACATGCGCTGCGGTGTACTGAACTTATATCAACTTGTCATAAAAATGGCTCACGTGCATACACAGTGTATGTGAGGCAGAGTCATGTTCAGACTGGTCAGATTTAAGTGCATCTTGTGGACAAAGCTTGTGTTTGTAAAGACCTTTATTATTTGTTGCTGGCTGTCAGCAGCATAACGCCCATTCCATCTCTGCTGAACCAAAAATCGTTGGTCAAGTATGGCTGTACAAAATCTAAATTTCCAATCTACATTTCCCACACCGCCTCCCACGGGTGAGCACTTTACAGCGTCCACTCAATAGCTACCAACTCCCCAAGCACTCAGAAGTGTTTAGAGGAGCCGCTCTGCTTGTTCTGAGGCAACACTGTAAAGCTTGTACCTCTACGACACACTGGTGACCCCTCCGTGTTCCCAGGAATGCCTTTGATATGTTGTGGTTCCATGAAAGAGACTAGGCCCCTCGTACTCAGAACCACCACCCAGGAGGAAATCAGGCTCCAGAAGACAGGAAAGAGAGGGAAAGAAGGGCAGAGAAAGAAAACGATGACTAGGAAAAGATGAGAAATGAAGGAGGTGATAACTGATGGATGAGCTGTAACTTTGTCCTGTTCGTGCTTCGGGTGGGGGGTTGCCGGCATGTAGATGATGCTGATTAAAGACACTATGGAACTCGCAGCAACAGTGGAAAGCCAGTCATAGTTTGGAAGAGAAGACACACATGAGAACTGATACTGCTGATGCTGCTGTTAAAGTCGTTAGCAGCTCTCACAAAGGTCAGCAAGGATACAGTACCTGGTTACGCTGTCAGACACACGGGCTGCTGGAAAAAACACACGACCATGAAAATGAATAACGTCTCTGGATAGTCATGCACACGCAGTACTCAATCATACAGACATACACACAAGCTTATGCATACCAGCAAGAGTGCGCGCACACACACTACAGATCTGCAGTGCTGACCGTAATCGTGTCCCCACTCGACATTGTTCCAAGCGACAGAATTGCCAGAATTCCTAAAGAACCACAATGGCGTCATATGGGAGACATACAGAGCCTCAGAGTTTCAGGGTGGAGGTAGGACTTAACGATGTAGCACTGAGTAAAGACTGACTGAAGAGTGATGGAGTGGATTAAGAGGGTTAGACAGTCTTGGCCTTGCGCAGACCCAGGCCAGGGTGTTAAGCGGAGTAGTGTGCGAGTGTTTTTGTGCTTTTGCATTGATGAGAAACAGAACTAGAATCAGCAGGGATGAGAAAGAGGCGAGGGAGTGCCAGCAGCCACCACTCAAATCAGACAAAATCTGAAGACAACACCGCTTTGCTCTGCGTGAGCTGTTTTCATACCTTCGTCTCACACCCCTGTAGTGACCGTCTGTATGTGCACGTTTGTAAAATCTTTCAAGTGAAACACAAATACTGCCACCTACTTCACATTCCCGATGGGTGCATGGAGCCACGTGGAGCAGTGAGCATATTTAAGTGGAGGAGCGGCAGCGGAATCAGGGGTCAACGTGTTTTACTGAAGGGGGCCGCTGTGCAGCACTTTTGCACCGGACAATAAGGTCAAATCTCTGAGCAGGAAATAAGGTCTTGAACCTTCTTAGAGACCCTTTTTGACTAAATACCTAGAACATAAGGACATAAACTTCACACAAACAGAAGCCAAGAGGTCCTGGAGCGATTTCACTTTGCATCCCAACAAGTATGAACATTAGGCAAATCACAAATTTAAAAAGCGATGACTGTTTATTACGTAATTTTGCATGCTGGCAGAGGTGCTTAAATCAATGTTGGAAAGAAGATGCAAAGGCAGAAAGGGAGACCAAAAGCAACAATGAAGAAATGCATCCATACCAGAAGTTGTGAAGAAAAACAATAAGCCATGATATCAACCAACTTGCTTTTAATCACGCTCATCGTAGACGAGCCCAGAAGACTGTTTTTACAAGACAATACTCTCATCTTCTTCTCTAAATTCGAGAAACAACCCCTTTTGTTTAGTCTGTATGCTCTGGGCTGTTTTAATAGCTTGCGTTGGACTAATCAGCCAGTTAGCTGCACACCCTGGGCCATCAGACTGTGCTTTCTCAGTGGTAGTGGCCGTTTGGGGGCCAGAAACTATGCAAGACAAGAGGATGGGAGTTTGGGAATGAAATTAGTCTTTTCTCCAGTTCCCTGAGTAAAGTAGATGAAGTAAGCGTACGGGTAGGTAATAAAGATAAAGCCCAGACAGCAGAACTCTTAATTGGGGGGAAATAACAGTGCCACAGAAAAATTGGGTATCTGTTAGTCGGGGAACTGAGACAGAAAGCAGACCTCATCCTGTGGGCTGAAAAGCAAATGTGTTCTCTCTTTCAATCTTTCCACACTAACAACACCGTGTGGAACAATGACCTGACAACTCACGCTACTGCACAGAGTCAACGCTTTCTTTAACTATTACTGATTGTCTGTGAATTTTCGAAGACGTGTCAGACACCTTTTTTTTGTGTAAAATCTTATGGTAGTAATTTCCTCTGCTCTGGAACAACATACAATCAACACCCCTGCTGTTTACATTCCTTTTGTTAGCCTTCGTAAACAAGGTGTCTGTTTCAGAGTCCCAAATCTTCAGATCTTGTATTCTTGCAGGGAGGCCTGGGGGGACTTGGAGGGAGCACCAGTAGCTGTCCATCTATCCATCTAACCAGCCAGCAGCAATGCAGGGGCTGATGTGGAGCCTGTGCGCCCTGCTCTGCCTCTCCCTCTGGGAGGAAAGTTACTGCAGGGGCTCCAGGGAAGCCCGGAGGACCAAAGAGCCTTCTCTCCACCGGAGTAAAAGAGCCCCCCAAGATGAGAGCAAAAAGTGTTCCTACACCTTCCTCGTACCGGAGCAGAGAATTACAGGTTCAAAGAATAACTTGTTTTTGTTAAGCGTTAGTTATTCATCATATGGTTGTCTTCATGTAATCTCTTGTTTGTCTAAAATTCCCAATAGCTTCTTGGCAATCTCCTGAATAATTCATATCTGTCATCAGGTCCAATCTGTGCCAGCACCACAGGCCCTGAGCCAGACAAGGACAGAGTGACCCGCATGGACATTGCAGATGTGCGGGAGGTGCTCAACAAACAGCGGCGTGAGATTGAGACACTGCAGCTGGTGGTGGATGTGGATGGTAACTTGGTGAATGAGATGAAGCTGCTGCGGAAAGAGAGCAGAAACATGAACTCCAGGGTGACCCAACTCTATATGCAGCTGCTGCATGAGATCATCAGGAAAAGAGACAACTCTCTGGAGCTGGCCCAGCTGGAGAACCGAGTCCTCAATGTGACCTCAGAGATGATGCGACTGGCTTCAAGGTACAAGGAGCTGGAGGCCCGGTTTGCCAACATGGCCGGGGTGGTCAACAACCAGTCCATTCTCATCTCTGCACTGGAGGAGCAGTGTCTGAGGACACAGGGACGCAGTGAGCTGCCCGTTGTTCCTCCGCTGGTACAGGTGGTACCGCAGAATATACCAGTGAACAATCGTTTCACCAATGAGATACAGAGGTACAATAACAACCGGGCCTTTCCCAGGGGATCACGCATGGACTCACCTACTGCAAGCCCATTTGGGATTGAACCGCCACCACCGCAAGGAACACTTACCTCCGATGGTATGTACCAATTTTAGAGTGGCAGGAGATGATGGGTAAATAGGTGTGATACACTGTGAAATAATCAGGGATCCAAAGAAGAAAAGCTAAATGTCCTTTTAAGTAATTGTCTTGATTAATTGCATACACAACTACCAAAGGACTGCAGTTGGTATTGCAGAGGAACAGATGGCTCATCTTTGGCACAGAGGCAGTGAAATCATACATTCCTATGATTCTCACTTGGCTGTCTGTATTGGCAGCACTGCACTGAGCATATGTACTAAATTAGTAAGATGTGGATTAGTTAGCTTTGAATGGCATTAAAAGGACTTCATGAGAACGGGAACGTACAGTACATTTGCTGCGAGGCTTTAGTCAGATTTGCATCCAGTCTATTGTCAAACAGAGCACACATCTGATGGACTAGTCCATTTAGTACGCGACCCCTAGACAAAACCATTAAATCAGATGAAATCCTTTAAGAGAGACTGGGCTCCTCTGTACGGTTCTCACAGAGATTCTGAGAAAGATCATCTCCAATGTGAAACTAATTAGCAAGGTTGGAAGGCTTCTTGGAAATGGCTCCTAAAAATTATTCAGGGGTGTTGTATTTTGACTGGCAATTAGACTATGGCGGAGCCTGATGACAGGGGTTATACAACCAGATGGTGAAATGGATGAAATCATTCATAACATCCCTTGGACATCCTATGGGGAGTCGCTTAGTAGGGTGACATAATATGGGTCACAGAACAAGGTTGTGGTGAGGAATATTCTCTGGCATCTCATTAATTTACTGACACTTCCTACTTATTACCATTAGAGAAAATTGAACGTACCATTTGGCAAACCCAGACCGTCCCTGTGATCGCATTACAAAAGAACACCGTTAATAAGACAGTCTAATATTTATCTATAGCCATTCATCTATATTTAACAGTACTTACTGCCAAAAAATTGTGAAGTGAACCTGAAGTGTATATTCCAAAGTGTCTGACAGGCGTTTTACTATCAGGTTAAGTGCCAATTCTTGATTGCCTTGATCCTTCAGAGACCACTCTGAGTGAAACAAGGCTCTTCTCAGAACACTGAGCTTGCAACACCTTCAGAGGCTTAATGTGGGCATTAAGCACCGATAATGATAGGCCTATTTCAAGCTCAATGAGCACAGGAAAAATATTTTTTAAAGCCTCTGTAGAGAAAAAACACATGGAGGCGCAGGCAGTGAAGTAGTAGGACGGGGGTAAAGAGGCAGTGACTCTACTTGTAGATGACAAAAAAGACAGAGTGTTCTCGTGGTTATTTCCAGCTGTATACAATAATTCTCTGCCTAATTTACAAAGCCCCTGTTGAACTGTAATTTTAGCATTGTATTAGTCAATCATAGCTCATTAGAGCTCCAGTTTCACAGACCTCATCCATATTACAGTTGAAATGTTAAGCACCAACTTTCACAGACTGCCAGAATCTAATTTCTGTCTGTGATTGAAACAGAGTTCTCAATCTGGACCCCTGATTAATCTACAACCAAGAAAAACAACAGAAAGCCAGAGATGGATCATTTTTGCTCCGGTGGCTGACACATTATCCTTCACCATTTATTTTTAAAGGATAAGAAAAACACATGCCCAGAAATATTTCCACCTCTTGTCTTCATAAAACATCCCAGCTCCTTGTGATAAGGATGGTACTCCTCTTTCATGATAAATCTATGAGATTTACACGGAATTCCTTTGATTTTCTGTTTGATGGCCATTGTTAAGTGTACGTGGATGAATTTACACTTTTCAACGGAAAGTGTGCATCTAAATAAGAAAATAAGCAAATTCAAACCACCAAAGATCATTAATAAGCTTTCTTCAATTTGGATTCACTACTACTATAAATATTCACATAACATTTCCTGACTACAGTTTGGTCTAGTTGAGGCCTTTGTAAACCACTAAGGCTTAATGACTCAATTAATCTGAACCCCTTTAAGGTCAGTTGGGAGAAAATGGCAGAAAAAGAGAACAGGGGAAAAAGTAAGAGAGCCCCCTCACTGACAGGTCTGAAGACATATCATTGCTAGAAAAATACAAGCTTGTGCTGGGGAGTTTTAGATATCTGTGCTGGGGCATTACACTGGGTCCCTATGTGCTCCGACACTCAGCAGAGAAAACCGTCTTCCATGGACCTTTAGGCCCTGGAGGCCCCCACACAATGCCGGTGTTCATACTGGTTTAATACATATTCTCATTGGGGAAAACAGAGGAAATATGTTGGGCCTGGGATCAGCTGCTTCAACTTTGGGTGCAGCGCTACTACATGGCTTCTTTTGAGGATTAAACTTCAGTGCCTATTCATGATTCAAAACAATTTAAGTGTGCATATATATAATATGCATGTTTCCGCAACTTTAAACTGAAGGATGTTTGGATGGTCTGAGCTAAAGGAGATATTTTCCAAAGAATGCGGCCACAATGATACATCACCTCAAACTATGGGGTCTAGCAGACGTTCCTTCCCAACTTTCTCTCCCCTTTTCTCTTGTCTGCTGACTACAGCCCCTAGACTGATGATGATGACTTTTGCATATGCAATAAAAAAGAAGACATCTTGTTCAATCCAAGCTGCAGTATGGCATATTTGTACAGGGAGCTAAAAATGGATGACTTTTGTAGGAGAAAGTCGGTAACAATCAAACATTTCAAATCAAAGCCATGAGCACAATCTCAATTTAACTGTTTTTTTTTTTTTTTGGTCAGGTCCCTTCAAGGACTGTTACCAGGTGCGACAGGCAGGTCACACCACCAGCGGGATGTACCTTCTGAAGACAGAAGGTAGCGATCGGTTGATCCAAGCCTGGTGTGAACACGGCCTGGACAATGGAGGATGGACTGTGTTGCAAAGGAGGAGAGATGGCTCTGTTAACTTTTTCGAATTGGGAGAACTACAAGGTAAGGTGAAGGAACTCATCATTGTAAACGTAACATCAGGTTTGATATGATAAAGGCAGAGTTTGGGGGAAACTGTCAAAATATCTTTAAACAAAAGAGAAACCTGTATTCAAATCTTTCCTAAACAACCCAGTCGATGCAGTTCATTTTGGAGCCACTAAGCAAGCACTTGCTCCATCAATGTAAACAGCTTAGCGATGGATTTCCTCACACCAAAATCACAGCCAAGAACTGTAGCCAGGGATCTACATACAAATACACGCAATCAGAGCCGCAGTGGGCTGAGAGAGAAATAAAGCTGAAAGTGATCCTTTCTTTCTTTTCTTCCCGTGTCAGCCTTTGCAACTGAGATGTGATCCAGAGAGGAGAGAGAGACGAAGGAACGCTGTTTTTATAACTGTGCAAAAAATTACTGGTAGTTTTCTTTCTGTAAAAAATAAATAAAAAAGGCAAAGGGAAGAGTTTTCCTCGGCCATAAATTAGATTTAGAAATCAATATGGTCACGTCGTTTGGATCAGGAACAGAAATGTGTCTCTGCAGCTCTCCATTTTCTGTATTCAACTCCATCGAATCGCAGCCAAATCACCATGCCCCTGCCATCCAACTAATTCACCTCGAGTGAGAAACCACAGATCACAACCTTGACACATTATCGTCTCAGTGGGAAGCAGATTTGATTTGATTTCACTTGATTGCAGTCACGAGACTCCTTTAAACTCAGCACCCTGCTAAGAATTTTATTAACCTCAATATGCTTTACAGCTTGTGTTTTTTGGACCTGATTTGCCTTCACTGACCGCAGAATAAGAAGAGAGCTTTTCTTTCGCCAGTTAGCTAACCCACGGTGTCGACTGACTCAAATCAATTCTGCACTTTGTCAGCCGGCAATGACAGTTTAGGATTGAAGATGAAAATGAATAACAAAAGAACATGTGGTGGTGCTTACCCCCCTGCAGAGAGGCTTTGGAAACATAGATGGTGAACACTGGCTTGGGCTGGACAATATCTACAACCTGGGGAAACAGGGTGACTATAAGATGATGGTAGAGCTGGAGGACTGGACAGGGAAGAAGGTGTACGCCGAGTACAGCAGCTTCCGCCTGGAGACAGAGAGCGAGGGTTATCGGCTGAGGCTCGGCACCTACCAGGGCAACGCTGGGGACTCCTTCAGCAGTCACAACGGAAAGCAGTTCACCACGCTCGATCGTGACAAGGATGCATTTTCTGGTAAGGGGGACACTAGAGGAGTTCCAAATGCTTTTTGATTTCTTATATTATGAGGGTATCACCCCTTTCTTGTCTGTACGTCACACTCATCTTGTTTTACGATGTTGTGTCCCTCTACACTAGGTAATTGTGCCCACTTCCATAAGGGTGGCTGGTGGTACAACGCTTGTGGCCAGACCAACCTGAATGGCGTATGGTACAGCGGGGGAGTTTACCGCAGCAAATTCCAGGATGGGATCTTCTGGGCAGAATATGGAGGAGGTTTCTATTCCCTCAAGTCAGTCCGCCTCATGATCCGACCGATTGACTGAAACCTTGGACATTCTTCAAATGCACCTCAGTTTCTTACCTTATCTTTATCTACCCGTAAACAAATACTGTAAAGGCAGAACCAGGAATCCCTGCCATCATACGACAGCGCCTTGTAAAATATGAAGGAGAAGAGACAGTGGTACGTGTTTATGGCCAGACATTTAAGACTCCAGTGGCCTGCGCAGTGGCTAGCTCCCATGTTGACTCTAACTTCGAGATGAAGACTGATGCCATTGCCTTCCCCAAGTAACTGCTCTCCTCCACCTTTACGTCTGGAAAGTAATGGTCCATCAAGCTCACTAGGACCATTAAGTATTAATCTCAAGTGTCCTATCTTACTCACTCTTGTTGAAACTCAGTATGTAATAAAAAGGAAAAGGTCATTTACAAAAGAGATTTCTTCTGAGCAGCTAATGGTGACTCATTGAAAGTAGTGTCACCCGTACCAAAGGGTGCTGGATGTATTTGGATGTTTGACCTTAAGTAGCACGAAAAACGGTGCAAATAATGCAGTTTAAATAAAAAAAGGTGTGTTGCCAGTTAGAATATCTGAAAATCAAACAATTGGAAGACAGGCCTTGCTACTGTTTACTGGTTTCTGGATTTTGTCTGGACTTCTGGGGTTTCCTTCGACCCCAAACAGAAAATGAACTTGTGCAACAATGCACTTGTCCAATGTGCATGTGGCTGAGCTGGCTTTGGTGTGTAAATATCTTTGACTTTATTTGTGAAAGGTAATTTAAAGAGATGTTATTCTTCTCAGGCCAAATGTTCACAATGTTGTCACTCTGCCATTCTTTGTTATTTATCAGTGTATTTATAGTAAATATAGTCATGGTCATTTTATATCTACCCCTGTAACAATACAATTCTTAGTATTTTTATCACATGTAGAGATACATTAACAACACTTGAACTGAAGGACAAACAAACACAACTAGCCGAGACAAACAAATCCAGACTGGATGTCTAGTTGACTGGAGATGAAGAATATGTGACGTGCACTACCTGTTTTCATCCATGTCAAATTAAATTCGTTTGTAAACAGTGAACCGTCTTTTACTCTTCACTCAGCTCATTTTAAAAGTCCAGTGTGTTTGATTTAGTGGCATCTAGCAGCATATTTGCTGATTGCAACACCATCGCTTCACCCTCTCCTTCCTTCAAAGGAGAAACTACAGTAGCTGTATCTGACATACTGGATCTTTAATAAATAGCAAAATGGAGGTTTAAACCATGATCTCTGCTTTGCCAAAAATATTTCAAGTATGAAAAGGTAAACTTGAAATATTTGTCTGTAAAATATGAGCCTTGTTTTATCTGTATAAAAGGATGATACAATCATCTGAACATTTCTTTGATGATTTAAGTGCAATACACGTTTTCAAGGCTCTGAAGAAGGTCGGATGGATTTAATAATTTAGTAAAGTGGGCTGAATAAAAATGAACCATTACCACATTGAGAGAACGTTTAAAACGACATTATTCTTGTTCTGAAAGGAAGAAGGAGAAAGCAACAGGAGAGGCTTGAAAGAAATATGTAAGACGCGATATAGAAATAGATAACCAGAACAATATTTAATGATGCTGCTATAGAAGAATTTAGACTAAAATAAAAGAAACATGAAGTTCAGATAAAAAGGGGAAGACAAGGATGAGAAGGAGGGGAACATTCCTTCCACATAAAACCGCTGCGCTTTTCTTACTCTAAAATACAAACATATATCATGAAATTATGGTTCCCCTCTGGACCTTTCCTGCTGAGGAACTGTAAGTCAGAATAGACAGGAGCGGTCTGACGCCGTAAGAAGGAGACGCTCACGGACACGTACAGTCAAACACAATTTATCTCACATACTTGCACACTCAGTAAGCCAACAAAACTGGCAGGTAGGATTCTGAAATATTGTATATCCCCGCAGTCCAAGAGCTGAGCCTAGACCAGATCAGAGGAACCAGTAGGGAAATGAGCGCCTTGGCTGGCTGGCTTTTCTGATCTGACACATATGACACCTTGTCCCTGGTGCTTTTCATTACATTGGTTGTTCCACACACAGTGTTGCTTTTGTCCCGCAGTTACCCCAACAACTACAGCAACAGCATGCTGGAGCAGAAGGGTCCCCTGAGCTGGTCTCTGGCACTCCAGAAAAAGGTTACTACAGGACACCAGTGAGAAGTATAATAGTACTACACTGGGACTATCATAAATATTAACAAGCACTTGCTCATGAACCCACTACAGAGAGAAGCGTAAGTGTAGTTTATTTCACTTATTTGTATAATAGAACACATCACTTCAACCGTGTTTCACGTACGTAACTGCAAACCAAAGCATCATTTTACTTTCGCGACGTGGCGGGTGTAGACGAGGTGAAATCCTAATGAGCCGGGGAAACATTTTAAAGTGTGTGTGCATTGTGTCACAGTGGAGCCATACATTTCTATGGGCTCTTTGTCCTTCCCTTCTGTGATTGGCTAAAGAACAGGAACAAGTTCATCTGAGCATTTAACAGGCTAGCCCTGTGGTGAGCGCAGACAAGAAGGGACTGTGTCTGCCAAGCCTAATAGCAGGTCAGAGTTCAGCCAGTCGCACACAGTTTAGCACAAATGCATCACTGTGAAAAAACCAGAGTCTGGTACCTACACAGCACACACAGCTCTTTCTTTAGCCTTGTTATCAGCGCAGATAAGCATCACACCTACAAAAAGGTGCAAATGGAGCAAAGACAGAAACACGATAGGAAGTCACAAAATACATTTTGTAGACGTGAACCCTCCTATGGCGTGTTTAGCACATAGAAAAACACACGTGGGAAATTTATCTCTCAGCGGTGGGTTGTGATTTTAATTTAAGACTCAACAGGTACTTTGTTTAGTGACCAGAGAGGCACAAACACCCCCAACCTAACTTTACCCATTACACACACACACACACACACACACACACACACACACACACACACACACACACCCAGTACTTATGTTGGGAGTGATGCTCTGGAACAAGCACTGCGGCTTCGGTCTTCCACTCATTCATTCCCACTCTCCCTCTGAGGGATCGGGTGGATTTATGATGGAGGAGAACGTCCGAGAACAAGAAAGTGGCGATTTCCTCCCGCGTGCCAACTTGGCTCGGCACAGCCAGCTGGTCACACATCACACATTTGTACGCATCATTGACAGACTCAGACTGTAAGGAAACACCGTTCCACTCACACATACAATGTCTTATGACACAAAAGAGACTCCACCAAATGAACGACTAGTCACACATCGGTGAAAAGCTTACCAAACGGAAAGTCTCTCCCCCTTATTCACATATACACACAATAAGGACATACAGTTAAAACTGGCAAATGGGTGCCGTTGCATAGCATTAGCTTTGTCCTTGTCTCATGGTCTGTCATTACTTCCAGACCATGATGGAGAGAATGGGTGTTTAAAAGTTTCTTTAACGACAAACAGACTGTGGAGCTCTCTCGTGTTTGTTTGTACATACTCGAGCGTCTAAGTTTGTATCACGCAGCAGTAGCTATGATACGAGCCTGACGGTAAGAGGAAAAACCGTGGCAGCGAGAGAACATCAAAGCCATCCAGTCATTGTCGAGTCAAAACAAGAACAAACAGTACAGCAATAAAACCACACACGTGTAACCATGTACATCGCACCGAGCATTTTTTTGCAAAACTCATGAAGGGCTTCCTGAGTGATGTCATGCTGCGGAGCCAGAGAAAGAAGGGGGGATATAAATATCGAAGAGAATTACATTACTGCTTTTTATTTCTCACTGATTCATGTGTTTGTTCCAGCTAAAAAAGGAACTTCAAGATGTTTCACAACAAAGAAGCAAATTTATGTCGAGCATGCTCTTAAAAAAATCCCATAAAAAAAAATAATAATAAAAATTATTGATAGAGTTACTGAGAGAGAACAGAGAGACGGAGCAACAACAGACAATAAAACTGATGACTGTGGCACTGAATAATCCGTGAGATAATGATACCAGACGCACGTACAGAGGCAGTTTGCTTCTAAAAACTCAAACAATTTGTCTTTAGGTTAACCACTGGCCCATAAAAACCATAAAGATAAGAAGCTGATAGTAAGGTATTTTAGTGCATCCTCTAAAGATCAAAACTTGTGGTGGTCTGTGAGCCTGTGTGTTTGTTTGTGTCTGTTACCTAGGTATGGTATACAGGAGACCATGCTCTGGCTGCTTATGAAGTCTCTCAGGCGTTTATAGTTGTCTTCTTTGGACATCAGGTAGTCGAGCCGGTCAAACGTCGCCTTGTCCTTTCGACTCAGTAACTGAGGAGAAGAAAAGGAGAGAATAAGAGCTTTAAAACAGACACAAACAAACCGCTGTAACGGGTTAGCAAAACATACGAGCTGAGAGAAAGAAAACAGAACTCTTCAAATAAAACAGCTTAATGTAAGTCGCCCTCGTTCAGCTGCACTTACTAATGAGTGAAATCTGATATACACAAAAGGGCTATAACAGAAACAGTGACGGAGAGAAAGCCAAAAAAAGAAAGAGACTGAGAAATGTATGGTGAGGTCTGACTGATGCGGCGCTCGCTGTAATGGCTCGCTGTTGGCTAATTGGCCGTCTAGAGACAAACCATCAATTTTGAAGCCTTTCCTTGTCAATGTCTGAAACTTTCAATCACCCTTCGACACAACTAGGGAAAAAAAAAACACTGACATAAAAACTGTTCAATGAACTTTTTCTTAGATTTGTCACAGGATGGTAAAATAAGTAAAATACCTGGTGGAATTCTGCTATAATGAGCTGAGCAGAGAGTAAAATACTGTAGATGTTCTTCTCTGGCTACTTAATGAACTAACCACTCACATATTTTGTGCCGGAGCGCAGAAGAAAGCAGCTTTCCAGGTAGTGACGGACAATTTGTTTGCACATTTGCACGTGTCTATTTGTGAGAGGTTTGGATGTGAAGCCTATTCCTGCAGGAGGGCTGCACTGTTAGCCTGTGGAGCGAGGCGGCCCTGCAGACAACAGTACAGCTGATCTGCTGACATATGAACTTCACAGGTTGTGACAACAATAGCAGAAAGTACAAGTTGTCTCTCTCTCCCTCTCTCTCTCTGTTTGTGCTCTTCAGTTTTCTAAGAAAGGCAGGTGTGCTATGTCCTGGCCAGCAACAGGATTTGCTGACTGGCTAAAAAGAAACTCTCTTCTGTGGTTTTGTGGACCAGAGTACAAGAAATTTCCACCATTACATCAGAGCATCATCATGTCATTATGTAAGCTCTACATCTTCAATGAAAACACTTAAACAGATTGCTTATCCTTCACACATTTTTAAAATGGATACGGATATATAATTTCCTGCATATAAAAAAGGTCTACAACTTTTTCTGCCACACAAATCCTGCTAAAATCCAAAGGTGCTTTGTGCATTACTATGATATAATATAATAGAAATGGTAGACCAGGACAGAGTTTTTTTTAGGGTACATTCAGAAAGAATCCAGCAAGTGGGGATAGTCCAGTTTGGCTGCTACGGTGCAGGCGGCGAGGGTGTCCATCAAAAAAACGCAGCGACCTGCGGCGGAGAATTTGAGCCGGATCCAACGCAGGCCGACGTCACGCTACGGCCGCTAATCAGACAATCGGAGCGCTCAAACCCTCCACAGTCAGCCTGAAATGTCTCTGAAGCTGAGACTATCCAGGTGGATTCATGGACTAAACTCTGATACTCTAGCTGATGTGTTCTGACTTTGTTTATTTCATGTACCCAGCTTCTAAATCTGTGTCTGGCTCACAATTCAAGCTGCTAAATAGTGACACACAGAAGTTTCAGGCCTCCTTCAGGCGGGCGAGAAGTTTCAGGAGAGGCTCAGAGAACGGAAGTGAAAAAAGTATTACATCAGTTATCGAAAGGAGATCACAGAATAGTCTAAATGAGTGTGATTTGGTTAAAGAGACAGTTCAAAGACACAGAAGTTTGGGGGAATTTGACAGTTTTTTCCCCCACTTTCCCAGAGTCAAAAACTAACAAATAAGTCCTTTTTATGTAGTTAGTGTCGTCTGAATTTATGTCGTGTCTCAATTGTTGAGTATCTGGGATCAAATAATAAACATCTAAACTAAGTGGTGTGGTGTTACGTCTGTTAAAATCCCTCTTTATCTCATGAGATTGGGTGAATTTAAGGTTTCCCAAATGTTCTAAATAATCCTCTTTGTTTGTTTGATTTTCCTGAACTCTGCCCTCCACCTTGTCATGTCACTTCTGTGCTAGTTTTTATTAGCCTTTGTTTATGTGTCTAATGTTTTGGTAGAGATCTGCGTGACATCCCAAGTTTATTGACAGCGCACTACTAATAAACTTCAAAGTACGGGAAATATACTCACCGCCCATGTTTTGGTAAGTCTGAATATGGGAGCACTTTGTAACGCTGACACCACAGCCATGACCGCATGGAGGTTGTTCATGTCACACAGTTTCTGTGAAGAAGTTTGAAGTACATTAAGTCGTGTTTACAATGCAAACAGTCATAAAGGACAGAACATGGATGTCACGTTGTGCGTGGATGTGTGTACCTTGGCAGTGCGAATGTAGAGACTCAGCACCTCGGCTCTGATCTTCAACGTCTGTGCATGGAGGATCTCTCGTACCACCCAGAAACTCGTCTAGAAAACAAAGAACACACACACACACACGAACAGAGATTAGGGCACCGAACAACACCTCCAAACTTACCGAAAACAGTCCCGGGATACTGCGGAAACTCATGACAGAAGAAAAAGATCTCTCTCATATTTCACATTTTTAACAGATTTGAGCTCTGTACAAAGTGAGGCAGTGAGTTCTGCCTTGTTAAATCTCCAGTCTTTGAGTCCCGAGCCAAGGTCTGCAGACATTCATGACATCTCTGGGCTGAAACCAGGACAAAGTGGAGCTGGGGAGCGCGGTACAGGCTGCTAACGGGAATGCTCCATTAGAGTCAGGAATTAGTTCTTGAGAAAAAAACAAGAGCTTTGCAGGAAAATCCCATCGATTCCAACTGATTGCACAACAGATACACACCATAACTCCTAATATGTCAACCCGGGAGTGTGTGTTTGTGTTCAGAGCACTTGGCCAGAATGATGTCGGAAATCTGTCTCTTTAGGGAGAACGCCAGTAAGCCAAAGTTCTGATTACACGTACACACACACAGAGACAAGTCAGTGAATCAATCAGTGTTTAAGCTCTGGGGAGAGAGGGAATGGAAAGAGGGTGAGGGAAGAGACGAGGTAATGGGAGGGGAAGTTAGCTTCAACACTGCAGGGCTCTGAGGGCTTTCAAAGCCCATAGCTGTCTGCACATTGTGTTGAGATAAGACCGTCCCAGTCAGGCTGATTTTTACTATTTCGTTGATGCAGAGGCACTTTTATCTTTCATTTTCTGAATTATACGCTGCATGCCAACTCTTCTCTCCCATTAGACTTTTAGTAGGAGCTCGATTAACGGACTTTGTGGTCAACATTCCTCCATTCAAGCCAGACCACAAGGTGCACTTCTTGTGCATCTATAAATTGTCTATAAATTCTCTCCATGCTTTTCTACATTCTTGAGGTGCACAACGTCTAACCTACACCTGGCTTTGCCTACTTTTTCCTGGAAGCAGCCCCATGACTTGTTTTTGTTTCATGGAGGAGGTGAGGTGCTGAGGAGTGAAGAGATAAATTCATCCAGCTACTTTCGCTCTCTCTCTCTCAGTCTCTTCTTATAAACACACGATTCACACTCATCAAAATGAGTTCAATCTATTCAGGTACTGTATCTCGGGGGAACGAGAACCATGTGTGTTTAATTTTCACCATATCATGAGGAGAGGTATGCGAAGAAGATGAGGGAGTGATGAAAGTGGACAGAAGATACATAGATGTTGGACCCTGACTTCCACTGGTGTCTTCTTTGATTTGCATCTCTTGCCTTGAGACAAACCCCACCCCAAAAAAACACTCTCAAATGTCACATCTTCCTTCCACCTCCAGTTTACAGTAGACAAAAGTTTCCACTGGCAGTAAAATGCGATTCCAATCTGGGAGCAAAACATGCTGCAGCTTCACATTTAGTTTCCTCAGTGGTCTAACTTGATATCTGAGGTCAATCTGGACAAATCGTGTCTCTCCAAAATCACAATACCGCTGGGTTTCATTACAGTCTCTGTATCCTCGTCAGCCTTGGCCTCCAAACCTGGACAGCGATGAGATCACTTAGAATGGCAGCGCTTTACACAAGAGCATTCACAAATGAGACTGAGACTGAGGGGTTTGGGGGATACAGGGGGTTGTCAGACAAAGTCTTTACAGATCTCATATTGCACCCCAAACCAGAGATCATGTCTTCGGGGCTGCGTTTATGAGCGCATCAAGGCCTCCAGATGGAGCTGCGAGGCCCCAGCGCTTCAATAATCATAAATAAGCGGAAGCAGACAGATCCAGCCACAAGCTGATAGCTGAGGAAGCAGACAGATCAGCAGCCACTGAATGCTGATAGCTGAGGATGTTCAACCCATCAATGATGTAGTGACCCATGTAGGTCTTCCCTTTTGGTGAGAATATAGTCACTTCCCATTTCTTTCTTTCAGCTTTTATGATTTCTGAATAAAAACAGTTTTACTCACTACAGTATGCAAGTTGCTGATTTGTTTCTGCATAACACCCAGTCAGACAGATGACTTTGCATTGATCATAATGGGTTCTGAATTATTTTCTCCTTGCCGCCTCCTAAAGAGACCGGCCAGCACTCTTCTGCTCTGCTGGCTTCCAGAGCGTAGAAACGAGGACTGAAGGAAGAAGAATATGGCTCGTGCTCGTGCTAAGGAGCTTTCTGGGACTCTCCGCCCTCCCAATCCAAGTCCCGTCATCCAAAAAGCTCATTTTCCTTGGCTCCCGGCAGCTGAAATGTGTGCAGCTAACATCTTGAATCACCGTTTGCGATCTGCTATACATGGAGAAGTTTCCACAGCAACACATTCTTGTTAGATCATCTCATATTTATACTGGAGGGCAGTAAAGTGGGTCTTAAAGGAACCTGGCAAAAACACTAGAAGGGGACTGAAGGGCATGGCTGCCCCTTACATCATTACCCACAACTTCCTGTTGATGATTTCACAGGGCACGTAGGGAGCATAGCACGCGCACTCCTGCATACATTTGGAAACGTTCCTACACATGCTGCACCAGAATGCAGAAGCATGTTAATAACATCCTGAATGCCAGGACCAAAGACCAGCTAAGGACAAAATAAATGCACACCAGTTTCACCCGGGGACTATTTATGACGTAACATGACTAGAAGGGAGGAGATTATTAGGAGCTGCCATGGCAAGCGTGGCTTAAAAAACAACTGCCTCTGGGAGAGCTAGGGTGATGATTTAGCACTTGGAGGAAGGAGGCAGAGGACATGATGGAAAGAGGAGCTGTAGTCTCTCCGTTCCTTGATGACCAAGGCTCATAAATCATTAATGTTGCATAAGGGACTGTTTTCTCTCTCTTTTTAAGAGAGACCTGAGATCACACTGAATGCAGTGTGTGTGTGTGTGTGTGTGTGTGTGTGTGTGTGTGTGTGTCTCACCTGGTTGAACCTGCGAGTGAAGGCCACAACATTTGGAGCGGAGCTGTGCTTCTCCTTCTTGTTCCAGCCGCAGCTCGACAGCTCCTGAAAACACACAAACAAATAAGGGGGAAATTGATGTTATGCAATGAAACACAGTACCTTTTTGTACACGCCAGCATTTTTACTGAATGTACTTAACATTCGGAGGTCACTCGGTGGGAAGTGGAGAGGAGGTGGATAGAGAGAGACAGAGAAAGAGAGAGGGGATATGATAGGGGAGAAAAGCAGATGAGGAGGAAGAAAGAGAGAGAGAGGAGAAGAGGACAGATCCAGTCAACTCTCAGACAGATTAATGGATGACAGCAAAAACAAACATAAAACTATGCAGGAACACGATCTGCCACAGTATCAAGCTCAGTACTCAATACTGATTAAAACAATTCCAACGTGAAGCAGGTAGCCAAGATATGCACTGATCCGTGCTCACTTTGCTCAGTTGCCGTTTTGTGTAACAAGAATTCAACCTCAGACAAACTTAAAAGACTTGTTAGAGGGGTTTTTGACTGCTAGTGGCGCTGCAGAGTGATGTTTTGTCCCTCTATAGTCTGCATGTGTTCATATACCGATACACTCATCTCACGTGGCAGCTCAATTACAGCTGTAACTAATAACATTAATGGTAACGTAGTCCCGATTAGTCACGTCCTGTTACGCCCACACCTAAATGCAATGCAGCAAAGTCAGAATGACCCACGCGGTGAACACGGGGGTTATGCGGTACACATTTCAGACAGCTGCACAGGGTGGTAATGTAAAGGTACAAGTGCCACATGAAAAGAGAAAAAAGGAACAAACCGCAAGCTGATGTAAACATTGTTGATTTCAAAACATTTTTTAAAAGGGCTTTGTAGATGTTTTATGTGGTTGGAGATGTATTCATGAATGTTTGTTAGATCCTGAGGCCAAAATTATGGACAAACAATATATTTTCTCTGAGAATGCATGCTGGTTAGGATGTGAAAACCCCACAGTACACTACTTTTTATACCTCTTGTACTCTTGTGCTGTTCAATCTGCAATTACAAAAACAGAGAAAAGCTGCAAATCTTCACATTTAAGAAGTCGGAAATGGCTTAAAAATTCCATGATTTAAGTTGCCATTTATTAATTTTCTGTTGATCATCTATGTAATTAATCATTTCAGCGCTAATCCTAACCTTGCAGAGTAGGAGCAGCTGTAGAAGCAGCAGAGCTAACACTAATTTCAAACTGTGTTTTTTTAAAAGGCAGGGCAGTAATTTTGGAACATGAACACAGCAAAAAATAAAAATAACACACAACCGTCACTTCTTTTTAGTAGTACCATGCTGGACTCAGTTTGTCCTCAGCCACCGACCTCAGTGATGAGGTAAAGACAGAGACCACACAGACATTGCAAGGGGAACCCAGACCCTCCTTTAGCCGCAGCAGGCTGTCCCGAGGCCAGGGACACTGACGTAACAGTAGGAAAAATGTTGTGAAAGCTCTCCTGCTAATCCCTGCCAGCCCGGTCAAATTGGGCTACAATATGAACAGCTGAATCAGGCTGCAGCCCCCTCCTCCCACACATACACACAATACCCCCCCCGTGAGACTGACTGTCTGGGAGCAACAGCATCTACCAAAGCTCCCTGACCTGACCTCGACAATACACTTGCAACGCGAAGACGTGCTCAGTCAGGAGAGTCTCTGAGTCGTTCAGAGGCGGCCAGTGGGGGTAAAGAAGTAACATATCAAATACAGATGTTAAGAGCAGACATTCATGCGTGGGCGCGGTGATGCCTCAGGGTCTGTGTTTCCTGAGTCAGGATGAGGATACGAGGAAAGGAAAAAGGAGGACAGAGGAGGGAAGATGAAGGGATAGCATTAAGACTATAAAGGACAACACTGTAGAAGACCTAACAGCATCTTCCCACAAGGTTTACGAGCCTGCGTGGAGCCTCCTCAGAGCTGGAGCGTGCTGTCCCCGTCACAGGATGGAGGGCAGCATAGACTAGCCCGTCTCACCGAGGAGAGCTCATCGTTTATTTAACATCTGTCCTTTTTAAATAAGCGCTCTCCTTCTTCCTGCCGTCGTGTCGATCATTCTCCTTTTCCAACTTCCACACAGCTTTGGTGACCGTTCTTAAACAAAGACGTTCCACAGTTACTGTGAGGCGGGTGTGTTTGTGTGTCTCACAGCTCGGGCCGCCACCTGACCACCCAGGTAGGCGGGCACACCCAAGAAGAGGAAGTCCTACATCTCCCTCAACATTTCAACAACCCACAACGACCCTTCGATACGGGACCACCTAGGCCTGTCTTCTAATCTAACCATCAGTCCCTCCATCTGTCTATCCAGCTAAAGCTTGAAGTCATTTAGGCTCTATTGTTCTTCAGCCATTATGTAATAACCAATACCAGTGCCTCATGTGTACTTAAACAACAGGGAACTGATCCAGAGCCTTTGCAGAAACTAATAGGATTTTGTTTCCTTTATTTTTCTTGTGCTTTTATACCCTCATTTCACACTTATTTCGCATTTGCAAACTGCCGGGGGAAAAATCTCTCCAAACAGTTGAGTCTTTGGAGAAAAGACTTTGACAAAGCGGCTCTGGTAAGCAGAAGGTTTTTAAATGCTGCCGTTAAAGCGCATGCTAAAAAAAAAAAAAAAGCTGCTCTGCCAAACCACAGACAGCCTGTCATTTCCACATTCTGGTCTGGCTGAGCAGCGTTTTCATTAAAGCAAAGTCCTATGGGGCTGATAGAAGCTGGCTGTATCTACACTGTTGGGTACGTATAGCTAATACTGACGTCAATTCTGTCTGAACATTTAATCAGCCTACAATATGCAGTCGTTAACAAATCACAACCGATGGCGTAAAAAGAGCATTTTTTATGGAGCCAACTAAATATGTTAATGGATATCAGATTTGCAATTGAACATTGAAACTTTACCTCACCCAAAACATCTCCAATCTTAACCCTAATATGGCCATTTCTACATTTCATTATCCATTTTCTCAATTTTGGTTTTATGAGGTGCATTATGTAAACAACGGTACAGGCTGAATAAGATAAACTGCCTGCAGTTAAGCCACAAATTGCTATGACCTCATGTGAGATACCAAAGCGATTCTTTTTGATTTTGTCTACATTGTAAATGGAAAACTGAAGCGTTGGGATCCCAAAGAATAATCACAAGAGGCCATAGGCCAAGACAGGAAGGGCTGACAAAGATGAGGAACAGAGTGGAAAAAGAAGAACGATGAGGAAGGGAGGAAGCGAGATTGAGAGGCGAGGTTTGCGGCAAGGACAGAGGAGATTGCGGAGATATACAGAGGATGACAGGAAGGAGTACGGTGGAAAACCTGCACAGATCTGTACTTCAGCTTGTAGTGAGACAGAGGAAACCTGAACTCAGTGCCAGGTTATGCCAGATTTATGGTGCCACTGGTCTACAGATTTAAAGGGTAAAATATGAGAGAGCAGAGAGAAGCAGAAAGGAAAACAAAAGGAATGTAAAAAGGGAAAATAGGGTCATAAAATGCATAGTTGTCTCAGTCGACAGTTTAAACTATAGACTCTGGCATGGATCTACAAGCCAGTGGTCTCCATTACCTTGCTGTGCACACCATGGAAAGAATTACTTTTCCAGGAGTTCTTTTAGTACATGTATATGTGATTCGTATGGCAGTACAGGCCATCTGTCCTGGCTAGTAAAACCAGACAAGCCATGTTCCTATATGACTGCAAAGTCGATTTGCTATAGATGATGTTTGTCGTCATAAATGGTGCTAAATTCTTAAAGAAAACATAACCATAAATAAAAACAAGAGATGCATCATTAAAATGTGTTTTGATGCGTCTACCACCGACAGATTTTTAAAGTATTCCGCTGGCAGCTTTTGGAGAGAATCCTCTCAGAGAAGGGAAAACTTGTCATGGTGGATTTTCTGTCTCCACCGCCAAAACATTATTTTCCCCACCTTTCATCATGATAAATGCGTATTGACCATCATGCTGACAGACTGTAGTGTGGGTGGGATTCCCTTCTGTGTTTCTTGTGTAGTAATTACAGACCAATCCATCCACCAGCAAACAGACTGCAGGGTCCTACAAAGAGCGTGTACTCAACATTCTTTTTTACAGTTGTGACTACATGACAGAATTTGAGTGAATGATTTTTTTTTTTTTTTATCTCACAATCAGTGCTGCAAAACATTAAGCCCGCAGGCCTGAGTGTGTGAAACGTTACCTGCTTCCAACCGTGAGACGTTCAGTCTGGGGGAATCGGGGGGATTTCGGCACTGGGTGCTCAGACATGTGAGGAACTGACATACTTCTCAGCGGTACGTAAAAAGCAATCTGATAGCTATTCCCTGCAAGCTGAAGCAGAGCTCGCTAGCCAAAGCCACTAAATTACTTACTTGGCTGCGTGTTAAAAACAAGTCCCTCTACGTCACTCAATCTCCCTTTTCCTCTCAGCCTCTATTTCATAAACATCCAGCTGTAGATCATCAGCCACACGTCTGATTATGAAATTATAAATGGCCCACTGGGACAGAAAAACGGAGAGGTGAAGGGAGAAAAAGCCTTTTTATTTCACATATTTCCTTTTATTTTCAGTTTCACATAATTTTACTCGCCATTAACATTTCTCCTTCTCAGCTGATCTATCCATGTTAAAGTGAACCGCTCGCTCTTGATAAACAGATCCCGCCAATGCAACAACCCATTAGTAATCACTGCCTCGTAAATTTGGATGAGAGAAAACGATTTAGCTACAAGTCCCTAGCATCCCCTCCTCCTCCTGCTTCTCTTCCTCCTTCTCTCTATGAGCCATCTTGTCATTTTAATGGCATTTCACTTTGTAAACCAACAGCCAAAAAACATATCAGCAATTCAGCTGAGGGTTGTAGATTAAACATCAGTCTGCTCTGCACTGCAGATTATTTTACCATCAAAAAAGAAAATAACTTCTGGTCTTCTCATTGATTATACCTGTGCTCCAAACAGAACACAACTCTGACAACGCTCTGATCAACAACTCTTTGGCAGTTTCCCGGCTCATCTTTTTGTACTCGAGTTTTGTGCCGACGAGCGTCCATTACGCGTTGGGAGTAAATTACGGCAAAGCTCATGCATGACGATGTGTTATGAGCTGTCACTCGCGTGTCATCAAAAGCAGATGTGTTTAGATTGTGTCTTTGTCTGCTGTGACGGAGTCGCATGTGTTCAGCTCTGAGCTTAGCCCTCTTGAGACTTTTCCAGTATCAGAGAGTCTTTTAGACGTACTAGCCTCTCCAGCTTTAGTTTGGGAAGAAGAGAAGATAGCGAGCTACGCTTCCTGCCCAGAGGGGTTGGCGAGACTTAGTCACACAATACCTTTGCCTCACACAGCTTTTTGGTGTCTCCACCCACAGGTTGTCATCTTTTATTGCTATTGTGACAAACACTTATCTTTTCTTCCTCATCCACGAGGGTTTGGCGAGACCTTTCAGGCTGCTCTCCATACATCTGCTCCATGTCAGCGCTGGAACACTTGAGTTAACGAGATCTTCTGTATTGCGATCTCGTCTGGGGCGATTTTTTTGTTTTTCCCAGCTCGTGCCAGAATGTCTGTTTATGCGTCATATACACATGTAAAAATGTTGTAAACAAGAATGTGCATAAGAGCGTTTGGACACTCGAGTCTCTCTCGTTCTTACATACACACTCACATTCGTATCCTATTAAGACAGTTATGATGTGATGTGGGAAAATAAAATCTTAAAACGGGCCAAGTCATAGCTAGTTTATGGTCATTTCAACTATTTCAAGTAGCAATTATTATGGAAATGACCGCAGCCTTGGAAGACTGGCAAAAGCAGTAATATTAGAGCAGCTCAAACATGACAGACTGCTGATACAGAACATTTCAGTCATGCAGAACAACATTTGTACGATGCAGCATATAAGACTACAGGGAAATCTAGGTTTATCTACAGGAACAGGGCATTCATAGAGCGTGCAGTACAATCGTTTTTAAAGCAATATGACCGCAGACCAGCAACACTTGGAACCACTCTGGTGGAAAATTTGATTCGTCCTTTGTTTGTTATTATGCAGAAAGTCAAAATATATCAACTTTAAAACCTCTGAAGAACATCTGGACATGTCCAAGTTCAGTAATGCATGAAACTCTTCTGAAGATATCACATCCAGTCAAAGATGAGAATGAGAATTACAACATATCCCATCATGGAAACTAACACTCTCTGCCATCTTTCCACTTGAGAATATGAAAATATTTGTTTTAAATTAAGACACCTTTTAACCTCAGTCATGTCAATTACTGTTGCACATTTATTAGTAAACCCAACCGGGGTTACCACAAGTGTGTGTACATGTAGATTTGAGTCTAACATGGCATTTAAGGGGTGCTCAATGGGCTAAAATGGGCTGCATATCAGTAAAAACATTATTGCACAACTGAAGTTATTTAATATTTTCCTATTCAGGCAGAGAGCCGAGTGAAACAGCAGGCGTGCACCAACACACACACACACACACACACACACACACACACACACACACACACACACACACACCTGCTTTTCACATCATGTGCCTGCAAGGAGGGCGAGGAGACTGACAGCAGTGGAAACTCTAGTTGAGTTTTAGTTCAGTCATAGCAGTGTAGCTTTTTTTTTATTTTTGCAGCCAGTGCTCGGAGACAAAAGCACAGTGAGAGCAGGAAAAGGCCCCTCTAGTCCACTCTGTCCCTGCCAGGATGCTGCTGGGTCACTCTGCTCACTGTTCACTGTGCTGCTCCTTCTCCCTCCAGACTGCTGCCTTCATCTCCTTGTCAGCCCTCCCCCTCAATCAGGCCACAGTCTAACTCGCCTCGTGCTCACTTCTACCCCTTTCCCACATCTATCTTCATTCCCACTGAAGGTCTCTCCAAGAAATCTTCAAGCAAAATGCGAAACCACATGCCCGTGCAACTGAGCCTTAAAATATTTACCCTTAGCCACTATTTTAGCAAATTTAGCAAACTTTCATTAGGCTTCATTAAAACTCACTCAGTCGGACCAGGCCGAGCACAAGAGCGTGTTTGCATTTTTAAACCCTACAGTGACCTATGAGCCAACCCCGCGCAGTTATGACGATGGGGCTCGAGTCCAGACGACGTCAACGACTTCCCTCTCAGTGAAGAAACACCAATACTCCAGAGACGAGCCCTGACGAAAGCTACTCGGGAACTTTAATCTTTAGTCTTTTCCATTACTCAGACACAACAAACTATTTACAAGAATCGAACAGGTCACGCCACACCATTGTTATTAAAATTTAAATCAAAACAGGGGCCTGGGAATCATTCCAGAGTAGCCTGTGTGTGTCTAGTGTTAGCCGAGACTGAGACAAGTGTTGCACATATGAAATAGCAGGAGTTAAACCGTACCGCACCACACTGGGATGTGGTCTGCATGCTGCTTTTATAAGGCCACAGTGGCCAACCTTAAACACAGGTTATCCATAACTGCTGTTAGGAAGGGCCTACCAGTCCAAAAGAGAGGAAAAGCATGAGATTACACCGCATCTCATTGATGCAACAGACAAGGTGTGAAAGACCTGGTGAGACAAAGATGCCACTTTTGTGTATGGCTATGATATGTGGCTCTATGTCACTCTATATCGCAGCGTGGTGCAGGGATATAAACCGCACGGACATTTTACAGGCGAGAAAAGAAAAGGAGAGGAATAGAAGAGGAAAGACAGCAGGTGGTGACAATACATTCTTAAATACATATGTTCTATATCACATTATGTAAATTCTCCATTGGACCTGTTCCTTTAGTGTCTGTTCTCATTGCATAATTTGAGATGTGAGAGTTCAAGGAACCAGACTGTCACTCCCCAACCTTCGAATGTCTAACTAACTCAATAGGCATGCATGATTTCTCACACTAGGTGACAAAAATAATATCCGAATAAAGTCGCCAACACCTCCCTTCTCTCTACCGAACTGAAAGCAGCTCACCTCTGGCTGGATGGCTTTGAACACAGGAGCATCCATGAGCGTGATTTGGCCCTGGAGGAGAAGAAACACAACAGATGTTAGACTAAAACAAAACAAACAAAAAACATATTCTGCACCATTTCCCTAATAACACGCTGCTATGTAGGAGCTACATTATCTTTCATGAAGACAAATCAGATCATAAATTGTCAGCTAACAGTTTAATAATTAAAACGCTGCTTTGGTCTCCTCGAGCAGGTGGATGTGACAGTGGTCTTTAACTTACTGCACCTTTGGATGCCTTAACATGCCACACAGATACATACATGAAGACTGTTGAAGGAAGAGAAGTTAAAGAGTGCCCTCTTGTGGCTGAATGTGGCATACCAAGTGACAAACATCAAAGCATTAAAATGAGAGTACAGATATGGTGACAAACATGATTTTATTTGATTTATTATGGCACAACTCACAACAAGTTGAGTCTAACTGATAAGAAATGTGACTTCTGCTTGTTCATGGTTGCCATGGGAGGTTTGTGCAGAGGCAGCCTGAGGGAAATCCATCAGTGCCTACTTGGCACTGCCAGACATCATCAATTATTACTGATCCAAACTCTGACCCCATTTCCTCCTCTATCATCCCCATCTCCTCCTACCGCAAGTCAGCACATCAAATCTGTGCTTACTGAACTTTTCATTTTTAAAACACTCAAACATACAGGTTAACCAGACAGGGACAGAGAGACTCCCGCAACACGTTAACTTCACTTACTGCATATTCTTCGGGGGTGACCTTCAGCACATCAAACACAACAGCATCGAAACTCTTCTTCAGGTCCGAAGAACCCTTATCGCTGAGAGATTCTGAGCTGCTGCTCTTCTGGAAGACAAAGACACAGTTGTGTTATGAAGAAAATAATGGCTGTGTTGTTGGGAACAAGGTTATCAAGTGGAAAAGAGAGGTGAGGTATGCGAGGTTCGAGAGGTTTAAATAAATAACTGAACACAGTGAATCACTAAAAAAATGCGTTGACTGAACATTTCCGTCCTGTCAAGTTCAGGGAGAAACATGCACAAGATGAACTTTTGGAAAAAAAAGTGTGGGTGGAGGTCGGGAGTGAGCGGGTGTGGCCTCACCTCAGAGACTGTTGCAGCGGTGGTGGTGATGCCTGATTGACCATTAGGGAGGTCCATCATTCCCACACCATCTAGTTTTAGCGCAGGAGACCATTCATCATCCTCAGCCTGCAGCAAAGCCGGACCGGCCCTCTGCACAGACACAAAACATGCCACAGTGAGTACATCTTTCATCACATATTGACCGTTCATTCACCTGCAAACAAAGCAGACAGATCACTCAGCTTGTAACAGCAGCACCACCTACTGGTTGAGATGTGTTAACTGAAGCATTCTCAGGTTCAGGCTATATATTGTGTTGAATTCAACCTCGCTGAACTTGAAATGTCGGTCAAAGTGTTGACAGGTTTCAGCTATCGGCCCAGCGGGCCTGTGAATGCCGTACGGACGCCCACTTTCACAGCTTGTCATTTACTCCACGAGAGAGAGAGAGCGAGAGAGCGAGAGAGCAAGGACACGACAGACGGAGCTTAGGCCGAGCATTAAGAAGAGATCTTCTGGTCTGGAGAAAGCAGCTGTCAGTTAGAGACACAACACTAAACAGCTTACAGCTGACACTAGAGTATGACCCGCTGCCACTCAGTGACTCTACAGACCAGACTTAACTACTAAACTAAAGATTTTGTTTTCTTTTTATGTTAACTGGCTACAAAGGCAGAATATGTTCAGCCTGAAATTCAGTCAACAAGAATACAAACTCAGAAAAACATATTCACAGAGTCTTGTGTTTTTCCCCAACACCTGAGTGCCAAGTGGATTAGTTAATGCTGAGTATCTGATGGCAGGTACAGTGAGTCCTTCATGAATGACAAATACGCAACACAAGCTCCAGCAGCCCCAAAGTGTGCTCTTCTAATCGCTTACTTACTTTTCCCCAAATGTCAAAAACAAAACAAAAAGGGTATTCAAAGCTGTAACAAAAAAACTCTTTGTTTGTCTTCTTGATAAACGACTTGCACGATTAAATCAATTCTCAACATTGTCACGTTTTGTTTGTGTGACTCAAATAATCAATACGTCCTTTCAGCGTGAGCATCAATCACTGGATGTTGCACAAGATGCATTTTCATTGTCTTCTTTAAATGACTGTAAATAATCCCGGCACCTCTCACATTTTTCCTCACAAAGTACCTGAAGAAAGATCATTTGAGCATCTATGCATCTTATCTTCAATCTGAACCTACCTGTGATTATGTGAACTGATGGAAACACAACTAGAGACTATTTAAGGTCTGCGCAAAGTCAGAATAAATGTGTGTTCCAAGTTTGTCAGACTAAAGAAGAAAGTGTTATTAACAACCCAGCCAAATTTGAATGATTCAAATTATAGACAAGTTTATGAAATTAGGTGTCGAAATCAGGTAAAAATCAACAGTATTCTCAGCTCCAGGACTGTAGGCGCGTGTCCATTGAATGTGCTGAGACCACGCTCATTCGTGGGAGCAGTCAAGCAGCAGTTTTGAAGCAACTGAAACGTGTTAGATGAGTTCAGAAAATGACATGACTAACTTTGAAAAACTGAGATGAATTAATCTCTGTCTCTCTGCTACGGGGTGCAGGGGTATGCTTAGGGTGGCCTCAGCGTGTCATCGAGCCACCCTTTAGGACCGCCCACAAAATCCTGGACTGAAAACTACATATTTAATGTGTTTTGAGAGAAATCCCAGAATTGTCTTTACGTAGACATTAATCATTTAATGATTCTATGTATCAATGTAAGGCAGAAGGCTCAGTGATGATAGTTTCATATTCCTGAATATTCTTCTCTGCCCGTGACTGAAAACACCTCAGAGTCTAGTCTTTGCCAAAAACACACAGAGACAGTAATGAAAAACAAGACTCTGCTTAGAATACTGAAGGCTAGCAAAGACATCCCTTGTGTACTTGACAATGCAGGCCTGTGTGTGTGTGTGTGTGTGTGTGTGTGTGTGTGTGTGTGTGTGTGTGTGTGTGTGTGTGTGTGTGTGTGTGTTTTGGCTGGCTCAAGGTGAAATGGCCTGTGCTTTAAGAGCCATTAGCTGCCTTCCACAGGTGCATTCTGCTAAGCCAAGAGTAAACACCACAACATCACGTCAACTCTCCTCACATTGTTTGTGACACAGCGGTGCATAATTGCACAGGAAGCAACAGCCGGTCTCTATTTACAAGTCTGCGTCTGTCTGTTGTCATACATCTGTAATTACATTTCTTGCTGGTCTAATACCTGTCTGTTTCTGGTGTCCCTGGACAATTATGTAAAATATCACCTGGGTTTTTTGTCTACAGCTATAACGAAAACACATTTTCCAAGGTTTTAAAAGCTACAGTAAATCCTGTGATACATGTGAACATACTGCAACACCGTGTGCATCCGTTAAACATGTACTTCCATGCTCAAAAATCAGGTTGCAGACCCATGCCACTGCCACTCGAGTAAAAGATCGGTGAGAGCTTTGTATGTTCATACTTTTTAAAACAGAAAACACACTTATATTGTGTTATCTACATGTCTCTTTACTGGAAATGACATAACATCTAACCAACAGCAAGTAGGTTATTAGCTGTGGTGTGTTTCCTTAACAGAAACTTCAGACTCCCTGCTGATCTTCCTCCAACTAGCTGCCATCTTATTCAGGCTTTTTCAGTCAAATGAGGAAGTTTTGTACAGATAACTCCTCATTTCACTTCATTAATCAAGCGGTCCTTGTCCATATGCAGCGCTCCTAACATGAGCCACAAGAAAAAAAAAAAAAAAGAACAGGATGTCCAACAGAAAAGTTCACCTCAGAATGGTGCGCTGCTCAGCACTTCATCTACACCAATATAAAACAACACAAAGTGATTTTGACTGTGACACTCGTTGCATTCAGTTAGGGCACACATCTACAACTCATAATCTTCAGCTAAACTTTACTACTTAAGTTGTTCAGTTTGTCCATGTATAGTCTGTCGCACTCCATCGACCCTGCTGTGTGTCTAACACAATAAGCAAATCATATTTGCTCAAGTAACTCTGACATGTCCAGCTGTGATCATATGCTAAGAATTTGTTTTTTTTCCTGTGCTGTCACCACATCTCCACAAACAAGCTGTTCTTGCAAAGACAAGGCCCATACTTACCAGTTGTGTCAGATGCGCATAGTGTTGGACGTGAGGTTAGCCTGTTGATCTGTATTGCCGTCTTTGTCTATCGAGTCCTGTCGTTCTCTGAGGCTGGATCCTGCCGCCTGTGTGAAAGCGAAAAAGAAGAACAAAAAAAGGGAGAGAGACAGAGAGACGAAGAGAAGCGTGAGTCTTGGGAACATGAGGAAAACCCACACACCCACTGCTTAACAAACCATCATTCATTACGCTGACAAGATCTGTACCGTCTGTTCTAGTGGAAACTTTTGTGCCGCGTCCTCTGAACTGTTGGATTTAACAGCCGTGAGCTCACTGCAGAAACAAATGGTGACAGTCTGACTGATAAACAAATATGCATGTACTCAGTAAATATTCCTTAACTTGACCACAATGTCAAAAGGGTTATCTTTATCAGTTAGTCATCTACTCAATGAATCATTTGTTCTATAAACTATGTGATTTAGTTATTCATGACTGTAAGAGTCAACATTTACCAGATTGTGTCCACTAAGCTCCACACTGTTTGCTGCTGACTTCATCATGCATCAAGTGTAAATCCCATCTCGCTCTCTGCCTCCATGGCGTTACATGACACATTTTAGCCAGTAGGTGTCTCACTACTCTAAGAGATAAAAGGCTGTGTGTTGGACTTGTGTGAGACTGGCTGGCTGTAGACAACAGTGGTGCGTGCTGGCAGACAGTAGTTGGCCTTTAGCCATCAGGTAGAGGGCTAAGATCTTCTCATCCCCTCCAGGTTGTTATCGCGCTGGATGGGGGTACAAAGCTCACGAGCAGAACAAACAGCGGATTAAGATTTCTGCTATCCAAAGTAAACTTTAAACCTTTGCTGACACAAGCCCGTGCATTCCATCAAAGATCACGTCTGACCAAGACAACGCCAGGCCAGAGCTGCCCTTCGGATACGTCTGAAGAGCAATATATTTTTCAGCTAGGGAGACAGCAATAACATCTCTTTGTGCACAGGCTTTCACTGTCATTGTCACGAGACAAAGTGTTGATCTGTGCGGTACCCGAGCAGTGTAAACACCTCTTAGCAGAAGTCTTCTTTGTGTTTGAGTTTGGGCTCATGAGCCGCCAGTCAAGTTGTCCTCTGTCTGAGCTTCCTTGTCAGTCAAGATCTCAACCATCCTGAACTAGTTTACGTAGCTCATGATGCTCCTCTTTCCTGCTCTTGGCAACGTTCGTGCACGTTTGACGCCGAGCTGAGCTGAAATGTGTTGTGTGTGTGGTGACACAATTCCACACGGTTGAGTCCTCATGCTCTGCTTACTGAGGTTCAAGTAGAGGGAATGTTTATGCCCATACTCGTAGTGATAAGGCGTAGGTGTGCGTTAGGGGAGGCTGAATATTTGGATGTTTCTTCAGGACGTCATGGTGGTGATTAGAAGCGGAAACGGAGAGAATAACAGAAGAAGAGTGACAGAAAGCGAAATGATTCATGTTGGAGCTTGTAGCGGAGGATGTGTCGTCGTGAAACTAAATGTGACTCATTACACTGCATGGCAGGTGCTGTTGAATCAGGCCTCCCTGAATCGGCCGCCTCCTCCCCTCCTTCCCTCTATTTGTGTTGCCAGACAGCTTTTTGACATTCACATACATACTGCCGCTCAAACACAAAAGCCGCTGGCAGCCTAACTGGCCCCGTTACTGAAGGGCACAGTGCGACACAGTGTGTTTTTGTGTGTCGTCATGCACATGTGCCAACGCATGCACTGACCCTTTACATTCCTGTCTCCAGTGGCCCTGAAAACAGGTCTGCACCACCTTCATCCGGCATGTCCTCTGTCCTCCTTACGCTGCTCATATCCCGTCATCAACCTTGTTTTACAGCAGAAGGATCGCTCTTTAATCTGGAAGTCCTTTCAGGTTAATGAAGAGGATATTTTCCAGGAGTTAAACGAATCAAAGAGAATATACCGCATACATAGATGTGGAGGGAACAAGAATACTGTACAAACAACAGGTCAAATGACCAACTAGTTGGTCAGCAGAAAATTAAAATAAATTGTTTAAGTGGATTTTCAAGCAAAAACAAAAAAAACATCTTCTTATGACAGCCTTCTATTTATGGAGCTGTGCTGCTTTTCACATGAGTTCATTCAATTAATCTTTCAGTAACAAACATGTGATCCCTCCTGCTTCTTAAAGATGTGTCCATTTGTCTTCTCTTAATATTATAGTTAATTAAATCTCTTTGGGTTGTGGACATCCAGTCAGACAAAACAAGACATTTGAAAATCACCTGATGGGATTTTTCTATTGTTTGAGAGACCAAAATGATTCATAGTTAAAATAACCAGCAGGTTTTTGACACTCCTAATAATAATACTTTACCAGTCCAATCATCCAAAACAGGCTGAACGCCATACAACTTAATACTACCTGGATGGATTTGTAAATTACTAAGGAGTCGTCCAAATGGGGTACAATCTGACTTCTCTTCGCCATCAGTGACAGCAGCTGTGATGTAGGATTTATAATGACATTTTTTATTATTTATTATTCTGCGGTAGCCATGATAAAACTGTGGCAGTGCATCACAGATGGTCCTATGAAGTGGAAACACTGTAAGAACCTGGCATTCACAGACAGTGTACCAGACTGCTCCAGGCCCTAATCTCATTTACTTTTGTATGTGTGTGTGTGTGTACATGTTTACTCATTACTCTTGACGCTGTCCCAACATGAAGCACAAGCAATCACATACACGTGCACTCAAACATAAAGGATTAGTGTCTGTGTGTGTGTGTTTGTGAGAAAGAGAGAGAGAGAGGAGACCAGGTGTGTGTGTGTGTGTGTGTGTGTGTGTGTGTGTGTGTGTGTGTGTCTCTTTACTAAACTGCACCTCAAGTGCGATCAGGGTAAGGTCACAAGATGAGAGACTGCAAATAAAGGATCAGACATGAGATTTGTGTTACGTTCAGCATTAACAGAGTGCTGTGTGACTCTGCCAGTCCCTGTCTGCAGCACTGTAGGCTCGTCTCTGACACGTAGCAGCCCTGCAAGCCTCGCTTCTCAATCTGCTCCCACTGTGTGCGAGACTGCAGAAATGTCCTTGTACCTTGCGCTCACAGCAAGACTCATAATTATGAGCAGAGCACAAGCGTACTGGCCTTTTCGCTGCACAATCCTTTGAATGTAATCCTTCATTTGCCCCACTGTGCCACTGCACCGTACCTCCTCTCGGTCACTGTCTGTATAATGCATGCACTGTACAGAAACGTGCCTTATGTTTTGCCTAGTAGCGGTGCATTTCAAAAGCATGCCGCAGATGCACCAAAGTCAGGGAGGCAAAGTAGGTCAGTGTGTTGAGCTGAGCAGTGAGGGATGTGGCAGCCCATTAAGCTGTGCCCTCCACTTCTTCCCTTTAATACACACAGTACACAATCAGGGCATTCACACTGTTGGGAGCTGTGGGCCTTCAAAGTCAGTTATCTTTCACATTGTTGTACACGTCGCTGCCATATGAAGGGGAGACACTGTTCTGGGCTAAACCTGTAAACAAGTTAGGACTTAACCCGCTTTACCATCATGTTTTTACAACATTTCAAGGCAAGATTAGCGTTTGAGATGTCCTCCTGACATGACTTGCACTTTGGTTGTACCTTTTCTGGAGCCTGTTAATCACCACAGAGCTAGTCGGCAGTGTCAGTGTTTCAGTAATGCTATGGCATCGAGGTTCTCGCTTTCCCTGGACTCTAGTCATGCCTCCCGGGGAGAACACTATTGATCTCGAGCTAAGAGGTGCCAGATTGATCATGCTCACTCTCTAATAACCTGCACGTACACACAGCAACACAGCATGTGGCTGCATGTCACAAGCACCTCGATGTACACTGTTTTACACTCAGCAGGTTGGCTGTTCAAGCTGAGGATGGTGGCACTGTGTGTGTGTGTGTGTTTCTGTTGAGGGAACATAACTAACAGCCCCTTCACACTATCACTTAACATGCCGCTGATGTTCAAATCCTTTTTGGAGGTCAATCAGGAGGCAGCTTCATGAGTAGAGTGGAGGTAAGAACAAAAAAAAGGACTGCCTCAAACACATCTGTACCTCAAAGTCATGTGCTTCATTTGTTCAAATATACCAGTTTTTGCCCAAGGCACTCCAACGGTCTTTCCTTGAACAAGGCGTTCATCATTTTAATTCTCACAAACAGAACAGGTTTAGAACTCTGAGCAAACCCACGATTTCCAGCACAGTTTACACCCTGAGGCGCATTCAGGTTAAATCAGGAATTGCTGCAATTAGTGCAAGGTTATGGGCATGTTTTTTTGTGCCTCAGTGAAACAATCAGAAAATGTTTTATTTCCCGTCCTCAGCTTTCTTGGTGCTCCCTCTCTTAATAGATTCTCTAGATCGCTCAACCGCTCTGTCTTTCTATTGCTCCCTTTCAAACAAATAAACAGACACAGACAAAGCGATATTCTTGATAGCAGACTACACGCCACACAAGATGTCGAAGGTGGCTACATAAAATAAACCAAGTGAGGACACAAATGGGAGTGAGTCATAGTCCATGAACTCTCCCTGGATGGTGCCCAGTTTCAGCGATATTTTCGGCCGACTGTGTAGCAGTTCGTCAGATTGGCCACCGCAGCGTGATGTCAATAAGTTGAGCCTGTTTCAACTTTTTCGCCACAAGTCGCGGCATTTTTTTTTCCCCCAGCATCTCCTGACAGCCTAAATGGACTACCCCAACACAATTGCTTGGAGAATGTAACACACCACGAGAAAAGCTACCTCAGCATTCCAAACAGACTCATCCTTCTAGACAAGAATATTGTGCACATCTGATTTATCACAGCAGTGTGATGCAGAAGAGAAAGAAAATAGTTTAATGGCGCCTTATCATTTCACAGTAAAAGCATGGTTTTTAGAAAATCAATAAGTAATAAACCCAGTGACACTACGCAGACTCTCACCACACTCCACACTGAACCAACTGTGCTCTACACTCTTACATACTGAGCCATCGGTTCATGAATATTTAGGCCTGTCTGTGACTGGAAATAAGCATGATCTAGAGGGAAAACCCAAGGGCAAGTACCAAAGTACCCAAGGGCATAACGGGTGCTAAAAAGCAGCAAAAGAAGCACAGGAAAGTGTGAAAGACAATCATCTGACTCTGAACATTAAAGTATATTTGTAACTATTTATTTTCCTCTTTGCTCACCATTAGTTCATGAATTAGAATAGAAATGTGCCAGAACTCTTCAGCGGCATCTTGAATCTCACTGAATCATCTCACCTCATCGAATGTCTTTTACCTTAGACAGTATACTCTGTTATGACTACTGTACATTCCATGTAAAATCATGTCAAGCACAAACTTAGTACATTTCTTTCACTGTTTGAGCTTGAAAGCAGAATACAGTACTGTACAGTAATACATGATTTGTATGTAGTTGTCTAGTTGGTGGGAGACTTCTCAGACATTTATAAGAGTTGTGGTGAAATCAACAAGCATTGTCTAATATGGATGCAATCAGCTCCAGCCGTTATAGTACAACTACTCAATGTGTGCAAAAATCTGCGTCCCAGTACCTCTGTATCATTTAGTGCAGGCCCAATTCAATCTCTGCATCACTTTGTTTGGTTTTTTGGTGTTTTTTTACAGAACCTTCCCCTGTTTTTCCCCCTCCTCGCTTGGCTTGCCCCAACTTCCTTTATAAATGTTTGTTTTGGTCACATGCGTGCACAAAAGGGGTTTCTAGGTAAGTGTAATGAATGAGCTCGATATACCACACTCAGATTCTGGGTGCAGCTGGAAACATAAAACTCTCAAATACGTGATTATTGATAGCGTAAACACACAAATACTGTGCTGTATTTATGATTCATTGTAGGACTTTCAACTTGATAAAGCGTAGCCACAAGGTCTGATAGAATGTGATATTATTGACTTCCCTTTTTTAAACAACTATGGTAGCTTTTTTATGTGCGGGGGTTTCCTAAGAAGGAAAAAAAAACAACTGCAACACCATATCTATGTGATGACATGTCAGCTTGTTTATAAACACTGTCACATTTTAGTAATTATTACGGATATATGACGAAACAACTCAGGTTCGCAGGGACAATTAAATACAGTCACCAGGTCTGTCAGCTGGATGGACACTGTGGCAAAGTGCAGGTCAGCTGATTCTTACTCTGATGAGCTGACAACATACAGAAGACGTGCTGCATGTTAAAAACACACGCGTCGATAAGAGCACATACAAGCAGCTAGTTTAGTTAGATCCGTCTACCCTGTTTGTGAAATTCCACTAGTTCTAAATCTGTGTCGTAGCAGCCGCTTGCACAGTGGGGTGTGATTAGGCTTTTTTTAGATACACTTGCCTCTCCTGCTCGCTTCCTTTCTTCCCCCCACTTCTCTCTCAATCCCTACAGCTCTCCCAGTTGATAATTAGAACCCAGGCTTTACCCGGTTTTTTTGTCTTTTGTCCTGGCACATCCCCCAGGGAGACAGACACACTTGGTATGTACAACTCTCACAAGCCTTCACGATAAGCTTCAATAGCTCCCAGTCCCCCCGGCCTCTAGCAATAAAATTGAATAAACGCTTAAAAAACAAAGCAAAATAACCCTACTCTGACCAAGAGCCAACACAAGGGTGTAACTTATCTTGATAAAAGTATCTGTTTATCCATCAAATGAACCGAAGAGAGGCTACAATGCCAAGCTCGTGAGTAGTGGCATGTGGCAGGGCCCCAGAGCAGCAGCCTGTCACGTGTGGGCAGAGCGACGGCCGACAGTTTGTGCGTGTGTGTGTGTGCGTGTGTGTGCCACCTTCAGACTGATTTGTGACCCAAATGTGAGCAGGCATGCAGCCCGGCCCGGCCCAAGTTCAACTTTACTGCCGAGAAGACTAGGCGACTGGAGCATGGTGACAGAAGTGTCGGGGGGAGGGGGAGGAAGCAGAGGAAGTGCGGAGCTGGCAGCAGCGCTGATGTCTGCGGTCATTCCCTGCACGGACTATTAACAAGGAAAGGGCAGGCTAACAATACAAGGCAACAGAGCAGTCAGTCAGAGCAGTAATGTTTAGAGGAAACTGATAGGATCTCTATGTCTTCCTCTATGAGTCTCTAAAGGATTGGCACAAGTCAAACCCACAGCAGTAAAAACCTCCGGGCAAACACCAATTCAGGCTAAAAGTGACACTGCATGTCATATAGACAAAACTATTACGTTATGAGGGACGAGGAAAGATATTCTCTCTAAGTGTATGAGAGTGTGTGTAGACGTGACAGATTACATGTGCCCACACTGGGTCAGGCAAAAAACCTGCATAGCATACTGATCCGACAATGCAACAGATGAGTGATGCCACGATTGTCCGATTAGTACTGAACCAGCCGATTCCAAACACTCAGACTTTATTAAGTTACCTGTCATGATCACATTTCTACCTTTTGCAGGTGTCTTTCTGCCTGCCTTTCTGTGTCACCTTTTACTGAGTTAATATTGGCTGCTCGCAACTTGACGACATCAGACATCAAATCAAGTCTGTAATGTAAAAAAAATGGCTATGTCAAGAAGCACAATGATTTATGTGTATTTATGTCACAGGAATGTTATTTATCTTAAAACTGTAACCGTTATAGTGATCACCTATAAAAATATTTGTTGACAAGTTTGCAACTTTAATGGGCGAGTTTTACTTGTCTTTCTTCTAATCGCACTTGAAAGTCTGTGTAAAGCAATTCTGAATTTTCTTTCAAAATACATTAAATATGTTGGAAAATAGTTGCTGGAAACATGTGAAAAGACTGAACGATATATTACTGAAATGTGGAGTTAGAGGTTAAAACAGTTTTTTCACCAGTTTTCAGTCCAGGATTTTGTGGGCGGTCCTAAAGGGTGGCTCGATGACACGCCGAGGCCACCCTGAGCATACCCCTGCACCCCTTAGCAGAGAGATAGAGTTAGTCATGTCATTTTCTGAATTCATCGGACACGTTTCAGTCGCTTCAAAATTGTTGCTTGACTGCTTTACCCAATTTTGACACCTAATTTCACAAACTTGATATTTTTAAATCATTCAAATTTGGCTTGGTGGTTAATAACACTTCCTTCTCTGGTCTTACAAACTCAGAACACACATTTATTCTTACTTTACACTGACTTTAAGATGACTGCCAATTGGCTTGGAAAGACCATTTTTCCACTAACAGCACAAATACCGTAAGCTTCGTGCACCCTCAGGTTAAAGTGCGTACTATGCATTACTCTGTAAAGTTTACAGTCAGTACTACAGATGAGTCCTCCTCCTCCTCCTCCGCACTCCAACCAGGCACCACCACTACCTCTTATTGTGTGCTACATGGTTGAAGGGGCAGCAAAAAGCATTAACCCCGATCTCCTGATCTAATTTTTTTTACTGAGCGATAACAACTGCTGGCCGATCGATCTGGACTTCCCTCCCACGATTAACAGTTCCATGTCTCCAGCTCTGTTTGCTGTACACACACGTTGCTTTGAGTCAGCACTGTAAATGTGTTATCTGAAGTTTTGGTCAAAGCAGATTAGTGCGGAGGGTTTCCTGCGTGTCTCAATCTACGGCGGCATGTTTAGACTTAGATAGTCTGTTGTTTTTTCCAAACAGCCTGTAGGGTTCAGTTAAAAACAACAACACAAAACTGCAAGTGTCAAAACCACAGAGAGTGTGTGACACACTTCCTGTAGCTGCTTCTTACAGTAAAAACCTCCTGGCGTATACACTGACATGAAATGAGAAGGCTTTTATTGTGGTAACCACGTAAAACCTTAAGTGACAGTCACTGGAAGTGGGTAAGCGTAGGTTTTAATAGAGGTTGGAAGTTTATTGGTCGTTTTTGTCTGTGTTTACGTTGGTAGATTAGTGTTAGCAGTTTGGACAGTTATAAATATAAATTTGCTACCCAAATAGAAATCAAATCATACATTTCCTAAGATTCACACCTCTATAAAAATACAACCTCGTAACCAAAATGACACCAATGCTTTTGTTAAATGATATTTTTCATTTTCTTTTGTTTTAACAACTAATTTTCTTCAAGTTATGAAAATTTGAGTCACTTTGTATCATAATCTTCTGTAAATATTAGTTTCTCCTTGTTTACACAGTACGTACGAGACAAAATGAGCATGTGCTTTGTCTCTATTAGAACATAGTTCTGAACACGCCTTCCCTCTCTTTGCGTTCAAGCCGCATATATCAACAGAACTTAAGCAAATAGATGGTATTTGAACAAAACATCTAAAGTTATAGCTCCATCTCTGGCTGCCAATCAAAAAAAAAAAAAAAAAGGTTCTTTCACCTTCACATTGATGGTACCACAAAGACAGACACGTAGCATTTCCCAGGACTGGGCCCTCAGGGTTTTTTAGTGAGACACAGACTTAAGAGACATGGCATGCTGCAACCTGACAAACCGTACAATTATGTGAGAGCAAACACACACACACACACACACACACACACACACACACACACACACACACAAACACCCACAGTCCTGGTACAACAATACCTTCTTTCTAGAGGAGACTATCTCTGTACATCCTGGTACCGGAAACTGGCTAAGGTAAGACTAATTGACAGACCTCCGGCTGTATGAGCCTTCTGTTGTCAGCCAAAAAAAAGGCTGTAAGGTCTTAACGTTTCTCCGACAACAACAACAACAACACTCCAAGTTGCATACATGTTATAGCCATCCTGTGATGGGAGGATTGAGGATTGCTCGCTCATTGGTCCTGCAGCCAAACTTGGACTGAGATCCAGCATTAGTTTTACGAGCTAGAATGAGATTAGAGAGAGAGCGGAGGAGCAGCTCTAGTGAAAACAGAAAGGAGTGCTTCTCGTCCTGCTGTATCCTACTATCTGTCAACTTTACCATAAAATCTACCGTCTACATAACAATGAGCTCATCCTCCTCCAACAAGTTTTTCTGTCTCCTTTTAGGTTGGCCTACTCTGCTCTGATACTTGACCCAAAAGAGAAGTGCACCAGCCGATACCGAAACTCAAACTCTGCAGCGTCTGCTGTAGGCAAGCTATTGTTAGTCATATATCCTGTGTGTGAATATGTGGTCTGCACAGCCAGGTTTAAAACAAAGAGGTGGAAAACTTAAGCTGAGATATCGTCCTGTGTTGTTGATACAGTTGAACTGAAGCGAAGATTTGAGTATTTAGTTATAGTATTAGTTTTGATCAAGTCACTTTGAACCTGCTTAACCGAGCAAGGCCGAGATAACAGGCCTTCCCGTACAGCTTAACTCTCACACACACATACATATACACACACAGTGCTACATGCATGGCTTCCCTTAACATGGCATTGCTCTGTCTCCAGGGCCTGATAAAACGGCCAATTACAACTTAAGAACACAAAGGGAGCGCTGCCGTGAGGAAGGATTGAGTAAGAAAGAGACATGAATAAGTTTGCCAACTTCCAACACGGAGAAAAAATGAGAAGCAAAACTACATCTTAAAGAGTCACCAAGAAGTTGATTACAGAGGGACATGAACACCCATTCACACACATACACACAAACACAGTTGTTTGCTCTGAGAGTTCACCAGGTCAGAGGTCACGGGAGGGGGAATAAAACATGACACCCACACACACGGAGGTCATCGGAAAACACAAGAGACATACAGCAGGAGGAGAAAATGCAGAAAAGGCTTGAAAATTCTTTGAGGAAATACAACTGGACGTATCTCAGAAAGAAACTGAAAGACAAAAAGAGCGAAGGAGGGAAAAAAGCAACAGAATATCAGAAAAAAAAACAGAGACAGATTTTTGCCTAATCTGGACATGGCCGCCTCCTTCACTAACATGGCGAGGACTTACTATTCCCATCTGATATGCGGCTATGAAAGATTGATTCTTTCATCTTTCTCACACACAAGGCAGGACAATGTTACACTGTGTGCTTCTTCCAATTGGGGTGTGTGTGTGTGTGTGTGTGTGTGTGTGTGTGTGTGTGTGTGTGTGTGTGTGTGTGTGTGTGAGAGAGAGAGGGGGGAAACCGAGCCTGCATCTAATGGAAGAGGAGCAACAGCTGAGACTGGAGAAACAGCTGTATCTCTTCAACGCCTGCACTACTCCCCTCCCCCCCCTGCGCCCTCCCTCATCCCCTCTCTCCCTGAATGAGCCCCTCACACCCCTTTTTTGACCCTCCCTCTCCCACAGCATGCAGCATGGCCACGGGCTACACTCACAGACACACACAGACACACACACACACACACACATTACAATGTGTGCCCGAGTTAGACAGACACTACTGGTTCGAGCCTCTGTTCCCCCTCTCGGAGGACAAGTACAGACAGGATGCATGTGCTACTAAACATTCATCTATTGACTAAAAATAGGAAAGACATTGTTTCCAGCGGCAATGTCGCCCTCGCGGTTCTCCCTCCCCTCGCTTTATCACGACTGTGAGACAAAAGGAAACCAAATAAACATCCAGATGAATCTCAACTTAGGCCCCGTCCGTCAAGTCTTTCTAGGTACTTGTGCTACCGTCTGTTACACACACTGTGCCTGGTTAATGCAGCAATATAAAAACACACACAAAATCTAAAACAGAAATGCAACAAATATCCTTTGCATGAACGTCAAATGAGGATGTGTGGTGGGAGGAAACTAATTAATTCATAATAGTTGCATATTATGTGGGAAGATGCAACGAACCGCCATGATGTTCAAAGACTTAAAGGATTCAGTTATATCTTATCTGAGGAGATTATGTTTTTCGGGTGCAGCTTGTTTGTCTGTCTGTCTGTCAGCAGGATTAAACTACTGGCCTGGTTTTCATGAAGAGTGCAGCACGAGCCAAGGAAGAACCCATAAAATCTTTGGAGCGGATTCGAACCACGGGGCGGATACACAAAATTTTTATCGTTCACATTGCGAGAAGATTTGACTATTGGCCTTGGCGGAGGTCTGTGCTCTCTGAGTGACCGTGAAATAGTAATAGTTAAAAGAAATGCAGAGAAATGTTTGATTTGGATAGATTTTTCTTTTTACTTTAGATGCAAACATATTTCCCTGCTGCTATTCCTATTACATCTGACTCTGACGGTACAGTCTGTGCTACATCTGTACCTGCCTTGTCTGAAATAAGCAGCGGTGTAGGTTATATCATGTTTCATTGCACCCTTATATAAAAAGGTCAGCTGACATTCACGTTGAATTAAAAAAAGAAAAAAAAAAAAAGGTGTGAATGAAATGAACAGACACCCAGTTTGACAGTTGGTGATGTAAAGTGTGTAACTGCAGACATGTGAGTGCAAGTCGAAGTCTACATGTCAGGACCTGACCTGTGGGACAAAGGCGACAGGAAACAGGTTGTCTCAGTCACACAAGTCTTCTTCTGTTAGAGAGAGACAGAAACACATCTGCTCGAGAAGTGAATCATCACTATTCATTTCATCAAAGAGGTGCCGGACGGTAAAAAAAGAAAAAAAAAAAAGGGGATATAAGAGCAAAACAGGTGTAGAGGATAAGGCTTCATATTTATACACTGTGTTTCTAAAGGCCCGTCTGATGGGAAGGAAAGAGTGCAAAGAGGGAGAACAAGAGAGCAAAAGAAGAGAGAGAAAGGAAAGGGAGGTGGAATCATGTTTATCTGTATCTGATCTATTGTCTTTGGCAGAGTTCAGGACCAAGTTCACGAGTTTCCATGACATAGCCAGGCTCGGCTCTCAGTTAAACTCCCAGGCCAAAACACTCAGGATTCAGACAGATAGATGAGGCTGTGTTGTGGGACCACAAAGCTTTGTCTCCAGCACTGATACAGACTGGTGGATCAGGACATTATGCAGGGGGGAAGTGGAAGGGTGCGGCGTTGCTCTGTTTATCTACAATTGGGCCAGTGGGGCCTGGTCTTCATTCTGTATCTAGAGAACAAAACACCACAATAGTCCAATTTTACTCAAAACACCTGAGCACACACACACACACACACACACACACACACACACACACACACACACACACACACACACACACACACACACACACACACACACACACACACACGTCTGTCCAGTGTTGTATGAGCGGCAATAATACAACAGCTCAGGCGTGTTTCAAATGCTGCTGAATGAGAGTGTACTCACTCGGATAGAGATCTGTTTGTCAAAGCCAGAGGACGTTTACGAGTTGCGATGTGATGGATGATGCAGAAAATATGTGCGGTTGCTAGTTACTTCTTCGGTACACCTAGTGTTTACATCCATGAGGGAAAACCAGGGTTTTGCTTACTTTTCTAAAGCCCACTTTTTTTGCATTTTTGTTAACCGCAATACTTAAATCCAGGTAATGATTTTAATGCTTCTTCCTTCGTACTTTCCATTTGGTCACTCAAATAAACTTCCTGAATATTCCAGATATGCGGAGTAAAAAAGGCCAAAAGACACACAAGGATAAAGACCAGCCTGAAGGTGTCAGGTGGAACGGGACTCTCATAGTTGAGATTCTGCATGCCTTAAAAGCTGGGCCCTTTCACCATAGCCCTGTCCCTGAACTCACCTTTGACCCCTAACCTAATGACCCCAGACACCTACAACCTGACACACCAACACCAGCTAATACCAATCAGCTGGGCGAGCTGAGCATTTGTGAACAGGTTGAGAAAGGCTTGGCATCAAACCGAAACTACTTTTTAAAGTAACCAATTTGTGTCACTCGCACGACAAGGTTGTCACAACAGGCACACAACATAGGATAATTTCATCACCATTATTATTTATGCACGATTTCAAGAGTTCAGACTCATTTCATAAACGGGGAAATTAGCTTTTTGTACAAGGCTGTAAACATGTTTATTTCTGCTGTGAAGTTGGACATTTTAACATGGGGGCTTATGAAGATTTACACTTTCTGTAACCAGCCTCAAGTGGACGTTTGAGGAACTGCAGTTTTTGACACTTCGCACAGACCTCACTTCACAGCCACAGAGGTTGCAGCTTTAGTGGTTATTATATTTTATTTGTATACTTGTATATTTGTAGTAGGTTATTTCGTCAACCTTCTATATCTATTAAATTCTGACTGATTCTTGACTAACAAACTAGTTTAATCTGCTCACCTTTGTGGCTCATTTCTTATCATATTGGCGCCAAATGATAGCCAGACATCTTTATAAAAAAAATAAAAAAAAAAGATAAGAAGATATGAAGATGGACGGAGAAGGAAGCAGGAGTTTGTGGGTTAGTGACTGTAGTATGTAAACACGCTGTGAGGGACATCACCCAAGAATTAGAGCAAAGCTGGAGACGGAACAGGACTAAAATCGCATCGGGACACACTCGCAACAAGAAGGCAAAAACGGAAAAAGAAACTGAGATCAAAGCAGCACAAAGGAGAAGCTGGGAACTACAGAGGAAAGTTGTGCAGAAGTCCACTCGCTGCTGAGCCCTTCATGTGCGAGCCACTCCCATCAGTGGTTAAATTCAGGCTAAAATGTTCTCAAAGCTCCAGGCCTCCTGCCGCCGCATGGACTATTGTGGCGTGCGTTTAGAAGGGTGTGTTTTTGTCTGTGTGTGTGTGTGAGAGAGATTTTCAACCATCAGTCTCCAACAGCTTCAACACTGTCTGTGTCCTGATGGTCTTTACTTCTCCTAAACAAGAGCTGTGATTACGACACAGCAGGAACCACATGGCAAATACGCTCATAACAATAAGAGGAGGCAGTTTTGCACAACTTCCTCAAATCTTGTTCTGTGTACAACAAAAAAAAAAAAAACTGCTCAACCTGCACAGTGAAACGTAGTGCCTGCCTCGGAAATTTCTGAAGTGAAGCTAGGAGGTGCATTATCCTTGCCTTTTATCTCCTTCTCACACGGTCATGCACGCAGACAGCCGGTCAGGTGCTGGCCAAGCTCACATCTACAACACCCACTTCACTGAGCTGCCAGCAACAAACACCTCACACATATATATAATATATATATTTATAAAAGTCTTTATCAAAACACACAAATCGTACACAACGTTATCATCAGTGTTTCAAAACAACTTGTCAAGCACGGAGACCTTTTATGTCACACACACACAATAGTAAAAGAGAAGTTGGGTGACTTTTGTGCAGCTTACAATGAAACCAGAGCGGAAAACGACTGCAGATAACTTAGCTTTGTGTTTCTGCTTGTAGTGACAGAGCCGTGGCTGTGAAGAGTGTGACGACATGTGACTTCGCAGTTCCATCTGTGCTGAATGGATGTGCCAGACACACGCATAAAGTTACCCTGGCAACAGCACTGGTTTGAGGTCACACGGAGAGAAAAAAAAAAAAAAAGGCTTGATGCAGACCAAAAACGCCTCGAGAATATGTATGGCGCTCCGGAAAGGAGGCCTACGAGGCGACTGCTTATTCACAGGGAAAGGAAGTCAAATAGTCAATATATCGTTGCACACTCTTGCCGCATCTAGGAACATTTCACATAAACTGTGCAGTGAACATGATGCAATGCAGAGCAGGGAAACATAACCTGAGAAAGACCAGGGATTGAACTTGATGACGCAAAAGCGCTTCAGTGTTTTAGCCCTTTCTCTTGTAAACACACGGCTCTGATTCGGAGAGGGGAGTTTCATTTCACACACAGAGATGTAATCTCTAACTAATCACATTTGCAGGCCTTGGACAGAGCAGTTACACCACACTGATGAACAGATGGGCCCACGTATCTCTGGGATTAGCTTAGCCCAGAAGGTGGAGGTGGTATGTAGAGTTACCAAGGGACGGTTTCTAGAAAGTAGCTGGTGCTCAGATGGCGCTGAGGGAAGTACTTATGCAATGATTTAGAAATGGAAAACTGGAACTGAATATATGATGGTATATCCTCTGAATAACAACTATTGGCTAACGTCCTTGCAGCGACAAAGCATTTAGCCATAGATAATTATGTGTTGTGATGTAACCGAAAATAAGAACAGCACTCCAGCCGAGTGTGCTTCAGCGTACCCTCCGGGCACTCGCGCTGTTTTTGTTGGCAGGCAACAGATACGCAATGAGATGCTCTCAGGAAGAAGAAGACGAGAGCCGGAGAACAGGATAAACCCAGAAACACACAACAATAACTCAACACAGCGTTTATAAAACAGGCGTACAGATGGGACTTGTGTTGCTTAAGAGTGCAAATCGCCGTGCTCGGACAAGAATACTGAATCAACCATACTGTATTGGATTAAACCTAAGCCCCGGTACTAAGACTACTTGGGAAAACATTTTAAGATGTACCCTTTATATCCACTGACCACTGTCCTAGAGGTGAAACTTTCACTTGTTTGCACTCTCTTTTCTGGGTTTAGTCTGAATCAGAAGAAGTAAAAAACCAGAAGAAATTCCTAACAGATTCCTTCTCTGACATACGGAGGAGTGAGGAACTCCTGCATTTGGAAATAATTAGGCTTCAACTCCCTTTTTCTGGCTCATCTTGAACTGTAGTATCCAAATAATGCCTCCAAGAAATGATATGAACATTCAGGATCTGTCTTACAGTTAACGAACACCGCTGAAGCCAAATGAGATCGCTTCAGTGACGGTCTTTGCTGCATAACACGACACCACGGCACTGTAAAGGCACGCCAGTCATGAGTCTGAACCAGCGACCTCTGGGTCATATGTTAAGTGTTGAGAACAGCAGCTCCACACAACCATACTAAATATCGATATGGAACATTCCTCCGAGCCCTTTAAAATGGGGTCCGAGCAACAGCAGCAACGTCACACGAGACACTGACAAAGAGTGTGTTAGATTAGGAGGACTGAGCAGAGGGAGGCTTTGTTTAAAAGGAAAGAAAAAGGCAGCCTAATAGTGAAAAGGGCGTGAATCCAGATTACAACTTATTTTCCTTGACAGCTAATAGAGCTGGCCCACTCAAGTGTGCCAGCTCAAGTCCACATATTTATCTGTGGGTATTCCAGACTTTGAAAATGAAGGGATCAACAACAGATAAAACTGGGCTACGCTCTAAAAACATGTTACACTGACCGCTGTTATCAGAGCAACAGTGTCACAGATTAATTAGCACGAAAAGGTCAACATACCTTCATCTCAGCGGTAATACAACAGCTGAAATACAACCTGAAGATTAATAAATGTAAAGTCTGTATATGCTTTTAGGGATTTTAAGAGTGTCTGGCATAGAGCTACAAGAAATTGATACTTAATTGGAGAGCAACGCATTTAAAATGCTATTATTGATCAACAAATTAGACAGCAATAATGGAGGTATAGTTATCAGACACATGTAGAACAGCTTGCTGATTCTGGGTGTTGTGGGTGAGATGTCTATAAGTTTATCTGTGGTTATTTCAGACCTCAAAAATTAAAAGGGAACAATGACACATGCAGTTAGAGATCTCTCGGAAATGTTTGCAATGCAAGATGAAAGATAACGCTGAGCGCTGTTATCAGACATATCAACATCGTCACAGATTTATTTCAACTATTTCAACATGAAAAGGTCAAAATACTTCAACACAACCTGAAGATGAATAAATGTTGCTTCTCTATATGCCAGTGTGTCTGGCGTATAGTTGCTAGAAACAGATGCCTCATTGAAGACTATCCCTCATTTAAATGATATTATTGATCAACAAATTAGATTGCATTTGTGGATGTAGATAGTTATCAGACACATGTAGAGCAGCTTGCAGATTTCGAGCCTTGTTGGTGAGATGCCCGTGTATTTATCTGTGGTTCTTTCAGAGCTCTAAAAAAATTAAAAGCGAACAATGACGAATGAATGATAAAATTAGGCCACGTGTGGGTAGACAGCACTCTGCGATGCAGATTGTGACACGTCACGATGACCGCAGTTATCAGAGCAACACTGTCACAGATTTATTTGACATGGTCAAACACACGTTGATTTAAGCTGAAATACAGCCTGAAGATTACCAAATGCTAAGTCTATGTGTCTGCCATAAAGACTACCCTTCATTTAAATGATATTATTGATCAAGAAATTAGATTGCGTGGATGTAGATAGTTATCAGACACACGTAGAACAGTGGAACATGTCCGTGTACTGTAATGCTCGACAATTAAATGGGAACAATGACGAATGAACGATATAATTAGGCTACGTGTGGTTAGACGGCTCTCAAAAGTTGTGACAGGACATGTTACGGCGACTGCTTCATCACTTAGTTATCAGGCCAACATAGTCACAGATTCACTGTTGTAATACAACAGCTGAAATACATCCTGAGGATTAATAAATATTATGTCTGTACATGCTTTTAGAGATTTTAAAAAGTGTCTGGCATTGTGTTACAAGAAACAGATACCTAATTGAAGACCATCACTCATTTAAATGATATTATTGATCAATAAATTAGATTGCATTAATGGATGTAGACAGTTCAGACACATGTTATAGAGCAGCTTGCAGTTTCTTGGGTGGTGTTGATGTGACTTATTTGACAAACACCTACCAGCTGAACTTGGGGAGGGACCTCTGTAGTTCATGCTCTGAAAGTTTCCCCTCATTTAAATAAACTAAAAAAAGGAGCATCGAGGTCGAGAACCGTTAAAGAAAAACAAAACACGACTTGTGTCTTTTGTGTCTATTTTCTAACCTAAACATGCTACAGCTGAGACAAGATAAGCCAATGGCTGCACACAGTATTGTTCGTGGGTGAACCCACGCCACACCCAAAGCACTCCCCGGAGGGTATCTGTGCAGGGGGTTCGCCGCCAATGAGCTATCCAGAGCGGCGGAGCTCCTGCAGCGAGTATGGCTGTTAAAGAAGCTCTGCTGCTGGGCTAACACCACAAACGGGAGGTGGGGGGTGTCGACATAAAGCTCCCCCCGTCTCCCTAAAGAGAAACAAACTGCGTAGCGACTTAAGTAAACAAAAGTAAAACTGCATGGGATGTCTCACATATTGCTAATTCACTGACTCTCCACACTCTCCTCTCTAAAGGTTTCCATATTAGCAATTCGTTAGCTCGTTTCGTTAGCTGAGTTAGCTTTGGTAAAAAAAAAAAAAAAAAGGGGGAGCGCATGATTTATTAGTAGCGTTATATCAAACTCCTCCGGTGCTGCTTCTTAGTGTGTGGCGGGGCGGCTGTATCTTCACGTGGGGTGTGGGGGAGAAAATAAAATAACGGCTAAAATAAACGTCTGTATCCAGATACAGATGGTCTACATTATTAAAAACCAGGGCATGCTCATGTTCATCTCGCATCTCCCCTTGTCCCCACCTCTTGATGGGCGCCGTTTACTTTGATAACGGAGCATCCCGCACGTAAAAGGGAACACATCCAAAAAAAAAAAAAACGGCTTAACGTTACGTTAGCTAAAGCTACCTCGACGAGCCGTTGGAGGGATTTTCTACATGATGTCGCAAACGATAACAAACTTTGACTCATACAAGATGTTACTGTAACTCACCGAAGTGTGCCGTTTTCTTCCTTCTTCCCTCTGATATTCCAGTGCTGCACATCAGAGGCCAACAGAAGACAGCGGCAGACAGGCTAACAGTTTTTAGGCTAAAACGTCCACACACGACGATGCGCCTCGCAACAGCTGTGTTCTGTTTTGAATGAGGGCTGAGGGAGACGCACGGGCGGGCGGAGCTTCCAGCGTGCAAAGCGGACCAGTCCGCCCATCATCCTCAGCACACCGGCTTTAGTTTAGTTCTTTATATATAGAGACAGACACCTTTTTGTTAGCCGTCTACATTATCCACGGGTTTATGATCCAGTCTATGTTCATATAATGTTCATAGACAGACATGGATAACATACACACCGCCTATTGTAGTGACAGCAGGATGAAGCGCCCTGTGAGATTTGAAAAGGGCGCAAACTTCATGCGTTTGATTTGGACTCCCTCTTGTGGTCCAACAAGGGTTGTACCCGCATCCTCTACAGCAGGGGGGTCCAAACTTCTTTTTAAAGAGGGCCAGATAATGTGAAGATGCCCGGGGGCCAATACTAACATTTTAAAAATGAAAAAATGAGCAAATGCACTGTTCTGTAACAATTTTGTTTTCATTGTCACAATTATATATATATTTTTTAAATGACAATGTAACCAAAATCTAAGCCAATCAGGTGTGAACCAATCTAAAAACCAGTTCTTCCTTTCTTTCTCATCTTCAGATAACAAAGAATAAATTGTATGGAATACGTTAAACTTGCATGAAGTTGGTACAAATGTTAACTTCATGTTCATTCTAAACATGTCTTATTATGAGTAAGGCAAAGTCTATTACCATTTATTTTAAAACGTATCACTCTTGCTCTTGTCTTTAACAAAATCATTCAGAAAGTAATATTTTGTGTCACATCTGCAGATATATAACACCAGCAATTATGTCTTTAGAGATTAACGTTTAGTGCATTCAAATGCTTCATTATGTCAACCAAAAAAAAGCCAGATCTGCCAGCCATACAGTATCTGACAATGCTAGCAGGCCATAAATAATATATTATAAAAATTAAGCTTTGGGCCGCACTTTGGACATCCCTGCCCTACAGTGATTGTAAAACTACTCAACAATGTCCTAATGTAACAATTATATGGTTAAATTAAGGCTGTTCATATTAACTCAAATTAAATTCAGTTTTCTGAGTGGCAGATATTCATACATAATATATTATGTGAATGCATGACAATCCGATGACGGTGCACTGAGTTTAATCTATGTTTTAACCCTTTAGGTCCTTTGGAGTGTGCAGGACTTTCTTTAAAAAATAATAAAAAAAACTTTCTATGACACTGTGGTGGCATCTGCCATCTTCTATGCAGTCGTCTGCTGATCGACTGCCCCCTAGACTCCATAGAGGAAGTGGGGGGAGAGGTGTTTGTTAGCAAAGATGACATCCATCATGAACAACTCCTCTCACCTCCTGTATGAGACTGTGGAGGCCTTAAACAGTTCCTCCAGCAACAGACTGCTACTCCCACCATGTAAGAAGGAGCGCTACCACAGGTCCTTTATTCCAACAGCTGTCAGACTCCTCAACCTTTTCTTGTGTTAATTATACTAATTGTTATATATCGATACATATGTGCATGATACAAATGATCCAACATGCATATCTGTATATTTTCCTATCCATCTTGTGTACACGACGTGCTGTAACAGGTGAATGTCCCTGGCGTGGGATCATTAAAGTCTATCTTATCAGCTTGTGCCTCATCATTTCTAAACCACACGCACTGACTTACAACAAATCACAACTCCTTTATTGCTTTCACATTTCCATTATCTTGTATACATTTGGCTGAAATCTGCCTGTACAATAGTCAAGTTAATTTCTGCTTCCTGAATTTTACTGTCTACAGACTGTAAATGAGGTAAACACGTCCATTTAATAAGTCTTGCTCCTACCTCTGAACACCTTGAACAGTGCACATATATACTTGTTCTCACAAACCTGACTGAACACCACATGTGTAGGCAAAAAACCCCTGCAATGATTTAATCTAAGTGTGTCACATTCACTCCCCAAACTTGAGCTGCCTCTCCTTCTCTAAACCATGCAGCTCCTTTGCTCGATTCTTCAGCTCCTCTGCTTTCTTCTCATCCTTCGCCGTACCATCACCAAGTTTGTACATACGACTTGCATTGGCGCAGCCCCACACGTGTCCCAGCTCACAAGCCCTGTTGGCGTACTTCAAAGCTTGAGTCATATCGGGTGCCAGCCCTTTAGAATTGCCGTCAATGTACAGAGCACTGAGGTTAAAGCAGGAAGGAGCAAAGCCACCGTCGCAGGCCTTCTCGTAGTACTGCCGAGCTGCTGTAAGGTCAGGTTCTCCCTCCATAGCTCGTCCATCATGGGCTAACAGACCAACGTTGTGGCAGGCATCTATAGACTTCTTTCCTCCGGCATTGCAGGAGCGCAGAAAGCAGGAGTACGCTGTTTTCAAGCACGATGTCACTCCACCTGGTGGGAAGAATTCAAACCCCTCATATGAATACTTTTATGGAGCTAAAATTTACCCAAGTATCAAAATTAAAAGTAGAACTGAAGTATTTCATAATGTGTCCACATGTAAACAATATTCTGATTACACAACTGTTGCCTTGAAGTTGCTTTATTACTAGTAAAACTCAGACGGTATTGAATTTACAATCATATGAATTGGTATATTTACCTAATCATTGATTTTTGATAAAGAATTAACCAGCTAATCATTTAAACTAACACTAATCTCTCACAGTAGGTGGTCAAGTTACAGTTACATTTTCATCTACTTATGCAACCATCCATCCATCCATTTTCTGTAACAAACTTATCCTTATCAGGGTTGCAGGGGGCTGAAGCTGATACCAGCTAACTTAGGGCGAAAGACAGGGTACACCCTGGACAAGTCACCACATCATCACACATGGAGACAAACAATCATTCATGCTCACATTTACGGGCAATTCAGAGTGACCAATCAAACTGCACGTCTTTGGACTGTGGGAGGTAGCTGGAGTAACCCGGAGAGAACCCACACAGACACGGGGGAGAACATGCAAACTTCACACAAACAGGTGACCCCTGATGTAATGCGTAACATTAATTGGTACTGCTAGTATCACATCCCACATTTTTGGTCCTTTCAACATTAGAACTTCTACAATTTTGTCCCAGTTTGTGTGACATAAAAAGGCAAAAATGCAATATGATCACAAACACCAGAGAGGGTAAATAAAGAAAGCACGGCTGTGTTACCTTTGCCTGTGACATGGTAAGCCCCCAGTTTATAACAGCTCTCTCCATGTCCATTTGTTTCACAGTTATGTTTGAGCACCTTTGCTGTAGTTTCATAGTTTTTCTTCACCCCTTCCAAGTAGTCTGCTAGCCTTTGGCACCCTAAGAAAAACACGGATAAACAATGAGGCAAACATAACTCACATTCAAATCCATGTGATCAGTGTTTCAGCACCACTGATCTGTGAACAGCTCAGGATTTTTTTTTTTCTTTTTGTTTGTTTGTACCTTCAGGATCTTTTTCCTTGTAGCACTGGAAGCTGTACTCCACTCCCAAATTATCCAAAAACTGCTTCACCTCATTCTCATCTTCAAAGTTTATAAGTCCAGCCATATTTCACGTATGCACGTCTTTAAAAACTTCACTATAATCACATGTGCAGAAGGCTTTAGCTTCCCTCACTGCTGTCCACAGCCACTTGTGTGACCTTGGTGCATGAACGACTTTACAAAAACGTTTAAATAACGTTTAAAAAACACAGAAATGAGCACCGATAAGCGGTAAAGACGCTATAAATGTGTACTGCAAATCTTATATAAAATAATTTCCTCTGAAGGACGTGATCATGCGTGCGTCCAGCTGGTGATCGCTTCCTGGTTTGATACCTCACAGGCTTCCGTAGTCCAGCCTCCTTCACTCATGTACTTCCAGTGCTTTGACCTTTGTTTACTGTCTGTCTAGTCAAAAAATAGCTCCAACTGCCTGCTGTGTGAAACGAACATTCCCCTCTTCTCCTCCAACCGAGCTCCAGTCGCTGTTAGTCGGCTTGTTTTTAAAAAAAAAAAACATGAATTCCTGCACAGGACGCAGCTTTCGACATTTTTCCACGGAGATGGATTTTGCACAACAAGTGAGCTAGTTTTTTTTTTTTTTTTTTTTTTTTTGTGGCCGTTACCGTCAGTTGGTGCTCGCTCGGTTTTATCGTTGGTTACCGTGTTGTCAAACGGATTAGCACAAAAGCCGAACAGACAGGTGAAGGCTGCAAACTGAAGCCGCTCGACGGCGAGTTCACCGCGGTGGAAGATACACCAGTCTCGGTTGCATAAGCTACAACTCGGGGTTATTTTTAAAAGCCATGGCGAGTAGCTTCCTAAGCACGGTAAGTTCAGTCATTACGTGGCGTTATTATTATTATTATTTAAAAAGAAATGTTCTAACACCGTTTGTGTGCAGGATGATTCATCTCCAGCGGCTCTGACAGACCTGTGCCTGACCTATGTGAGCCAAAATCTGGAGTGTTTCTGCGTGAAGCGCCCTGATGGCTCTCTGTGCTTCAGAGAGGCTGTGCTCTTCCCACAGGAGCTGGCTGACCAGCTGCTGGCCAAGATGGCCACTGAAGGTATAAACCTGGACCTTATATTCCTACAGTTAAAGAGTTGTTGATTCTTTTGAGCCACTGTAAGTGAAGATCAGGTATTTTAAGACAGCTAAATCACCTGTCAAATACCAACCTGAATAACTGCAATCGACACAAGCCTGAATGATGTTCGACAGCTTAAAATAATGATAAAATGTGTGAAATCTTTAACCCACTTATAGCAAATCTTTCAGCTTCCCTTCTCAAATATTTGATCCACTCCTCTCAAAACTTTGAGCCACTCTTCTCAAATCTTTTCTAAGTCCTGCCCTGGGTAAACAGAGGTTATATTATGCAAGACTCCTTCCTGCTCTGCATGAACCCAAGGATGACCCTTAACTCTTATTTAATTCCTCTTCAGGTCCACTGAATGACAGCACAGTGGGTGTATTTCGTAACTGTGAATACCTGCGTCTGAGACGAGCCTGCATCCATTCAGCTCGAATCTCTGCAGAGGCTTTCCAGAAAGCCCTCTGCCCGCACAGACTGCTGGAGCTGGACGCTGCCAGAGTCAATGCAGACCTCACTATTTCTGATATTCTACAGGGACTGGCCACCAATAAATATTGTCAGGTAAAGTGAGAACATGTCAACATTTTCCAAATAAAGAAAAGAAGAGAAGAATTAAAATGTTTTCCTCAAACCTCTTGCAGGAGTCCCTCCAGCGACTCGTCTTAACAGGTCTAACGATGTCCTCGCTGGAGGAGCCAATCCGTTATCGCTTCAGCTCCCTGCAGGGCCTCCGCTCCCTCTCTCTAGCCAACGTAGACTTCTATGATTCTGGGCTTGTTGACGTGTGTTCCCTGCCTCGCCTCGAGAGCCTCGATCTCTCCAACACCTCAGTCACCAACCTGAGCCCGCTGCTGGGCCTGAAGGAGCGTCTGCGGTCGCTAACACTGCACCAGCTGAAAAGGCTGGAGATGAGCACGGCTCAGCTGCTTGGCGTCATCGGCCAGTTGAATGTACTGCAGGTTAGTGGAAGGATGGAGCTGAGTTTTGCACTGTGTGTCTAATACTGAACCTGTTTCTATTTGATTGGTTTGTGCAGAGACTAGCATGTTTTCCTCTGATTTCACCAGCCATGCTTGTTTGTGCTTTACTAAATATATTATTGTCTGTGTCTGTGTGAAACTCTGCCTATGCAGCACCTGGACATCAGTGATGATAAGCAGTTTACATCTGACGTGGCTCGTCAGCTGCTTGGACAGCCTGGGATCCTGCCCGCTCTTGTTTCCCTGGATGTGTCGGGGAGGAAACAGGTGTGTGCATGAGTATTTAGACAATTACACACATTGCAATCGCAAAGAAAGCATACAGGCTATAGAGGCAAGTTTTAATGTCTTAAATGTGTGAATGTCGCAGGTGACAGATGCAGCTGTTAAGGCATTCGTTGAGGAGAGGCCAGGGATGACCTTTATGGGACTTCTGGCCACAGATGCTGGATTTTCTGATTTCCTCTCTGGAGAAGGGAATCTGAAGGTAGATATGGATGCGACATTGAGGTCGATAACAGTTCAAGTCCTACAAGTTTGTTACAGCAGAGTGTCTTTTGTGTGTTTTAACAGGTAACAGGAGAAGCCAACGAGACGCAGATCTGCGAGGCACTGCGTCGCTACAGTGAGAGGGAAGGTTTTGTGAGAGAAGCTCTGTTTCATCTGTTCAGCCTGACGCACGTCATGGAAAAACCCAGGCCTGACATCCTGAAGGTGAACCCACATTATTGTACCTGGAAATGAAGTAACTTTTCTCAATTCAATGATGATTTGTTTTTTGCTTTAACTCTGAGAAAATAATGTAGATTTTCAGGTTTTATTGGTTTAAGCGTGCTGACCCAACACACACGATGTCATATCTGAACCACATATTTGTGTAATAAGTGGCAAAATGTCAACCGCAGTTCAAAGTCACATACTTCCACCCAACCAAAGCACACTGCAAGTTCCGCATCTGTCTCACTCAACATGATATTACTTCCCTCTTCTCTTTGTTTGTTGTTTTTTTTTTCCTCTAGCTGGTAGTTTTGGGCATGAAGAATCACCCTGCCACTCTGAATGTCCAGCTGGCAGCCAGCGCCTGTGTGTTCAACCTGACGAAGCAAGACCTGGCGGCAGGAATGCCGGTGCGACTGTTGAGTACCGTCACTCAGCTTCTGCTGGAGGCCATGAGGACATTCCCCAACCACCAACAGGTAACTTCATGCCTGCACTGCTGACCAAATCCTAGAGATATGTCACACATGCCATATCAGTCGTCAAAACAACAATGACTGCATTTAGTAGGCTGTCATCTTTGGCACAGTATATAATAAATAAATAAATAATAAAATATAACGATACAAGAGTGTTTTGTTTCCTGTCGCTAGTTCCCGTTAATAACAAGCAGGTTTTGTTTTAAGGCACAGATGACCAAGGAGAATTGTCTCCATTTCCCCTTCACAACTTAAAACAACATACCAATAAATAACAGAGATTAAATCATTTTGATGCTACACAAACTCGTAATCAGGTGAATGGTGGTCATTAATAAAATCAGAGTCTTCACTGAAACCGAATGCAGGGATCCAGTCAGAACCGGTAAAGAGCATTTGAATCTGTATAACAAAGCACAAAGAGTAAATCAACAGACTGTGTGAGGTCTTTGTAGTCAGATGTTGTTCAGTGTGGACTGATGCCTGTTTTGGTTTCTGTCTGTAGCTGCAGAAGAATTGCCTGCTGTCTCTGTGCAGCGATCGCATTCTGCAGGAGGTTCCATTCAACAGGTGAGAAAAGCTACTAATGCTAATGATAATGTACCTTTCAAATGTTTATGTGCGTTCGTTGGAAGCAAAGCAGGAAACGGAAAAGTCAAATAATCGACAGGTTATAACTGTCAAAGATGTACACTACGTTTACAGTCCAAATGTTTTGCTCCCTTTACCCGTTTCTAAGGTTCGAAGCTGCCAAACTGGTGATGCAGTGGCTGTGCAACCACGAGGACCAGAACATGCAGAGGATGGCTGTCGCTATCATTTCCATACTGGCTGCCAAGGTATATGCTGTGTTGAATTAGTCATGCATTCTTAGCACATTTGTGGAGTTATTTCTAACCTCGTAGACGTTTGCTCTTTCCAGTTGTCCACAGAGCAGACGGCTCAGCTGGGAGCAGAGCTGTTTATAGTCAAGGTAAGATTCTCATCTCTGCTCCGTTCCTTTTCTGGCTTTACTGTTTTACCAAAAAGGGGCATATGTGTTCATAGAAAATATGCTTCCCCTTCACCCCCTCTACAGCAACTGCTCCACATTGTGCGTCAGAAGGCCACTCAGGGCATGGTGGACGCCACCCTCAAATTCACACTGAGCGCACTCTGGAACCTCACTGACGAGTCGCCAACAACCTGCCGCCACTTTATCGAGAACCAGGGCCTGGACCTGTTTATTAAAGTTCTAGAGGTACAAAGAAGAAATGTCAGCATGTACATGTAAATAAACAGTAAGCACTATGTGGAAAACAACTCCGAGCAGATCACCGCGCTAGTCACGTGTTGTTCTGTATAAGTATATATACCTTTGGGGCACGTTGACTCACTGTTATTTTCTTTCCATACCTCCCCCTCTGCAGTCCTTCCCCAACGAGTCTTCCATTCAGCAGAAGGTTCTCGGACTCCTGGTGAGTTTACCACCCTCTCGTTACCCTTTAGGAAAACAGAATGTTGAATAAATATTCCAGCATTAAGACATCATTATTCCCTTTTCAACTTTTGTTGTGCAGAACAACATAGCAGAGGTCGGGGAGCTGCATGGAGAGCTGATGGTGCAAGGGTTTCTGGACCACATCAGCACTCTGCTGCACAGCCCAGAGGTGGAGGTCAGCTACTTCGCCGCAGGCATTCTTGCACATCTGACATCACGAGGAGAGGAAGCCTGGACGCTCAGCCCTGATCTTCGATCCTCGCTGTTAGAGCAGCTGGTAGTAATCAGTTAAACTATACATGATTCTTGCACATAAATACTGAACACGGCTATTTTGAAAGGTTGGTTTGAGTCTTTAACATTTGTGTGTCTCTCTAGCATGCTGTCATCATAAAGTGGCCCCCACCTGAGTGTGAAATGGTGGCCTACAGGTGAGACTCAACATACTTTTCTTAGAGGGCTATAGACACAAACGCAGCACATACTAAACATGTCCTTATTGTCTCATTCTGTAGGTCATTTAATCCCTTCTTTCCCCTACTGGAGTGCTTTCACACCCCCGGTGTGCAGCTGTGGGCGGCCTGGGCCATGCAACATGTCTGCAGCAAGAACGGTGAGACTCGTGTACACGCACATACAAAAAACAAATGTTATTCTAGTTTTATGAGCTTGCAATTTCACAAATCATTCATTGACATCTGTACATGAAGTTACTTATTCACCTACTGTGTCTCTGCAGCCGCTCGCTACTGCAGCATGCTATTGGAGGAGGGAGGCCTGCAGCAGCTGGAGCTCGTTCACACACACCCACAGACCCACAAAGACGTGAAACAGTTGGCAAAGAGCATTCTGGAGAGCCTGCAGAACCACAGAGCCCGCACCGGCCAGCCCGCACAAACACAGACAAGTCGCCGACCGCCGCAACAATAACCTCACAGAGGTAAAGACTCGCTATGCCAGCGGTCATTTTGCAATGTCACTTTCACAATGGCTCATTCTTTGACATTTGCTCTTTCAGAAAATGAGGCTGACCAAGAGGAGGACGTCGGCTGGCTCCCACCACAGAGGGGATTTTGTATGCGTCTGTGTGTGCGCTCACATGCATATCCCTCGCACAAACACACTTTATCAAGAATCCCTAGAAAGTAAAACATTAAAGGACAAAGACAACGTGATTCTTTGTACACACGAACACTAACTTTATTTATTTTCTTCGTGGTTGTTTCAAAACAAAAATATTTCTGCGTGTGCTAACCTTGTGGTTTAAAAACTTAAATTATGAGAACCGTCGGTCAGTTAAGCTCAAATTTCAACATGAGGTTTGTGTCAGCGCTCGCTCGCTCGCTCACTCGCTCGCTCTCGTTAGTCTGACATTGACATCATGATGACTTCCGTACCAAAAACGCCCGCACATACAACTTTCCGCTTGGGATCGAACCCCGAGGTTCCTGTACATTACTGAAGACTCCGGTCGTCCAAATTGGTGCATTAGCTCATTAGATATACGCATGACGCTGCTGTGAGCTCAAGCATGCTGGAGTTCGTCTCAGTGCTTGCACTGTTCATTTTAGGAATGCCTGCTTGTTTGTTTATAGCAGTGTTCTCTGTTCACTGAAACCCACCCCTCTGGGTCCGCAATACTGCTGTTGCTCTCCTCTTCATTTAGCCTTCTATCGGCTAATACCTTTGATCTGATGTGACAGGATACTTGCCAAGGGTGTTTTCACTGGGTTCAAATGTTCCAAACATTTAAGATGAAAACCCCTAAATTATAGAGAGATGTTCTATCTATTTGAGTGGCTCCAGTTTTCTTTTGTAAACATTTGGCAGCCCCTAAAATCATATCAGTGGTCAAACGAGAAGATCCAGAGAAGAATTTACATGATAACTTGAAATTATGCCATCCGTTATGTCTGCTAAAGTGCAAAAATGCTCTCTGGACACAAATGGCAATAATGACGTAGTCAGTATTATCATGATGGATGTGTGTATCGAGTAACAGCTGTTTTCTCTTTGAGAAACTCGTGTATATATCGGTTATGTTCGCTGTGCTTCCCAATGCGTCCCAGTGTCTTAAAGACGGAGACGGCACTTGGGTGTGAGCATGTGTATGTACGTCTGTACAAGTAGCTGCGTCTTAAAGAGTGTATGTAATTTGTACATAATAGAAAATAAGACAGAGATGGTAACTGTATGTTCGGGACTTGGTTGGAAATTGGCTGCATGGAAACTATTACACTATATGTTCCATTGTTTGCTTATCTGATTAAGAACAACGTAGGAGTGAACGGAAAAAGGAATGTTGTTTACCCAGAGATAGTGGGAGTGTTATCAGAAATATTCAAGGGTATTTTTCTGTTCTGAAACTTTGGGCCATGTGATATTAGTATACTCTAGGATGCCATTTTACCAGGTACGCTTTCTGCAGTCCAGATAAGCCTCCATTTGCTGTAACAGCCGACCCGTGACGCCCACATTCTTCTTCTTTTGCATCTTGAGGTGTTCATTCTCATTAAGGCCCCTTCATCTGTCTCTATGCAATCATAATTAATGTTTCTACAAACTGCTGTCAAACCCCTGATACAACGAACAGGTCACAGGACTTGTAGAGAGAACTTGTATTCTAATAGAGGTAAAGATAATATATTGGCGACTAAGTGGTACTCAGCTGGCAAAATATACATACATGAATCATGGCCTTATTGTTTTTTTTGTAAATCAGTTGTTGTTGGATGAGCTTGCTAATTATGCATGTGTCCTGAGCTGATCTCATCAGCTTTAACAAGGGCAATGAGCAGCAGACGACAGAATCCGTTTTTGTATTTTTGCTCCTGATAATGTCGGATTAAGTTTATCCCCCAAAACATCTCCCTCGATGAAGGCCAGTTTAATTTTACACAAGGATTTATATCAGATGGAAGATGCAAAAGTTAAGATACTGTTTGTCTGCTAGGACTGTGCCATGTTGCTGCTGAGAGTCACGTTTTCAAGTTTGGAAATAAAGAATGTACATTCCCATAAACTGGACATGATGCAGTTGTCTTTTTATTCCAAAGATGAGCTTCACGTCACACTTTAAACATGAAATATGTTAACATAACGGTATAAATCTACTTTTGTCATATTACATGGTCACCTTTGAGAACTCACAGAGACCTTAACTAATGTATTGACACTGGTGGGCGATCATAAACACTATTGATGGGAGTTAAACTGCTTATCATGACGAGTTTATTCCCCAGTGTACCGTGGGGGTCTCTTCTCTATGAAGGCAGCCATACCCTCCTGTCTGTCCCGTGTTGGGATGACCTGAAAAGAGAGGGCAAGAAGTTACAACAGATGACCTGACTAGTCAAAGCTAAGTGTAATGCTCATTCTGATCATTTAACAAAGCATGGAGTTGTTATAGTATTTTTTTAAACATTAAATAAGCACTGGAAGTCTTACCCGAGCATAACACATCCTCTCTATTGCCATCGCTGAACCGATGTCGACCTGGAAGAAACAACTTTCAGTCAGTGCTATCACGTATGCCAGCAAAATGAAATAAAAACAATGAACATGATTTACCTCAACGCCTCTGTTCATTGCCTCTTTTGCCATCCGCACAGCGATGGGACCCTGAACAACAGGAAATGTTGGAATTAATAAGACACCTTATACTGAAGTGACTAAAACAAGACGTGACGAACTGAAAACAACTAAAGGTGAACAACAGTTTACTCATCATGAGGAGTACTACTCCTCTATGTGGCTTTGGCCACCACCATGTTGGCAGTCCTGCTTCTTCTGCCTCCCAAGCTAATCTAAAAATCTAAAGGCGGGTTGAATGACACTTGGGTGCTAAACAAGATCTGTAATGGCACGTTCCTGTCAATCAAAGCGGCCACGCTGTTAATTATACATAACTTTAAGCCTTAAGACAATTTGAACAGGTGAGTTATACAAAAATTCACCCTCAGTACAGTTGTCATGAACAGGGAAATTAGCTATAGAGACCAAAACTGCTTTTTGTACCAGGCTGTAAACGTGTTTATTTCTGCTGTGAAGTTGGACATTTTAACATGGGGGCTTATGAAGATTTACTCTTTCTGTAACCAGCCTCAAGTGGACGTTTGATGAACTGCAGTTTTTGGCTTCACTTCACAGCCACGGAGGTTGCCGCTTGGTCAAATCTCAGAAAAAAAAACCCAGATGATCTCAGCTTGAGCTTGGATTTATAACAGGAAACCTAAATTACAAACAGTGGATGTGGAGTTTAAATGATGTTGGTGTTTGCATGGCAGGAAAAGTCTAATACTGAGTACTAAAACTCAGGATATCTTTGCAACTGTAGCACTGATTTTGACCACTTTTTCTATTTTAAATCCCTCGCCTGCCAAAACCGCAAACTTTAAAATTTAAATATGCTCAAATTCAACTGTACATACATTTCAACAGGCTTACTTCCTTTGTCTTATAAAATTCACAGCAACCCTAACAGAAAAATCCGAGGGCACGAACATCTTATTATCTCCTCCATCCTTCCTCACTTTCATTCAATCCAAATTCCTGTCAATCATTCAATCTGCACCAACACAAGCATGTGTCGGTTAATGTGTGTGTGTGTGTGTGTGTGTGTGTGTGTGTGTGTGTGTGTGTGTGTGTGTGTGTGTGTGTGTGTGTGTGTGTGTGCATCTGTGTGGTGCTATTTGTGGTCCATTTCTCCACTTGGCTGCCACTCTGGCCCCGCCAACTGTGGGCATCTGAAACAGAGTGAAAGAAATATGGAGCGACAGAGGCCTGGAGAGAGGGAAGAGAGGAGAGGGGGAAGGTGGGAAGAAAAGACCAGGAAAAGAGAGAGAGAAAGGCAGAATGAAAAGAGGAGATAAGTAAGCAGAGGAGAAACAGGAAGAGCAGATTGTTGCCTGGAGGAGGAGGAGGAGGAGGAGGAGGGATGCATCAGTATCTGAGCTGTAGCAGAGAGGAGAAAGTGTGTTTGTATTCTAACCTGGGGCAGTATCTCTCTAGCCAGGCTGAGTGCCTCTCTGTAGGCAGCGTCTCCTGTCTGGTTCTGTTCTACAGCTCTGTTTACGAGCCCCATCTCCAGAGCTGTCTGCCCTCCCACACGCCTACCTGATAACAGACAAACAGTCAGAGAGAGAGTGTGATACACGAAACCCTCGCTGAATGATAAGGATGTCACAGTTTTTTCTAGGATACCACCTGTGAAGATGAGCTCTTTGGCCAGAGTGATGCCCACCATCCGCGGCAGCCGCTGACTGCCCCCTGCAGGGCAAACCACATCAACAAGGTCAACTTCAGCACAGCTGATTTGATTTTGCAAGGTCATTATTTTTTGTGTGACCTCTTGTTTCGTCTTACCCGCCCCTGGGAGCAGCCCCCGTGTCGTCTCAATCAGACCCATCTGTGCCGAATATGCTGAAACACACACAGAGGACAGTTGAAGGTCTGCACTGCTGAGTGCCATTAAGCCAGGGAGGGCGTTAAGTCTGACTGATGCTTCTGTCGGAGCAACAGTCGCAAACACCTGCTCACCCAATCACAGAGCCGCCACGACTGATTTAACCAATCGCGTGTAGATTCAGCTACGTGAACAGCTGGGCAGATGTGTCTGGCCTCACCAGCTATCATTAGTCCCTGAGCTCAGCAGCAGATCATTAGTGCTGGCCGAAAAACATATATCTCCAAAATGTCAACTTCTCGGAGCAACAACAGATTTGTTGTTGACCGCTGTGCATTTCTGTAGAGTATTTTTCAAAAACCTAATACCCAATTTTGCCCTTTTATTGTCTCTGAAGCAGCTTTAAGATACTTAAAATCATATTCTTCCACAGACCTTTGATGGCTGCACCATTTAATCGAATGGAAATATTTGTTTTATTCACATTTTGTCAAAATTAAGCTTGTAATGTCTGACTGCTTCCTTTAAAGTGGTTTCTCAGTCCACATATGTTTTAACAAAAGGAAAGATTTTAGATTTCTACCTAATAAGTAACTATCTATTTTCAGTATTAATTAATCTGATGATTAACTTTATTGTTTTGTCTATAAAAAGGCAGAAAATTGTTCTTCTTTCTTTCTTGGTGAAAAAAATCCAAAGATGACATAGAAAAGCACCAAATCTTCACATTTGAGAAGATAAAAACAGCAAATGTTTGGCCTTTTTTTTGACTAAAACCACTATTCATTTATCAAAGTATCAGTCAACTGATTAATTAATCGACTACTGGCTGCAGGAGAGAGGTGTGGGGACAACTCAGGAGAGCAGCACCAGGTGAGTGGATTGACATAGATGGACCTGAAGCCAGGCAGATGCGCCCACCAGTTCGAGTGGAACTTTCTGTTACTGAGCTGATTATATCTGGAGGACGTGCGCATAAGATGCCGGGCAGACCGTAGCGTACAGAAGACATTTATTTACTGTATTAAACTGTGTGTGTCTGCAAAGTGTAAATAAAATAATCGGCATCTATTCGGACTGTTGTGCCTGTAACTGTGCTGTGAACCCACGGTGGCAGTGAAACCTGCTACAGTAAAACTTAACTTTGCAGATAAATACGAAGAATAAATGAAAACTTGGGCTCATAAAATGAGATAAGATAGAAGCTACTGTCCCGACCATTTATGATGAAGTAACCTGTCGTTACAGGTCGCACATGAGCTGTGAGAAGTTGCTTTTAGAGTCCTAAGAGGTATTTGACAAGAAAAAAAAGTAGATTTAATCAAAATTAGACTTAAGTTGGGTGTAGCGGAAGTGTTTTTCCTTACTCTTTCCTGTCTTGTGACCCCTCAGAGTATTTCTTCTTCCCACTTGGGGAGTCTTGACACCACAGCTTGAGAACCACTGCTCTAATCCACACTGATGTGATAAGGGAGTTGTCAGTCTTCAGAAATGTCCCTAAGTGGACGCTGCTACCGTCCATCATCCAGTTCAGACTCAACCACTGATCTAATACGACTGGATTGGTGACATCCCTTTTCATAGTCCTTTAACATCACCTGAAGGAGGGAAAGGAGGATATCAAAACTGCTGACTCATCCAGTTCGTAGGTGGATGTTCACTCACCGGCAGTGCGAAGGTCACAGGCCAAGGCCAATTCCAACCCACCTCCGAGGGCAATGCCATCCATCGCTGCAATGGTCGGCATGGGCAACGATGCTGCCGGTGACATAACAACATAAATGTATATACATATGGTGTGGAAATAAATGTTCAATCCTAACATAACATGTTCTCTTTCTTACCTATCTGAGTCATGAGGGATCGCAGGCCGTGAACAAACAGATCAGACTCAGTGTTGTTCATCAGAGCTCTCTCTTTCAGGTCTGCACCTATGAAAACATCACGATGATACCAGCATCACGCAAGGAGCGAGGCACGGCAGGTATCAGATGTTACAGAAGATACTTACCTGCGCAGAAAACACCTGGCACCAAACTCCTGAAGACAACCACACGCACTGCTGAGTCACTGGACAGAGTGGACACCAGCTCCCTCATCTACACACATGGGACACGGTGTCTTAGTGTGTGTGTGTGTTTATGAGTGTGTGTTAAAGGGAGAGTCGAGACGTTTGCTCACCTGTGACACAAACACATGGCCCAGGGCGTTTCTTGCCTTGTGTCGGCACATCAACACCTCCACTACACCTGTGAAGAAGAAAGACAGATCAGCAACTGGCAGTTCATTCACATTTTTTTAACGAATTGACTGTTTTTGATTGTTAAAACTGTGAATTGATTAACTGTTGGTGCCAACACTTGAGGCTCCCCGCTGTGTTCTTCATGCACAACTCCATCACTTTCTACAGGAAGCCACAATAGAGGAAAATTAGCAACAACTGAAAAAAAGAAAGAAAGAAAGAAAGAAAGAAAGAAAGAAAGAAAGAAAGAAAGAAAGAAAGAAAGAAAGAAAGAAAGAAAGAAAGAAAGGTGGTTCGGGCATCTAATTAGGATGCGTCCTAGAAGCCTTCCTTTGGATGTGTCTCGGCACATCCAACTGGCAGGAGACCCCAGGGCAGACTATATAGCCCATCTGGGAACGCCACAAGATCCCCAGGGGAGCTGTAATGCATTGCTGGGGAGAGGACGTCTGGAACGCCCAGTTAAACCTGCTGTCACGTGGAAGGAAGTAGATGGATGGAAAGAAAGAAAGAGCAGACTTAGACTTAGAAAGACCCATGATAAAAGTAATACTAATAATTATCCATTTTCCATATCAGGGTCGCCAATCCCAGCTGACATTGGATGAGAGGCAGGGTACACCTTGGACAAGTTGCCAGTTCATTACAGGGCTGACACATAGAGACAAACAACCATTCACACTCATGTTTACAGTTTAGAGTCACCAATTAACCTGCATGTCTTCGGACTGTGAAGGAAGGAAGTACCCGGTATGAACCCACACAGACACAGGGAGAACATGCAAACTCCACACAGAAAGGCCCAGAGGGAAACCTTGGGGGTTCAAACTTTCTCACAGTGCTAACCACCACTGCATCACCACCCACTGATCAATCAACAGAAAAATAATGGGCAACAATTTTGATAACCAGTTAATAAAAATCAGAACTTCAAGCAGAAATGGCAAAAAATATATATTAAAATGTAAGAATTATCTGTGTTCTCCTATCTTATATTGAAACTAACTAAATATTTTTGGGTTTTGGAGAATATTTGGGGTAAACTAGGAAACTAACCGGAGTAATGTAGGTTATTTTATCTTTCCTGGCAACAAATCTACTAGTTGAGAGAATAGTACGTAGATAAATAAATAAAATAATGATTTGGCAATCCCTCATATCACACCTTGCATATGGACACTCCTGAGTAAGTGAACAAGGGAGGACAAAGGGGAAAGCAAAGGTGGACAAATACTCCTGGTACACCTTATCTGAGTCATGCTCCTTATCTATATTATTTTATACTGCTTGATCCTTATATTCTTTTATTTCATCTGTTTAATATCTATGAATGGACATGTATATATCAAATCAAATCAAATCAAATCAAATTTTATTTGTATAGCCCAAAGTCACAAAGTACATTTGCCTCGGAGGGCTTTATATATTTATATATATATATATTTTATATAGGTGAAAATGACCACTAACATAATGATATGTAACAACAGTGAACTGCCTCCATAACTCATAATTATGAGAAGAAAAGCGTCCAGTATGATTGATTCACACATATTGATTCATACAGGTCTGATCTCTCATCATTATTGTCCTCCATTAGTATTAATTAGAGAAGTATTTATTCCCCAATTGTCAAGTCTGATTCGTTCCTCACTTGTTTTTTTAATTAACTAATCATTAATTAATCATTAGCTCCTATATAAACCTCGAGTTACTCATTAACTAATGCTTCACTTGCAGTCAGTTCTGTGGCAACTTATTAAAATGTTCTGCCCCATATTGTAAAGTTCATCAGTGTGATTATGAACGATGTTAAATCACATGTCAGTGTGTCCCTACCATCGTCTTCTCCATCTAACCGCTTTACATCCACCTCTACAGGTTTCGCCGCCTCCGTGTGCTGCCTGCGGCTGTGTGCGCGACTGTACGCCGTCAGAGGGCGATCGCCACCGGCCAGCAGTCGCGCTCCGTCACGGGGAATCAGATGAACAGTTCTGCCGTGCGTTTCCCGCAGAATCACGCCCAGCCACCGGCTCGATGAGCGCCTGGGACCTACAAGTCTGCGAAGGAGTGTTGTCATGTTGTGTGTTTGTGGCTCTCAGAAGCAGGAAGGCTTCTCCAGAAGACAACCAGGAAGTTTGGAGCAGGTACCCTTCCTGCAAGAGGAGGAGGGACTTTAAGCTCCTCCTGACTTCAGTGGCTCATACAAGGCTGCACAGCAAGAGAGCTGAAACATGATGTGGGCTCATCAGTTAGGCCTGAAATGTTGAAGTGAGTTTCTGTGAAGTATTTTAGGTAAAAGAGGGTGTTTGCACTGACTGATACCAGTCACTATTTCACTCAGCAAGACTCGAAGTGAAACTATCTTTTGTCTTTTTTTCCTAATTTTACTCCTCTGTCCACACACACACACACACACACACACACACACACACACACACACACACACACACACTCACACACATAAACACACTGTCCTCCAGCCATTTGTCCTGTCTCTGGAGTGTCCAGTCTTGGGGCCAGACAAAGCGGGTTGTTGTTGAGGTAAGGTTTTTTCCGTCAGGTTGCTCATGTCTAGTCTGACCATGCATTATTGAGCATGTCTTTACAGGTTATGCAATTACACAATCAGACAGTGACTCTGGTGGCATAACAGTCTAAACAGACAGGTCCCTGTGTTTGTGTATGTGTGTATGTGTGTGTGTGTGCACATCCACGTGCATGTGATCCAGACATTGTAATATAAACTGAGCATTTATAAAAAAAAGTTTATTTTAGCGTTCAGTTTCATCAGGATACATTTATAACGATCAGATGACTTTCCTTCTGCCACAGCGAGCACATTTTTTATTGTTCATTTTATTGCTGTCTGGCTTTGTTTACTCTTCCTAATTCATATGAATGCGAGTGACCCTGGACGGTGAATCATATTAATTTGTAACTGAGATATAAATGTATCATAAATGTAGATTGTAAGGTGGCTGTGGGCTGCAGGGTTTTGGGAGAAACTCAAATAGAAAGACATTAATTACACACAGAAAGGACCAAACAAAGACTGTCACAAGGTGTGTCGGGAGAGGTAAAGAGAGGTCATTCAGATTTGCGTCACCACATGGGTTTCTAAGGTTCTGGTTTGGATGAGACAGGCTCTTCAGATTTGATGTCCGCCAGGTGCCTGTTCCTCTTCTCATGTGTGTGTGCTTTGAGATGGAAAACTGATGGTAGATGACACTCGCCCTTTGAGTGTGAGGACAGAAACTGAACCTGATGGTGTGTGACGGACACTGTCACCCTGTCCTCAGACGAGACCCACAGGTTGAACACACATCACAGCAGGAACACTGACTCTGAGACACACACAGGTCATAGAGAGGTATTGTTTCGTCCAGTGGCCTGGTCCACCTTTCTGCAAGCTAGCTCTCTTTCCTGGCTTCAAATGGTCAGATTTACATTCCTCTTGTCAACAAACACACTGGAGCATGGGAACACTAGCTGATGCCAAACACACGGCATTTCCCCTCCGATCCTGCAGGGGTCAGTCTTGTATCAGATGATAGATTGGAGGAGCATGTTATCCTGTTGCTCCTCTGCTCCCTTTGCTTGTCAGTGCAGTCACTGCTCATGTCATTTCACTACAGGCCTTTGCTGGCTGACTCCTCCATCACCACTACTGTAGTTCAAAGTGATGTGAGTCCCACTGTCCTTTTCTCCATCTCCGTCCTCTCCTCCTGTCAGAGGCAGGAGGTTACGTGAACAGGAGGACAGGAGGTCTTAGCCGTAGACAGCCCTCCAGCCTCATCCCGGGGCCCGAGTTCAGGCAGGGAGGCCTGTCTACGGGGTATGAGTCAGAGGGAGTGAGTGGGGTCCTGTTACTAGAGCTGTCTGTCAAGAACGAGACAGCACTGCGATCTGCTCAGGGCACATACAGTGTGTTTGACCTTTGTGTCTGTTGTTTTATCACACAGATATACTGTAATACTATCATGCATACTGTAGTTCAGTCTGCATTCATGGATTTTCACCTATTAAAAATATAACATCCCTCAGGGCAGGCTGTTTTTAACTCGTGTAACTTATGAAACCAAAACAACAGTTGTGCAACATGTTTGTTCTCGTGTATTTTTGTTGTTATGTGTGCATATGAGTAGGAGTGGTGATGAAGATAGAACATGTTCGAGGTGACATGTGTGTGTGTGAAGGGTCAGGATTTGAGGGTTGACACTATGTGAGCGCATTAAAGTCCAGTAAAGTGCACAGAAGCAGGGTGGAGTGGGTTAATACGTTCTGATGATACTGCTGAACCAACAGCCATCAAAGCCTCGATAGGACCAACCCTGTACATCAAAAGGAAGATGTGCACACTTGCTGATATTGACTCATTAGTTATCATTACAAAAGTGTAAAATGACATATTAAAGGAAAGGTCTGGTGCCAGCCTACATTTTTCTAATTGTCAATAATAAATTGATACTATTTAAGTGTAACTGGTGTTGTGTTGTTGATCAATTCAAGTTGAAATCGTGTCAAAGTATTGAACATATTGTGCTATAAATACGCATAGCGACCTCCCTCTACTGGTTGAAAGCAGGCTATTACAACTGAATTTTACTATTGGCTGATCATGAGGCAGGTGACATATATGGTAGCAGCTTACATCACCATCCAACCCCGACTCCTTGTCACTCCTCATATAAAACCCTGACTGACTCTACAGACTGTGGCCTGCTTCGTAGCCATACTGACACTACAAAACAGCTGTGCTCTCAGCTAACGTTACGATATATTTGTGTTGAGTATTGAACGTTGGACAAATTGTGAAACTGCAGCAGAGGACGCTGAAGCAGTTGCAGTGAATAATGCTATTTACAAAAGTTGTATGTGTGTTTTACATTTAGATTTTGGTGGTCAAATGTTGACGCTAATGTTGTGCCAGGATGCAATTCGGCAAAGAAGAATAAGCAGAAGAACCTTGTGTCATTTCCCGTACTTGCACAACGGCCAACACTACCGTCCAGAAATGAGAGCAACTACGCCAGGAAGTACAGAGAAATGTACTGATGGAAGTATCCGAATTGAGACGGAGCGCAAGTCTAGCATGTGAGCATGCAAATATTTGCTAGTTAGCACAAAATACAAAGTAAATGTGAATATCATCATTATAGTTTTGCAATCGACAGCCCAACCATCTGACATCACCATCCCTGGAGGCATGCCGCTAGCAGGGCTAAACACACGTCAGTGAGCCACACTGATGCACTAAATGACATGTTCCGTCATTACAATATACATGGGCACTGTAGTAGTTTATTTTTACATGCTGTACATCATCCTGCTGACGTAAATACTCACTCGACCTCCAAATGTGTGTTCATCACACAGCAGGAGATGAATAGCTCTATTTACTCCAGTTTGATTATTTAGCCTTCTTCAAAAATTCAAGTGTGTGTTTGTGACTCATTTCTAAAGATTTTCATCTTCAGGGGGAATTAAATTATTTAAAGCTGAGAGCCACAGACAGAATGTGAGAGTTGGAAAGTACTGACAGTTGGACTAACACATTGTTGGTTATGGTCTTCGCATGGGATTTATTGACAAAAACAAAAAATATAGAATATCGCCCGCCGCACCCTTTAAGATATATTCATGTACGGTAATTTGGAGTGATGTTTAAAGTTAATTTTCCATGCACAGCACTTCGCAAAATATATAAATATTCTGCATCCTGTAAACTTTTGCACACTACCTGGTGAATAGTTTGTACATTCCTGCACAAAACTGTGCAGCCCTTTTCATTTTAATAACATATTGTACATATATTTATTTATATCTTCTAGTACTAAAACACCAAGACAAATTCCTTGTATGTAAAACTTACTTGGCAATAAACTTGTTTCTGTTTCTGACTCTGAACTATATCCTGAAATCGAGCAATTGCAGATCAGGTTTCTTTATAGTAATACTGAGGCATATAGGCATTATACACACCCACACACACCATTCAGTAAAGAGGCAGTCAGGGTGACTGATCGTACTCTTGGTTTAATTACATTAGAATGATGGAGCTGAAAAAAGGTCCTCAGACTTACAGCCTGAAAGATAGTGGAGAAGAGTTACAACCATACCGAGCCACGGGAGAAGAAAGGGATGGAGGAGTTATAGTTACACATGGAAGAAGATAAAGAGCTCTGCCTGTATGAAGAACTTTACCTGGTTGTTATGTAGTCCAGGGATGCCTCCAGATAGAAACTAAAAGATGTGAGGTAATGGATGTGAAGCAAAGGTGAGTGACACCTCTGATGGCAGGTGGCCCTCCCTTCAGGTTGAGGATCAGATTGGCTTCTGGCAGTTGACAGCTGACACTGCATACACCCTTATTAAAAAATAAGGATGTTTCACTGCAGGCCACACACGCTACACATGCACACATACTCTCCTGAACACTGTCACAAAAGTAGGGAACACCCATGCAGACACATACCTGCACACATAGGATCATACAACATGAGACCTCCACATATCATGTGACTGTGTAAGCCCACACGTGCACACGGGTATACACAAGCACACCCCTGGAAGCTGACACCGTTTGGAACAGTCACGGAGGAAAGTTACATTAATGATTCTGATCGCCTGGCTTTACGGGGGCAGTTATCTGCGAACACGATCCAGCAGGGCCATTTAGACAGTAAACTCATGACAGAGGGAGCAGACAGGCTGACAGAAAGCGACACTGATCAAATAGGCTCATTTTCCTCCAGGCTGCTCTGTACTCGGTGGAGCTTTCCTTCAATAATGACATATCAGGCTGGAGATAGACACCCATGTCTGACCACAGCAGCTCTGAAATGAAAAGCTGAGAACATTTTTTTCACAATTAACATATTATCTATGCGGTCTGTCCAATCATTTGGCTGTCAAGACAATTCAGTTGTCTGGATTGTCTCGGGATGGCAATGTCAGTCCGTCCTCCTTTTTTTGGTCCAGACTGAAATATCTCAGGGACTATTAAATAGGTTGCCATGAAATTTGGTTCAGACCTTGAAGTTTCTTCAAAGAGGATGAAGCCTACTGACTTCGGTGATCCTCTGACTTTTCTTCTAATGTCACAATCTGGTGGATATGTTTAGTTTTTGGTGTCACATCAATGGTTTCGTTGGGTGGATTGCCATAAAACTTGGTGCAGACATTCATGTCCATGACTTTTTGTCAAGTACCATCATCAGGTCACTGGGAAAACAAAAGGCAATCCCATCAGCCACTGCTGTACTTTGTGTTTTGATGTAGCAATGTAATTATGTTTACTATGCTGACATTTAGCTCAAAGAACTAGTGACAGAGCTGTAAACTATCGCTTGAAAATGTTTCTAGGTTATAACGACTGTCGTAGTCACCTTAGACCTTAGGTGAACGACACAGCCAACAGTCGCCACAACAACGAGGGGGACTAACGAACCAAGTGGAAACAATTACCTTGTTAACGATCCCACCAAGGCTAAATACCTGGGAACTGAAGAAGCCCCTTAGATGAGGTGTGAAACATTTTCACGATTCTACAACCAAGTCCAGTTGGAAAGATGACCCGGGAACCTTCACAGACTATTTTAATTTTATATTAGCTTACTCATAGGTTAAAATAGGTTTGGATCCTAACTCTGTGATAAAACTTTACTGCTTGAAACCTGTGGAGAAAATCTCCAAAGTATGGACAAATAAACAAAGTTACAAGTATTTTAGCTGAAAGGTCAGAGATCCTCACACGCAAAGCGTGCAGAGTCTGACAAAGAGTCGGAAAAGTAACATTTTGCTGCCCTGCATCTGACGTGATCGCAAACCTTCAACTTGATTACAAGAAACCAAAGTTCGGTTGTTTCTCAGCCTGACAAGTTAATCTTCCCACAATGAGAATCTGACACTTATCTTTACCTCTGAAGGGCATCATAACAACTCATCCTACATAGTTCGCTACTCAGCAGTCCATGTTTTATACAGTCTAGGAGTATCGATCCTCTCATTTAGGGCTAACACTCCATAAGAAAGAAAGAAACCATTTTCTCAATATCAAACTATTTCGTTAAATCTCATAACATCGAGGAAAATGTAACTGACAGACGAATGACCTTTGTTTGACCCTTAAAGAAAACAGGCTTGAAATGCATTAAATTATATACAAAAAGGTGCAGCTGGTCATAAATGAACAGTAATTACACTCATAATTGTTTCGTTTTTTCTCTTCACTAGCCTAATGACTTTAATTACAGCCTGCCTAATCATTCTTGTGTGCTGATTTATTCATATTTCTGACACTGGGAGGGATGGAAACTATCACACCACTTGTACGTCTTAATTTCTTCCGTCATCTTAATGCAAAGTTTACATTTTAACTTCTTTTGTTCCACTGGAAGACACAAGAGCCAATCAACATCCTGTCAGCCTCCAACGTCGAGACAAAAACACATTAATGTGGACATCTGAACGTGTCACTCCACTCTCCTTCCCCAAATTAAAATTTGAGTATATGCCAGAAAATTAATAGGTGAGCACACACAATCCAATTTCAATGTATTATGTTGTCAACACGCCACTGGAAGGAGGGAAGGAAAGAGAGGGAGGAGGACAGAGGAGAGGAGAAATTAACCACTGGACCACATGAGATAAAGCCTGTTAAATCTGTTATGGCTAAGAGGCTGCGGCTTTCAGCCAAGATGATGATTGACTTGTTTGGCACACACACACACACACACACACAGAGAGAGAGAGAGAGAGAGAGAGAGAGAGAAAGAGAGAGAGAGAGACTTACCCTCATCTTATATCTTTGAGTTTCTCTGGTCGGACAGGCTGTACTCTGGTCGTCTGGTTTTCTCATGAGAGAAACACCTGGTGACGTCACCAGTGCATATCACATCATTGCCAACTCACACACACACACACACAAACATTACCTCTGTGTGTGTGCAGAGCTGCAGTGCGCGCGGATGGAGAGACAGGGAGGGGAGGGAGCGCAGAGAGTACCACCAACATCACCACCACCACCACCACCACAGCGCAGCAGAGAGCCTCAGTCACACAGAGCCGACTGAGCGGAGAGGTGGAAGGACGCGCTTCCCATCGCGCTCCTGAGACAAAACCCCCGACTTGTCTGCTGCTGGATACCTGTGTACCACACACACACACACACACATACATATAGACACGCGCACACACACACACACAGTCAAGGACATATGTGAGAGGCGTGCGTTTCGGTGGAGTCTACATCCAGGATTCAGGGATTTTGCGCAAGTCATGGCATTTGTTTGGAAAGTAAGCAATGCACTCTGCTGGCGACAACTAATTCACAAAGATGAGTCACCGAGGGGGTGATGGACAACATCCAGTGCTTCTGTGGTCTTCTCGTGCGGGACAAAGTCCGGTAAGCTGCAAGATTCTCACCCACAGAGCGATAAGCGTCCCCTCGGTCACCTTCTGAAATGATGTCTTGTGGCGACGTGCGCGGCGCGCCAGAGTGCGTGTGAGTGACTGACCGGTAGTCTTTCTGAGAGAGAGAAAAAGAGAGGCTGGATATAAACAGCAGCCAGGCTTTCAGGCAGCGACAGCCAGACATTCAGAGCAGCCATCTCGCCTCTCTCGCTCCTCAGACCCATGCAGGATGCCCGGAGAGCGCCGGGGAGTCCTGGTCCAGCTCAGCCCGAGTTCATGACGCTCTGGGCGGCCTCGTCATGCGTCTCTTGCCCGAGCCCAGCGCCCAATCCCTCCGGCTCCTCTTCCTCTTTATCTTCGTGATGGGGGTGACCCTTCCCGGCTCTCACAGCCGGCTGCCCAGATAAATGCGTGTGTGACGACCAGTTGGTGGTCCAGTGCGCCGGGCAGGATCTCATCCGTTTCCCCGATGACCTGCCCCTGGCAACTCGGCAGCTCATCATCTCCAACAACCGCATCTTGGACCTTCCGGCGCTTCAGCTCAACTACCTGTCCGACCTGGTCTATCTGGACTGCAGCAACAACTCTATAACAGAGATCTCAGAGTCCACCTTCGGGAATTTGCGGAAACTCGCATACCTGGACTTGTCGTTCAACACCCTGCTGCAGGTTGAGGACCGGACTTTCGGGCCCCTGTCGTCTCTGGTAATGCTCCGGCTGACGGATAACCCGACTCTGTGGGACATCCACCCGGAAGCCTTCTCGGAAAACTTGGCTCTGCAGGTTCTGGATGTGAGCCGGAACAACCTGACGGTCCTCAACATCAGCAACCTGATCGCCCTGCCTGCTCTGCGGTCTCTGGGGCTCAGCGGCAACCCCTGGAGCTGCGACTGTGACACGGAGGACCTCTGCCTCTGGGTGCAGATAGAGGGCTTCAAGTTCCAAGGTGAGGATGGATGGAGTCTAAAAGATGTTAAACTCACAGTTTTCAATCTCAACACGTACACACAGAAACATTTAGGGTGATTTAAACTGTCAGAAAGGGATGATTTACTTCTTGAATGACCACTAAAGAGTCTGTATGGCAGTGGCAGCTCAGAATAATAATTCAAAAACATCTCCTGACTGCATTTTTTTGCCAAAATTTCGCCTATAAACCCATGTCACGATCCTGTTCCCGCTGTCAGACCTCTTGCAGGTGGCCTCTTGTTTGCTTGGCTCTGGATGTGGGATCCTCTTGTTGGCCAGTTTCCTGGCAAGAAAACAAACCGTTCCTCTGCTGAAACTATATGAGCCAAAGACACTCCAAGGTCTTATCATTTGTTATTGTCACATCAGCTCATTTAGATAATTTGATTGTGGGCACTTGGTCAATTTAGTCTCTGATGGTGGGCTACTTATTGCACTATTTGTTCTGCCTTTATTTTGTAGATATCTATGGACACACACACACACACACTTCCATGTGCACAGACTTCTCTCTCTCTCTCTCTAAGGCACACACAGAGCTAATGGTTTGACCTCAGAGTCAGAGCAATCTGAAGATTTCATTCCCCTGCTCCTCTCTGCAACACAATCCCCTCAAACCGCCCTTCACGTCTCAATAAAGTCTAGTTTACCCCCCAAACAAATCAGCAGATTTGTGCTACAGTTACCTGGAAAACGACAGCCACCTTAGCCGCCTGTTCCTTAAATAGCAGGCGATTGAATTAGAGCGACCCAAGAAGTCACCAACAATGCTCCTCGTGACCTTCTAAGCGAGGCCAAGCTCAGATGATCTCCGCACTGTAAATGTTAACTGAGCTTAGCTCCAAGCAGGCGAACTCGGTTAGGACTTGTAACAGTGTGGTCTTGCTTTTAATAGCTGTCAGTGCACATCCCATCGCTCTTAACTCATTTTCTTTCTGGGTCCTGAAGGCAGAGATAGTGACAAGAGGATGATTGTGTCCTTTTGTACCTGCACACAAACACACCTGGGTGTGCTGGCGCTCCCACCGTCGTATGCTTTGGCCCTTCAGTCCAGATGGTTAATGATGGCGCTCAAAAAAGCTGGACTCCTATGCTCCCATTAAGGACAAAGTGTACATGTGTGGTGTGTGTGTGCAAGTGACTCACTCCACTTAAGTGTGTGTGAGTCAGTGTGTGATCTGGAGGGCACGGCAGACCCTATAAAGCCAGGATCTGTGGAAAACAGGTACAAGGAGCTTGAGAGGAAAAGCCACTCGAAGACAGCAGGTCCCCAAAGTTGTTACTCGCCGCCCTGAAGTACTCTCAAAGATTTGCACACACAGACACAACAAGCTCATTTTTTCCTCGCCTTAACAAATCAGAACAAGCATTCTTTGGAACAAACATCTGTGGAACAACCAAACTAAACATTCGATGCCAGATCTTCAAAGTGTCCCAGAAGTACTATACAAACAAACGATCCCATGCCCTCTTAAAGTTTCCATCTTCAGCGTTAGCTGGCAACACTTCCATTCATTTTTTAAACGTTTGGAGAAGCTGTATTCTTCCATAATCCAAGGATCATTCAAGCAGCCGTGACCAGCCCGACTTTTATCACCGCCCGCTTATGTTTAGATATATTTGGCACTTCTGATTGGTCGCCTAACAGACACAGGCTTAATAATATAATAGTGATAATAATACTTTATTTAAATCAAGGTTTTTGTTTTACAGAGCAGAGGACCAAACAGAATTGAGAAAAGTAGAAGTAGAAAACTAAAAATTAAATTTAAAAATTAGTATTAAGAAGTGATTTAAAGGAGTTCACTGAATCAGAAAGCTTAATTCCTCAGGTGGGTCGGTCCAGAGTTGACGTGCCCTGATGGAGAAGGCGCAATCATCTCTACTTTTGAGCCTCAACCTTGGAACAGCCAGAAGTCCAAGGATCTAAGGTTGCGAACTGGCTCATACAGGGTTAACATACCGGCAATATAGTTAAGAGCCAGACTCTGACGGGCTTTAAAAGTGATTAGTAAAAACCAATGACAGTATAAAGAATGGACAGAGCATGAGTGACGTCAGCCGTAGGTTTCCGAAGCGCCATTTTGAAGCCAAAAATATGCAGCACTGGACGCCGCCATGTTGGATGTACCGCTGCATCCACATCCCAGCTAAGACGTGAATCATCAGCGGACCTGAGGTAGGCTGAATGACGCCCATCGAGCCAATGGAGGGAAGCAAAAATCACGTGATGTGATGTCTGTTACTACACTCCCAGATTACATGTAAAAATGTTCCTACTTCACTCTGACATTTCCCAGAACAAGCATCGTGAGAGACGAGCTCACACACCCACAGCCTGGCTATTGTGTTTTACTTTACACACACCTGTAATGGTTAAAATCCCAACTAGTAACCATGAAATTACAGCTTTAGTCCACACAACACTTTGAAAAGTTATAAATGTGAACAAACTACTGGACGCCCTTCATCAACACACACAAGCACACACTCCGTCTCTCAGGCCGTTGAATCGTGTATCGATGTAGCAGTTATAAACAACCACAGTAACCAGTTTAACCAGAGTGAATGGGGTCAAGAGAGCATGTGCGTGCATTTCAGTGGTTATGAACTCCCTCCGGTTTGACTGCATGTCGGTGAGTCTAATGTACAGAGATTCCAGCTGTCGCTACCTCTCAGTGTGAATACGAATCAGGTGTATACTATGTGTGTGTGTTTGTGTTTGTATGCAACCGCTTCACACACTAACTCATTCGGGACTGCTGATTGTGTAGGTTTTAATTAGACATCAATTATTGCTGGAAAAATCTCATTTGGCCTGATTGTTTGTGTTTATTTATTTTGTCTTTTCGTTAGCCTTCGCCTGTAGTTGTGTCAGACAGAAAGGTTAACATGCTTTGACTCTGGCAAGTCACCAAAGTCAAAGCATGGCTTCAGAAGCATTAAGGTTGGCAGGCGTCTGTCTATGAGAAATAAAGACAAGAAGAGGGAGACAGTGAGAAGGGAAAGACAAGAGTGGACATGTTTGTTTAGCAAATGCCAGAAATGAAGAGAAAATAGCGAGAAACATCCCCCCTTACCTGAAGGGAAATAGCAAAACAACGTGAAGTTACAAAGGTCGGTAATGACTATTATCTTGACTATAGTTTTTATTTTCTGTAATAAAATTGTATCAAATAACCATAAAATCAATGTGAAAGAGGATGAAGAATTATCAAATGACTCTGCAGCTCCCCAGCTGGCTATATTGAGCTTTATAGTTTCAGCTCATTGTTTAGCCGTCTGGCTCACAACTTTATTGTTTTGGTTCACTCTCACCGCTCTCCTAGTGTCAGTGTTCAGCTGCTGCAGCCAGTTATTTTCATGGAAAAGCTCTAAAGTCCAACTGTGCATCGCTGAGCCTGCAGTTACAGCTACAGCAACTAGCTGGTGAGCACAGTTGAGCATTTAGCAGCTAAACAGACAGACATTTACCTCGGGAGTTGGGTTGAGACCAAAAACAGAGCTCAGAACAGTGTGGATATTTGACTAACTTACAATAATGTTCCTTCGTATCTGCAGTAGCCATATAAACTTACAAGGCTGCTCAAACAAGCCACCTGTAGTGGCACTTACCTGTTAATCAAAGCGACAACACTGTTATTTATGCATAAAAAAAAGACTGTTTTTTGTACCAGGCTGTGAACATTTCTGCTGTGAAGTTGGGATTTTGACATGGGGGCTTATGGAGATTGACTTTTGGAGCCAGCCTCAAGTGGATGTTTGAGGAACTGCAGTTTTTGGCACTTTCAGCTTCACTCCACAGTCACAGTACTGACTGCCGTTTGTACTTTGTTTGGCATGTGTCAAGATTATTAAGACCACTTTAAAATAATTGTTTGTTTGGATACGGATGATTTAGCTTCTTTAATTGTCTTATGTGGCTTTGAATGTCAAAGACGCCAACTCTGTTTATTGTGGTGATGCTATTTTAGAGTTAAAGATTTGTTTCCTGAAGGGTTTAACTTGTTTTTTTGTTTTTTTTACCTCGTGTCTGTCCTATGCGACACTCTGACTTTCCTGCTCTGAGCATCTAAATATTCTCAATCATCAATTCTCCGTACTCTGGGAATATACCTACCTTTCCTGTCTAATGGAATTTCAGCTTGTTGAACGACCCGCTGTACCCGCTGTAGGTCGATTTTGTGCCTCAGCTAAATACATCAGTGACTTGTCCTGGGCTGGCAGAGTTGGTGATGTTATGGCTTCCTGGTGTTTGGGAAAGTATATCTGGCTACTCATTGCCACCCTGGACAGCTCATAGACCCGCGGCAAAGAGCCAAAGTGGGGGGCCAGGCTCGGGGCAGGAGTTAAATATTCATAAAAAGAGAAAGAGAAAAAGAGGTCCGTGGGTTCAAAGAGAGGAATAATGTAAGAAAGAAGTCTTTTTTTTGTGCAAATTGAATTTGATTTATGTTTAATGAAAGTGAATCTTAGATTACTTAAGATATGAGAGGAGAGCCCGAGTGAAATTGCATGACTAAAGAACAGAGCACAAAAAGATGAGATAAGACGGAAAAGGGCTGAAAAATTAGGCAAACAGATTAAGATGGACTTTGCAACAGGAAGATAAAGAGAGGGAAAAAACAAAAACAAGCAGACTATAAAGGAGTTACCAATTGCCTGTGCCCCAGATCTGTCACTCAAATCCATTAAAACATTCATTATGACAAGGAGGCATCGATTAAATTTAATACAGGTAGACGATACATTATTTATCAGCTGGAACGATTCCTCAGACCCATCTGGTGGCGGAGAAGCATATCGAATTCAACTGGCCTACTTGTGTAACGTAGCCTGTATACATTTTTATGTCTCTTTGCATTTCACGGCGCGAGCTTGAAACCAAGATTGATGTTGATGCTTGTGTGGGCGTGATCACCTGAGGCACAGAGGGGAGCCAGCTCAGGTGTGTGTGTCTGAGTGTGTGTTTGTGTCTGAGTGTGTGTCCAACCAATATTTGAGCCAAGTGAATAAAATTGGAAAAGAGAGAGGGGAGAGTGTGAAGATGACAGAGCAGAAAAAAAAACGAGTTTGAAGGATGTAGAAGAAGAAGAAGAAGATGGAAAAGTGTTAAAAGCCGAAGGGGAGACACGAAGGGAGAATAAACGCTAACGTGCCAGAGTGGGAATGAAAAGTAGGAGGTGATAACGTTTGATAAGTAGAGCAATAGAAGGATGAGGAGAGAGATGTTGCTATCTGACCTTCACTCTCACTCTCTCTCTCTCCACTAGTCTTCTGCCAGAGGAAGAAAGGATCATATGGAGAAACGATGGAAAAGAGGATGGTGGTAATCTGACTAATGCTGTATTTGAGAAGAGAGGAGTGAGAAGGCGTGTGTTATTCAGCCCTAGTGGATGTGATGGAGAAAAGGTCAGCTATTCTTAGTCTTAGCCAACCCCGGTATGATGCGTTTAGCCGGCTAAACGACGAGATACTCGAGCTTAGCTGTGAGAAGAAGGGCCTAAAAAGTCTTACATCTTATCGCCACAGGTTTCCAGTGAGCAGTCGTCTTTAAATATTTGGTTGAAACATGAAAGTTTTTAATATGTTCGCATTTCATTGTAACGTCTAATTCAACATTAGACGGGTGAAAAATTCACGTGAAAGAAAAACGTCAGACTATTATGTTTCTGTCATAAATATCAATTCACAAATGAAAATCTTTATACTAAAACCACAGGCTGCTAATCAAAAGATGGAGGAGACCAATAATCAATCACATCAATAAGAATAAACATCAAAACTTTGAATAAACAGGCTATGAGAATTTGTTTTCAGATGCAAGAGTGAACTTCAAATATATATATAAGATAACCGTTGAAGAAAAATAAATCATTTCTCCACATGGAGGACCTGATGTCATGATTGGTTCAAGAAGTGGACCTGAATGCAGACACGAAGGTGAAGTGAACAAAAGGTAACTTTAATGATATACGGCAGGTAAATAAAATAAAAAACAAACAGAAAGACGGACACAGGACAGAGGAACAGTACTCAGAAACAAACACCTGATTTATTTTTGTAAAGATTTTATAGATGTCCTTATTTTCCTCAGGTTTAGTGAGAGTAGAATTAACAGGTACTATATAATGTGGTACACTTTGCCTGTAAGTGATAGTTAAGATTGTCGGAGTCATATGTGATGTCGTCGTCAGTAACCAAGACAACACAGATGAAGCTGTCCTTGTGTTTTTGCTTTACCCACCACCTGAAAGTGATTTTATTCAGTAAAAGTCAAGTTTATATTTAATGCTAAGAGTAACCAGCGTTACAACACAACACACGGGGACTTAATACACAAGTCAGAACAACAAGACACAGGTAAAACTAATGAGGGTGGAACAGAATCAACAAAGGCAGGATGTAAAGATTTAAGAGTTACAAAATAAAACAAGAAACCTAAAACTACCTGAAATATGGACATTTACATTATCTAGACTTCACTTTTCAACCAAACTGTTCAGACTGAAGATCAGCTCTGTAATAAAACAAAGCATGCAGCTGCATCGGTGGGGATGTTTATAATACTGAGTCACAGGATTTTACCATTCGGGAAAGGTTTCCTGGCAGCAATCGTGAGGTAAACAGGACAAATAATCCACCAAGAATGTGCACTTGCATATATCTGATTGCCAGACAACAATCAGGCAGCATGGTGTCGGTTCAAACCTCAGCTGGGGCTTTTCTCTGGGGGAGTTTGCATGTTCTCCCTTGTGGGTGCTCCGGCTTCCTCCCACAGTCCAAAACTTTAAACTGGCTGTAGGTGTGACGGTGAATAGTTGTTTGTGATGAACTAGCGACTTGTCCAGGGTGTACCCCGCCTCTTGCCCAACCCTGACAAGGATAAGCGGTCACAGGAAATGGACGGATCTCCTGTGTTGTTAGACTGGCTCCATTTAAGTGAATGAGACGACTGTTTCTTCACACCGATCTTAACGAATGTAACCTCGACTTCCACACGTCTTCTGACCTGTAAAGCACCAAATCAGCTTACTGTGCTCTGTTGGCAGCGACTGTAAGGACACCATTGCTATTATGATCATATGTTTTCATAAATAATACCCCAGATGCTATTTTCAGTAGCCAGCTTCCACAGGGAGGTTAAAGGTCAAGGTCAGCTACAGAAGCACCTGCACAGGAGCTGATAAGGACGGAGAAACAGGGAGGTGGATGGTTGAAGGGACTCCACCCAAGGTTGAACAGTGATCTCCTTGTGTGCTTTTATATATACAACAATGTTTAAAGCATTGTTTGCAGTCAGAAATTCAGCCGCAGGCTTGAGGACTGAGGGGATGAGGGGATGCTGGTGTCTGCAGCCTCCACCTCTCCCTCTATATGAGACCCCAACCATACTCATTACCATATGCACTGGCATAATTAATCTGCTTATAAATAGCTCTGTTCCCAGTTCACAGGACAAGCTCTTTGCCTGGCAGGTTAATACCCCACAGCTCAAATCATCTGTATGCATGTATGTGCACATGCTGTATACATGCATAGACTCAACCTGTTTTTTTTTTTTACGACCCCGTAGGCGTTGGTGTGTTTTGCATTCACAGACTCGTCTAAAAAGATTGTTATTCCGCTGCTCATTGCTCTTTTATGTGTCGAGCAGCAGGCAGAGGAGAAGGGGGAAAAAAAGAGTGAAGTTCATAAAAGAGTCAGTCATATTTTTCAGTAGCATCTCACCCCTACACTAGCCCCTCCTCCGGGTGGGGGGAGGTGATAAGCCGTGCTCTCTGTCGGCGTGTCAGTGCCGAGCTTGGAAACCATCCAGCTGAAGATTTGACACGGAGACTGTATCGCACCACTGCGGTGGCAACTCACACACACATAAACACTTTTGCTCGCTGGATTTGCTTACATGTGCATTTTAAATAAAAAAAAAGGAAAACATTTAGGTCCCCATTCACATTTCCGAGAAAGCGCAGCTTGTGGGAAATGCCAGAGTATGTGTGTGCCTTTGTGTCCTGCTGTATAAGTGTGTTTATTCCTCTGATTACTTCTATTTATTTCAGTACTATTTTTGATTGTCGGTGTGTCACACAGCCGCGGGACTTTGTGTCCGGTATCCGGCCAGCATAGTGTCACATTTATACTTACACTCACCATAACCCTGGTAATATTACCATAACGCAGTAACATCATGTCACGCACAGCAGAAATAAGATGGGACCATGCTTTGCTTCCTGTCTCCTGCTCCTTGCTCCTGACGGTGACATCTTGTCAAACTACAAAATGACAGTATCTAAGCGCAGGCCAAGAGAAGAAATCTGTTGCCAAAGATTAATGTTCAGACCAGACTACCTCATCATAAGAGGGCAGACTGGGGAGGGCATCCCGCATCCATCTTATGCTGCAGGATTTTCCCAGCCAGTGCTTGGTTAAGGTGGAGGAATATGGAAACTGCAGTGCAGCATGCATGCAACAAAGTGTGAATTCTTCAAGGCTGCAGCTGCTGTACTGAAACTGCTGGAATTATACTGCACATTCAAGCAACAGCACTACCGCAACAAGGAGGACACACACATTTCTATCTCTCTGTACATGCATACACACACTTTCTAACCTGAAAACATCCTCGGGTTTAGTTCCTGAGGTACTTGTCTTCTTCTAAATTGGTGTCTACAGAATGATATGATGGGGGCTGCACATGCAGAGACTCGAAGGACGTTTATGAGTGTGTTAATTTTCTGTAGGCCTAATGAAGTGCCAAGGCGAGCTGACATATGAGTAAATTTTAGCTCGAGTTGGCAAGTACTGGCCTAGACACTGTCCAAACTCTCAGTTTAAAAGTTCAGACACCTTTAAAAACATTTTAAAGATAGATTTAAATCAAATCAAAGCTTCTTTCAATGAGTGCCACACAAAAACACACCTTACTGAGAAGGTTTATCTCGCCCTGTGAGCTTAAACTCAGTCATAAATTGGTCAATTACCCCAGCGCCTTTAATTTGGTTATGGTATTTAACTTAAATCCTTAAATATTGGACCTTAGAGTGTTATCATCCTCTAATAAAAGTGCTAAGGCATTAATTATTGAAGACAATGTTCAGTGAAAGAAATCGTGCAGGTGAAAAAAAAACATGGACAAACACTGAAAATGTCAAGGGCATCCTGCTCAAGTGATGTCTGAGTGGTTTCCCCAACTATAAGTGATGGAATGAGTGAGAAACACGGAGTGACAAAGAAACAGACGGTGAAGTGAGACTGAGCAGAGAGTGAATCATCCCGACTGCCACCTCTTCCTGCGTTCTCCTGTTATTATCTCCTATCTCTGATTATAGGAAGCGGTCATGTCAGTTTGGTGGTTAAGGAAAAATATATTGCAGTGCAAAATTCAGACGCCTTTTTCCCTCCTTTCGTTTGGTGGATGAAGGAACTGTATATATAAATATAATCTGTCAGCATTCCATACATGCAATAGAGTTTTAAGATCATTTGACTTTCCACACACACATTGTAGAACCTCCAATCACATATGTAACAGTTCCCATCCCATTTTTTGAGCCATGTTTCAACCAAGCAGCAACCTCTATGATCTCTATGTGAAGTGAAGCCAAAAGCTGCAGTTCCTCAAACATCCACTTGGGGCTGGCTACAGAACGAGTCAGTCTCCATAAGTCCCCATGTTAAAATGTCCAACTTTACAGCAGAAATAAACATGTTTACAGCCTGGTAACAAAAAAAAAAACAGTTTTGGTCTCTATAGCTAATTTCCCATCCATGACAACTGTACTGAAGGTGAATTTTTATAGAACTCACCTGTTGAGTCTTAAAGTTATGCATAATTAAGAGTGACAGGTGTTTGCCATTACAGATGGCTTGTTTGAGCACCGAGCCGTCATTCAGCCCACCTCAGCTCCACCAATGAGCCACGTCTTTGCCATTTTTAGATTAGCCAGGAGGCTACAGAGTAAGGACTGCCAAGATGGTGGCAGCACGAGCCACCACACTTTGAGCTTCACAGCTTCTCTCAGCTTTGTAACAAATAGAAATTAGCTCTCCCTTCAAGGGATTGAACCAAGAAGGACCACCTTTGGTTCTTTGGGGATGTCTTGGTGGAAAACTTTCCTCTCTCAGGGCGTCTAATAGATTCTTCCAGAAATGAGCAGAAAATATGAGTGTGGTTTCCATTTTGTGGTCCACAGTTTCTCTGTCTGAATTGGCCAGGGTCCACGTTGCTGTGATTTGCAGGGTCCGGAAGTATCTTATTATAACTTTCTGAACTCCTTCCAACTATTAGAATTGGTCATCAAATGTGCCTCCCTGCAAACCTCCCTCTAATGATACGTCTGTATTCATTTCTGCTTTATTTGTGTGATACTACTTGGGTTCATCGTGAGGAAAATTAACTATCAATCTTAAGTTCCATAAAGAACTGTTCAGTAGTTAGTTTTGATCTGACATTTATGTTTGCACACATAACTCATTATACAATATGTCTGACAGCTGCTCTACCTTTAAAAGGAGAGTTAACTTTTGAAAGAACACAATCTTCCTCTCATGAAATTGACTTCACAGTAATGGCTTCCTCTATTGACATGTTTTAAAAAAAGTGATAAAAAGTCAAAGTGAGGGTACTGATCAATAAAATGTGGCTTAATTGGCCTTAATACTAATCCAGAAAATCATCCTAAAATGTGGGTGAATGCCCAAAGTGGGTCTTTTTTCAGAGAGATTGCCTCAAGGACACAAGTGGAGTCATGAAAAGTGCAAGAAGAGTAATAACATTTGGGTGAGAGACAAGCTTTTTACTGGGGCTTAAAATACTTTGAGAAAACTTCATCTGCCAAATTCAGGCTGAATGTTGTTTTAGAGATTTGTCTTGGCTTTCATCACACTTTACTTTGAGAGAGGAGACCGGGCAGCCAAGAACTACGTAGAAAGTCTGAACTGTTGCAAGGTGCAGCAGGAAACAGTGATGAGGAAGGACAGATGAGACCCAAACACCCCGAGGGACCTGTTTGCTGTTGTGTAGTGTTTGTACAGTCACTGATTGTAGCTCACTGTTCCAGCATCCAGCTATGAATGTTACATTGCAAGAGGTAATACACAGCAACAGTAATGCACATACACAGGAAAAAATCCTCACACCTGGCTTGAGGCAAGCTTGGCAGGGTAATGAGACTGAGGCGATCAGCTAGCCAGCCCACAGATGGTGACAGAGTGACGGAGGGACGACCACGTGAACCGATGGGCCCCACAGAGAGGGAAATAACAAGAGGAAAATAAATACAGAGAGCCATGAGAGAGAGAGAGTCATGTAAAGAAACATGTCACGACAAATAAAGCTACACAAAAAGCACAAATATGAGCACATAAAAGTATCTTTGTGGTACAAATAGCAGTATAATTAAGTACAATTAACAAAACAACGTTAACAGAACGAAACTGGGGCAGCACATTTTCACAATAAAAATAGTTGGAATATTTACTTCCTCCGACATTTCCTTTTTAAATAGGTTAAAAAATTAGACCAATCTTGTGATGAGAGATTCAAAAGAAGCAACGCTCAATCACCGTTCTGCGAAATAAGTCTTTGTTGTCTGACCCTTACGGTGGTGGTAGAACAATCCTTGAAGTGCCAATAAAGCCTGCCAAAGGAAGTCCAAATTAGTATTCGGATGCACCCGCTGATAAGAGAGACCTGTCTGCTAATAAACACAGCTGGGGGAGTGATTCATGCAACCACTCTCCAATATTTTTGATTACTCTTTCCAAAAAAGGAGAAATAAAAGAGCAAATAAAAGTACCTGCTTCATTTTTTTTTTAGTTATTATCATCCCTGAGTCTCTTTTTTGAAGCCTAGCTGCTGTTTGTGTAATGATCTTGTAATTTGGTTGTGCCCTCCTATGCACAATCAGCCTCAGATGGAAAAAAAACATTTTGGGCCTCTTTTGTGCTGAAAGGCAGAAAGTGAGTGCTAACAAGGAGAGGGAGAATATAAAATTACAGTGTGGGGAAGCCTCAGCATGTATGTCCTTCCTCCTACTGAGGGACAGATAAAACTGAGGTAAGATAGAGCGTCTGCTGAGGGTGTTACATGCTTCTCCTGGTTCATCCTGGGTTTGTTGCTCCTGAATAACTGCACAGTAATTGCAGGACATCAACAAACGACTCGCATAATGTTACCTGCTAATTTGATAATCTACTACTCTGACCTCACCTGCATACGCGCGCTAAAACAGCTCTCTGATCCACTCGCTGTAATTCTGTCGACAGTGTGCATAACCCTGACCCGTTATAACTTCTCATCGCGTTCGTATGCACACCGTCATGTCACAACGCACTCAACCCATCACTTGGATGGGCTCAGCAGACATGACACCAGCATCAGCATGATGTATCTGAGTCACCTCACAGCCTGAGACAAAGCCCTCGGTGAGGCGATCGTTAAGTATTGATCGAGAATCTTATCAAACCCCCCTGCAGATATGTTTTCCTCTGCAGACGTGTAAAAGCCTCAAAACACCAGGTTTTGGTTGAATGAGTCATTTTAACCCCTTCACCGCTTATTTGAATGGATATGGATGGCTGCCTCGGTACTGCGCACTCGGGTACTTTTGGTGTTTTCGTTCTTTTGTTTAGTTTTCAGCTCTCCCTCTCTGGTCACATTCACCAAGGAGGAAATTTTAAACATCAGACTGTCCACTGGTAAAAAAAAAAAAAAAAATCACTGGGTTATAGTGAACTGGAAAGTTTTACAGTTATTAGTCAGAGGAGCAGCAGCTCTCTGAGGAATTTACCGGAGACACAGAGGAAAGCAAGCCGGAGCGCTCATTAAACTGAGGCAGCGGAGATTTTGCACTGTGCTCCAGTCAAACGTTTGCTCTCTGGGCAATAAGATGGACGTACTGCTGCTGAAGTGCATGAAGTCATGTAGAAACAGACTATATGGGGGTGCAGAGTGGGAATGACATAGGCACATTCACTTGATTAGAAGTCAATTTAGCATTAAAATGATTTAAAATATTTTATTTTATGGTAGAAAAGTTACATAAAGTTGCTTTAACAGATCTTTTTTTTCTTTTTTTTTGACTTGTTGTTTTTAGCTGTATTTATGTCTATATCTGTGTATGTACATTAAGAGTAAGAGTAGTAGTGTGTGTGTGTATACAGTCCTGGCCACTAAAAGCCATTCTGATTCTGTTTACCAGACAAATCTGTCTTGGGGTTAGCTGGAGGTGCACATGGGTGCACAAGTTTCCCCCCAGGGTTTTCTGCCAGACAGCCCTGAAGGCAAACCTCTCCCAAGTACGCTTGGGGTTAAAGTGGATATTAATAGAAAAAAGCCCTCAAGAATTTGTGAGGAAGGATTTAAGTCATATTGTGTCACGTGTATCGTATGTGTTGATACTTCTAGCTCCGGCTTTTACCCTCAGACTGCTCTTGAAAAAGCCTTGGCACGTAGTCAAGTCGAAGTATAGATCATATAAGTATTCCCCCATCGCTCATCTTTACATTCAGACCTTTGTCCTTATTGGTAGATGAGTGCAGTTTAATTAACATTGTTAACAGCAATAATCCATCAGGCGACAGGACTGCAGCCAGATACATTTCTCTCCCTCCTCGCTCATCTTCTGAGGTCAGACTCGCTGCATCTGTCCCTTCCTTTGAGCGTGAGTGGATGCAGATATTTCCAAAGTGTGCATTTGTTTGTCTATCTTACTCTCATCTCTCTCTTTCCTTATCTCCAGCTCACCTGTTTCAGCTCTCTCATCTCTCTCATTGTTCCCTGCATGACAAAAAAAATCTCTTTTTGGGAAGTGCTATTAAGCATGCAGGGAAGTGGAGGAGCATGGGAATTAGGGCCGCTTGTAATGAGAGATGAACAGATAGAAAGCTGTGCACACTGTATCCTGATCACACCATTGGTATCTTTTTTTCTTTTTAACACTCTGCATTCATACCAATCAGTGTACGTGAGGGTACTGTATATGCTAATGCTGCAAAGTCACTGTAGCAGAATGAAATCATGCAGCCGGGCATGAAAACCAACGATGAAGCCTCCCCGAGCAAGACGCCGAACCCTGACCAAGTTCTGTAGCCCAATCTTGACCTTTAACCTCTGCAAACTATAAATACAATTTTAGTACCTAGAATGCTTGTAGTGCCATTGTTTCTGTCTCCCTGCGTGGTCTGAAGTCAGCCCGGCTGATTATCATATTCCTCATTATGACCAGCAGATGTTTTGTGAGAGAAAACACTCATCTCCTTATCTCTGCGCTACTGCAGAGTGATTTGTTAGTGTATAATGATGCGTACGAGGGGGAGGAAGGGTTGGTGTGTCAGAGGCTTGCAGTCAAGTTTAGTCACCTTTCTGTGCATATGTATGTGTGCGTGTGTGCAGCATAATAATGTTGCCATGTCCTAGACACAAAAGACCTACATTACTCAGAGGAGTGGTGTCTAGTACTATAGTGTCTCTTGGGATCGTTTATCTCAAAGGTTATCACTGCATTGTTAGCGGCTGTTTGTATGTGTGTGTGTGAGTCCTGGCTTTTGTTTATTGAATACCATTTTCTCTGGAGTAATTACATTTTCCCTCCTTTTCTCTCCTGATACTCTGCCCTTCCTTGACATCTTTCCTCTCTCCTTCCTTACTCTTTCTTCTTCACCTCCAGATGAGGGCCAGACAGTTTGCCACAATCCCCCAGAGCTGGCGGGCCAGCGGTTGGCGGAGGTTGGCATGCAGCTGCGGACAGACTGCCACCAAGGTCTGGGCTACTGGGACTACCTCTTCTTCATCGCCATCGGCTTCGTCATCTTCTCGGCCGGCACGGTGTCGGCCTGGGTTATGGGCGTGCTTATGGTGCTGTACGAGCGCTACCACAAAAAGAAGAGCCAGGAGCAGGACAGCGACGACGAGGACGAGGACGATAGGGGAGGGATGGGCGGAGGAGGTGGGAACCAGCGGAACGGGGATCTGAGCAAGCAGGTGTGACAGACTGAACATGATGAAGGGATGAGAGGAAGAAGTGATGAGAGGACTCCGAGACCAAAGGCTCTGCAATGAACCAAGATCTGACTGTCTCTCTTTGTTACAGATTTAGATATCACAATATGCTCTTCACCATATTGGACAGAAAGTGTGTGTGTGTGTGTGTGTGTGTGTGTGTGTGTGTGTGTGTGTGAGTGTGTGTGAGAGAGAACGAGAGACAGGCAGAGACAGCAATAAGGACGACCATGCCTTCACTTCAGGAGTACAGAATGACCTCTGAGATTATTGAGAGCAATAACCCCATACACACACACACACACACACACACACACACACACACACACTGCTCATCTCAGCACTACTACATCGCAGATACTCTACAGAGTTTTTGGTTTCCCTGAGTGGGTGGATGTACCTGCATACTACGTGGAGCGCTCTTGAGTAACTTTCTGTAAATGTTGATTATAACTGGATATGTTATGTGAGCGACACACACACACACACACACACACACACACAGTCACACACAGTACATTAACACACATACGTTGGGGGTCACAAAGAGAGTGATGCCTTATCTCCGCTACAATAAAAAGGGAAAACTATTACATTTTCATTATTAAGATGTGATTTTCCTGAACGCCTTAAGGCAACTCACTTGAAATAGTGAACAGTCACTGTTGTCTCCTATAGACAGAATCTGTCCACAAACAGTTCGGGGTGTGATAAACTTCATTTGAATGTAAAAACAAAGAATGAACTACGTCTACAACTCACCGGAGGCTCGCTTTCTCCTGCTGTGAGTTTTGAAGTTTAAAGGTACCCCGTGGAGTTTTTAACCTACTAGTGGCACTATGAAGCAACGTTTTGATAAACAGGTCTCCATTTTGTCTGTATGCTCTATCTACACTCATGACCACACTGGTGACGCAATACATATTCCTGGTGATGCTTTCGTGATTGACACTCACCAAGTAACCTAGTTAGCAAACACTGATGTCAGCAAATGTTTTGCAAAGACGGAAATGCATCCAAAAAAAAAGCAAGCAAGGATACAAATAAATACTTTTTGTGGTAAATTCTGAATGTATACATAATTGTTTTTGTTGCTAATTATATTATTACGTTATACTATATTAAAATGATTATAATAATTCCACAGGGTACCTTTAAAGAGCAACTTAACACCACCTTGAAAATCTAGGTTTTTGCTGATGTCCAGTGGTTTTTAGCTCGCCTCAATGATGTAAACGTGTACCGTGGCGTGTGTCAGTTCACTGTGACATCACTATCGAGCGTCTTGTCTGCAACAAGATGACGTGATTAAAAGATCATCAGTCAAACCTCAAATGATGGGAAACCATGTCGTAAAAACACAACGGAAATTTGGCGTTTATGTTTGTTTGATGTGTTTGTTTGAGGATCGTCCGCATGTTTTTTTTTTTGTCTGCTGCAATTTTTCATCTCTCCAGTGGAGCTGAAGCTTCATTTAAGTCACGCGCTTCGTGTAACGTCATGATTTTATTCACTAAGTTTCCATTGTTTTTTGTTTTTTTCATATTTAGTTTTAACATTTTCCACCTCAGCCAAGCGTTTTTGCAACATTTCAACTGTTTTTTGGGGGCAATCGTCCACTTAAGTTTTCTTATATGCATAAAAACAGGTGGATGGAAACATTTATTGCTGCCGGGTGCGGACAGAGGTGAAACAGGCATAAGTCATTCAACCATAAAGGGCAGCGAAACAGTTTTTCAGCCTGGTGTTAACTTACTTTTTAAGCTCATTACCCTGTAAAGATGGGCAGAAGACGTCTACCTATAGCGACACTATGTGACTGTATCATATTGTGTGAGCACTGTAAGTGTGTTTTCTTGTTTCTGTGTGTGTATGCTTTCCTGTGCTGCGAGCCACTCTGCGGTAGTTTCTCATCTCAGTCTACACAGTCTCCAACCTTCTGTAGTTGTAGAAATGGAGTCGGTTCATTGTAGCCGCACACGAAGACAGCGTCAGGGCGATGGAGTATAGCTAACATGACTCTACTCTATGTGAGTGGAAGCCTCGCTTGGTTGCCCTCATGTTACAGTTACAGTACATACAGGCCACAGTCTATAGATCAACTGTCATTGTGGAAGAGGGGCTCTGATGTCATAGTAGTGTGTGTGTGTGTGTGTGTGTGTTCATGTAAGCGTGGCTGTGTTTGTGTGTTAAAGTGGGGCAGAGCGATCACAGAGCATCTCTGTGAGCAGCATGGACGAGTGATTCATGAGCTCAGACTTGATCTTCTTCCTCCATCCTGCTCTGCTTCCGCCCTGTCCATCACGGGACGGATGGGCAGTTAGAGATGATAAACGACAAACCGTGGATAGAAGTTGGGCGGAGAAAGAGCGGGGTTCACCATCAGAAGCGGGAATTCATCCTGATTGATGTATTTAGCAGCTGTATTGAAAGACTGATTGATAGTTGGGCTTTTATTCATTTTCTGAGCTGAATGGCTCCAAATGTCCTGGATGAATGGGCACGGTTAAATGATAACTCTCCAGAGGGCTTGGCAGTGTGTGTGTGTGTGTGTGTCAGAGTGTGTGTGTTTGTGCTTACATGCGTGCATGTTTATGGCTATTTCCAGCTTGGTTTATTATGGTGACAGTATATCTTTATGTGGATGCAGAAGAGAGGCTTTTTCTACTATAGGATGGTAATTTTTAATCAAAATCTGTCACACAGGAGCCTGATGTAGCACATCTTTACAGACACACACTTCCGTCCTCACTCAAACGCAGAAACCCTCACTCTCTCACACACACACACACTCATAAACACACACATGCACAATAAATCTCAAGGGCACAGCTAAAGTCAGAGCCGCAGGCCCGAGAACATTAACACTCCTGTTTTGGTCCCTCTTACCATGCATCGCTACATCCTCTTATCCTCCCCTCCATCCTCAATCTGACACCGTCATCAGCTTTCACACAGTGCAGACAGACAGACACACACACACACACACACACACACACACCTGGACCTATAATTTATCCGTTAAATCTTCAAGCTGTCATTATCAGATCATTTGTTCAAGGGGAGGCTTAGAGGCGCGCAGGCTTTAGATGACCCGCAGATTGCTGGTGTCAATCCTTCTTACGTTACATCACATTCATAAAAAGACATTTGACTTACAAGAGCGTGACCTCATTGCTACATATCCTTAAACACAGCGCTTCCTGTTTGGAACAGGCAGCTAGTTTGCTCGTTTTACGCTAGCTGACAAATATAGAGCTGTTTAGCAGACAGAAAATGTCATTCGTTTACCAGCAGTAGGTCAGAGGACAGGGGAGACGGTCTGTGTGTGTGTGTGTGTGTGTGTTTGGCGTTAACTCGTCACACAGCTCATAATCATCTGTGAAGAGGTTAAACGTTGGAATATGGAGAGATATTTACAGTGCCTGGACTCTGATATAAAAATGAGTCAGTGAAAAGTTTATCTGGTTAAGATGTGAAGGTGTGAATTTGTGTTGGACTTCTGCTTAGAGTGCAGCTACTACACGTGCCCGCTGGAGAACAGGCTGAGGAGTTCAAAAAAATCGACTTGTTGTTCAGAAAATCATTGCCGAGGGCAGTATTCTAGATGTGGCTGGCTTAAAGCAAGTGATAAATAAGAGGGAAGGGGCTGCTTCAAACTTCTACCCTATTTTCGTCATCTCTTGACACACGTGTGTGTGTGTGTGTGTGTGTACAATCATGTGTGAGTGTGTATGTATGTCTGGTACATTCATACGTTATCACACAGAGAAGGAAACATCATTAGCCCACTGATTGGAGATTAGAGGTGCCGTGTTGGCTCGCTGTTAGACCTGCAGAGACCGAACAGTCCTCATTGTATGTGTTTGTGTGTGTGAGTGTGTGAATGTGTGTGTGTGTGTGTGTGTTTGTCCAATATGGGATTTCTGATATTGACACAGATTCCGATATACCTGCTGATGTACAGTATATTATGTATTTTCTTTGTTGTTTCTTTTAGAGTTTTCTTTAGTTTTGTACATCATGAATCATAAGCAATAAAGAACATAAGGATGACGAATGGATGGAAAGTAGTTTTCTAAGCCTTGACTTGTTAATACTGAGAAAGTGATTTGAATTTGTGCTGCAATAGAACAGGAATTCTTACATGAATAAAAACTATTCAGTTAAACACTGTAAGAATTTTTCTACCACAAATACTGGATATGTTTTAATTGCCTCAAAACACTTAATTTACCCATACATAAGTGCTAACAATGAGTCTTGGAGTCAAATGCGTTCATTCAGGGTGTTAACAATGTCTGTAGGCCTGTCGGTTCATCAGCTTGAAGATATAATCATTAAGATTTTCATTAAATCAAACCCCATTTTTGATACCAGTTCGGGCAACAGCTATTCAATATATTTATATTCTGTAATTATCTATTTACATGGTAGTTTTCACTGTTAGTGGCAGAGTCCGCCATTCAGTTTGCCCATCTAAGCACAAGTAAATTTACAGGAGAACTATCCATGCATGTAATCCAGCGCAATGTTATCTCGGCGATAACAGCCTCACTCTCTTAACACAGTATCCGATCTGTATTTAAGTTACTGCTAATGCTAACTGAATATTTTCTACTGTTGCTAGTTCACATTAAAAGCATTCAACTGTTGAAACACGGACTGGCTTTTATTGTGAAGGTTTGCAATTATTTACTGAAACATTTTTTGGTTTGGCTGCCGATACAGCAGAGAAGCTATGCAAGCACTGTTTGCTATAGTAATGATGTTACCATGGTAACCACAACTGTCAAAGGACAAAAATCTTAAAGTCCAACTGAAATCATGTTTAGTCCTCTCTTTCTGTAGTCAAAAATGTATTTAAAAAATATCAAAAATGCTTCTTTTGCTCTCTGGAGGGGCATGTTGGTGCTGGCAGGCTGAGCCCCGGCAGGGGACCAAAAGACAAGTTAACAAATTTGAGCTGTATCCTACATGTCATGGGCACACAGCTCTTGTTAGCGGTATTGAAGAGTATGGATCACAGCAGCATTTAACTGAATCGAAGTGACATTTACAGGTACACTTACATGCCGTTTAATGAGCTGCAGCTGAGCAGCTAATTAGCTGTCTAGCCTGCAAACTGACATTAGCGTCGTACTTTTGCCTGGTTTGTTTGATGGCTCGCTCAACAAGAAAGGCGCAGGATAAGACGTGTGTTCATGGTTGTAAGTTAAACAAGGAGACTTTAGTTCAAAGCCTGTGGCGAGCTGCTGTCTGGATCAGACAATGAAATTAGGTCTCCATCTATGCAGATGGAAAATTTATGCATGTTTTTGCGCAAAGGAGAACACAGGACAAGTGGTTTACAGAGCCAATATGTAAAAATATGCAATTTAATTTCAGTTGGACTTTAAGCACTCTAACTTTAAGTGGTGTCTGTCGATATTGATACTCAGTCTGTCCCTACTCTGTGTGTGTGTGTGTGTGTCCAGGGGTAGATGTGCAAGTGCGTATTTTACTGCATTTTACTGCAGCACCCTGTTGAGGCTCAATTTCACAGATAACCTCCAATCTGTGAGGATGGTAAGAGCTCCAACACACACATGGTGCAAAAAGAAACTGAACATCAGTCTGTCTGTGACTACTTTGATTTTCTATGTATTGGACACAATCTGTCGGCCATACGTGGCTGTACATTACTGCCCCTGTTCACACACCACAAAAACACACATATACACAGTGGGCACTGAGTTCAGGGGCTTAGAGCAGGAAGCAGAGGCTCACGGATGACTTCAATGAATGCATATATGAATATTTTCACTCCCCTTTCTCGCCTGACAACTTTTATTTCCCCTCTTTATCTGTCCTCACACCCTGCTCCCACCTGCTCGGCTCAAAGCACTCCACCCTTCCACTTTCTCTTTCTTTCCACTCTCCCCCCACGATCCCCTTCCCTTCTTTTCACATGTGCTGCCAACTGCTCAGCCACTCCACTCCGCAGTAGACTCTAATCCTTCACACGGCCCTCAAAACTCTGCCTGCTGGATCTTACAGCTTTGGAGCTTCTGGAGAGGAAGGATAGCAGACAGACAGGCGGACAGACAGACAGGCAGAAATGGTAAATGTATAGTAGTAAAAACACAAAACCCTAAAAGCACAACTGCAATGCTCGAGACAAAACATTTTGTGTTCACACAACCATTACTTTGAGTGTGTCTGTGTGTATGTGTGTGTGGGTGGTTGTGTGCATGAGTTTGTGTGCTCAGTCTGATCCCGTTATTTCTCTGAGGGCGATGTTAGAGCGTGAGCATGAAGCACAGAGCACCATCTAATGCAATAAGTCAATAATACATCCCATCATTGCACACACTCATGCACACACACACGCAGCACAAAACAGCCTTCGAGGGCTAAAGACAAGCATTTTCTTCTTTGTGGATCTTTTCTTTTTGAACCAGTTTGTGTCTGTAGACTCTCCTTTACATCGTGTGTACTCACCATAGACAGCAGTGGACAAAGTTGTAGTAGAGAGATCGCACTCTGGTCTCTTCATCTTATGAGGTGAAAATCACACGTGTGGAATATTCAGATACAAGCAGGAGAGGTGAAAAGTCAAAACTCAACAAGTGTTTACGCATCACTTTCAGCGTGACCCCACTTTGAAAGCCTATACGCACATACACACACACACACACACACACACACACACTTTCTTGCATAAAAGCCTCTCTGTATGACATTGTGTGGGAGCAGAGGAGAGTGTGGCTGTCAGCAGGATTCCCTCTGCTTGCTTGCCCTTGAATGGTGTTATAAGGAGCCCGCGAAGAGAAGACTCACTACATGGCTGAACCATAAAGGACGACACAATCAATAGATGACCATGCTAGAAAGGATAATGAGACTTAGAGGGAAATTCTAGTAATTTTCATAATTGTCTGCATTGTGGCTAATGGGTCATGCTAATTTTGCACTCGCTACCTCTGTTGTAGAGAACTGGAAATATATATATATTAGCAACCCCCAAAGCATTCCAGATAAACTTGAACTTTACAGAAATCATTCAGATGCTTGTGTCTGAGTGATAATAAATGTCAACATAGTACGTAGCCCCCAAAGACTGTAAAAATTCACCCTCAGTCATGAATGGGGGAATTAGCTATAGAGACCAACACTGTTTTTTGTACCAGGCTGTAAACATGTTTATTTCTGCTGTGAAGTTGGACATTTTAACATGGGGGCTTATGGAGATTGACTCCTTCTGTAGCCAGCCTCAAGTGGACGTTTGAGGAACTGCAGTTTTTGGCTTCACTTCTGCACTGGCTTCACTTTACAGCCACGGAGGTTATTGCTTGGTGGCCCGTCAGCTCTTGACACTAACTCCATAGGGATGTACCAAGCTAATGGTAGCTTGGCGAGTGCAAGTTAGCGTGAGTCAGGATGGCCACAATACATCTAATCAGAATAAGACTAAATAATAATTGTTAGACAGGATGTCCATCATAGAAAAGTCAATATACTATGATTAAAACTTGAAGTGAAGACAGTATTTATATAATTCTATACTTATTAGCTAAACATCTCTGCAAATGAGCCAGAACTATAAGTCTTAGCTCTTGTTCATGCTTTACACTGTGGTTTAAGAAACATTATCAGGTGTACAACGCGCCCTGACTGTGACTAACAGAGAGAGACACAGAGGTCAGAGATTACTAGAGACAGATGTTTCATAATAACATGAACATGACACACTTTCTATACATTAGAAACACACCATGTGCTCACTCAGACAAACAAACAACACTTTGAGCAGCAATGCACCTGAGGGTCTCTGACCTATATTATATATACGCACACGCAGCCTGGTAACAGTCACTGGCTTGTAATGTTAGTTGTCTGACTTATAGTAGCTCTCCTCCTTCTAGTCTCTCATCTTTGGCTTTACACACTCCTACACACTCACACACACACACACACATTGAACACACTCAGACTATTATTGTGTGACTTTACACAGAACTTGCTTCTGTATGACTCACGGTTCTGGCTATTTAAAAACTACAGTAACTTATATTAAGTAACATCTTTTACTATTATTAAAATGATAGCGATGTTTAACCAACGACTGTGGTTTCACTCTTTCTGAAAATGTGTCTTCTTTGGGTCTTTTCCGTGTTTCATGTCCTACAGTAAACCTACTATGTCAGCACAAAGTGGGTATGGAGGGAAGGATGGCAGAGAGGTGATTGATTTAGCCTCTGCACCAACGCCCTGGCACCGAAGATGAGATGGAGGGATGGCGGGCGGGAGGGAGTAAAAGGAGAGATACATAATGCTGCCGCACCTGCAACCTTACTTAAACCATGTCAACCTGAAACTACACTTCTTCTTCTCTCCAATTCCCTTTTTCAATTATTTCCACCTCCTCTGTGGTCCCAGTGTTTCCTCCCTCTCTCCTGTTATTTCCTTTCCCGCTCTGCCTCTCTCCTTATTTGTCTTGTCTTTTGCTCTCTTTCGCTTCACCTCCCTCCTTTATCTCCTCTCGTCTTTTTGGCAGGAGCAGTGGTTTTATTATCCAACCTCACCTCTGGCAGGGTGGGTCAGATACTGCAGTGGAGCCGTCTTCACTTGGCACTTAATGTAGAGAAAAAAGCACACACACACACACACGCAGCTGAGGGAGGTAGAAAGACTGACACACACACACACACGCACTGGAGGAGAGTTTGTGCAGCACATGCTGTAACTGAGAAGGTTCAACACAGCAGCCCCAGCAAATTATGTATAATTTATGCTTGTGTTTCTTCGAATGTAGTCTGTTTGTGCGGCGTGTGCTGCAGCACCGCTTGGTTAGTGGTGCGTCATTGTGGCTGTGGGCTTTCTCGGGAGGGATGGTAGACCAGACATGGCACGCCGATGCCAGAATGCCAGTCCCGGTCTCTGCTGCCAGCTCCAAGGAGCCTCAATCGATCCTGACAGCTCAGTGTGTCACCAGGTCACACTGCAGAAAAACAAGGACAAGGAACCACTTCAATCAGCTAAAATGCACTCTCCCTCTCCTTTTAGCATTTGGAGCAAGGATTAGAATATAGTAAGAATACAAAATGATGTGGCCTGTTGTTTAAGCAGATCCCTGTGTGCATACTTAGTAGTCCCTTATCGTCTACTAAGCCCAAGCCTTCCCACTCAGACCTAAAGCTGAATGAGAGTGTAGCTCTCTGTCTTTTTTTTTTTTCCTTTGATGTAGTTCATCCAACCGATTCAGACAGCAGCAGCAGCAGCAATAAAAAAATTACACCACTAGCTAAATGGATGACCACCACGCTGAAGTATATTTGTTGTGCTTAGAAAATTGAAGTTCTTTTTATTTGAATCAAAATGAATTTCCTCTTTTATTTGACTTCAGCAAACAGTGCTGTGGTTCATGACCTGCCCATTCATTCTAATGGTGTCAGTTTACAAGTTTACAACAGGTGTAAGGGCACCTATCTGTCAATCAAAGCAGCCCCACTGTTAATTATGCGCAACTTTAAGCCTTAAAATAATTTTAACAGTTGAATTCAGGCACAGTATAGTTGTCATGAACGAGAGACAAAAACTGTTTTTTGTACCAGGCTGTAAACATGTTTATCTCTGCTGTGAAGTTGGACATTTTAACATGGGGGCTTATGGAGACTGACTCGTTCTATAGCCAACCCCAAGTGGCTGTTTGAGGAACTGCAGCTTTTAGCACTTTATTTCCCAGCCACGAAGGATGCTGTATTTATTTTAATCAACGAAATTGATTTTTATTTTTTATTTTTAATTAACATGAAAAAGTTATTCCAGTAGTTTAGTAATGCACTTCAACGAAGTCGCAGGAGACGTCTTCAAGAAAAATTTAAAACAGAAGATACTATGATACTATATGTCATGCTCCAATAAACACTACACTTCCCATGATGCAATCTTTCATCAGATCCCTCTTGCCTTTGTCTTCGCTGTAGTCTGATTCTGAAACACAAGGTTTCTGTTAAAATACTGTTGTTTTTATCAAATGTCCCACCAGAGCAGTAAAGGGAGTCGTGCTCGCCATTACGTAGAAACTGTTCTATGTCAAGTGACAAATAGAACCACACGGGTTAAATAAACATAAAGCACAAGGTATAAAATGAGAACTTCATGCACATCATTTCACCTCCCCACTGAACAATGGCAGACAAGTGAATCATGATGGAAAAAGACACAGTGCTGTTTTTGGCCCCAAGCTTGACTAAAAATGATGGACACATGTCCCCAGCCGACGCTTGGCTTTCTGACCTCGACCTGCTGCCCTGCTGACTGGTCGTCTGATGGTGAATCTCCCTCCAGGACTTTTGAACGGGGGCGAGGTCGACGGGAGCAGCATGGTGCCTGCGAGAGTTATTTAGGTGACTTATAAATCTGGATTCAGGAGGGTGGCAGGACTTGTGCTCAGATAAAACTGCACCATCCGTCACGCAACAACATTTTCCAGATATGTTTTCTAGATCTGATTCTCGATGTTCACTTCCTTATGACATTCAGCAGGTTGCCAAAGGAAGAGCGTGAATCTGTGCTGAGCGGCATGAGAAGGTGAACCAGCCGCTGTGCCTCAGATTAAACCTCAGAATAGCAGCTGAGTGTTCCTGTAATAGAGCTCGTCTTCCTCTGAGACTAACAGCTCATTACCACAAGACTGCCCCAAGGACCCCCACCCACCCACCCTCCCACCAGCACCTCACTCCACTCAACACGACCTCACCCCTGAGATGGAGCCCCACATTGTGACGCATATCCACGAACACCCCCTCCGTGAACTGCTAATCTTAGTAATCTCAGAGTAACTCCCATTCCTCCTCCTGCTTCTGTATTTTACCTTCCTCTCCACCATGAGTGCAGTTGCCACTTCTTGTGTCGGACATCTGACCCATCTTCTTCCAACTGAACCCCCCACCCCGCCTCTCCAACGCCTCTGTTCCCCTCTGTCCCCTCGCAGGGTGGCTCTTGTCGACACCTTTCCTGATTTGGACATTTTTGATGAGAATTCCCCACCTCAATCTCTGCTGTTTCCCTACTTAACCCTCCCAGGGGCTTCCTAGATCTGCTCTGACTGACACACACACACACTCTCTGACGCAGACACGCGCACACAAAAATGACTGGATCATGCTCGCTGCGTGGCACACACCGGCACATGAGCGTGCACACGCATGCTTCGTTCGTCGTAGCCTTAATGAGGTCTCATCTTGTCTTTTTACTCTCTCTCCTCCTCCTTCTTTTATCTCTCTTTTTCTCTTAGTCAAGTGCCATAATTTTTATTCTGGTGCTGTACCTAGGTGTCAAATTAAAACATTAGCCGAGACGAGTAGGTGAAGTCCTTCTGGAACATAATAAACTATTTTCTGAGTCCTGTTTTGACAGTCTATGAGACTCTTCAAAGACGTAGACAAACAAAGTCTGTGAAGTCATCAATAAGTTGGTCTTCCTGAATATAAAAGTGAAAAGGTACAACGCATCCAAAACTAAAGACAGTGGACTACAGTAAGACAGTCATTTCAGCATCTTTGGAAATACACTTATTCACTCTCTTGCCCAAAGTTAAAAGAAGCAGCCAGCTGGTTAGCTTACCTTAGCATAAAGACTGGAAACAGGTGGAAACAGCTAGCCTGACTAGTTTATAGGAGCAGTAACTCCCGGCCAAAAATAGTTTGGCACATAGCCACCAAAAAATTGGAAAACTGTAAACTTTACATGACAAAAATATGTTAATTTATGGTTTTGGGTTTCTTGTTTAGCGTTTCCTGTTTTATTTTGGAATTTCTCCTCTCTCCTCGTCTCTGTAACTTTACTTTCTGCCATTATTGTGATTCCCGCGGTTTTGAATGTCTGTTCCACCCTGATTAGTTTCACTTGTGTTTTGTCATCCTGCCTTCAATTGTGTTCCTTGGTTTCAGTGTCAGTCCATCTTCATTAATGTTCAAGTGTTGAAGTCATTCCTTGTGTTTTGTTTCCTCGTCTGGTTTCGACTAGTTCTTTGCTTTCTTGGACTTTGGATCTAGCCTTTACAGATTTGTTTGTTTGTTTGTTTGAACTGCCTCTCACAGTTCTGAACTGTGTCTGCATGACAATCCGTAAGCTTTTCACACCTACCTTTGCAATAGTAAGCCACTGATCTTCACCAGTTCAACCAGTGGATCTGCTTTTGGGTGCAAACTAAGCTAATCAGCTGCTGACTCCAGTGACTTATTTACCATACAAACATAAGCTGCACTTATAGGGAAGTGATCCGCCAAGAAGTCAAACTATTTCTTGAAGTTTTGGGTTGGTCTTTATCTTTTTGAAATGGATAGGTACTTGGAATAATGTAATGGGTGATCTTAACCCTTACTACAAACATTAACACAGTTTAACACCATAAGCTTAAATCTTCATGAAAAAGTTCAAAGACAATAAATCAACACTGCGTACAAATTGGTATTTTTGTGATTTAGCTCAGTTTAATACCACTGTGGAAAATATGGACAATTGTACAGAACATTTCGCTAAAAACAAGACATAGCAGCCAGCTAATATTACTTACTAGTCCAACAGCAAGAAGCCCCGCTGCGTCCGTCTTTCAGCCTCACCAAGCTCTCGCCAACGACTAAAAGTCAGTCTCAGATTTACTGTTGTCCGACGGCTTCTTGCTCACTCACTCTCTCCTTTTCTTCTTCCTCCTCTCAACGTCTCCTTTGTTTTATTCATCTCTGGCATTATGTCTATAGAGGCTGCTGAGCCTGGCCGAGCTCCAGTTCTGGCATGACACTCCCCTCAGGAAGAGGAGGTTTTTAGTAAATGCTGGCTGAAAACCTCTTCCTGGTGGTCCAAAACGCCTGTGGTACAAACACTAATACTCCTCTGGTGCTGTGAACTCACAGTCTGGGCTGCCCAGCTAACAAACTGAGCTAACATTAGCTAACAGCAGCTATAGTTCACAGCAGTTTACTTTGTGTGACGTAGTGCTGTAGAGCATCACATACTTCTTACGGGGGGATCATACCCAGAGCACAAAGTTACATAGTGCAGTAGCACAGTAGTGAGTTGAATCAAATTTAAATCTGTTATTTTATGATAGAAAAGTTACACAATGTTGCTTTTAGTCTGCAATTAAAGGTGTAAGAAGCGTCATTGGAAAATGTAGTTTTTATTCACTTTGTCATCTTTATAACCGATTTCCACTATCTACTCCGACACATCCAGCGAGGTTCATCCATTCAGCTTCAGGAAAAATGTAAAGCAGTTATGCTTACCTCGCATTTTGGCCCAAAACACAAATATAGGATATAGATTCTCACATGCCCTTTTCTCGCAAACTGCTGAGCCAGCAGTTATAGTAGCCGCGTTTGTGTGATGGATGGCCGCTTGATCCTATTCCAGGTAGAGGTGTAGTCTGACTCCTCTCAGGAGACACTGAATATAGCCGAGTGGAAAACCCACTCGGATGAGACGCACACAACCACTAAATCTGCACGCTGTAGTGTGTGCACGTCTGTCAGCCGCAGAACATTTGAATAACCAGTACAACACTCATTATGTAAAGTTTCCCACTCTCACTAGCAATTTTCCCGTCTCAGGAGGATACGAGCACAAACTCAGTTACTCACAGCACTCTGCAACTCCAGCCTATTTTCCTCCTCTATCCAAGTCTGTGGTAGGCTGATGAGTTTGGCTGTGATCTTTATTGTCTCCCAAGAGAACACAAAGAGCAGATTAGTCGGTCTCTATACTATCTACCTTGTACTTCCTATCTTTAACAGTCTCCCTGAGGAGATATGCAAACACTCCCACTACAGCACAGTGATGTAAAACTGTTCTGTGACTGAACTCAGAAGAAGTTACTGCTGCTCTATTGGCTTATGATTTTAGAGTTAGAGTTGCAACTGTGCTTGACATGAATTAGTGAGCTTTGATGAGTTTTTCATTAATAAACATGGGCAGAGAGAGGGAAAGTGAAAGATCTTGTACAAAGCAGAGTCGGATGTCATGCTCGAGGCTGCAGCTAAAAACTGCCATTTTTGGATCAATACAACAGAGAGCAGATAAAAGATGGGAAGAACAGGGAGAGGATAGGAAGAGATACGATTCAATACATGTTTCCTCTCCTCTGCACGGGCCTCCCTCTTTTCACCAAGATGCCTCGCTATCGATCTGACACAATTGTGTGTTGCGTGAGAGAGAGGGAGAGCAGATGGTAGTAGCTCTCGAACAAACCTGACTCAGCCCGAACCCAAAGTGCGTGTGTGCATGTGTGTAAATGAAAACCCCTCATACTCCCAGCCTTGTTTGCAGTGAAGTGAAAACTTAAGCTGGATGTTTACAGTGTTTATATCACGTATCTGTAGCACTATATGTCACCTATACTCTAATATCTGTCCCAACAATGACAAAAAAAAGTCTTTTTTTTTTTGTATTTTCTGGTGTTCTTAATGGCATTTTAGAGTTTGACGTTTCCTGATAAACAATAAAAGGTTGAGATGACTCATCGTGCACTCTGTCTTTTACTAACTTTGCAGAGTCATTCCTGTTTGATGCAGTCTATGAGTGTTTCTGAGGGCTGCTACATGCCTCACTGATTACGGTATAAAAGCACAAGCTTATAACTTATCCACTGATGTCCGCTCGCTGCTCACCTTCAACTCTATGTGACTTACAGAGTTTCCTGATGGCCGCTAATTAACTGCTGCTAACCGAATCTGCTAGTTTCAGAGGTTATGTTCTGTCCCATGTCCGGCCGTATTCACTGAAAGGTAGACGCTCACGTAAAAATCAGGAAGCAAATCGCACTCTGCTTTCTGTTTCATGGGGACTTTAAGAGAGCTTTAAATAATTGTTCTCAACTTAATGTCACCCTCCATGGTAATGTTCCTATTTCCTTCACCAGACTTGCACCATTGCTGGAGACAGGAAAATGTCCCAAAGTTCAAACAATAAGGTCATTTATCTTTCCTTAACTTAAAACTTTCTTGTCTGACTTTTCATTCTAGATCTTTATAAATATGGCTTGATCCTCTGTCGGATATTCCCGGGCAGAGAATAGATGTTCACCCTGTGCACCCATTCGTTTTACAGGACCTCATTCATTTCACCCAGAGAAGAACAATTATCTTCTAGGAGACCCGATATGTCTCACATTTTATCTGTATGACAACAAACTGAAAAATGTTTAGCTCCATGACCTACCACCAATTTGGAACAACAATTCACCGCCGCCTGGATCCACTCCTTTTATCTAGAGGTACATGTGTTAAATAATTTCACCTTTCAAGACCGGAAGAAAGATGACTCACTCTCAGGTTCAACTTTGTTCTCTTATCTGTGACTCCATACCGCCTTAAAGACAAACAGAGTTTCCTTGAATGCATTCCAACCTGCTCATCTCCTTGATACTCTTCTTAATTTCAAAATCCTGTGGGACACTGAACTTCCCTCAGTTTCTAAATGGTGTGGACCCTCTTCCTCACGCATGCTGCTCTTCTGTGGGCACACGTATGCGTATGTTTTGGTATTATGATGCTGTTCATACTCTTTGGATGTGTGTTTAATAAACATCTCCCTGTCTTAGTTTTAGTCCTGCTGTTCACCTCAGATAAAATGGAAAGAGAACTCTGTTTGCAGCTGAAATTATTCTTCTAAGAAATTGACTCCAACCCAACTGTGATTTATTAAAGTCTTTATTACTACCATTACTTAAAATAATATTTTACAACTGGAGCATTCAACAGCCAAGTTACATGGTGCAAATTCTACTGCATTTGATTATTGGTCGCATGGTATTAAATTATCCAGGGTATATATAATAAATAATAATAATCTTTATTTATATATATATAGGACCTTTCAAAATACAGTTATAAAGTGCTTTACTATAAACCACAATGACAAACAATAACAATGAAGCTATAAAACTAAACAAAGAGAATAAAATAAAAATGTCATAAAACATAAATAGAATCAACTTTTTTAAAAAGTGATTTAAAAGACGAGACCAAGTTCAGGCAGGTCAGTCCATAGTCTGACTGCTCAGACTCACCTTTATATAAATATCTGAACCGTGGAACTACCAAGAATGATGCATCCGTGGATCTCAGGGTGTCAGCAGGGACGCAGGGCACTAAAAGATGAGCTGAATAGCTCGGGGCAAAGCCTCTCAGGGCTTTATAAGTAATCAATAAAATCTATAAGCAACCAGTAGATAGTGTAAAGATGCCAGAATTGTGTGATGTCTTTGTCCTGGTCAAAATCCTGACAGTTTTGAATGAACTGGAGATGAGAGAGGTGCTGTTAGCTCAGATAGCGATGCAGCTAGCCGTTCCTTTATCTGTATACAGTATATGTTAATGAGTTGACTCTGCCTGGACTGGAAACCTGGATCTAGCACACATCTCCCAGCAAAAAGTACAACCTGATGTGCTCAGTGGTATTATGGGACAGGACAGACTGAAGCTAGGTGGGTAGCATGCTAACTTCACACCATACATAGATGCCTTTGATATAACATCAAAACTGTAATTTTAGTTATTTTTTAAAATATTTTAAACTAAAATTCTTACATGTTGCACCTTTAACATGTTTCTCTAAGTTGAGGTTTTGACCAAAAATTGTATCAGTGTTTATGTTGAGTTGTTCAATGGGACGGTTTGATATGTAATTATTTTCAAAAATTTTGACCTAGGACATATATCTTTGTTAATATCTTATCAACATTTAGCTGCAAAGAAAATTGAGACATTGTCAAAGTTTCCAGCATTCTGATAGAGCTGAGTATCATCTGCGTAAAAATGAAAAGTCTACAAAACAATATTGTAATATCTGTGTTTTTGCTTCATTACTTTTCGAGATCTGACTCAGAATGTTCATTGACAAGCTATTTTTACTCTCTGCTGTGATCATGCTGACGTAACAAGTTCTCCTTGAAAAAAGTTAAAAGCACCATTGGTTTATGCAAAATGCTTTCCTATTATCTATCATTGCTCTTCTTCAGGTGATGCATATAAATGGCGCCTGTGTCAGACGAATCTGTCTCCGAGGTCTAATGCAAGGTGGGATAATAAGCTATCAGGGATAAGAAAACGCTCAGCCATTTATCTTAAGTCACTCTCTGAGCGTGGCTTGTCGGGCCGTTACAAAAAAAAGAAACGACTTCTTTTCCATCACTTCAAATGATAAGAGAGAGATAAGTCATGCCTGTAAGCAAAAGTGCTAATGGATTTAACACACTGAGTGCCATCACGGAAGGAGTATTTGCATGCTGGAGTGAATTGCCTTGTAAGTAGATATAGTCATATTGTATACCCTCCACACACTCAGGCACCCTTCAACACTAATACATATGCAGACACGTCCTCACTCTCTGAGCAAGTCAGGCCAAAAAAGATAAATATGTTGTTCACATAATTGGAGGGTCAAACACTTCAACGATTCCCTTTTTGAACTGCCATCGTGTCATAGAAATCACCTTTAAAAACATTTCAGCAATCAACAAAATAATAAAATGATGAAGTGTGACCAACTTTTAAACATGACTATCTCTGCTAGCAACTTTGTGAGGCTGTACTCAGGTACAGCACTGATTTGAGCCAAATGCGAACATTCTTCTAATCCCCGTGCTAACACGCTGATGTTCAGTAGTTGTCATGTTCACCAGAGGCGTAAATATAAAGATAGAGCAGGCAAATGTTAAATTAAAAACCCATCTCCATAATGTTTTTTAGCAAAATAGTCAGTAGCAATCTATGACAATAACAAAATGATATGCTTATCCTACATAAACAATAAATAAACTATTAAATTAAATGAATAATTTCTTATTTTCTTTGGCCTTTGCGTCACATACAGATCTAAAATGTTGATTGTTGGTTAATATATTAATGTTGTCCAATGGCAAGCCTCTGTTTGTTCGTGTGACGACACAGTGTGACATACGGTAGCTGTTGTGGAGAATTTTATTCATCAGCGGTCATTCAGTCGGCGGAGAGAAAGTGCACAGGAGTCCAAGATGTCTTATGTTAAAAGGATTATTGAAGCTCGGCCAAGGAGACTGGAGGATTTATCAATACACTTATCATGACATGATGCCGCCTCAATTCTGAAGAAGCTGTCCTCTCTGTCCTCAGAATAATGACTCAACTACTCTATGTCCCTAAATGCTCATAGTCTACAAACAAGACTCTGTAAAGGCTTCTATGTTATGTATCTATCTGTTGTGTCGATGGAGTGAGACAGTCCTATCATCTAACCTCAGTTGTCATAGAAAGGATCAGAATGGTGCCTGCTTCCCTAAACACAAACAAACAAATTTAACGCTGACCCTACAGTGCTGCATTTAGTTCAGGGAGGTGGATCCAAATGCAGACACAAAGGTAATGTGAACAAAAAAGTAACTTTAAGGACTTACTGAAACAAAAAGCAACTAGTGGGCTGAAATGGTGGGAAACGGAGGTGAAATCCAAACAAGATCCAAACAAACAGAAAACACTAGGAGTGGGAACACTGAGAGAAGCACAGAGACTGAAAATGGACACAGAGCCGAGGAACAGAATACAGAAAACATGCACAGAGGAACTTAAAACACTATGACCTGGCAAATGACACCAACGAACAAAGGGACTAAATATAAGACGCGGGTGAAAACCAATCAGGGACAGGTGAAACTAATCAGGGTGGAACAGAATCAAAACTGGTGAGAAAACACAACAAAAGCAGGAGGTAAAGATACACAAGACAGTGGCGTTTAGCTCAGTTGGTAGAGCAGCCGCCCCATGTACAAAGGTTCAGTCCTTGCTGTGGAAGCCCAGGCTTCAAATCCAACCTGTGGCTCTTTCCTGCATGTCATTCCCCATCTCTCTCTCGCTCCCTGCATTCCTGTCACTCTTCAGCTGTCTCTATCAAAATAAAGCTTGAAAAGGCCAAAAAAAAAAATCTTTAAAAAAAATAAAACAAATTGAAATTTTGACCTGATCGCGGTGCTAGAGAAAAAGTCAAGGGAACACCGAGATTATCAGGAATTATTCTGTGGGGATCGTGAATATCTGCACCGTATTTTATGGCAATCCATCTGATAGTTGTTGATTTATTTGAGTCAGTACCAAATGTGTGATATCGCTCCCAAACGAAGGGCATAAATTAAAATCTGTGGCAAAAACAACAACTTTGGAGTTTGTAAATGATCAACTAAACAACAGGTTCTGGTTTCAAACTGACTAAATCTGTGTTTTTCCCCAGCACAAGTCTATGTCTCTTTAAAGCTGATATGCTGTAACTATCATATCAAAGCCATCTGTAATTTAAATGCTCACACTGGTAACTATTTTGCAAGGCCTGCCAGCTAAATGTAGGAGTAGGGCAGAGTGGTTTCTTTGTGTTGTGTCAGATTGAAGTGCTCTCCGAAGTGCTCTCCAGCTGCGTTCAGCACCGGCACTCTATTTATAAAAAGAGCACTGAGGCGTGGGTGGAGAGCATTATGTTGTGTCAATATTTCAGATAGCATAAACCACTGTGATGTGTTACTCAAGTAAATGAGTAGAAAGGAGACGTTTGTGTGACACACACACACACACACACACACACACACACACACACACACACACACACACACACAGTGGCCTGGCCTATAATCGTCCCTATTTAAAATGCTAATTTCCTCTCTCCCGCAGGTGCCTAACTGTGTTTGAAACTAAATTGCTCGTCATAGCAGGTCAATCTGAGCCTAATGAATTTGTCTGTTCTCCCATTACACTTATCGATGCTGAATAGTGGACGACAGGTGCGCCGAGCACTCGTGGCTTTGAAAGAAAAGCCTGCAGCATCTTCTTGCTTTCTCAGATGGATTTCCTCATCAGCCTGTTAATATTTCAGTATTTGGCTTGGATGACACTTTGACTAGTGACCATCTCTATTACAAGGGATATTTTACTTTGTGATGCTCACTTGATCACTTGACACTAAACTACCAGTCAGACTATTTCTGACGTTAGGGTTAAACGCTGAACAGGAGAGGCCGTTACTTAATATGAGGTGAATTAAATGAGGATAAAATATATACTTAATAAAACTGGGTAAAAGACATAAAACGTAGGAACAATGTAGCTCTCAGGATGTTGGTAATTTACAAAAAATGCATAAATACAAAGTACCTATAGAGTGTATTTAGTGTTTTCTTAGCCTGCAGCACATGGTCAGGATGCAAAATATAAGATGCATGATGGTGTGGATGGATGGTAAACACACACACATGCTTTACCACTTAATGCTCGAGGCCAATAAGTATTTTCAACCCTGATTTTCTTCTTTGGTTTATCGTGGTTTATGTCCAGTTATGAATACAGGTCTGAAATGGTTCACACACAGTCTTTTCTTGATGTTCAGTGGTGTTGAAATCAGTAGAGTGCACTTTAACTCAAGTTTGTGAGTGAGAAAAGTGTACCAGGTCTACTAACTGCATTGTCAAACAAGAAAAATGTCCTCCCGGCCTCTCTGAACCATGCTATTACTCTGTCTTGAGCCTACACACCCTCATCCAGAGAGTGTCACAGACCCCACAGAGAGTAATCACAGGTAATGATAAGCGAGAGTGAGCATAATTTTCCTCCATAGCCAGGCAACACGACACAGCAAACAGGTCCCTACGGGGGGGGGACTGAAGAGGAGAAGTGAAAGAGACGGAAGCAAACAACAAGAGAAGGAGGTGGAGTGAGGTAAGAGGCCACAGGAGGACATCTTGCAGAAAGAACGTCAGTAACTAATCAAACATTTTCCACAAGGATCATCTGTGGGTCTAAAAACAGAAAACAGACGGAAAAAAAAGAGAGATGGATGATGTAAATGTGGTTTCTCGCAGAACCAAAGTAGTGAAGGGCTAATCTGCTATAAGTGGCACGTCTGCAGCTGTGATGTAATACTTAATGCATTGCTATAAATTAGCCCATAGCAGCATGGGAGCCTTTGCAACAGCAGTCCAGCCAGACATGGGAGGGATGGAGTGAATTGCAGTCATTCAGTAAGAGTGACTTAAAGTGCACTGTAGTATTTTCTTCTGTATAAACAAAAAGTAAATCAATACTCTTATTCTCTAATTCTAATTTCACTTGCATGTGAAGCTTCGTTAGATTTTTTTTTCCTGGTATGCATGGGTGGTTTTGGTGCAGTTTTTCTCCACTCATCTGCAGTGAATGGATGTTTTTCTTGTTTCTTAGTTTGAACACAATCAAGCAGTATAAAAAATAAGATAAGAATAATAAATACATATAGATTAATGCTATATCTTCCCATTTATACTTCCCCAACTTATTTATGTGACTGTACAATTACTTACTTTGAGTATATCATGCTAACTACATCACATAACAGGTCTCTAAGTTGGAGATATGGTTCTTGTGGCCCCTGTGTGGTGTTAGAGCTGATTGTTTGTGATGAAAAACATAATAAGAATGTTATTAATTATTATTAATTAGTGAATAGAAATGTACGTGTTTGGGAAGAAGATCTAACTGTGTTACAACTCATAGAAATTTGTACTGTAAGGCTGTATTCAGGCCAAATCTGGCGCTGTGGCGTAACAAAGGTTTTTCCATTTATTTGAGTGAGGGGCAGTGCATTTTGGCTCCAGCAGTGTAGTCTGCAGAGGGTGCCGGGAAAAAAACGCAACAACCTGCGGCAGAGAAGTTGAGCCAGATTTAATTCCTGGAGAAGCACAACCCAACGTCACGCTGCTGATCAGACCATCAGACCGGTCAAACTGCTCTACAGTCAGCCTGAAATGTCACTGAAAGGATTCACCGTCATCCCTGACTTGATCTGAAAAAGGCCTAAAGGATGCTAGAATTTTACCTTGAGGAGTTGCTGCGTGGCGGCATAGACATGAATTTAACCTTCAGTCTGCAAACTGAGCCATTAAGAGGCACCCGCCACTTGAATTCTAAATAAAATAGTACCAACATGGCATTGCACAGTTAAAAAACAGGATACCAGAGATATTCATATCCACTAACTCTTCTTCCTTGTCAAAACCTGACACCTACCTTACTGACAATGCAGCTTGACCGACAGTTCAGAGCCACCGGCTTTTTCCATCTTCAGCCCCAACCACCGCTGACTCAAGTGCACAGCTCCACAGGAGGCAACAACTTTTTTTATTTTTACATATCTAATAGTACTCCCTGAGACCAGTAAACAAACTTTGGTGTGTAAAATCAGTGGAGTAAAAGTGCACCATCTGTTTATCCCTTAGAAAAGGATTAAGTTGTAGCTTCTCAGCCCCGAGTTTGACCTTAAAGTGAGACTATAAAACTCTAATGCTGACTTCATGAGCAATAAAACTTACTCTTGCTCATTTCCATCTTTCATTTTAATAACACTCAGGGGTTTTGCTGCTACACTCTTGCTGGGTCTGGTATGCCCAGCAGCTTATGGTGGCTAATATTAGTAGATGTTTGCTAATTTTAGATTGCTGTATAACTGACATTACTGAGCCAGCCAGCTGACTGTATTGTGCTACTGTTACACTACATTGTTCCTACAATTATCCCCTAATTGTCAATTGTGGCCACTGTGCTTACTCACTTTAACTCGTTTACTCGCAGCATAACTCTAGCTAAGCTCCCACAGCAAGATGTTGTGCATACTGCGAAACAACCCAGCAGTGTCTATCATAAACTTTATGTTATGAAAGACTATCTCTTTATCTGTCTCCTGTGTCATCTTCAAACCTTAGAGTTATTTCTAAGGTGGCGATACAGTTCTCTGTGCTATAGATCTATGCTGTGAAGCTGTGAAGTCTCCCTTTTTCAAAGGGTTAAATGTATCATGTTCTCAAGGGGAATGAAGCTAATCTAAAAGGGTGGATTATGTAAGAGGAACCTTAGCCTGGGCTAATCCCTCTCTCCTGTCTGACTGTCACACTGTTCTTTGATGCTTGGTTCATAGAGGAGACGATGAGGAGTCAGGTGAATATTGTTGCCGTTCCTCGGAGAGGAACAGGAATAATGTTTTCCATTCAGCAACAACACACAGAATATTCAACCGACGCGAAGAAGCTATTGCAACATTTTAAGTAAAACAGTAAGATTATGTGGACGTCACTGTAGCTCGGAGGTTTTCTCGCAGCGTTTTCCACTTCACGAACAACCGTGACCTCTTGCCCTGTCACTTCCTGCTGCACATCGGTCGCTTGCTAATTGTGGGAATGAGAGTCTTCTGTTTGCGTGTGGACTGAGGAGCAGCTCGTGACTTTCTGTCTGACAGACTAAATGAGCTGTGTATGTTGGCATGTTGAGGAGACAGAGTGAGCAGTGAGGATATTTCTAAAAGCAAACTCAAGACCTATCTTTTTAGTCCGGCTTTTATCTAAACTGCATCCATTTATTTGTCTAGCTATACATTTTAATCTGTTACATTATTATTACCATCATTTAGAAAATAAATTAAAATTTAAAAATAAAGTCTGGTTGACACAGATAGAGATGGGCTGCTTAGGATTCATCAGATTTTGTCATATTTTAATAGAGCTGATGATTTTTCTATTAATTTAAGACAGGTGCATGTGTAGGGGATGGATTTCTAGTTGAATCGCCTGGTTGAGTCTGATAATGACTTAATCAGACATCCCGCCCTCCTTTCAGACCTCTCTGTCCTTGCCTGACCACTTAAACTCGCATCCATCGGCCTCCTGATTGGCCTCCTGCGACCAGAGCTACCAACCGATTGGCTGCAGGGGGGAATTCTGAGGCAGAGGACTAGTTAATTATGCTAATCCAAGAAGCTGATAAGAAGACGGTTTTAAAAATTTAAAACCTCTGGAAACACACACTCACACTCACAGAGGCAGTGTGGTTTAGAGAGAAACAGGCTCTGTGAGAAAATGTGAGAGTAAGCAAAAGGAGGACGTTCAGGAAATTGAGTTATAATTAGGCTTGTACCTTTTCCTCATAGATCTTCATCTCTTTTTTTACCCTCAGTTTCACATTCGCGTATAAATTTAGAAATTTGACTAAATTCTCTGGATGTTGGACTTTACCTCCCCCCACTCAGTTCCTCCTCTGTTGCTGCTGGTGGTGTGCTGCTGGCCTTTTCCCCTCTCTTCTTGTTAACTGATGTCTGTGGGCGGATAACACTGCTCCACTGATCCACAACTCCACTCATCTTTTTTTTTTTTCATCCCATTTCCTTCTCTTCCTTTTCATCTCAGCCCAAAACTATCTCAGCGCTCGATAATTCTCGCTGTGCACAAACATGTCATTATAGTCTTTCTGGTTTTGGATTTTAGAGAGCAGCACCCAGAAGACTTTTAACATCGCTTCTCCTAACAGACTGATCCTTAAACTCATTTTCTTTTACGATCAGCAGCCATGCGCTGGCTTTTATTGGATTTACAAGCCTTTGCTGTGGGACTAGTTCCTAAGCTGTTCAATGCAGTGTTTTCTAAAACTACAAAATATGGCATAAATCTAAGAGTGTGAATGTATCTGTAATCTTTTTTTTTTTTTTCATTGCTTCGGGCCTCTTTTGTGTGTGGATTATGTGGAGGAAACAGCTTAAGTTGGGTTGTTTATTGTCTGGAGCTGTGTAAAGTGTAATTCACTTTCTCACAGATCCAGTTCAATTTTATATATGAAGCCTCAAATCATAACAGAAGTGTTCTCATGACACTTTACATATAAAGCAGGTCTCGACATCCAATCGATCCATCCATTTAACAGCTTATCCTTATCAGTGTTGCCGGGGGCTGGAGCCAATACCAGACGGTGAGGTACGCCAGCTCATCACACGGCTTCACACTCTCATCTGTCACCAATTAACCTTAATGTCTTTGGACTGTGGGAGGAAGCCAGAGTACCCAGAGAGAACGTGCAAACTCCACACAGAAACTTCTGCAACCAGGAACCTTCTCACTATGAGTCAATAGTGCTAACCACTGCAGCACCATCCCAGGTCTAGACAGTACTCCTTAGACTCAACAATTCCCACCATGAGAAAGCACTTGGCGACGGTGGCAAGGGAAAACTGGGAACTGAAGTTGAGTAGGAGGGGGTGATGACTAATGGAGGTATGACTAATAGTACTAATAATGATAATAATAAGAAGAAATAGTATTTGTGGTGGACGTCATCAGGACCACAGCAGCAGCCATGATCTGTGAGAACCTGCGAGACAAGAAAGCACAAAAACTCAGGGGAAGAAGCAAAGTTAGTAACATGCGTTAATGGGACATGAATGAGCTCAGGGCATCATGGGAAGTCCCCCGGCAGTCTAGGGATGTTTCAGGACTCACCTGAGCCAGCCCTAATTATAAGCTCTATCAAAAAGGGATGTCTTAAGCCGACTCTTAAAACATATCGAGGGGCAGATGCTCAGTCAGCTCAGTTACTTATCTTATTTTTTATTTTGATTTATATTTGTGTGTATTTGTTTCTCTCTTACTTTTACCTGTACCTCTCCTCCTCTCATTGCTGTTGCTGCTATGACATCTTAATTTCCCTCTGGGGATTAATAAAGGTTCATCTTATCTCAACCCTCTGTATGTCCCCACAACAGTCAAAGTGCAAAACTGCCTCTGCAGTCCAGCAAAAACACATGAACCACGAGAGCTCGGCAGTGCAGCTCTGGATACAACGGAGTCCTGCAGGATGCTAAACTGAAGAGAACAGAGGGAGCTGGACCATCAGGAGCATCCCCATCTGGCACCCTCCCTTGCTGACTCCTAGTGTCTTATTGCTTCTTTCCTGACACGCAACCTAAATGTTCAGCTGCTAGATATCAGTGTACTGAGGCATGCTATACTCACCTCAGAGGACAAGGCTTGCAGCAAATCCTGAAAACTACTAGAGCGCTGTCAGATTTCTCCAAATTAAATGATCCCTCCACCTCATTCCCAGTGGCACCAAAGGGGGCGAGGAAAGGACACAAAGACAGACAGCAAGGAAGAAAGAAGCTCAAAGTTTTCTGTGCCTGTTTAGTTCTTGTCTAGTTTTATGCTAAATATATTTCCTGTGGTGTACACAGCTCCTGGAAAATGTCGCAACACAGTCATCTTATAGTCATACGGTTCTGCATCTTGCAGACTGATAAAAAATGCATCATAATTGGAGTGTGATATGAATGCACTGGATGGAAATGAATAAAAAACAGTTATTGGGGTGTGTTCTTGGAAGCTTGTGATGGGACCGGGAACTAACTGCAGAGTTAACCGACTTCAAGACATATACATTGAAAGAGAGACATAGAGAGAAAAGGGAGAGAGAGAGAGGTGGGAGAGAGCAACAGAGGAGGGGGATAGGGGAGAGATCGAGTATCTGAGGGAGTATAATTAACTCCGTGGTCTCCCTCTCTGCAGGCCTGCGGCATACTGCTCTGAAATGCTGATTCAGTACACAGATAGAGAGAGAGACAGAGAGAGAGAGAGAGAGAGAGAGAGAGAGAGAGAGAGAGAGAATAGTGCGGGAGGGAGAAGGGGGTGAGGAGAGGGATGCAGTAAGAGAGAGAGGGGGGAGAGAGAGAGGGTGTTTCAATGAAGAGAAAATGAGAAATGAAGCAATAGATCACTCTGTGGGACAAAAAAGTCACAAAAGATGAGTGACGCTGGAGCGAGAGTAAAGCTGCTTAAATGAAAGTAATACATGCAACATCAGTTACATAAGATTCACTAAACAGTTACAGTGTTCGGATGGCAGACTTTATAACGTGAGGCAGGTTATCTGCAGTCAGTTTATTGAGCGCTGAAGTATCTGCAGATGCTCCACACACTGCGCGTTAGTAAGAGAACAGTGACATCTAGAGGTTTGACAGTAGACTTGTCCTGCGTTGAATTTCTACTGCAGAGCTGCTAATAAATATGACTTTGTGACTCTGTTGCTGTTTCTTTTCAGACAGAAGAAGAAGAGGACACTTAACCCCTCACTGCTCGGCGGAGCTGCAGAGTGCAGTTGCTCCGCTGGTTGTTCAAGATTTTTAGGTGTTAATGGGTGAATTTACTTTCAAAGAAAAGAAATGAACCTGACAAACAGAGTGCATACAGGGTCACACGGGCGCCATGTGGGGTAGCTGAATCACAAACAGAGGGGTTAGTCACAGTTGAAAGTAGTCAGTCTGTCACCAGGCTGAGGGGGGCGGCAGAGGCAGCTCACATCTATAATGCATCAAGCGGAGTGTCGGGTAAACTGGAGACAAGGATGAAACAATGGAACCAATAAATACTGGAGATAGACGAGACGGATGGATAACACAAATACTTCAAAGAATACCAAATATTATTTTTAGGATAAACGAGGAAGAAGAAGGTTAGGATATATCTAATGATATAAAAAGATATCACTTCAGCTTCTATACACATGAATCTAATGCATCATAAACAGATTCCTGTTGTTGAAACAGAATCAAAGGCTGAAATCTCACAGACAAATAACTCAAAACCTGAACACATGAAACTAAAAGGTATCTGCATAATGGTTGTTTTCAGAGAATGGGGAAGCAAATCCTTTCAAGGTTTCTTCTCACCGCACAGTGGTGATTGATTTCCTCATTTTTTTGCATCTAGCACAGGACTGCTACTGAGTTTAACATTTGCTAAAATCAGATCCATGCAGTCATACACATTTCTTATTGTCTCATTATGTATTGTCTAGTTTTATGGCTTCACTATTAAACTAAAATGGAATATTCGAGAAATGAGAAAAAGAGCAGCACTGTTTATTCTCTTTGTGATCAAGTACCATCTCATGAAGAAAGATACAGGTGACAAATTTAAGGCAGGCTGGTGATACAGAGCTTCTCGAAGCCTGTGTTACAGTATAAAGGAGCAAGGATACAAAGTTCATCCTTCAAAATAATTCTTAAATAATCTTAAATAATTGGTTTAAACTTACTCACAAGGCTTTTAACAACAGCACTGACATTTAAAGCATAGATACATTTGAGTGTCTTCAATTCCCCATAAGAGCAGCTGCCTAAACACAGTAGTGTTAACGCAGGTAGTGTGAAACACATAATAAAGCAGAAAAAAAATATCCATTCTACCTTAAATAAGCTTTACATCCCATTTTGTATCGATCAAAGTCTAATCAAAATGTAACTAAAGTCTGTCCAGCAGAGGAGATGTGTGCTGAGAGAAGATGGACAATACTTCCGCAGCGCAGCTGTCCTCCTCTGTCAGCCATGTCCGTTCACCTGGCTCTGTGTGTCTAAGGTTGATTCAGGTTGATCGTTTTCCTTCGGCAGGAAGCCCCAAGACTTAAGCAAAGCACACCGCTGAGCAGGAGGAGTGGAAAAGTAGTCCCTCTGTTTCTGAGAGTAGGTCTGGACTGGATGGACGATGTTTCTGTAGCTCCAGTCCTGATGAGGCAGTACAGTGGAAAATATTTAGATCTATGTCATGTAACGTCTTCATGAAAGAGTCTGTCTAAGAACACAGGTTGCACTCTTTAATCTTATCTCCCCACCTATAGCACAAAGAGAACAGACAACTGAAATCTTCCCCAGCAGGGACAAGAAAACGTTAACAGATGAGGCATCTCTCCTCTGAAAGGCCATCTGTCTGCAGATCTCTGACATGAAACCGTTTGGTATCCCCGGGTGTCTATCAGGTATTACAGCTCACAGTGCTGAGGTCCTGTACCTGCCAGTGAAAGTTGAAGGCCTCCAGCAACTGTATCCTGCCCTCTCTGGAAGGCACACAGTCAGGAGGAACAGGCTGCGACATCTCAGAGCTCACCGGCACACCGCCAAACACCAAGAGGGCTCTGATGGCAAACCAGCCCCCGAACTTTGGATGCACACACACTCCGAATATCTTCTGCAGGTAACAGACGCAGAAACACAAAACAGAAGTGAGGAGACCACACTGGAAAATACCTATCACAGTTATTGGAAGTGAATTAAACAATGAGTGTTACTTTTTCATCCCACGGTTGATCTATGACATCTGACTTTCGGTAGTAGAAAGCCGCTCCGGACACATGAGCCGCAGTCTGTGCCAGGAACTTCGGCTTCCTGCTGGGCAGCAGCTCGTAATCATACCTCACATCAACCTCCTGTCCTGGAAAACACTGCAGGGTAGGGCGAGATAAAGGGCACAGTTTGGTATCAGAATATGATCATGAAAATAGTTACAGTTGTAATCCTATCTTTAACTGGGGTTAAGCAACATGATGACATATTTTATGAGACCGTCAGATGGCCCGGGGCAAAAATACTTTATTGGGCCCCTATTGGCTTCCTGTTCCTGCTGCTGTCTGGGGTTTGTGTATGTACCCAGTCACCTCCAAAAACCCATTAAGTTCAGACTATACACAGTTCACAGGGACAACAAATACTACCTGCCATAGACTGTAAATTGTTTTTCTAGTGGGCAGAATATGACAGAAAGGTTATATTAGTGTATAACCCCTTGAACACAAGAATTCTTGTGTTTTTGTTACCTCAGAATGAGCCTTAAATCTACAGAGATAACAGACAAACTAACTCTAGACAGAGCCTTTCCTTTTTACATGTTTTGCAGCAACCACAGTCAAATTTGCCTACTTTATAGTTTGCTTGTGTGCATTTATTTATATAGCTACATATTGATCAACAGGTTTGCTTGTCATTCAAAACATTCTCTTCCTTTTATGTTTCTTGTGTGGACCAAAATATAATACAAAACATAATACAAATGATTATTCTTAATCAAAATGACAAAAGTGGTATAAAAACACATTGATTCTAACGCGGGTCATTTTTGACCCACTTATGGAAGAGTGTAGAGTCCAGTCACACGTGCATCTAAGGGTTAAAAAACAAATAACCCTTACTGAAGCTGTGGCAGCTGCTGGTAATCCAGCCTTCTGTGGCATTTTCATATTCGCTTGAATTTACAGAGATCTGACTGACTGAATCAAAAATATATCTATGATAACACAATATAAAATGAAATATTCTGTATTCTTTAATCACCCACCCCTTTGCACAACCAATCACTCAAACTTGTATTTGTGTGTCTGCCTTCAGGGACAGTCAGTCAGAGTTGGGGGTGTACCTATCATACAGGAGACAAGCACTATGCTGTTCATACTCTTCACTGTTAAACCTGAGAATTATACAGAGTGGGCTGGCCACATTTTGCGTGTGACACTTGAAAAATTAAATTTACTTACTTACTATACTCTGCCAAACCTCAAAAAAAAAAGAGCAAGCTCTAGTTACCAGATGTATTTTAGATAATCTAGATCTATAACCAGATCACACATCCTGTTGTACTAATGACCTATATGTGTCACTGCACAGTGGCACCTACATTGCCTTAATCAGGTTGGAAATGAGATTGTTTACAAATTATAGACATAATAAAGATAAACAACAGGTAAAAACCTCATTCATATCACAAAAAAATAGTTTAAGTGATGGTTTTTAATCATGCCTGATCTAGTATTCACTCACACAGACAAACCCTGCTCACCTGAGAGACAGCGGAGGACACACGGTGTTTGACACACTGGTCTATGGGGTCAGATAGCCCCTGGTAGCCCCTCTCCTCCATGAAGGGCAGGAAGGCTTGTTCAAACATGGAAGGAGTGCTGAGCACCACCACTGCCAGAGTGTCATCTGGGTAAGCCAGGTGAAAGGAGGCAGGCAGCAGAGAGTTATACCAACCGACCTGTGCACATGGAGGGACAGATGGTCAGAGAGGCAAGGCCAGGAACATGGAGAAACATATGAATTACAGGGTATCTCTATACACACATAGAGCATGGCATAATTTTAAAATAAAACTTTATTCAGCTGTTAAATTGTCATTCAAAATCCTACCCCCGTTTACCGTATTTTACTGACTTTTCCATCTCTTCTCTTCTTCTCTTACCTAGCAGGTGAACCCCAGGGCGTATTAAATAGTATATTTGTCTTTCTTGCACATTTAAAAGACATAATGTGCCACAATACCTTCAGTGGGGAGACTTCAAACCCAAATTTGGACAAATAGTCCTCTAACGGCCGTGTTATCCCTTCCACATTGGCAGTAGAAGCCGCCATTGCTGCATGTCAACACAACGCTTTGGATCTTGGGATATGGTGTTCTTTAACTAATCTTTGATCTTTAACTAAATTTAACTAATCGGGAGTTAAGCTCGGCTCTTGCTGCTTCTGTCAGTATTTCTTCTGACAAAATGAATGACTACAATACGATATGTAATATTTTTGGACAAATACTTAGGTCGTACATCAGTAATTGTGTGACTACAACGTACGTACGTACGATAACCATGTACTACAATACCCAGAAGACCCCTGCGGCTACGTCATACGCAATCACGTAGCCGTTATGGGCTCCTGGATTTAAAAGTGGAGTCGCGAGGTTTTCTGTGAGTACTAGCCTGACTAGCCAGCTAACATAAACGTCTGTGTCGTTCCCCCTCAAACGTTGTGTTTTATTGTTTTTAGCGACAGTATGTTTGATATTTTCAAAAGAAGACGTTAGTCAGTGTTTAAGAGGCTGTTAAAAATTAACTTGCTTCTCCAAACAAGAGACTAACGTAACGTTATGAACGCTCTGAGAAGAAGTCAAGCCGTGAAGCTGCTGCTAACTAAAATTAGCTGTACGACAACATTGGCTATTTAACGGGTGATACACCTCCATGTAGTTATCTCGACGTGATCAGGGTGTGTTTTGGTATGTGTATGGCAGACAGCATCTACCCTGCTGAAGTGTCCTTGAGCAGGGACACTTACAGGGAGTGATACTGAACCCCAAATTGCAGTTGTAAGTCGCTTTGGATAAAAGCGTCAGCTAAACGACTAAGTGTAAATGTAAATCTGCCCCAGCTCCTGCAGGCTGGAGGTTAGGAGAGAGATACCCCCACTTATGGATGCCTGGAGATCAATCAATTAAGTAGGATTATCAGAGAGCCTTCACGTCCTTGCACCGCGGCTACATTTCCCTAAAGTAGCATCTGACAAACGTGCAAATATCCAGGCCTGCGGTAATTTAATATCCCACAAGGTGTCAGAGATCTTAACTAGGCTGTTACCTCACCAACCAACAACCATAAACCACGTCTAAAGTTACTGTATCAACTATCCTATGGTGGTTTTTGATGTAACGTCGCTGTCAAGCCACACAACACTATCTTGCATGGCGTTTTTTTTTGTTGCATTAAGGATCGATAATTGGCCCATTAATGCTCCTGAGTGATGCATTTAACAACCTGCATTTGTTTCTAGTTCAACTCCAGACATGAACTGGGACAATCAGCTGAGCTCTATCCTGCAGGTAACAGATGGCAGCATTGCAAAGATGAGGGTGAGTAGATTCAAACTGCATTCATCATGTCTGTTAGTCTCTCTGGGAATCACACAAACCCCTCTTACAGAGTGCATGGCCTTATTGTGGCATATATTGTTTTACATCAGTGAAGGGAGAAAGGGAGCCTTCATTGTTTTGATGTCAGTTGATGTCATTATTGGAGCTATCTGTAGATGGCAGTAATGCTCCACTGAACTTTTAACAGGATTATTTAGTTTTTCAGATTGAACAGAAGTATTTTAGAAAAGTTTGTTTATGTGGAAATTCCCTTTTTTCGATTTTGAAAGTGTTTTTATGTGCTCACAGGAGAGACTGACATCACCGGGGAAATTTACCAAAGGATGTGAAGGTGGGTGAACTATTGTGGGTTATTTCAATATGAGCAAAAGAGGAAATGACCTATTTGTTTATCCGCGAGTGTTTGTTTAACCTTTACATATTTCACAATAAGTTGCTGATAGGAAGGACAGTGATCTGAACCATTTTGTGAACAACTTCCCTCCAGATACGTTTCCAGTAAGAGAGAGGATTCATGAGTCAGATCTGGAACCCCCTGCTCTTCCTCCTAGAGCCCCCATTCAGCGACATCCTTCCCCATCACTCAGTCCTGGTGTTCAGTGGGCGGACTTATCTGCTATCCAGTCGCAACTCCACATACAGAGCCAGGTGTGTGAATATTTGCTTAATCAAGCCAGGTGTGCAAGATCAAATAGTTGTGTAACGTATAATAGTGTTAGCATATTTTTTTTCCCAAATCTCTTTCAAGGCAATTGAGTCTCTCACCAAGAAACTTCATGACGTGGAAAGGGAGAGACATTCTCAACAGTGTCTTATCCAAACACTACAAGGTACTGCACCATGACTACTTACCTCAGTTTATACTCCATGTTATCCCCCCACCTGATTCCTGCTATTGTCAACTAGAAGAAAATAATTCTTATCAGCCTGAGCACAGTTTAATGTGGGCGAGCCCAAACCAAGTTAACAGGTCACAGATGATTTTTATATATATATATATATATATATATATATATATATATATATATGACATATAGAAGAGCCACATTACAATACAAAAGGAAAAGTTTAACATTAACAGACAGGCAGTTGCACAACGTAAAAGACAAAGAGTATTCCATGGTGACATGCTTTAAAAACAGAAATCGATACAGATCTAATAAATAAATCTGACGTACTTCAAATGGAGGTACATTAAGGAGGGTGGGGTGTCAAAGCTTGGCTCTAATGTGTTCCGTAAATGGTTTCCAAATTCTGACAAATTTATCAGAAGGGCCGTTGCAAGTCTTCCAGTGTAAAAGAATCAGTCTGTGTTAACAAAGTGACAAAATGTTGTCACCATTCTGAAAACATCGGACAGTGCTTCAAAGACTAAGCGCCGTTAAGTGGACAGTTTAGGATAATGCCAGAATGAGTGTGCTACAGAGGCAGGTGATAATCTACATCTGTCACTTTTTTTTTTTTTTTCACGCAAATGAATAATTTGACACATTTGTAGCTTTCTAAATCTATTCTTCGCATTCAACAGTTCTGTTTTAGAGCCGTGAATTTGATTGTCAAATCCAGTTTCAGTTAATACTGTCCCTTGGTATCAAGTAAAACACTTTTGGAAGTATCATAAATCACACAACTGTGCTGAGCTTGAAATGCAACACCTATCTACAGTGTGTAAAATAACTGGCTCGATGAGTAAACAAAATAATCCTTCAAGAGGACAGGCAGGCTGTTCCAACTATAACTCTTTTTGTCATTAAAGTTTTTATTCATTCAAACATACATAAAATGAATGTAGAAAATAAACATAAGCATACATAGACAGTTTATACCATATGTATAATACAACAATATATACCAAAGCCTGTGATAAATGAACATCCTTGGAACAACCACAATAAACCTTCAATGCCAGACCTTCAAAGTGTCCCAGAGGTACTTTATACAAAACATACAGTCCCACGCCTTTGTTTCATCATCTTTGCATTATGGTTCAAAACAGAAAAAGAAAATGTATAAAAACGCCTCAGTTTTTAGTTAGCATTAAATACATTTTGATCACTTTCTACTATGATTACTGGATTATCTCGGGGGTAAAGATGTGGAGTGGAACCTGGAGCAGAATCTTTGCTTTGACACAAAACAACATGGTTTACAGCATTTATAACAGTGTTCCTTGTATTGCTTGTATTGTAGCTCATTTGCATGTTGCATGGATAAAAGTGCTCTTCCAAATTAATAATAATGAATAATAATTAATTATCATATAAAAGTGCTGCCTCACTACTGTCCGAAGCGCTCTCTCCTGTACCTTCTCTACACACTACCCACCCCTCTACTGTCTAAAAAAGCAAAATTCACTTATCATCAAGGGAGGATTCGTTTATAATTAATGATATTAATAAATGATTTGGATTTGTTCAGGCTGCTAATGGAGGAAGAAAAATCTCTTCCTCGTTGTAATCTTTCTTCTTTCCAGACGAGGTCCACATGCTGAGGGAGAGGGAAAGAGAGAGGGACGAATCGAGGAGGGGACAAAGTCCAGGAGCAGAGAGGAGGATGGAGCAGTGGAAGAGAGAGGTTGGACGTGAGCTGAGCAGTCTGCGGGGACACATCACCAGAGCCACGTCGCTAGGCAACCTGGAGGAGAGGTGCATAAGGGGTGGAGCTGGGGGGGCGTAACTGCAGACTGAAGTGAAGATAGGTCCATCTCAAGATTGAAGAACTGTTTGCACCTCTGTTTGCTACGAGGAAATGACAGGACGCTTTTTTTTTCACAACTTTTCACACAGTTTCAGCTCAAAGCTCCGCCGAGAAGAGCTCGAACACCTGCGGCGAGAGGTGGACCTGCTGAAAACACAACAAAGTGAGTCACGCACACACACGTAAATTATGCCCTTGCGTTGATTCTGCGGGACTGCACATGTCCTAAGCGCAGCGCTGGCCTGCAAAGCAAAGGCAAGCACAATCTTGTCCACAACGCCTGCTCTTTCTTTTCCTCTTGACAGGGAGACAGCAGGAGGACCTGTTCCTCCAGCAGGCAGAGGCCAGAGAAACCAGGAGACAGTACGAACACAGCTGCAAGGTACACACACACATTGTGTCTGACAGGTTGTGTTTGCTTGCGTATGTATTCTTTCAGATCCTTAACCTCTCCTTTGTGTGCTTTGTTCAGACACTGGAGGAGCTGACAGACAGCTACAGAACTCACAGCACTGATCTGACAAAGACAGTCTCTCAGTATTTGCACACACAAGAAGAGGTCCGACAGATCAGGTGTGTGCGTGTGCGTGCGCGTGCGTGCATGTGTGTTGTTGTTTTTTTTGGCTGCTATCTCTTATATGTTGCAATCCATCTCTTACAACAGAACAACTGTGTCAGAGCTGAAGGAGGAGCTCAGGAGACTCATTCTCCGAGAACATCAACCAACACCTTTGCTGTCAGCACACACATCAGGTAAGTCTGTCTTGTTCCCTGACACTCACTCACACACACACACACACACACTCAAACAAACAGCATGATGGAGCTATCTGTGTGTTTCTGTTGGACTCAGGAGCATCGCCACTCCCACCCCCTCGCAGCCACACCAGAGGGGTCAGAGTTGAAGAGGCAGACTCTGACTCCGAAGACTTTAGTCCAACCCCGAGCCTGGCTGAGGTCAGCTCAGATGATCTGTCCTGGCTGGAAGACAAAGACTCTGGTGAGGACGAATGTTTTCTGAATGAAAAATACACCCAAGCACAGTTGTCTTGTGCACCCACAGGAACTAAAGTACGGTGTGCTGACTCCTCAATCCCACGTTACCATCATATCATTTCATCGAGCTCTCTGTCCACCTTCACATACACCAACACATATGTTTTGACAATTGGATTGCACCAACCAAGAGAGAACATTACACAGAGTGCCAGATGGGCACAGACTTTAACAAGATGGAACGTGTAGTCTCTCCCTCCTGTTCATCCCCCACACATCTGGCTCAACCTTCGCTCTGATTCAGATATGAGTCGGCACAGGAGCACTCTGTGCAGTCTGTGTTTGCCATGATTTCAGCACACCACTAGATAAAGCAATAGTTTGACATTTTGCCCCTTGCCGAGAATTAGATGAGAGGATCGATGCTACTCTCATGTTTGACAAACCAAGAAATGGTCCTCCAAAGGCAAGCTAAGCTAACTGTCTCTGAAGACAAAGAAAAAGTGTAAAAAGAGATGAGATGAAAGTCAAAAGAGCGAGGAATCTGGAGACGTACAGCACCATTGTGACCACGTTTGTGGACCTGCTGTGTGTCTGCTATCAGCAGATAATGCAGTGAAGCTCTCATTTCCTGTCCAACAGTAATTTCTTGGGAAATTTGGTACACAGTGTGTTTGTATGTTTGAGCACAAGCGCTGCTTACCCACTGAGGCTTTCTGTAACAGAAGCCTGATGTTCCCGGAAGAGATTAAAATCTGCACTAAATGTTTCCCAGAGTGATTTTTGGCCCATGAAGCCGGGGCTAATTTGACAATCGTACACACGCGCATGCACGCACACACTTACTGGTACACAGTTGTTATGGGAAAACATTTGAATGTCTTCCAGCCTAATCCCACAGGAGGTACTCAGTCACTCACACACACAAAGTAACTGCTCCTTCTCTGCTCTTTACCTCTGCCAGCTCTTCACCAGAAGCCCCGTGTACGTCTGAGCGTCCAGTCCAGACGGAGTGACTTTGCCGGTCCAGGATCAGATCTGGAGGATGATGATGATGATGATGATGATGACGATGGTGAAGATTTCCTTGGTGATGATGCAAACCCAGATTTAGGATCTGACTTGAGTCTTGATGATCTCTGACCTTGTTTTTTAAAAAAAGGTGACGTCTGTAATGCAACATGAAGACATTTCTTCCATTTTTTTCCTGACACATTACCTAAGATGTATTATTAATTTTAAATTAATTTGATTTGATCAGCCCGATTCTAAGGTCCAAAATAGAAAATGACAGGATAACACAACAGATTTCCTTTTTGGTCCTAAGGGAAGGGAAAAGGAAACAAATAGCAGCAGACTTAGCATGACAACAGATGCACATACATATAACTGAGTAATTGAGTCATCATACTTGTGTTATTACTGTAATAGACCTGCTTTATGATACATAATTGATACTATTGGGGGAAACTTTGTGACTAGTCTGGGAAATTCTTAAAAGCTAACTATATAAACGGTTATTTGAGAATACCAGAAGTGTCACAGGCTCTGGACAGGTCTCTCCCCAGTTGCTTATTATTCAAATAGACAAGCATCTAATATACAACTATCTGAACCCATCTCATGCACCCAACCTCCGCCCCACGACCACAGTGTGCTGTAACAAACCACCAGAGTATTCAGCCGAATGGTTTTGATGCCTCTTTGTTTAAAACTCTATTCATCAAAGCTTTGTTTCTCCTCGATTTAGTTGCTGATATCTGCTAGAGGCCGAGGGCTTTAAGGACTGCACAAACTGCTGAGAACTGTGATAGCCGCAAATTGTCTCTTGAATAATCTGCAGTAACTGCCTCCACATGCACAGACGGGTAGGATGCTGGGAACAAACAGAGGAGACGGGCAGCTGCTTAAAAGCCAAGATTCCTTTGTGAGGGTTTCAGATTGTTTTCACCATGGTGGCTTTGTAACAGCAAAGTAGCATCCTTTGTAAGCAACTCTATTTCTCACTGATTGAAGCTTTGGGCACAAAATGTTGAAATCAAAAGTCAACATCATGCTTTCATTTTTTTTTTTTTGCCACACCCACGTTGCGAGTCACTACCGATAAATTATGGGTCCTACCAGAGTTATAGGACAGAGGCACTGTGATTGGTCCACTAAACCCACAAGGTTTGGTTTCAGGCAGATTTTTTTAAAAATAGTCATGTTTAGGTTGGTTATGATTACAGATCGTTGGGTTTGGGTAAAGTTTTGGTGCAGTTACAGTCTGCAGGACTTTCATTTCTGCCTATTACTCCACTGATCACTCATAGTACTCATAGTACACTTATATTGCCTTCAGTTGGTATTTTTAAGTTAATTTAACTATATAACGTGAGAAAATTGCACTTTGATGAGCTTTGATCAGTAATATAACAAAGATTCACAGTACTTTTAAAGCTGTAAGTTCTGGTGATCATGTACAATAGGTAAGCCTCACTCCTCAGTGTAGCAGAGTAATGGATATTTAATGGATTTTTCTTCCTGACATAATGCACTCTTCAATCCAGGAAGAATCTGATGAGGTATTAGGTTTTGATTCCTGGTAATGCATCTGAAGTGAAGGCAAAGAAGAATCAAATATCCATTTACATTACCGAGGCACCAACACCCCTCCCTAACCTCCACTGTGATGTCTGTATATAAACACAACTCAGTTAACACAGTCCCTTTATGTTGCCATGTCTGACATGAGTCACACAGTGCCAGACTTGGTGTCAAGCTGTTAAATATTTCAGCATCCAGACACCCCCCATCGTGGATCCCAGACCTCAGTGCACAGCCACAGGGGAGCTGATGGGAAGGGTAGGTGTTCAATGGGGTGTGTATTTGAAGTATTGGGTGATTAAAAGTGACCACAGGCAGTATGCAACCCACCTAAGAAGTCAGATTGTCTCATAAGTCAATAGTGAGCAGCGAAAGACCCTTCTAGCAACCAGTAAATGGCACAGAGCAGAACATAACACTATTTAAACAAACCTCTTCTAACACGCTTTCCATGTATAGCTTTTAATATTGTAGTAGAAGAGACCTTTAATGAAGAAAAGGCTCATTTATTTGTTATTGTGGTCAGATAATGGCTGATGAATCAGACCATTCTGCTGCAGTTTTATTACATTTGCCAAGTATTGTGCAGTGGCGCTGCAGTAAGGCAGTGCACTGATTCATTCATTGTTGGTCTGTAAAGAAAATGTTTTGTATTTTGTCTCCAACAATAAAACCCTGTGTAAAAGTTGAAAGCGAGCAGCTCGACTTTCTGTGGTCGCTTCTGTAGATTCATGTTCTGTTCTGATTGAGCTTTTGTTTGTTGGTGCTGCGGCAAAAAGAAGAGCTCACAACAAACGGGGAATAACAGAGATCTGAAGTTGGAATAAGAGGAGATGCAGAGGATTGTTTCAAAATACTTTTAATCATAAAACACACAGTCCAATAATCCACATCTGGCAGCAAAGCCTCATTATGCATTCAGAATATTTACTAACACCAATATCAGACCTCTCAAGTGTATAATTTAGAATTGGATGTAAAGTTGGGTGACGAAGGGGAAAAACCGGTCAAAACAGTAAGTGAGGGAACGTCTTCAGGCTTCCAAAGACATGTTTTTTTCCTTCAACTTGTCGCCAGTGTGTATTTTTGATACAAAGATGAATCGTGAACACAAGTATTGGTTTCTATCGGCATGGGTTGTTCTGTCGTCTTTTATCTGTCTCGCTTCCGCTCACTTTTTCCTGCATATTTGCAGAGCAAACACACAGCGAGGCTGATGCACAGTCAACGTTTGTGAGCTTGCCTATTGAGAGAACAAGGTGCTGTCAGGTCAGTCCAGGTAACATTTTCAATATGTTTGCGAACGCTAAAGCAGCAACTAAGATGAAGAGTTGAAGATGAAGTTGTCTTTGCATGATGCAATCATCAGTAGTATTTACCATGCACAGGACAATGCTAACATTGTGTGGAAAGGCCACTGGCCAATTTCTGCAACTGTCATTGTATGAATGGGTGCCTCATGGCTCAAGGCTAGTCTTCAACTAAGGGCAAGTCGGAGCAACTACCTCGCCCCGGAGTGTGCGTTTTTAAATGGGAATCGTACGGGAAAGAACTGGGAATGAGTGGCAAATCTGGAAGTTAATTGGTTTGAATATAAATATACAATAAGAGCTGTTCCTATACTGTGTAAGGCACTCTCTCCTGGATACAAGACCCCGGGAAAGAAAGAAACGACAAAAAAAAAAAAAAACACACACTGCACATATCAAAATCAGGCCAAAAGCAGGCAGCAGGACCTTCAAGAACAGAAAACTGAAGAAGAAGAAAAGAGAAAACACTTAAAAATATCCCCTGCCATGCCTCCAAAAATCCATACATACATCTTTTAACAGACTCACACACCTACAACACACACACTGCTATGTCTGCACTTACGTGTGCACACGAAACTCAAATTTTCTCATACACAAACATGTTTTTTTTTTTTTCCCCACTCCTGAAAAAGTAAAGTGCAACCTCTTTAACACTATAATCAGGCTTGTTTGTTATGTTCATTTCTAAATCTGTGTCCAGGTGCGACCCATCCAAATGATGGATACATCTGATTATGTTGCCTCCTGCTTCATACCTACCCTTTTCAAATCTAAGGAAATCAAAAATGTATTATACAACTCCCGTACCCAAAAAAGATGGGCTGAAAAACTTTAAGCACACAGTATTAAACAGGGGCGTTGGCCTAATTTGTAATTACACACACAAAAATAGCCAAAACAATCCAAACGCGGGTGATATCTTCATTGTCCATTGCAGCTTCAACATGTCCTTTCCTACATGTCAGTGTTCTGGATAAATGAAAGCAATCCACAGCTTTGCTCACACCTACCCAGAATTCTTTCTGTATGGTGCAGATTAAGGAAGAGAGACCAGGTTTGACAGCCGCTGCAGCATGAGCCTGGATTCAAGGAGAATATTTGGGCGCCAAAAACTGAAATCGTGCCTCCATCAGTAGCTGTACATGGACAAGGGTGTGTCCTCCTCCATATCATCCTACACAGAAAAAAAATTGAATAACTAATTATACACAGCCTAAAACATCTTTACACAGTCAAAGTACTCACTTTTAGACAATATTATGGATTTCGTGGTGCTATAATAAATCACCCTTGATAAGGGTTTATAAGTTGTAATTAATGATTAATTAATCATTTTTACTGTTCAGCTAAGACAGCTTTCCATGGCTAGTGAGTCATTAATCAAATTAACAAAGGAACAGTTAGACATTTTGGGAAATTAACAAGAGTTACATGGGAATGTCAATACCACTCGCCTGGCTCTGTCCAACAGTAACAAAATCCAGTCTGCCAGCACTTCTAAAGCTCTTAAATAAATATGTTATATCTCATTATTTAATCTGTACAAAAACAAAAAATGTAAAAACATTGTGGTGTCACGTGATTATGTGCTTGACCACTTTTTGGCCAGTGCCATAACATCCTGGAGTCTTGCCATCACCTCAAGGTTTCCAGATAACGAGCGGTGACTCCAGGCTAGTTTCCAGTGCGTCTTGTGCTCAGGTAAACTAACTGTATTTTGGTGGTGGCTTCATGTACAGACATGAGAGTGGTATTGATCTCCTCATCTAATTCTCTGCAAGACATTTCATCCAGATCCAGTCTGCACTTTTAAATCTGAGGTTTTAGGATTAACTCCAACTTGAAAACCTAGATGTTGCTCTGTTCTTGGTCTACTAAAGTCAGTTAAAACTTATATACAGTATAATATAATGCATTATAGTTGCAGCAGCAGTTAAAGTGTAGCTCACCATAGGTAGATCTTGCAGCCTGCGGAACTCTGGTCTGTTGTCTCTCCGGCGCAGTTTGAGGAAGAGGAGCAGAGTGATGATAACAGCAGTGATGATGAAGGCTGACACCAGGCCAGCCAGGAGGGGGTCTAATTTGGGAGACTCGTGGACCATCGTTGCTGGAACAAGAACAATAACTGAGCACACTGTAACTTGAGTAAACAAGCAAGCTATGCACCATTAAAGACGGCCTGTACTACTACTTAATTTGGTGTACAGCTTCTTAAACGGTTACTTAAAGCTGTGACTGGAGGTAAATTTAGACCCAACAGCAGCACGTTGAACTACACCATTCATCATGTAGCTCCGGACAGAAATGTCAAAACACAGGGTGGTGATGTTAAGCTTGCCCGTGCTTCAGCTCACTGTTGCACAAGTAAATTTATTTTCAGGATAATTTTACGATTTCTGCTTTTAAAATTAGAGTCCGCAGTTTATATTGTATGCGCCCGCAGTGCAGTATGTTTTAGTTTTCTCTCTAGGAGTGTGGTTAATCTCTAACATCATCACTCTTGACCTTTCTAATGTTGATGACGCTCTGTGTTTGTATATTTCTGTGCAGGAGGAGTTTGTGTCTGTGTATGCCTGTATATGGATGTTGCTATGGAAGACTATTTTGTAAACTTAGCTGTTTTTTTTTTTAATATATCCTCTGGTTGAAACAACAACCACAGAGCAGCGAATGCTCCCTACTCCTCTGGCTAATGGAAAGAGGCAAGATGCCAAGTATGGCCTAATAAAACCACACAGAGTGAGAGAGGCAGGGAGGATTTTATATTTTAACTGTATTCAAGCATGCTAGTCAACTGAGAAGAGTTAATCAGGTTTTCCTTTTTTTTCGATAAAAGTCCTCTCGAGGTGGAAAAGCAGATGGAGATACATATACTGTAGATATATAAATCATTTAGCGGACAAACAGGGCGAGAGAGACAGAAAAAGAAAGAAAACAGAGCATTCTTGAGGCCTTGTGTCCCATGACTGCCTCTGTCCCTTTTCCAAACAGGGCCATGATTGTGGAGTACTTGGTGGTGACAGTGCTCGGAGAAGATGTAGACGGAGGGGGCGGGGGGGTTGCGTGGTGTGTGTTTGTGTCTGTGTGTGTAGACGCAAGGACTGGCTTGTGCTGGAAAACAAAGAACAGCATCGCCTTTGTTGTTAAGCCAATTCACTTGTGGCTCTGTCAATATCCCTGCAGTGAATCGTCCACAGCAAATTCACGTAGTAACACAGAAGATATTATGCACTTACTGTCACCCCCAACGTTGAGGGGGGAGGGGTTGTCATGGATTTTCTGGATGGGAGTGGTAGTAGACGTTTGGTGGGCTGTGCTGGAGGTCTCAGCATGTCCGTCGGGCTGTGAAGTCTTCTGCGAGGATGTGAGCGTCGGCGACACAGAATTGAGGGTCTCGTGAGATGAGCTGGTGCTGGATGTTGAGTTGGGCTGAGCGATGGTGGTAGTATTGGTAGTTGCTGGCTCGGGTGTTGGGACAGAAGTGGATGAGTGTGTTTTAGGGTGAGTGGTCTGGTTGGTGGAGTGAGGAAGTGTAGATTCAACATGGGATGATGTGTTTGTGGATAGTGTGGTGCTCTGGGTGGTGTCTACAGGGGCAGCATGAGCTGGATGTGTGGCGTTGATGGCAACGGCGGTAACAGGGATGTGAGAGGTGGGGGTGTGGCTCCCAGAAGCAGGAATTGGAGCCTGTGTTGTCGAATGATCTGTCAAATTATCAACCTTTGGGGTAGAAAAGATGTTGGTACCTACAGAAAGAGAAAAACATCATAAAAATACTGTAATCCTATGTGTGCTGCAAGATGTGATCACAAGCCTGCTGAACAGTGCTGCTCATAATATACGAAGTGGATGAATAATATAGGAATATTATAGAATAAAATAGAAAAAAACATATACTATAAATAGGAAAAAAATCTAAGTCATATACGCTATTTACACCTTTTAAGTATATGCGTATGCATGTTGTAAAATTGCACGTGTCTGTATCTGAAAACAGATGTTGCTAGTCACTTTTAGCCATGCTAGCCATGCAGCTCTATGGATGAGATTGGTGGTGACTCCAGACTAAAATATCTCTGCTATGTAGCCAACCATTTAGCATTCCACACTCAACTTTTTTAATAAATAATAAGATAGTGCCAAAAAGTTGAGTGTGGAATGCTAAATGGTCGGCTACATAGCAGAAGGAAATGGACCACTGGCATTGTGAAATTTTGTCCAGTGAAGCTGCTACAATATACCACAATATCCAAATGTGTGGTGTGTTTATGTTTTATACTTTGACAGTCAAATGTTGCCGCTAATGCACATTAGCCATACTCAAATTTAGTACACAATGTACTACATAGAAGTGTACTAACGAGAAATACCCAAAATAAGACACAGAATAAGATGATGAACATGGTAAACATTATGCCTGCTTAGCATCAGCATGTTAGCATTGTCACTGTGAGCAGGTGAGCATGCTAACATGGCTGTGGACTCTTACTGTTGTCATTTTCAAGCATGTGAGCATCACAAATATCAGTCAATTCATCTCAGTTGTATTAAGTGGAGGTAGAAAACTAAAAAGTCCAATATAAATAAACCTGGGTATATATATTTTTAGATATATATATATATATATTTGCATGTTTAAACAGAGATACTCAACCTAAACAGTACTCCAATATGAACAGTTGTTTCCACAAAATAAACTTAAAATGTGTCTAGCCTGTGAATATGTTATGAGTATAATGTGTGAACCAGCACCGGTGTGTGTTTGTGAGAGTGTGTGTGTGTGTGTGTGTGTGTGTGTGTGTGTGTGTGTGTGTGTGTGTGTGTGTGTGTGTGTGTGTGTGTGTGTGTGTGCCTGTGGGGGTTAGTATTCACATCTACCTTTCTCACCCCCTTGTGAAAAGTCACACAGCATTTAATCACTTCTTTTCTCAACACCATCTGAATCTCTTCAGACCGAACTTTTCTCAGGGTATATTTTACCTCTGCACCTCTGTCATTCATGCCTTTTATATTCTCCTTTTACTTTTATCCTACACAGTTTCTAAGGTTCTCTCCTTCTCTGTGTGCAAGCTGTTTAAAATAAACTAGAATAAGCTCTATGTTTCTGCCTGTCTCATGACTGCCAACACTTTAACACACCGTTCACTCTGTGGTCCACTTCTGGATGTGGAAAGTAGAGATAAGGACTTTGTTAAATATAGCTCCTAAACTCTAAACCACCTGCTGCTGGACTCCCGACTAAATCTTTCTGAAGTGTGTCAAAACTTCTTCACAGGAAAACCTCAAACAGACAGAAACAATAACCACAACATCTGATCCGTAAAGAACATCAGATTAAAAACACAGAGCTGCATATTTACCATTAGCTTTCTTTGGTTCGGGTGTCGGAGAGACAGCTTTTTGTTCTTCTGTACTTGTGTTGTTGATCAAACTGCTGGTGACATTTGAACTTGGAGTTGTGTCGGAGACATTCGTTGAAGGTGTGGTAACAGCTTGGCTGATGGGGTTCAGGCTAGAAACAGGTACAGACTCTGCAGATGAAGCCTCAGGAGCACTTTTTGGACCAGGGGAAGGATTGGCATGGGTAACATCTGACAAGGAGAAAACAGAGAGTCAAATTTGGATAATAGTCAATCTCTGGTGATGTCTTCAGAGTCATTAATTGCTTATTTGCTCATTATTCCAAGCAAACACAGAACAACAGACTGTGTGCAGAGTACATTAGTCAGCACAGGCCCCGAGATTATCCAGACAACAGTTATTAAAACTGAACAATGTATACACATATATAATTCATCCAGGGAAAGTTATGTGACTGTGCATACTCTTTCCCAGTAAAGCAGTGCAGCATTTTAATACAGTTATATGCTCAGAACATCCCCAGTCTTCTAGTGAGCAGCTTTAACAGAGATTCAGTGTCTTGCCAAAGTGTTCAGTGAGAAGATTATTTCTTTTTCATCCAGACATGACCCTTGAGAGTGAAGCTACTCGTGACCCTCAGAAGTTTTTTGAGGGCTGAAATCCAAGGTTACCCCCTTAAAACAAAAACAAAGAAAAAACAGAATTGGCATTGCAACAATATGCTTTTTTCATCATTTGCTATCTTGTTAATCATGTTACAACTTCCTCAGGTTTCTCTTAAGACCTCACCTGACCCCTAGTTGGGAACCACTGAATGTTTACTGAGAATTTAAACAGTCACATTACTGTAAAACATCATTTGGGAGCACAAAATAAAATGAATAAGGGCTGACTCGGATTTTCTGATCTTTGCATGACTTTGATCCTTGAAGTAATGTCCTTTTAATGAAGACCTTCAGTTTCTCTCGCTCGCTTGCTCTCTCTTCTTCCTTCCCTGGTCTTGATCTCTACAGCACTAAGTCTTCATTTCTGTTTCTACCTGCTTCCCTTTGATAAAGACCAGAGCACTAATGCAACGTAATGTCATTACCGTTCAGTAACACACTGCCATGATGCCTTTCATTACCTCCATAATCACTCACGCAAGCTCATCAGCACATACACAGTTAGAGAGAGAGAGAGAGAGAGAGGGGGAGACCTATTTGAACTCTAAACAGACACACTCATAAATAGACAGAGGTGCTTGGTGTATAATACTGGCCTTGTTCTCTCACTTTAGCTCCATTAGAGCTGCTTAGGTCAAATGCTGGAGTAGTATGTCTTGTTTTTGTATATATGTGTGTGTGTCTATGTGTGCGTAGAGTAGATTTATAAAGAGAACCACTGTTTCCACTGTTGCGCACTCCTCTCTCCAGATATTACGGGCTCTTACTCACAATCTTTCAGAGCCAAAGCAGCATGTACTTTGGGAAGTAGCTAGTTTCTCACTTCTTGACCCTGCCAGCAAGATGAACAGCCAACCATTTCTCTGCGAGCAGATGTCTGCTGCTTCAGCACTCAAAGTGCGTTGGAAGTGGCAATCAGTAATACCGTCTTTGTGAGACTGATCTAACTGCTGCTGTAAAACACAGCTGCTGCTGTTGCTGCTGCTGCTGCGTTTGTGGTTTCACTGCACCTGAGTGCGAATTTTTTTTTTTAGTTGATTTAGTTGTTGCACAGATAATTTTGAAACACTTGAAAGGCGGTGACCTTTTCACTTGCACTTATTTCAGATGTTTACTGCCAACCTCTCAAGCTGCATGTCATACCTCTTAGCCTCTCATCTTCTTTTCAGCTCCTGGGTTAAGTTTGTGTTATTTATTGTGTGTGTGGACGTCCCACATGGATTTATAGGACACCAAAAACACTATCCCTTACACTGCAAACAAAGAGCTTGTCTTCTGTGCCGAGCTCGACAAATAACATCTGCCACAAAAACGTTTCCTTCCTTAAACACAAATCATTTTTTTTTATAGAATCACCCAACCAGAAGAAGTTATCTGAAATAAATGAAACAGCTCTTCAATCATTATATAACTAATAAATCTGAAATAATTTCATCTTAAGTCTCACATAAATTAAATAATGGACAGAAATAGACAAAATAAGACAATATAGCTGAGTTTAACTCATCTTATTTCATGTATATTATCACATAAGTCTTAACAACCAGGAAATGCTGTGTGTATTGTTTTATTGTGTATATTGTAAGACTTCTAGAAAGAGTATAATAATGTGATTGCTTAGTTTGAATGGAGGCCAGCTAAGTTCAGAGTGAAACAAAAAAAAGGGGGTTTTGACCATACGACATGTAAGAACAGAGAGCGACTGGATATTTTTAAATGTTCTTTGCCTAGAAAAAGCTCAGAGGGATTTCTTTTTCTGGACAGTAATTAAAGGCTTGAGTGTATATTGAGAATGTTAATAAACTGTCATTTCTGCCCTTTCTCAGAGTCGTGAAGGAAACAAGAGAGTGAACAAATATTTGAAATCAAAAGTTGTACCTGACGGGCATCCTGGGTTTTGAGATCATCTATATAACATATGTTTATGCCAATACAGGCCTAATGCAATCTGTGCTGTATAAATTCTGTATAATAATAATGATTTACATCCTGTATAAAGTATGGTCACAGTGAAAACTGAAGCTGCTGTCATTGCGCTGCTTTAAAATCTGTTCATAAAGACTACATACTGTACTACAGAGGCGAGCCAATTAGCATAAACCCAGTAAAATGACAGTGTGCTGCTGCTCATAGTTAGAGCTGTCATGTATCACAATGTACTTCCCTGCTCGTTTACAGCCAATAAATGTCCTCCGGTAGAGCCCGAGCTGTTTTCTATTCATTCGAGTTGCAGCTTGAGGAGCTGATGCTGGACAGTTCTGCCCAATAAAATCCTTTCAAATGTCAATAGTCTCATTTTGCTTTTATGTGAGAGGCAGTGATGGAGGAGGAGGAAGAAAGTGGTTCGAACAGGTAGGAGAAAAAGCAGAAGGTGGGTAACTGCAATACAGGATGTGTGAAGGCAATGCAAGCAGAAAGAGGAAGAAGCAGTCTGTCACAACCTCTGATCTCAGGAGAGAGAACTGAGATGACCGTATGTTTATGGTGCAACAAGGAGAAACTAAGTAGACTTCATACACAGCTCTGCCATGTTAAATCTCTGTTCAAAGGCACCACAGGTGAGAAGAGGCAGGTGAGATTAGAGAGAGAGAGAGAGAGAGAGAGAGAGGAGGTGGTACAACATTAGCACAAACTGGAAACGGAGTCAAGATTAAATACACAAAGATATAATAAAACAAACAACCTACCATGATCAGCTGATCCCAAGTTAACGAGCAGTAGCGCACAAAGGGCAGCCCAGAGTTTGGTCTCCATCATCTCTGTCCTCCTGGCTCACACAGTTAAAGTAAATAAACTAAAACAAACGTCGCCTCGTCTTGTTTTTCCACGGGACTCTCCTTTCGCTCTCTCTCTTGTTCGCCGTCCGATCCCCTCGGACTTTGAAAGAGTGGCTGAAGAAATCTCAGATATCTGTACTGTACTACACCACACTGCAGACAGCAGCTCTGCCAGTGTGTGCGTGGCTGGAGAGACTGAAGGAGGAGTGAGTCTCTCTCTCTCTCCCTCTCTCACTTCAGTGTGCCACGTGTTCCCTGTTCAAAATAGTCAGTGGCTCTGACTCGGTGCCATGACGCGTATTCAGTACAAAGACTGACACCTACCCACACAGCGCATACGGGCAAGTTATATCAAAGCAACAGGAAAAACTCTGCAGCTACAAACACAATGAAGTCCTGAAGCTACACAGCATCAACACACACTGCAGCCACACAAATCACTGCACAGCTGACTGTTGTCATAAATAAATAAATATCTAGCAAATATTCACATACTCAATTTATTCTGTCCACCATTTCTACTCAGTGACTGAAGAGTTAGTCTATGTTATTTATGTATTTGTTTATTCACTTATTTCTGTAAGCACACAAAGTGTGGGTTTTATTAGCCTTTCACGTATCTATAATATAGTTTTTTGCTAATATATTATTATATTATTATATAAGAACAGGTAGCAACTTCTGAAACTGATTATATATTGTTTATTGAATTATTGCAGTTTTTTTTCCTTTTGTGAATCATTCTGTCACTAATTTAATGTGTAAATAATTAAACCAGGATTTTACAGGTATATTTATATATATATAAGTAAATAAATAAACAATAATAAACATACCGTTGTAACATACTTCATGTATTTGACTTGATCCGGATGCTTAAACTGTATCATCCTCACTCTATTTTTATTTATTTATTTATTTGTTTATTTGCATGACTGGCGCTTTCTACAGGGCGTTTTACTGTAGTGTGATGTCTTTAGTGGGACACGTGGGGGCGCTGTGGCTCTACAGCTGATTCCCGTGTTGGGAGGTAGAAAAACACGCATGCTTAAAGAGAAAAGTGAGACGGTGTGAAGATGTGAAATGTGTCACAATACTTCTCTGGAGGATGTAGTTCCAATGAATATGACACTATTAATATCATTTTCAACAGCATACATTGATCTTTTTTTATATTGCCACCAAGTTCCTGTGAAACTGATGCTCAAACCCAAATTTAAAATGAGTTAGAAGTGAACTATCTTTAAAAGAGAGGGGGGCATTACCTGGTGGCTGCTATGAAGTAAATATTCTGTCTGGCTTGAACCTGTTTTGAAGCTAAATATTCATCATCAACATGTAAAATTATTTGTGGCACTAGATTTCCTGTGATAATTCTTTGGTATAGATGATATATATTTTTGGGCTCATACAGCAGTGTCGTCTGACTGTTGTCACTTTTCCTCCTGTTCTATGTGCTGTTTTTAGACATCAGATTAATTGGCTATGTGAGCCTGTGGAAATCTATAAAGCACACATTGATTTTTATATAATGTTGCTGCATAAGTGGCCTGGAAAGTGTGATGAATGGTCAGATGTGTTGTTTGGAAGGGTCCGGCTTGATTTGTAGATGTTTCTTGTCTAAAACTGTAGAAATATTCATGTATTAGTATTAGTACAATTTACCGCTCTAGCTGTGATTATAACGACCAGGTCCTTAAACGAATACGAATTACGAATTACAAGGGGAAATTCATAACCTAGCAGGTCTTTATAATTGAACGGGTCCTTTTAACCCTGTGTATTGTGTGAGTTTTACTAAACAGCCAACGTGTAGAAACACTAGTGTTTCCACAAAATATGCTCGGATACAGTGTGTGTGTGTGTGTGTGTGTGTGTGTGTGTCAGGCGTGTGTGCAATTGGACACAAATAGGAGCTAATACAAACACAGATAGGTCGGTTTTAAATGTTGATGTCTGATTTCACCCTTAAGAGGAGGGTACACACGCATGAATATCTTATATTTTCTCACATTTTTGCACGTTTTGAAACGTCCTCGATATTTTCAGTATTTTTTCATTAATTAAGAGACATTAGAGGACCCGGGGGTTATTTTTTTTATATATATTTAGTGACATCATGTGAGATACATTGTGAATAGGGTTGAATTTATTACCCCCGACACCAGCTGTATCTCTATAATATGACCATAACATTTCAATAAATAGAAGGGGGAAATGCAACATTCAAATGCCGTTCATGTATGAGATTTCCGAAGAGCGTTTGGCCGCAAAAAAACCCCGACAAAACGAAACTGAAACAAGATAATAGTTCCTTACATAACTTAACAACAGACACAACAGGTCAACTTACAAAGATACTAATAACACAAATCTCTCCGCATTTGTCTATTCTCCACTGTGGAAACTTTAGAAATCGCTGTTTTTTATTGACGTTGTTGACTGGGTGAACGTTGACCAGCAGTTACGCTGTGATTGCGATATTTCCCACCGTGCTTTGAACGCAGCAGAGAAAAAAAGCTCCCGGTGACGGAGCAGAGGCAGAAAAGCGGCTGGGAGCTGCCAGCATCGTCTCAAACCGTCGCAGGACAGAAAAGGTGTGAAAATGCTGGTCCTCTGGTCAGCCTAGAGATAATACACGAAGACGGCATTATTTATATAACGCTTCCAAACTCTGAAAATGATAATATATATGTCTCGCTTGCTTACATTTGGCACTAGGGTAACGTATTGCTACGTTAGCTCGTTAGCATAGCGGCGCTAGCCGTTGCTATAGTGTTTTCCTATAGTGAAGGTTAGCGTCACGAGCTAACGTTAGCTCGCCGGTTAGCCTCTCGTGTCATCTTTATATTTTTAAATCTGTGATGCTTTTCCTGTCTAACTTACACATTGCCGGTTGCTATTGTGGAGGTGTATTGGAGATAACAGTGTCTGTAAAGGGAAGTTTAACGGTGGCTGTCAGCTCCTTGAATGTGTTGCTCCTCTTTTTGATCATTTGACAGCTCCGTGTCAGCGGAGAGAGATATGGAGACGCCGGGGAGGATAGTAGCCACACCGGACGCCCTGGACTTCACGGTGGAAAACGTAGAGAAGGTAAGTTTTTTTTTTTAGACTTGTCATCATCCCATCAGCTTTGTTTTTACAGCACTGATTTAGTCTGAAGAGATGATGTTCCTGTGTTTGCATACAGGAATTAAGCAGGTCTTTAAATTAGTCTTGACTGAATGGATAGTGTTGATAAAGGATGATCAGATGAGAGCAAAATAACAGGTTGTAACCCGACAATTCTTTGCCTTCTCTGTCATTGAAAAATGCTTGTCTGAGCCTGGTTTTCTCTCTTGGATTGGATGTATTAGTGTGTGTGTGTGTTTGACTGTGGCTGCCAGGTTGCTGTGATGAATCTCCCTGCTGGGTGGCCGCTGACTCGGACAAGAGGGGATGGGTGGGTGGGGGGGGTGGGGACAATGGGGAGGATGGAGAGAGTGAGGAAGGTGCTTCTGTGAAGAGCAGAGTCGATGTGATGAGATGGATTGAGGGAGCAAGGGAAGGAAGGAGGGAGCGAGGGAAGGAGGGGTGGGACAGGGTCGATGTCTGTGACAGTGCCAGTAAAGAAAGAGGTGGGGGTGAGAGGAGGTTGGCGATGCGACAGAAATGATTAGAGGCAGGTTTAAAGGGGAGGGAAGCACATTCCTGTGGGGGGAAAGGCTTGGCTTGATACTGTGCTTTCTGGTGGTATAATAAGGGAGGAAGAAGAATAACAAACAGTGAGCAACGTCCTGTCTCTCTGTGGATAATCTCCTTGTTCATTAGTTGGTGTTTCAGGTCTGCAGGTGAAGAAAGTGGTCTAAATCTCTCATTGTTCCGGTTACTTAATGTTAGAGAAAACACTAGTACAAGTAAATGTATAATTAACGTGGGAACATCATAAATAATTTGTTATGACGTATTAGGAACTGATGCACAGCCTTGTAGATTTACGCCGTTTTTTACGGACGTTTTTATTAGATCAAGCTTTTTTTTTTTTATTATTTAGTCAAGTGTCTCATCTACAATCGAAGCGAGCAAAAATAGTGCCTTATATTCATCAAAAAATAACCTGAGCCTCCTGTCGGATATATTTTCAGCGTTTCATTTGATTGTCTGAAACAGGAGATGAGTGCAGTGGTTAAATGTCAGCGTAGTGAATTCAATGAGCGGTTTTAAATTAAAAAGTGTTCAGGAATGTCATCTGCCGTGTCATTGCAGCATATGTTTATACACTGAACTCTGACCTTCAGACTGATGTGCTTCAGAGATCGGACAAATCCGCCACTTTTGTTCATCTTTTCATTTTGTACAATTTAAGGTGCACTTTTGGATCCTGTCAAAGCAGCCAGCCGTCTCTGAGTGGTGCAGCGCCATCAGTAATCTCATTAGCTGATGAAACAGACAAACAACATCTGAAGTATCACCACCACCCTCCCCGCTTCCTAACTAGGTGCCCTGAAATTAAATGTACGTGGTATAGATAGATAGATAGATAGATAGATAGATAGATAGATAGATAGATAGATAGATAGATAGATTAAAAATAAACATGCAATACAGCACGTTTTTCACCCATAGCTCATAAGGCACAGATATATTCAAAATATGAGCTATTGTATTGTATATATCTCGTAGTGATGAGTAAATCTGAGCTTGTTTGGAAAAGCTGATGTGATATTGTTCTTTTAAGACTCAGTTATATTTAGACTGATTTTGTCTTTCCATATTCCTTCTAGATAATCTGACTAAACTGACATACTTGTAATGAATTTGTAGTTATGGAATCCATATGACGCTGTTCACTCACTAGGAATAAGAGTAGGTTTCTTTACAATCTGTGTGTGCACCTAAAAGCATCATATTAGTGTCTGTGTCAGAGCATCAGCTTAATGCTTTTAGAAAAATCTCAGATGTTGCTTTTAGCTGTAATTGTATTATCCTCTCTGCCGGTCACAACAGCAGGTAACTGAATACACACCACCATCACACACACACACACACACACAGTAGTGTGTTCTGTTCATCAATTAAGTATAAGTCAAATTGCACTTCCCATAAGATGATGAGAGCGAAACAGCGAAAAAGACACAGGGTTCCCACGCAGAAAGGAAAAGGATAGAATTTGAATTTTGACCGTTTCCAGACTATTAATGAAAATGAAATAAACTGTACAAGCAGAATGTTGTTGTTTTTTTTGGCGTTTGGAGCAGGCAGCCACACGACTTCACAGAATGCAAAAGAGTCTTTTAACAGCATCAAATCTGAACATCCACATCCAAATGACTTCATCACAAGTAATCAAATATTATTATTAGTTATGCAGTCTTAGTTATCATAAAAGTGGACTATCTGCTTAAGGAAACCTTTATGGCTGCATTAATCATCTTTTCCATGGAGACAGTGAATAAACAAGGCTACACAGACAAAAATATGGGGGCAACAGGAGTATACAATTATTTATTCATTATGTTACAAGAAAATAGTGTGGAGCCACACACAGTCACAATAGATAAAAGTACGTTTTCCAAGAGCTAGACTGACAATCTCAAATATAAAGCCTGGAAAGAACGCTGATACAGTACCCAGCTACAATATTCTGGCTTATTAATTATTTGACAACATGATAGCATAGTCAGAATGTAACAATCATGTTGGATTTTAAAGCCATTTATTGACATAATGAACATCTTACTATTTTCACTCAGATGTCTAATAGATTCTGAAACAGAAGTGTGGAAATCTGAGTCTGGGAAAGTTTGAAATTTTGAAATAGAAAATGTGTGGGAACGCTATAAAAAAAAGAGCAACAGTGCAGAGTTGTCACTGTTGTACAGTGGGATGGTGGCGAGTGTGCGCTTGTTGTATACATGGTGGTGGAGATGATGGTTCCTGGCCCAACATTTGTATGCGTCCAATAGAAAGCTCTTTGTTCAATCTTGAGTCTGTAAAACAAAGTGCCACATTGTCAGTATCTTTTGTGTGTATAATGAATGGGTGCATATACTGCCTTACATTTCCGCTGGACTATAATTAGCATACGACCACTGTCCAAGCAAGTGGTTTTAAAGGAGTTTTAGAGCTGGAGATTTACCGTGAAACAGTGTGCTGTTAGGATGACAGACAAGACAAACAACCGCTGTAACGCCAGAAAGAATCACAGCAACAACACTGGGTCAACGTGGCTGTCGAGGTCTTGGCTTGTGATGCACCTCTGCCTTTTAAAAACCATGTTCAAGAAAAGTGAGGAGGTCTAAGATGTACAGTATGTGACAGCAAGTGCGGTCGTCTTATTAAATCGTTTCATGGCATTTAAAAGCCGAGGATTCAGCCTGCCAGCTAACACATTAGAGAACAGAGCAGGGGAATTTGACACTGAGAAATGACGCATCATGTATTGAGTAGCTTTGTGGTGTCCGGAGAGGATATTTTCAGAAGGAAAAGAGGGATCGTGATCACTATTACCATTCAGCTATTGATAGAAACATATGCAGGCTCAAGGTGGAACATGTGTCTTTGTCTGTAGGTTACATGATACACACGTTTTTATTTTATTTCCTAAGTTTTTATTTTAGCAGGCATCACGTCCATTGATTCAGTGACTGTAGGCAGTCTTTTGCACAATGTGGTGAAAAAGGAAATAGTTCATGTAACTGAGGTTTGCATTTTGAGACACTCTGTATAAGGGTTTGTTTGCTGTTCATGTGCTGAGATTTTTATCACTATTGGCAACATGGTATTCTTAATTTCTGTCTTGGCTGCATGCTGTCAACAACCACCCGCGCACCCGCTCTCAAACAAACTATTCTTCTTTGTTCCCTCATTAATCATCATTCCCCTGCATGTCTTTGCCTCTCACAATTATAGCGCAGTGTCACGATGGGGTCAGCGGTGTGATGATGCCTTCTGCAGCACAGCGTCGACGCTGCCCTCCCATCACCGTGGTGACTTTGAGCGTGAGCTTGAGCTCTAGTGGACAGATGGCTTGAAAAACACACTGAACCTATGGCAGAGAGATACCATTACCTGCTGTGTGTGATCACAGTGTGCAAAGACATGTCCAAAGAGTGTCTGTGTTTGTGTGTGTGTGTGTGTGTGTGTGTGTGTGTAGGCTCGTGCACTCATTAACATGTGGGGGAGGAGATATTTCTATGATGCTTTCAAAAACATAATGAAGGCTGCCCCTTTTGCCTGTCTTTATCTACATTTCCTGCCACTTGGTAATACTTTAATAGTAATTAAATTATCTTTTGCAGACAGTGGCTTCTTCCTCATTGACTTGCTAGACATTTGTCCTTGATATCGTGTGTAGTTAAGTAAGTATTGTTCTGCTCTTTGTTAACGCAGCTCAGGACCTACAATATAGTTATTCTCCTGGGCATGGTAGGGAACACACAAGTGGATATCAGCTCCAGTAAATCCCCGGTTATGTGTGAGAACAGATGGTGAATCTGTCTCACTGAGCCATATTTCTTCACTTGCATTCATCCTCCCTTCCTCCTCCTGTTGGAAAGTGACAATAGAGGAGGCTAATAACCTTTGACAGTGTCTGCCAAGAGCACGCCATCCTCAGGTGAAGCCAGGTGGTTCAGGCAGGTTGCCACCATCTGTAGACGCAATTAGTTGCTACAGTTGCAAATACAGTTTCCAGGGTTGTGCATGTGTGTGTGTTTTTTTTTTTTAAAGAACTGATTAATAATGGGCAATTACAGTTAGTCGAAATAACCGCCGCATGCTGGGCGTGATTCCTAGGAGGAGACAGGCGGCGGTTCTTTGTGAGAAGATTAAAGCAGCAAAATTTTTGGTTTTGTGTCTTGCACTTTGATAATCAACCTCGGAAGGCAGACGCGCTCTGACAGGGACACTGCTTTGAACTCCGATATCACAGTCTCGTTTACAGAAAGGGTAGGGTGGAGCTGACTAACAAAAAAACATCCTAGTGCTCATGCTTTTCTAGGATGAAGGCATGATAATGATGCACAGACAGCGCAACACAATAGCACATTCATATTTCATCAGTTCTGTCATGCAGAAGCTTATCCTTGTAGGTGGTTTTAGGATTTAGGCAGTACAGAGACCTACCAAGTCAAAAAGTCAGAGCCACATACAGTACATGCTTCACATACTGAACCTGCACCTATAGCTGTCTCTTAGACACGTATATGTACAAATGCCACCTGACTCTCTGCGAACAATCAGCTCATTAACATCCAGCCAACCGTGCTCAGAGCCTCATACAGTAACAGATAATTGCGTAGCGGGATGGCAGGCGTGGAGAGAACACCACCTGAGACTCTTCCAGTAGGCACTGACTCTGTATTGATGTTCATCAGCTGCAATCACATCATGGTGCTCTGTGTCTCATAGTGGTTCCTTTACAAAAACGTGTTTGTCCTCCCTTATTCGAGAGCCTAAATGTCCCTGAGAAGGGAAGAATTTTAGCAGAAGACTGAGATGAAGATAGAGAGCTGGATGAGGAATGAAACTGGATGGACACTTTAGGCAAACAGAGAGAGAGAAATGAGAAGGGAGTAAGAGGAGAGAATGGCTGCTGGTGGAAGAATTGATGCGAGCAGGCTTCAGGGGTAAAGACAAGGATCAGAAGCTCGTTGAATAGATTTTTCTTTTCCCTGTGTTGCTTGTCAGACACTTAGTGCTGGCTGGCAGCAGTTTTACTTCAGTGAGCACGTACATGTTGTGTTACGTGTGTGTCTGTCTGTGTATGTGTGTGTCTGTATGCATTGTGTGAGATGGAGAGAGAGGCAGGCATTTTTGCAGAGTAGTGTCTAAACCTCTCTTTTGGCACTGCTGGGATTAGAGGTGTCTGTTTAATTAATGCTCTCTTTCCCCCCCTTCTTTTATTTCCCTCTCTCACACTCATCCTTTATCTCTTTTCTCTTTGGCTTGCTCCTCCTTGTTCTCCCTGCACTCAAGTACTCAAATTACTCAGAGCTGTGCTTCAGACAGTGCCATTTTCAGGTCATTGCTTTCTCAGTTGTTCAGGTTTTTGAGGTAAACTGTGTGTTTGCTTGCGAGCGAGCGAGAAAAGAGCATCAAGGTAACCAGTTCTTTCCTCCAAATAGGAGCTCAAACGACGGCATTTTCCTCCTCTCAGTTGGTCTGTCATCTCTGACACCCACTATTGTGAATGTGTGGAAACATTTCTCACATGGAAGTTGTTCAATCATCCACAGTTTGTATGGATTTTTTTTTTTTGACTCTCTCTCTCTTGTTATTTTTTATTTCCAGGCACTCCATCAGTTGTACTATGATCCCAATATAGAAAACAAGAATCTGGCCCAGAAATGGCTAATGCAGGCTCAGGTCTCGCCTCAGGCCTGGCAGTTCTGCTGGGCCCTACTGAGCCCAGATAAGGTAGAGTGTACACACACAAACCCTCACATGAACACACACGCACACAAAAAAGCATTTGCGTCATTTGCGTCCTTCTCATCTCTCACAGGTGCCAGAGATCCAGTACTTTGGTGCCAGTGCACTTCACACCAAGATCTCTCGCTACTGGTCAGACATCCCCACAGACCAGTATGAGTCTCTGAAGACCCAGCTGTTCTCCCAGATTGCCTGCTTCTCCTCCGGCTCCAAGATGGTGCTCACCCGACTATGTGTGGCCCTGGCCTCTCTGGCACTCAACACAATGCCCGAGGCCTGGCCTGGAGCGGTGGCAGAGATGGTGCGGGTGTTCCAGGAGGAGGGGGGAGGGGTGGATGGACGGGCACGCTGCCTGGCATTGCTGGAGCTGCTCACCGTCCTGCCTGAGGAGTTCCAGACCAGTCGCCTGCCACAGTACCGAAAGGGACAGGTACGTCCTTTTCTCACGTGTATAGGCGATGAATGTGTCCAAAGGTTTTCTTTCGTTTTGATGTGTTCCTCAGTCGGAATCAAACCTCAATACTGATTGAGAGCTTACTGTAATGTGTCTGTAGCACAGATGTTTTGGCAAATTGTGAATTAAAGTCACAATTTTACTGTATTTTAAGAGTAAGGTATCAATAAACCATCTCTGTGTCTTGTTTGCACTAGTATAGAACAGCAGAGGAACATACCACACAGAAGTCATACACTAGCAGTCAAACCGCTGTTTTCATCATCTCTATAGGTTCGGGGTGCCCTGGGCCGGGAGTGGGGGTCAGTATGTCCCTTACTGCAGCAACTGCTGCGAAGGACGGACAGCCCCGGGGCGGTGAAAGCTCGCGTACTGCGCTGCCTGTCATCCTGGGTGCTGCTGGATGTGCCCCTAAGTGAGAGCGAAGGCCTGGTGCACGACTGCTTCAGCGCACTGCCTGACCCAGAGCTCTTCGACACAGCAGTGGAGGCTATAGTCAACGCCATCTCGCAGCCCGACTCCCAAAGGTGTGTACAAATGTAATGTTGCATGCCAACCCCGGGAGAAGGCTGAAAAAGGAAAAAGAAAAAATAACATACTGTGTGGTTTGATGGTTATGAGTGGAGAAATTACACTGGAGTGAAAATGGAGGGAGAAGAGAGGAGGAAAAAAAAGAAGGATGCATTAGCCAAGGGCAGGAAACAGAGAGGGTGGGCACTGGAAGGGCATCGGGAAAGGAAAGGAGGGAAGGAAGCAAGGAGGGAGGGATTGATACAGGGCAAGTTGACAGCCAGGGGGAGGAGAGCGACATTTCTCGGTTGGCTGGCGTTGCTATGGTTACAGAGCTGGGTAGAGATGTCATCATGCCCTGGTTGATTCAGACATGGCAGGCACCCATTACCCTCCCTAGAGAGAGAGAGAGAGGGAGAGGGTGGGTGGGTGGGGTTGATGGGACGATGTAAAGAGAAGTAAGGGTACTGAGAGGAGGAGGTGGAGTGAAGAGGAAGGTGTGAAAGTGTGCAAGAATAAGAGACTTCATCCTCCATACCTCTGCAATGCTTTTCACACAAGAGGGTCTCGTATCTGTGAAGTTGTTGCTGACAAGTCAGTTTAAACACACTCAATTTATGCTGAGCAGATGGCGGAGAGACGATTAATGGCAGCATGAGTTACAGGTACAACAGCCTCAGCGAGCGTTGCTGGGCTCCTATAGAATAGAGTATGTCAGTGATCTGATTTTCCTCTCTGAATTTCAAACGTTCAAAACTAAATTTCACGTTTAAAATTCCTACATTTTCCTCTCCTTCTTTCTCTTGTGTTGTGTCACACTGATCGCAGCTCTGCATGTTTGCCGGTGTGTTTGTCAGGTCCTCCCAAAAGTCTTGACTCTCATTAGAGGCGTCTCTCGAGACACACTGGGCCTCAGTCTTTATCAGACTATGAGAACATTGTGTTGTCTACCTTGCCTACCTATACTGAAGTATCTGTGTGTATGAGAGAGGAGGAAAAGATATGAATCTATAAGTAAACCTGGTATGTTTTTTTTTCCCCTCCCATCCTCATAGCCTACCTTTTGTTCCAGGTATAGATTCAGCTCTCTTTTTTTATTCTATATATTTTATCTTTTCTTCCTCTCTGCCTCTGTTTCTTTGTGCGCTTCCTTTCCCCTTTCCCTTCTCTCGCCATCAGTACCAAGCCCTCCTCCCTGTCTCTTGTTCTCTCTCCCTCTGTTTAAACACATTACAGTCAACTCATTTGGGGGGATGCTATTGGTCCAGCTGCATCCTGTTGCCAGGCAACCCATTTCCCCTGTCTCGGAGTGTTGCAGTAATTGCAGAGGGGATCAGGGGTGGGGGATGGTGGGGCGTGGTGTGGTGTGGTGTGGTGTGGAGTGGAGGGAGAGAATAAAGGAGGAGTCAGGAAGGAGGCAGAAAGTGTATACCAGCAGGGCAGGGAGCAGAAGAGGAGAGGCCAGGCAACCGTGAGTTAGAGAGGAAACTGCAGCAGACTGTCTCAGAGGAAACTCCAGGATGTCATCTTTTATAAGGAAACACACACAAATCCATTCTGCCTTTTTTTTAATTGTATCACATACACACCAAGTCCTCTTTTGCTAAGCGAAGAGTGCATGACCTGCATTTGCAAAGCTCCTTGTTAAAAATGAATGATCTTCTAAGTGCATGAGTGCAGTCTGCTACATGAACGCACACACACACACACACACAATCACTCACTCAGAGTAAATTGCACTCTGTCCCAGCGCTGCTCTCGCAGGGGTTACTTAGGCAGACAAACACAGACGACGTAGACCAACACACACACACACACACACACACAGGTACGAGCTTATTAGAGGAAGGCTAGATTCATACACATCACATCTCAGCAGGGTGGAGCGGTTCCGGTTCCTTGGCTTTTAAGGGTGCCTGATGGAAATTAGAATAACAAATGCTTTCCAGGGCCAGAGTAAGACATGCGTTTAACCTGCACAGCAGAGGATGTGGCCAGTACAGTTCTATAAGCGACAGAAACAGTTAGTCGATGGAAAATGGGAGGATTTTTCAGTGCCACTGTAAATTGGAAAGCTTTGGGGATTTGACTGTTTGGACAAAAACACAGTTTTTTGTACATTTTATGGGTTAAATGATTCATTAGTTGATATTGAAAGTTCATTAGTTGAAAAAAACAGATGAATTGATGATTGAAAGAATAGTTAGTCGCAGCCCAAGATAAGATTCTCAGACAAACACAGTATTTTTTTTCAGGTTGATTTGTTTCTTTTCAAACGTTGCTGAAGTCACACAACCTTGATGTGTCATTGATGAATATTCATCGACCTGGACCTGCATTCGTATTGATGTTCTCATGAAAGATGAAGCACCTCCTGCATACCACAAAACCCCGCTGGGACTGACATACACGTAGTACGGTTTACGTTTATAGCATTCATTCACACACATGCACATAATCTCCTCAGTGACATTCAGGCGCACACACACGCACGCCCTTCATCTCCAAATGTCACCCCTTCACTTGCTGTCATTAAGGCTGACGGGAGGATGTCGTCTGATGTTGTCACATGACCACATCTGAGCCTTTGTTGCCAAGTGTATTTGTGTACGATGTGTCCACGCGAGTTTGTGTGTGTGTCAGCACACGTGTGTGTTTTTAGAGTGAAGGAATTTTAGATGACTGAGACAGCAGGAAGAAGACAGAATAATAACTGACAGCAGCGCAGCTTTGAGCAGCAGCTTTGAATAGATTTTCTAGTCCCCGGTAGATGTGTGGGTTTTTTAGGGTGGGTGTGCTGGATCAGAGGTTGGACTGACTAGAACTGAGATTTGATTTGAAACAAACACTTGTCTTGAGAAGGAGCAATAAATACATCAACTTAGCTGTGAGCGGTGTGAGTCAGTCTGGCTGTGCATGTCATTTTCATCTCACTTGCACTTTAACTGAACTGGATTCCTAACTGTCAATTCTGGCATTTCTCTCTCTGTGTTGTAGATATGTGAACACTTTGCTGAAACTGGTTCCTCAAGTGCTGGCCCTCCAGGAACAGCTCAGAGAGGCTGTGCAGAATGGAGATATGGAGGCCTGCCACGGTATCTGCAGAATCGCCGTTACACTGGGAGAAAACCACTCCAGGTGTGTGAGAGGATGTTTTTCAGATGGCCTGTATCAATGTAGAGATTTTATCATGTCACGTCCGGTCAATTTTATTCATATAGCCCAGTATCAGATTACAAATTTGCCTCAAGGGGCTTCTGTAGAGCATATAAAACCCTCTGTGATGAGATCCTCGACTTGGAAAAACTCAGTTTCGTACCTTTGCCAAACTGATTTCCATACATGACTGAATAATTAATAATTTTTTGGATGGAATAAAAACATTCTGTAATTCAATGACATTGAAAGCAACACATATAAAATGTGTTCAAGCCAATCCAACAACAAAAAAATATGTTGTTTTTTTTTAGTTTTTAAACTAATCTCAACAGTACTACTATATAAAAGGTTTCTTACGGTTAAACTCCATCGAGCAAGAATGCAACGTGTTCCGTGTGTGCCACAGCCACCGGACCTAACCATGGCCGTTCTAGTCAATGTTTGAAACCCCACCTGAAGCGGGAAGTCAGACACACAAACGACATAGGGAATCCAGTCGATTTTCCAAATATAACACCCCCGTGCAAACTTCCAATCTTATAAACAGCCAAAAGGTTATTAATTTAACTATGTAGCATATTCATATATTTAGAAGCACGTGAACCAGGGACGACGACCAAACCCGGCGGGCAAAAGGCTCCTGGTTGGGTTTGGGGAAGTCGCGTGTAGATCGGATCAAAACAGCCTTGTGGCCATGACGTGACAAAGACGTGCCTGGTGCACTGCTTTGCACCGAAACAAGTATTGCAGTATTCTGTCCACTGTGCACTGTGCAGTCTCCAGTCTCAGATGCCAAATTACACCTTTCTCTCTCTCTCTCTCTCTCTCTCCCCTCGACCCACCTCTCTGTCTAGGACTCTGTTGGAGCAGGTGGATCACTGGCAGAGCTTCCTGGCTTTAGTCAACATGATCATGTTTTGTACAGGCATCCCCGGCCACTACCCGGTCAACGAGACCACCAGCTCGCTCACACTCACCTTCTGGTATACGCTACAGGTAACGGATGTTAAAATCTCATCCCATCCTGTACTCTCTGTAATATAATGTTAAAGTGATGTTGTGGTAGTTTGACTTTGTCTTTTCTAGCTCCACAAAATAAGCTTTGCTCATTGTAGTCTGGAATGGCACTTGCTTAAAACAGACATCTTTAAATAGACTATATAAAAACATGAACTCTCCCTGCACGATTGAATGATCCTGCTACTCGCTGCTCTTTGTCTGCAGCTTTCAAATCATAAAATATGACAGTTTGTCTGAAAACATTTGCGTTTTGTCTTCCACTTTATCCAACAATAATTGATTTCTTGGCTTATGCAAGCAGACAATGTGCAGTTTCATATTAGATAATTGATAGTGGGGTTGTTTTCTCAGTGATAAATGAATGATAAATCCTGGAAAATGTGAAATTTACTTGGGTTTACTTTGTGAACTGTAACAGATACTTGTATTGTATTATGCACTTGTAAGTGCATAAATAATTTTATGTTTTTTTTCTCTTTCACTCCATCCTCAGGATGAGATAATGTCATTCGAGTCGGATAAGCAGGCAGTGTATCTGCAGGTCTACAGGCCAGTATATTTCCAGCTAGTGGATGTTCTGCTACACAAAGCCCAGTTTCCCTCCGACCAGGAGTACGCATCTTGGTCCTCGGATGAGAAAGAGCAATTCAGGATCTACAGGTGTGTGTGTGTGTGTGTGTGTGTTGTATGCCCGACCATGTTTTTGTGTATTTTGCTAACCAATTTCTACTGCACACTGTTGTGTGCAAGTGTTTCAGTGACAGTCTAAGTGTTTTAGAAATTACCCACTGACAGGATGATTGGTCAGCATATGAGGGTGTTTCTCTCTAATAAACTCTCACCGGACTGACAGCTGAGAGGGCAAAACATGTCAGGCAAATGGATTAACAGATAAGGTTTCAAGATTGCGTGCCCCTAAAAATGTCTGTTTGTGCATGTCTGTCCTTCAGGGTTGATATCTCAGACACACTCATGTACGTTTACGAGATGCTGGGAGCAGAGCTGCTGAGTAACCTGTATGATAAACTAGGGAGACTGTTGACTAATGCAGAGCAGCCCACATCATGGCAGGTAGGTGATGCACACACAGACGGGTAAAGAGAAAATGTGAACTATTGTCTGTTTCTTTGAGTGTTGCGCAGAAGACAGAACTGAAACTGTGTCACACTAGATGTAATAAACCAGTTTTTTAGTTTTAGTAGTTAATTTGTGTTGACTTGCATGAAGTCTCTCACCCTCTCAAATCAAAATAAACATAAAAACATTTGACACATTTTCATGTTGGTTTTGGTTATTTTCACCTTCCACGGTGAAAATAATTGAGTTTTTTTTTATTTCTGCCATTTTATTATCAACTCATTTTTCTCCTTCTCCAGCACACAGAAGCTTTACTGTACGGCTTCCAGTCCATAGCGGAGACGATAGATGTGAATTACTCTGACGTCATCCCAGGCCTGATAGGACTCATCCCCAGAATCAGCATCAACAACGTCCAACTAGCAGACACAGTGATGTTCACTATAGGTGAGACGTGAAGTGTCACGGGTGGATTAAAATGATCTCAGCCCAAACAAACAAAACAAATGTTCAGTTTGCTGCTGCCAGTCCAGTAACACTCATATTGTTTCCCATGTCTAAACTGTAAATCTCCCACTAGGTGCTTTGGCTGAATGGTTGGCTGACCACCCGGTGATGCTCAGCAGTGTCTTGCCCTTGGTGCTTCAGGCTTTGGGGAACCCAGATCTTTCTGTTTCTTCTGTTTCTACGCTGAAGAAAATTTGTAGGGAGTGCAAATATGACCTGCCACCCTACGCAACCAACATAGTAGCTGTGTCTCAAGTACGTGTACACATCTTTTGCAGCTTTTGTAACCTGCTATTGCTTTTTTTCAATTGATCCAATAATCTATAAAAAAAAAACGATGTTGCAGAGTTTTGTCTAGTCCTGCTTTCCAAAAATAATATGTACTCTTTGAAATCACTTCACTTGTTATTGTGGACTTTGTTTCTGCTTTCAAAAGAATAAAACCCTCACTCTGACTCTTTCTTTTCTCTTAAGGAGGTGCTTATAAAGCAGATCCACAAGGTCAGTGTGTGCTCACCTACATTCACTCTCTCTTCTTGTCTTGGCGCTCAGTTCAGAAGTGAAATATAAAGAACAGTGTGAAAGAATTGCAGCATATTTGCAGCTTGTAGTCTAATGATGACATGTTATGTTTTGTGAGAAAATCTCCGTGTGGTCTTTTAGACTCTAAACTGATTGGCAAACCTGCGATTATCTTTTCTTGCAGACAAGTCAGTGTATGTGGCTGATGCAAGCGCTCGGCTTCCTGCTCTCCGCTCTCCCTGTGGAAGACATCTTAAGAAACCTTCACTCTCTCATCACCCCCTACATTCAGCAACTGGAGAAGCTAGCAGATGAGACGGTGCGTACATCGATCAACGTGTGCCAGTAAACACACACACACACACGCACGCACAAAGACAGAGCAGGCACAGTTGGACACTGGCCAATAAGAACAGGCCTTGTGTCTGTGTGGTGTCACTGCAGTGGAACATTTCTCTGCGGGACCAGATTGGATTTGACCCTGCACCATGGGTTAGTGACTCACATGGAAGTAGCAAAAGACACACTTTCTCTCACTCACTCCCGCACCCACACACCACAGCAAGAGAGAAAAAAATAGTGCCTACAGAGAGACACTTCGAGTAGGTCACGCTTTTACATGTGTATGCGCACAGTCATGCAAAAGAAAATTCTTTACCCTGTTTAAATGTCAGGTCCAGCAGAGCCTGGAGTCAGACTCGCACATCCAGCCATGCTGGTTGGTGTGAATGTGGAGGCAGTATTACTTAAAAATAATGTCTACTGTGTGTGGAACGAAGTCGAATTTCTCCTGATCCCTTGTTCTACAATCAGTGAAGACCTTGGGTGGGGTAAATAGACATGTCATCTTAGATGAAGCTTTTCATTTATCTCCGTGTGTCTGCCCCTGTCTCACTCTTCACACAACACACACACAGTCACACACTGTCTCATCCATCGTCGCCGACTTCCTCCCCTCTCTTATTGTTTTCTGTCTAGCTTTTTGATGTATCGGCATTACATCAGACTAGGAAATCAGGTGGCGGGTCTGGAGCTGGACGAATAGTGGCACCTAGTGGGGAGACCTTTGGGTTACGTTACATCAGAGGTGAATGACCGTGATGACTGATGGGGCTGATTGCAAACACCGATGAAGTCACCCTCGTTTGGCATCATGCGCACACGCCGCTGTTGTTGTAGGATGACTGTCATAGAGTAAGAGTAGCGACATTGTGAGGGGAGAGACGAGAGGTGTGGTCATAAGACTCCTCTTCACGGTCTTTTGGCTCTGTTGCGTCACCATGGAGACAGACAATTATTAAACACTGCCAGTGAAATCCTAATTAATGATTTTACCTGGGAGAGGTGCCGTGCACCACGCTGATGTGTGATGGTGGGAAAAGTGGTATCTGAAAGAGCCATTATCTTCTTTCTGCCACCGCATCACTGAAATACCCGAGCCCATTTTGTTTATTAGGTACTGCTGATTATTTACTCTGTTATTTGCTCTATTTATTTGAGAAATAATGATGACAAATGCCTAAAATCATAAAAATAAGCTGCTTACTTTGCCTCAGACCAACTGAAAAACTATGAATGAAAAGTATTCAATTTAACTGGCTAAATGGATAAAATTATTTACAAAATTGTGATTTTTTTTTATACAATCATTTGCAAAATTGTTAATAGCAAATTTACAAATGAAATAATCTTTCTTTCTTTCTTTCTTTCTCCTTTCAGCCTAATCCCTCCAATAAATTAGCTATCATCCACATCCTGGGGCTGCTGTCCAACCTCTTCACCACACTCGACATCAGCAAGCAGGACGATGAGTCAGCCGATGGCTCAGCACCACCCGTCAAAACAACCCCGCCTCCACCTGGACCAAACCCAGTCAGTCACCACACACCGCCATCGTTGTGATAAGTGGGGTTGGGTGTTTGGTCGAGTGCACTGACTATAAGAAACAGGCTGAATCTATGGATGATAGATACTGACTGATATAAACATACAGTATGCTCCATTTTAAAATGCAGTTTGGTAGTTGTGAACATGCAGTGGGGCACATGGTGCTCATAGCAATATGAGCTCCACACCCCTGCTGCCTCCACTGCTGAGTCCACCACTGTTAGAGGGGTGAGGGTGGCCAACGGGCGATTATTGCCCTGTCACTCATCCATAGTCATTAGTCATTCTGCTGATAGGCTTGCACTAATGTGTAAATGCTGCTGCTTGTTTATAACTTTCTATTTATTCTTGTGTTCTTCAGGTGGTGGTGGTTTTGCAGCAAGTGTTTGCTCTCATACAGACTGTGCTCAGTAAGTGGCTGAACGACTCGCAGGTTGTAGAGGTAAGTAACGTGCTGTCAGACCTCTGCTTTCTAAGAAATCAGTCCACGTTATCAGATGTGATGACAATGTCAGTACATATGATCTCATGTCGTCCCTCAGGCGGTGTGCGCCATCTTTGAGAAGTCTGTGAAGACTCTGCTCCATGACTTTGCTCCCATGGTGTCTCAGCTGAGCGAGATGCTTGGGCAGATGTACAGTACAATTCCCCAGGCGTCAGCCCTCGACCTCACACGACAGGTACACACACAGACACACATTAGTATGCTTTGTGGTTACGTGCAGACAGAAAAGGCTGTGAATGAGCTAATCAGCTACACACCAGTGAGCCCAAGTTAAATGAGGATACTTATATCGTCAGTGTCAGTTATGGTTAAACCATCAAGCATTATTTGTTTGGCCTCATAAACTAAAACTAAAGACATTTCTTCCAGGTATGTTTGACATATGCCATAATATGAATTGATACATTTAAACTTTTTATCACATTTTACCAATCAAACTATAATAAATCTAATAACACACTGCAATTTTGTATTTTATAATTAGACTAACTCCTAAATTCCAACAGGCACAGTTATGGCTTGTGCGTCTCTTCTCCACTCTGGTTGATTTTTGACAGCAGCTCGAGCTGCCCGGAAGTCAGTAATGAGAATCCGGTATATTTTCAAAATAAAACACCCTGTGCAGTGTTCTGATCCAAAATACAGACAAAGGGAAATTTAACTGTGTAGTAAACTTACTCACACATAAACCAAGGAAAGATGACTGAATCCAAGCAGGTTTAGTGGACAAAACACTCGCTAGTTTTTATGAAAACAAATTGATTTCTGTAATTTTACAAGAAGTCCCGAAAACACAGTTGACTGAGGTTGAGGTTGAAGTTAAGGCATGTAGATTCAGACCTGCTAGAGAAACCCAATTTCTTATGTGTTCTTTACATGTTTACATTTACATACATTACAATTAATAGCATTGGGTCTTTGCATTTATATGAAGTCAGTCCAAAGTGGACTGAACTGGAAATAAAATCAAGAAGTCTAAATAAGTCTGTTTTCACAGCTGAACAGTCGTTTATTTGTAAAATTCAGACACATTCTCCCACAAACCGCTCTCACTACAGAGCTTGTTTTCTCACTGCGCCGTCAGTCCAAATGCTACGACAAAAAAAAAAAAATGTAAACCCTGCAGGCTGGAGTGTTATATATTACTAATACACTCACAGCCTCATTTCAAAATATGGACATGGGTAGGGGAGAAATTTGATAGTAACTTAAAGTAATCTGTTTTTTTGCAGTTCTCTGTTTAACCTTTTTTCTTTCCTATGACCTAATTTTTCTTGCATGCAAATAAACACGGTGAGTGTCTGATGTGAAGTCCTGCTGTTTCAGATGGTGCATATCTTTGCCAGTGAGACAGACCACTTCCCACCCATCAAGGCTCTGTTTGAGCTGGTTACCTCGGTAACACTATCCATCTTCCAGCAAGGTAGGGGGTCCAGCGGGGGTCGGGACTGTGTATACTATCAAATGTGTGTGTTCAAATCACCAGTAGACCTTTTTTGAATGCTTCTGATCATGTTTGATTTCACAGCTTTCAAAATCATTTCACGGTGTAGCGAAGTGAAAAGAGTGAAAGTGTAAAGACGTTTTGTAAAAATAAAAGAAAACAAGTTGTTAAATATGTTTATGTATATTCTGGTGATATGCTCCCTTTCCAACTGCAATTGTGTGTGAAGACTGAAGTGCTGCAGGCTCAGCCTCTGGGCCACAAATAGGAAAATAACGACAGGTTAGAGGTCGTTTGACTCAGTCGACCTTTAAACATTTGCTCTCAGTACTCGTTAATTCAAGTGGAACCACAGAGCGGTTTGACTGCTCGATGTTTTGAAGTAACAAAGTCTCAAATTATCACTTTGTTATTGACTGTTCTGTTGACTGAATCATTTTAAGACTATTATGGTTTATTCAATCAATACGTTGCAATGTTTTCTACATTTATCAGTCTAGTATTTGCTTATTTCATCATTTTGAATTAATTTATTTGAATTTACTGTTTCAGTGTTTGGGCTGCATGAAAATTACTTTCATTTTGTAAAGTGTTTAAAGTTGATCAGGCATTTCTTTATGTGCGTTATCCCCCAGGGCCAGACCTAGGGTCTGATTTTTACTCAACATAAGACATGAACTACACTTGGGTTAGGGTGCTCTGTGTGTCGCTCCCCTTCCCTTTGTGTTGTCCCCCTTTTCCTCTCCTCCTTTCCTGCTTTGACTGGTGAAGTGATGGCTGCCTCTCCTCCTGCCTCTAAACTCTTTCTTTTTTTGAGCAGGTGCCTTTCAGTAGACAGTATCAGTACAGGATACAGTCACAGCACAGAGACCACTAGCTTATTCAGTCGGCTGACATGTAACATAGCAGGGCGGGACAGCTCAATATGGCTGCAGCCACTGCTGTGCTTGGATTAGAGTCTGGCTTTCAATCACAGCCCTCTGAATAAGCCCTGTATTCTCTCCAGGGGTTGTGCGTGTGTGTGTGTGGATGAAGGCTGGAGGGGGGTATTGAACAGGAAACTTGTTTGGAGTCTGGGAACGGCTAAAGCTGGGCGCTTACTACAGACGTTTGTTCTGTTTCATTACAAGTTTGCTGTTGGAGTCCTTCCAACATCAATCTTAAGCCATCGGAGAAAACCATGTTTGAAAGTCAGGAATCTCGATGTGGATTCTTCAGTCCAGAGGCTTCTCCAGGAAACGTGTGTTTTAATTGTGCATTATATATAAAGGTCCTGTAGTCTGTGTCCAGCATAAGGGAGGTAGAGATATCAGAACCTATCCTGATCTTTGAGTGTGATTCATACTGATGGCTATGGGTTCACCTTTGAAGCAAAGGGGATCTTATTGGGCAGCTCTGAATGGACCCTTTACACAAACCTCCTCCCCCGAGGCACTTGTTTCAATCAGAGATCTGTGTTGCTTATTGTTTGAACACGTTGATGCCCGCAGTGCCTCGTGGGAAGGAGGTAAAAAGGGGTTTATTCAGGTTCGGTGCCCCTTTCCCTCCAAACTGTAACAGTAACAGAGGTGCCTCCTGGGTTCCCACTCCAAACCCACTTTTGTTTCTTTAGGTTTGTTCTTTTTTCTCTCGTTACTTCTTTCTTTTTCTCTCCAAACAGACCCATGTCTTTGTCTTCTGCCTGTTTTTTGTTTTTGGTTGGTCTGTTCTTCCAAGACTCTGCCAAAGCTTCATATGCCCCCCCTTCCCCCCTTTCTCCCCTTCGTTCCTTACTCACGTGTGAATTATTTCAATGAAATATTTTTGAGTTCTCTTTTATTTCCACATGACTGTTGAATCTATTCAGTTGCTGTTTGTATATTATTCTTATTCTCTTATGATTTCTTAAGTTTCATCTTTATTATATTTTAGGACCCAGGGATCATCCTGATATTGTTGATTCATTTATGCAACTCCAAGCTCAGGTGTGTTTTTGGTTTCTTATTTCATTCACTTTGGGTTTCTCTCTCTCTTTCTCTCTTTTTCTGATTTCCTCCCTGTTTCTCTGTCCTCTTCTTCTCCCTCTCTCCCTCTTTTCTGTTCTTTGTTACTGGGCCCGAAGGTGTCCCATCACATAGGCGAGGCAGAGGAATGAAACATGAGAGGAGAAGTTTGAAAAAGAGACATCAGTCTCTCCTCAAACGCTTTTGATTCTAACAGTCACCTCGCCACACAAATGACATGTATTTTATCTGCAGAAACCACAGAAATCAGTCTTTATATTATATGTTTATCATTCTTACTTTCACCGTATTCAGTGGATTAACGGACCTTGACTAGCTTCTAAATGTCACACTGCTATCGTAGGATACAAATTACAAGAAATATTATTGTTAATAATATTCTGTAAACATGCTGTCACAGTTTAGTGGTGACCTTGCGTTTCTCTCGTACTTTCGGTAGCTAACAAAGACAAAAAGTCTTGTTTTGTTTTTTGCTAGATGATGGTGCATTTTTTCATGTCTGGAAATTCTCATGAGTCACTGAGAGACATGTAATCTCTCTATTAATAATCATATTGCTCTATTATACGGTTCAAAAGGCTTTGAAGATAGAAAAATGAGCACTTGTGTGTGTGGCCTTATGAAAATATGCAAATCCGCCATTTTAAGCACTTTAGATTTTTGCTAAATCTTTTCCCCCTTTCAACATGAGCTCATGTTTGATTTTTGGATAAACATCAGATGAAGTATTTCAGATGATGCGGCGCTCTTGGGAAGATGATGTAACGGCGTCAGTATCCGCATCGTGGTCCCAGGTGACTGGTTAGTCTCTGAGCCCGGTCCTCCTCTGAAGTCATTCCAGCCCAGAGCCAATCAAAGCCCAAATGAATTAATATTCAACTAATATTAATCAGTTCAGACAAATTGGCTGATGGCTCTTCAGTTTTATATTTTTGTCTTCCGTCTTCATTCTTCTTCCTTTTGTTTTCTATCTTTGGATAGATCTGACCTTCATCTCTCTCCCTCTCCCTCTCTCCCTCTCTCCTCTCCTCCATCCTGAATGAGTTCATTATTACGAGATGAGTTGTATTTCTCTTTATCTGCACATGTTAATTACTTACACACTTCTGTTGCATATTCAATCCAGTCAACCAAAAACAAGGAAAAGTAATGTTTCAAATATAATTGATTTTTGAGAAACAAAACCATCATTGCCTTTAGTTTGACTTAAGTTTCCAATGATTTCAAAGTTTGAGTTTTTGCAATTTGTTTGTTATACCTGCTGAGTTCTGCATTGGAGGATCTCTGTATGAGTTTGGATATAATTTTTCCTAAACAGATGGAGAGAGAGTACTATAGCCTGGTAGGCAGATCTGTTCTCAGTCCTGTGTTGCTGTCAGATCCGGCTACCAGGCTGAGCGGGTATTGTTGATAGCAGTATTTTGAAGGAGCTTATGCAGTGGAATGTGGTGAAGCAGTACCGATTGGGTCGGGCGGACAGAAACATACTCTGTTTAATGCCTTTATCTGCCTCTTAGGCCCTCAAACGGAAGCCCGATTTGTTCTTGTCTGAGAGTCTTGACGTGAAAGCAGTGTTCCACTGTGGTAAGTTTGCACATTGTGTACATAAACACGCACAGCAAACTGCAAACTGTTCTGGGTGTTATTGCTACAGTTCCATGTGAAATATGTGCCTGTCAGTACAAAGTACAGACTGTAAATGTTTGACGCCATCCTCCAGTAGTTTCATTCATGTTTCTGACTCCCTCTCCTACTTCTAGGAGTTTTGTCGCTCAAATTTCCAGAGGCTCCGACAGTCAAGTCGACGTGCTTGTTCTTTGTGAGCGCACACATGCACACACAACCTTGCAAGAATATGCACGTTTATAAATGAGAGGTTTGGATTGAAATGAGCTGATCGTCTCTGTGTTTCTGCCGCAGACTGAGCTGTTACCGCACTGCTCAGATGTGCCTCCACTGGCCAGAGTGGTGCAGGAGGATGGAAAGTTGTTGATCCAGGCCGTGCTGGAGGTGAGAAGCATCACATTTTACACATACACATCAAACCGCACACGAGTTTCATCATTCAAGTTAAGTTTCATCATCATTTCTCTAATGCTGCATTTGGCTGCGCTATCACTTCCTGTCTTATTGTAATTAAGTCCCCGTTGTCGCACTCCCTCCAGGGCATTGGTGGCGGAGCATCTCGGAACTTGATGGACCAGTTTGCAGAAGTGCTTTTCTGTCTAAACAAGCACTGCTTTTCTCTGCTCGCTATGTGGTTGAAGGATGCGCTGCAGCCTCCGGGCTTCCCGTCATCGCGGGTCACGACTGAACAGAAAGACAACTTCTCACATCAGATACTCAGGTAACACTGCTGGACGTTTAGTTTACACGCTTCTTGGCAAAAATGAGTCCATTTCTAATATATAACTGCGCGTATTTGTCCTCTCCTGTCGCGCAGAGAACGAGTGAACAAGAGGAGGGTGAAGGACATAGTGAAGGAGTTCACGCTACTGTGCAGAGGGCTCCACGGTACAGAGTACGCCGCTGAATACTGAAACTCTACCCTCGAACTCTCACCTCACCGTGACCTCTGCCCTCAGCGCAAAACAGCTGGATGCCACAACAATACAGTTCTCACAAAGAAACCCCCCCCCCATCAGTGAAGATATCATGAAATGATTGTAACGATAACCGGCCCTGACGCAGGACAAGACATGGAACCATTCCAGCACAGACCTGCCATCAGATTAATGGACAAACATTAAATCCCTGGTGGCTTTAGGGAGGCTGTCCTCTCTGCTCCGATTTATTATTTTTTCTGTTATAAGATTGATTCTCTCTCTCTCTCTCTCTGTCTCTCTCGCTCTCTCTCGCCCTCCTCTCTCCTCTTATTTAAAGGTCTTTTCTTTGGAAGAGCTTTGAGCAGCACTCCCAGCATGCTGCCTCACGCCTCCTTCTATCTCTGTCTTGTTCTGCCTTTCTAGATCTTCCCGTGGTTCCTAGGCTGTTTCCTGGTGATTAGCATCCATTATGAAATGGTAGTGGTATCGTACGTAGCTACTTGACATTATTTTTCAAAATAAATCTAATTAATTATATAAATGTATATGTATACACATATAGAAAGATGGTGGTTGTCAGTCCTGCTGCTGCTAACGGGAAGAGAGGAAGGACCAATGTCAAGAGGAGATTCTGCAGGAAAAATTACAGTTAATACCATTTATATTTACTCCCACTCATGCCCCTGTGATCTCTACATTTGCCAAATGATCATGTTTTGTGAATTTATTTTGTTATATATGCCTTTTTGCGGGGCATGAGTGGAGAAAGAAAGCCGATTTAAAAAAAACAACAACACATAACTGGACTAGTCTTTGCCCCGCCCTCTCACGTACAAGGCTGTACCTCATGTACATACAGTCCCACACAGTCACACTGCAGTCTCCTCGGCTTGTAGGGAGTGGTGTTTATGCATTTGGTCCCTTAGGTAAAAGCAGGACTGCCGTAGATTGAAGGCTGGAGGGGAGGAAAAAAGGAATTATAGTAGCTGGCAGTGAGAAAGAGGCACAAGTTGGAAACAGAGAAGGGAACTGAGGGTTTGTAGGGATTCATAATCCTGACGACGGACTGCTTAGTCACTGTAATCGTGCAAAAATATTAATCAAGTTGTGCATATTAACAGTTATTGCTGAACACTTCTGTGTATTTGGGTGTATGCGTGTGTTCATACTTGTACGTAAGTATGTATGTATGAGAGGCTGTGTGTGTGTGTGCGTGTGTGCACAGATGTATCTTTTTCCACTAGTTCAGTGCACTTATATTGGACCTACAGTACACATCCATGACTTCCTCCTATCTTTTAAACAAAGAGCCCGTTCATTTCTTCACACCGCACTCATTCGGACTGACCAGGCATGTTCAGTATTTCATCTCCGCTGCTTCACCAGCAGTCACACACATCTATTTAACCTCCTTATCCTCTGGAATGGCCAGCCAGTGGTAATCATTGACCAGACTCATCTATCTATCTATCTGTCTGTTATTGACACAGCTCCTAACAAGAAAAAAAAAAAAAAAAAAGCTTGTGGACAAGCCGGCCCAAATCTTTTTCATCCATCTGGTCACTTGCCTTTGGAGAGGACCAAGAAGGATTAGAGAGTTCAAAGATCTCTGAGAAAGTTTTTCAGCATTTGCAACTAAGAATTTAACGCCGACCTTCTGCATCCATTTACGCCAGAGACATTATTGGTGAAGTGATGTGACGGCTGTAAAATACACACTCGTCTCGTGAATCAGAACAAACCAGTCGACATCGTAACAACGCTCAGCATCGAAATGTACTTTGTGGTCTCTGATAAAACTTTATCTCAGTCTAATCCTTCTGTCTTATCCGAGGTGCCTGCAGACATGTAGCATGTATGTGTTTTGTGGGGGGGGTTGGGGAGGGTACTCGAGGTTCAGGGGGGGGGGGGGAACATATTCAGTGTGTGAGACGCTGCAGAAAGATTTAGACCGAGACCCGAGGCGGGAATCGATCCCGTCTCCAGGTCTGATCTGAACAGTGAATGATTGGGCGTTGGACGCTGATCCTCGGTCTGTCTTGTGGTCTCATTCTGAGGTGGGAAACTCAAACAATGTTTGTCACAGTTTATAGAAAGAGTCGTAGGTGGAGGAGGGGAGGGAGGTATGAAATGTACATTGTTTTTTTTGTACCTTGGCTTTAATTTATTAAATATATCTAAGAGTGCAGCTCCTGACTCTTCTGTGTGTGTGTGTGTGTGTGGGAGTAGTATGTCGTCTTTTTTGTCAGTGCTTCCATCAAAGACAGCAGATATTTTTAGAACGTCTCTGAAACAATTAACACAAGCACCAGAGTGGGAAAAGTTCAAGAAACGAGGAAGAAAAAACTTTTATTGCCTTTTTTATTGAGCAACATCCAGGCAGTTTGGATCTGGAGTGTAATAATACATTTCCTTATCAGTATCATCAGGGTTGTAACCAGGACTTTATAAATATTAAAGTTATTTGTCCAGGTGAACCGAACTTGCAAAGAAACCAAAAGAAAATCTCTAGAACCTTTTTAAATATTGTCTTTTTTTTTTCTTTTTCTTTTTTCCTATCGAGAAAATATACAGTAACAACAGTTTGACACACTCAACCAGCACCAGTATAATACATAATACAAATAAAATGAAGCATTTTCCAAACATTATTTACAATTACCTTTCAGATAAAGCCTACATTTCCATCTTTGATCATATTTATGTTTGGTTCCCAGACCTCCAAGTTAGTCTTTCCAGGCAAATCCAGTCTGAAAGCCCTTTATCCTCATCCTCAGTGACGGTACGTCCATATTCTTCCATCACAGTTTAATCTGTCATGTTTGTATGAAGTCCTTATAATTAATGTGTTTAATAATTAAATCCCCCCATCAGGGTTGTAACCAGGACTTTATAAATATTAAAGTTATTTGTCCAAGAGATCAAAACACACATAGAAACCAAAAGAAAAAGTTTTGTGTTCTTTCCAGGTAAGTTATATGTAAAATGCAGTTTGAAAGCCCTCTCTATGGAAAAACAAATACTTTATTTAGTTTATTTATTCATAAATCCTGTATCTTGACTCTAAAAACACTGAAACAACCTTTAAAGTGAGTTTAAACTGTAGAATAAAGGTTAAAATAATCACAGAGACACTCGGAACATGACCAGAGTATCACTTTGTATCATAATAATAATAAAAATGAGGATAAACTTAGATGAATCCCATCATTACTCAATCAAAATTTAAAAAAAAAAGAAGAAGGTGCATCTGCGCATGCGCTTAGAGTTGAGCGGCTATCCACGTGGGTGCAGAGCTCCCTCCATCCTGTCCTGACAGTCTGCAGACCTCCACAACCGAAATCACCTTCAGTCCACCGAGGAGCAGCTCCGGTTCGTCCAGAACTTCAGGAGGTGAACTCAACACGTCCTTAACCAAGCCTCTGAGCTGCTGCACGTAAGTCAAACTAACCAGCGTGCTGTGCTAACTTTCTTTTTAGCCATTTAGCTTCAGCTGGAGTAGCTAGAGGAAACAAAACAAGCGAAAGTGACCCAACTTTTTGTAAACGAACCTGCTAAAAGTCACATAAAGAAGTTGTGTCCTCCGTTATGTGGCTACATATCTGAGGTGTGTGTGTGTGTTTTGATGGGGGTTGTAGTCTTCTCCATGTGGTTTAAGGACTAACAGAAAGCTCCTGACCGTGCAGTGTGTGACCTGCAGCATGCACACAATCACTGATTCAATTATCAGGAGGCTTACAGTGTGTGTGTGTGTGTGTGTGTGTGTGTGTGTGTGTGTGTGTGAATGAGTATAACTGTATCAGAACTGTGTGTGTGTGTGTGTGTGTTTTTACAACATCCCAGCAAGAAAACAACCATACAACAGTTTGACACACTCACAGACAGTCAAATAAATGAAGTATTTCCCCATATTACATATTAAAGCCTACATTTCCGTCTTTAATCATACTTATGTTTGGTTCCCAGAGCTTGAACTTAGTCCTTCCAGACCAAAACAATCCAAAAGCTCCTTTATCAACATCCTCTCCGGTTATATTTCCTAGAAGTTTTGTGTTCTTCCCAGGTAAAATAAAGTTTAAATGCTGTTTGAAAGCCGTCTCTATGGAAGAATCTTCAAGTGGATAAAAAACAAATACTTCATTATATTTATTTGGTCTAAAATCCAAATGTTAACTTGTATCTTGACTTTAAAAACACTGAAACTTCCAGTCCAGTACAGTCTGAAGGCTCCTTTATCAACATCCTCAATGAATAACATTTGTAAGACAATAGTGCCATGGTGCAGAGAGCAAAGGATGCTAAAATAAATGTGGTTTATGTAGCAGGTTGCTTTATGCACATGAGGTGGGTGGATATGACAGTGTATACGGCATGAGCAGCGTGAGTAGATTGTGTGTGAGTGATGATATTTACATGTTTAAAGAACAAAAAATGGATTTAAACAGTGAGAATAAATAATTTACAGGTACAGGTGGATGTTTGAGACACAGGGATTGTTTAATGTTCTGAACACACTGAGCATCTTGGGGAGATGTGGGGATTTGCTCAGCGTCATGAGTGACCTGCTACCTGATAATTGGTTTGTCCTGATCTGGAGACAAAGGTCAACCTCAGTGGGGAGATGTGAGAGGTCCGTTCTTATCATTGATCACCAGTATTGACCTCTAACCTCTTATTTAGTGATTGATTACTTCATATAAATGCACTTAGTAAGACCGAGTAAATCGATCCTATCGATAGACGATGCCTACAATTCATCATCTTTGACATTCGGCGATTGATTTTATTACTACAGGTCAATCAGTCTTTACATTAAGCAATATTACACGATGCGGGCAGCGGTAAGCGTCACTGTAGTGCCAATAATGACGTTAAAGCTCAAATATTCTTCTTCGGACCATATTAGTCGACCTTTAGTCCTTCAGAAATAACATTTTCTCTGCGATCACTAAACTTTTTGATCTCCGATGGTAAAACAGCGGCATGAATTACAGAATATTCTTTAAAGAAAGATGAAATGTTTTACTTTATTAGAGTTGACTTTCAGTGTGCTTATTTTAGGATTAATTTCTCTGTCTCTCCGTCAGTCATGGCTGTAGTGAGGTTCTACAGTAGTGAAGTCGTGAATGGGCGAGCCTTACAGCGAGCAGCCAAGCTCTACCCCCAGCTGTCGATCACCTCGGAGCTGTGCTACAATGTGGAGCTGACAGGTGAGTGTGAAACAGCTTGTCAGATGAAGATGCAGAGGTTGTAGACAGCAAAGAAAGAGTGACAACTGAGAGACACATAAATTCACCTTGTGAAGATTTTCCACACACCTTCTGTTTTTTTTTTTTTGTTTCTTCCCGCTCTCTGCTGCAGGCTGCGAGAGTCTCGCAGAGCAGAAGGAGGTTCTCCTCTGGTTGTTTCGGCTTCCTCTGCAGGCAGAGCCGCTGTCTGAGAAACCAAACCTCACAGAGGGCAGCGGGGAGAAACTGGTGGAGATCGGACCGAGGTAACGAATGCACCCACACAGTCTGATAAATGACCTGTATCACATGCAGCAACTCGCTACTGTGTGCTTCAGGTTCTTCCTTTTAGACTGAGTGCATTTTAAAAGTGGCACACAAACTTCCAGTATGTTAGGTGTGGAAAAACAAATCGTGATGAAATGTCCACTTTTTTCTGGAGTATTCAGAAGCATCTCAGTCTTCATTAGCGGATGGCGTTCAGTGGTCATCACTGTGAGTCTAAACACGAATAACAAGTTATACATGGAGGTCTGAATGACCCAGTAGGGGCAGTGAAGGTTCAGTAGTTACATTTTCTTGCATGTGCAGGATGAACAACACAAAAAAAAATCCACACTGGCAACCCCTTGAGGCTGCATTAACCTTTAAAAAAAGCCTGATCTGTGGCGAGCCTCCAGTTCTCGCACCTCCTTGGAGCCCCCTCAATGTTTACTACTGTGTAGCCATGAGTTCCTGATGTTGCATCTACTGGTTGTTGACACTGTTCACGTGATTGAACATCACTATTTACATGACCCAACACTAAAAAGGTCTGATAATAGTAAACATGACGGTCTAAATGTGTGATTTTTATTGGAATGTCAAGATGGGAGACCTAAGACAGCTCAGACGCTTCGAGTTTTACGACCACCTTACACCAAACGATCGAAGTGATGGGAGTCGCCACAACTAGAGCAAAACTCTTAGGGTTTTATACTGATATTGGAAATTTGTCTGCAACAGTGAAATCGTTTGAAAAGTCTTGTGGTGTACGTCCAACATCATGAAAAATCAAAATATTCTTTAATCTAATTTAATCTTTAATTGATTTCAAGAAAATGTAGGACCTCGACTTCAAGCTGTCTTCAAGCTGCTGTCACTTGTTGTTGTTGTTGCAGGTTGAACTTCTCCACAGCTTGGTCCACTAACACCGTGTCCATCTGCCAGAGTGCCGGCCTCACTAACGTCACACGAGTCGAGCTGTCTCGCAGGTTTCTGATCAAGGTTTGCAGAGAGAGAGAGAAAGAGAGAGAGAGAAATCATTTTCTGGAGTGACTGATTCAGAATTGGTTTTCACTTCATGTTTGTGTCTTTCTCGCCTCCAGCCAAAGAATGGAGAGAGCGTGAAGGAGCTCAATGAAGATATAAAGAAGCTGATTGAGTGTCTGTATGACAGCATGACAGAATGCATCTATCAACATCCCATCACCTCCTTCACTGTGGAAATCAAACCACAGCCTGTGTTTGAAGTGGACATCCTGGGGAAGGGCCGTGCAGCCTTGGAGACTGCAAATGATGATCTCGGTGAGACGCTCTTAACATCCTCGTAGCACTATTCAGCTTCTCCATCTTTTTACTCTTGTTGCTCAGCCTCTTATCGTCCTTAATGGACTGTAACCTTCCTCTCTTTTCTCTTCCTTTATGCCTCTTTTTTTTTTTTTTTTTAGTCTTGCAGCTCTCTGTGAGTACACTGTGTCCGCTGCTCGAGGTAATAATGTCACATGATGCATGACATTATTACTTAGCTGGTTAAAGTCACAGGACAGCAGTGATGATGCTGCTGATTATCTTACACGTGCATGCGTGTGTTTAGTGTGTTTGTGTGTCTGTGTTTAATGTCACATGAAAGCAAATGAACGAGAGAAGGTCGGCCTCTGTTTGATGGAAAGTCACAAACCGAATGAGTTGATCTGCTTTTAAGTTTGTTTTACGACGTTTTTTCTCATAACGGTGCGAGTTAGAATGTAACCATTTGACTTTCTATGCCCCCAATCAGAGCAGCAACTAACAATTATCATGCTAATCACTAAATCCATTATGAAGTGATAGAAAATGGTGAAAGATGCCCATTACACTTCCTTAAATGTCAAGTGTGTACGTTTTCAGGGGCAGAATATGGCAGAAATGTATTTGTTTCATTAAAATGAGCCTTTTATATCTACAGACACCTCTGGTCCTCTTCCATGGAGTCCGCCATGTTCTTTTTTGGGTCTTTTTTGCACATTATAGTCAATTTATAGACAAGTAAGAAACAAAAACAACATAAATATCCACTCCAGATTAAATATATTAAATTAAATTTACATATACATGCGCACATATCATAATTGTCCGCTCCAAGGTATAATACTATATAAAAACAAACATCACAACACTTTAAACTGTGCTGTGTGAAGTTTGTATAAGAGTGAGGACGAGGGCTGAACGTCATTGTCTGATAAATCTTGTTGTATTAATAAAGCCATGACAGGACAGAACTTTTTGCGGCCTCAATGAATTTGTAATGTGCTTCATCTGAATGAGGTCCCAGACCTTCTGCATGTGTAATATATATAGGGAGTCACTTTCAGACATCTAATAGTTATACCCTTCAAGGCTGCTGTAAGTAATGCAAAGATATTTCTTGGCTCTCCCATTCAGACTTTTAGACATTATTCCCAGCAGAGCCACAGTAGGAACTCTACGTATATCCTGTGCATCCTGAGCATCAAATGCCTCTTTACATTGAGACATAGCCACAATATATTGGGTGTGTGTGTGTGCTCCACGATTCTTTCAGCATGAACGAGAATGTGTTGGGCCCGGAGTCTGCCAGTTTGAACCCACATTTTAACATTTTAGGAGCCCAGAACTGAAGACTGATGAACTAAAGACTGACTCTGGGTAGGACATTTTACCACTGTAGAGGTTGAGGCAAGGGGGTTGCAATCAGCAACAAGACCGTCACTAAATCCTACACACTGGGCCTTTTTAAAGCATAAAGGGTGATTAGGGATAAAGGGACAAATCAATCAAGTCAATCAACATATTAACTAATCGGTAACTAATCGTCTCAGCTCTAACCCTTATGCACCAAAACTACACACACATTTCATGTTAATGTCTCATCAGGCGCTCGTTATTCTTCTCTTTTATACGAACAGGTTTCAAACCGACACTGCAGACAGAACGTGGTGTGCGTGCTTATGTTCATGCTCTGCTTATTCACTTCTGCCCAGCTTCGTTAATATTCACAAGCTGCTCGAATGGATGAGAATAATTTCAGCACATACTTTGTAGGCTCTCCCATGCTCGACCGGTGAATCGGGGCCATTATTAAAAGTTGTCTGCCTGTCTGGAGTTTCGTCACCCTACGGCTGCTAAATTCCCCCCTAAGGATTGAATTCACTTTCACTGTTTTGTTTCCTCATCATCTTAAAGCAGTGCACGCTTTAAATAATTATCCTTTGGAATAACAGTCTCTGTAAAGTTTAAAGAGTGTAAAATTTAATTGGACAAAGCAAAAAAAAAAAAGTTTTTGTTCTCTCGAAGCATGCAGAAGATACTGTCTTGAATACAGAGCTGACTCCGTGTGTGTGTTTGATTCATTGTGCATCCCAGTCGATTTGAAAAACTACTTTTTGGGTTGACGTTTGCGGTGCTGTTTGGACGTGCACATAAAATATCTCTCCATCTTTGCCGGTGGCTGCTTTTTTTGCGAGCAGGATCTGATGTTTTGTTCTCGATACAGGTCTGGCTTTTGACTCCTGGGATCTGGACTACTACACGTCCATGTTCCAGAGGATTAAAAGGAACCCCACCAGCGTGGAGTGCTTTGACCTGGCCCAGTCCAACAGGTGGGATTTGTCTACAGCACGCAGATTAGCAGGACTGCTTTGTGTTGTGCAGGTTTTTATTCTATGATGTGTTCTGTCTACGCTCTCTCGCAGCGAGCACAGCCGTCACTGGTTCTTCCGGGGAAAGATGGAGATCAACGGGCAGGAGCAGAACGAGTCTCTCTTCAGTCTCATAATGGACACCCAGCGGCACAGCAACCAGAACAATGTCATCAAGTTCTGCGACAACAGCAGGTAGGAGTGGAAACAACATTTTATGTGTGTGTGTGTGTGGGTCTGTGTGTTCTTTTTGGCACTCAATATAAAATGTGTGTGTGTTCAGTGGTATCAAAGGGATGGAGCTGGAGTGTATTTACCCAAAAGATCCATCCCAAGCCAGTTCGTACGAGACCCGGCGCTCACTAAGACATGCCATCTTCACTGCAGAGACGCACAACTTCCCGACAGGTCAGGACACACAAAACATCGTGTTTAATTCCAACGTTCTTTTTTTTTTTCCCCAAAATAATTAACATCGTCATCTGACCTCCAGGTGTAGCTCCATTCAGCGGTGCCACCACGGGGACAGGAGGTCGTATCAGAGATGTCCAAAGTGCAGGACAGGGAGGCCACGTCATCGCCGGCACTGCAGGATACTGCTTTGGCAACCTGCACATCCCAGGTGTGCAAAAAGACAGCAAGCTTCACTTTCTTTACTCGAAATGAAGTGAATGTGAAATAAATCAGTGATATTTCTCTTCTTACTGTCCATCCTCCAGGTTACGTTCTCCCCTGGGAGTCTTCAGGCGAGGGCTGGGAATATCCGACCAGCTTTGCCCCTCCGCTGCAGGTGGCGATTGAGGCCAGCGATGGCGCCTCAGACTACGGCAACAAGTTTGGAGAACCTGTCCTGTCAGGTAGAGAACCCAACTGATGCACTGCCAACAGTTAAAATTCAATCAATTTACCATCATATATGACTGCGACTGACTTGTTTTGTAGCCAGCCTCAAGTGGACATTTGAGGAACTGCAGTTTTTGGCACTTCTGTGTTGGCCTAATTTTACAGCCACAGAGGTTACTGATAGAAAAGATTTTTTTTTTTTTAATTATAGGTCAGTCATGTAGAGTATAAAATGTCTTAAAATGTTTAATAGATATAACCAGAATCTGTCAGTCACGTTCAGACAAACCAGCAAATGTTTAGTGGCGTTTCTATTCGATAAAAGACTCAAACAGTCTGTCTACAGATCGATCTAATCTAATGCCCTCCTGCAGGTTTCGCTCGTTCGTTCGGCATGCGTCTTGCTAACGGAGAGCGGCGAGAGTGGATTAAGCCAATCATGTTCAGCGGTGGTCTCGGTTCTATTGAAGATAAACATGTGAAGAAAGAAGAGGCAGAGGCTGGTAATGTTCTTAACATGTTTAATCAATTTACACGCATCGATCAATGCCTCAGTGTCCCTCTGCTGTGCTTCTTGATTAGGAATGGAAGTGGTGAAGATCGGAGGGCCGGTGTACAGAATCGGCGTGGGAGGAGGAGCGGCCTCCTCTGTAGAAGTACGTTGGCTTCAGTAAATAAGATTAGCAGTGACGTCACCTGGTGCCAAAGTTTCGCTGTAATTAAAAACATTTTTGGCTCGCAGGTCCAGGGGGACAACTCCAGCGACAGAGATCTGGGTGCAGTGCAGAGAGGAGATGCTGAGATGGAGCAGAAGATGAATCGCGCTCTCAGGGCGTGTCTGGAAAGAAGCGGCGGGAACCCGATCTGCAGTATACATGATCAGGGGGCAGGAGGAAACGGTACACGACAAATGTTTTTTTGTCAGGATTTTTTTGTGGCTTTAATAATGAGACAAAAGTTTGACATATTAAATCATATTATCATCTTCAGGTAATGTGCTTAAGGAGCTCAGCGAGCCAGCAGGCGCTGTAATTTACTCCAGTAGATTCAAGGTAGTAGAACAAACACAAAGATACACATTCTGATCATTCTGAATTTATATTGCTCTTATTGTTTTCCTCTTCTCTCTGTCTTTGTTTTTTAAGAAAGGTGACCCCACGCTGAGCGTGCTGGAGCTGTGGGGTGCAGAGTATCAGGAGAGCAATGCCCTGCTGCTCCGTCCATCAGACAGGGACTTCCTAGAGAGGGTGTGTCAGAGGGAGAAGTGCCCCGTTGATTTTGTGGGAAACATCACCGGTGACGGCAAGGCATGTTTCAGCCTGGATCAAGTGGATAAATGCACATACAATCAAGCCTGCACAACCTCGAGTGTCAGCGTCATGTTTATTTCAATCTCGCACAGATTGTGCTGGTGGATGACGAGGGAGGCAGCGGCGATCAAACAGACAGGGGGCGCTGTCCCGTCGACCTGCATTTGGAGTGGGTTCTGGGGAAGATGCCCCAGAAGGAGTTTAAGATGGAGCGCCTGGCCCTGACGCATCAGCCTCTGGCTCTTCCTGCTGGGCTGCAGGTCAAGGATGCGCTGGAGAGAGTTTTACGTTTGCCTGCTGTGGCGTCCAAACGTTACCTGACCAACAAGGTGTGTGTGTGTTGCACGTCTTACACGGCCTCTGTCTTTAGAAGAACATGTGTGCAGACACTTTGTGACTCCCCGTGTCATCGCTCCCTCCCCTCTCTCAGGTGGACCGGTCTGTGACTGGGTTGGTTGCCCAGCAACAATGCGTCGGCCCTCTTCACACCCCATTGGCTGACGTGGCCGTTGTTGCTCTGTCGCCGTTCAGCCTGGAGGGAGCAGCCACCGCCATCGGGGAGCAACCAATTAAAGGCCTGGTCTGTCCTGCAGCGGGGGCTCGCATGGCTGTTGGAGAGGCTCTCACCAATCTGGTGTTTGCCAGAGTCACAGCTCTGAAGGTGAGCGGGTAATTAAGAGTGTGAGGAAAATGAAAACACATGATGGTCCCTGTTAAATTAAATAAAATCTCTGTAGACCAGATTTGTTTATCCCCCCTTAATTAATGTCAGGATTTTGATTTGGTTTCAGGACGTGAAGTGTAGTGGTAACTGGATGTGGGCTGCCAAGCTGCCCGGTGAGGGAGCCTGTCTGTGGGAGGCCTGCAAAGCCATGTGTGACGTCATGGGTCAGCTGGGAGTCGCCATCGATGGGGGCAAGGACTCGCTGAGTATGGCTGCTAGAGTGGGGAAAGAGACGGTCAAAGCTCCAGGTACTCTTACACTGTGTGTGCATCTTAGTTAATAATAATAATACATTTGTACCATTAGTTATTTGTTATGATCATATTATATATATTTATGTGATTATACAGCTTTGCTAACATCAAGAAAGTGTAGCATCACAAGACATAGCAGCCAGATAACATTACTTACTAGTCCAACAGCGGTTCTGACACCGGCAACACGCCCGAGCCTGAAAATTTCTTCTTCTTCCCGGTGGTCCAAAACGCTTGTGGTACAAACACTAACGCTCCGCGGGGCTCTGAGCTCACAGTCTAGGCAGTCCAGCTAACATTAGCTAACAGCAGCTACAGTTTACCGTTCATCAGGAAACTCTGTAAATCACCAAGAGTTGACGTGAAGCAGCCGGAGGACATCAGAGGGGAAGTGATAAAACATGATCCAGTTTCACCGAAATCCATGAAATAGTTGGTAGTAATAGTTAGCATTACGTGCATCTCATGGGTAATTGTACCTGCAAGAGTTACAGACGTACATGACACAGAGCGGGAATGAAAGAGACACCGTTCACCTGATTACAAGTCAATGTAGCATCAAAATGATTTAAAGCAGTGAAAAAAGGGGAGTCGTGATTTGAACATCTAGCTAAACTTGGCTTTCCTGCTGCTCCAGGTGCTCTGGTTATTTCGGCATATGCTGTTTGTCCTGACATCACAGCCACTGTGACGCCCGACCTCGAGGATCCAGATGGCAAAGACACACACACACACACACACACACACACACACACACACACACACACACACACTGATTACTCATAATCTGTTAAGAACACACGTCTGACTGTCTTTATTCACAGTTTTGTTCTCAGTTTGACTTCTGAACAGAAACACTGTCGTCTCACCCAGACTACACACACCTTTTTCTTTCTAACACACACACACACACACGCTCAGTAACAGACAACCTGCCTCTGACCCTTTTGTCCTCTGTCTGCAGGCGTGTTGTTGTGGGTTCCTCTCACTCCAGGTCGTCATCGCTTGGGAGGCTCTGCCCTGGCTCAATGCTACAGCCAGCTGGGGGACTGCTCTCCTGACCTGGACCAGCCAGAACTATTGACTGCCTGCTTCAACACCACACAGACACTGATACACGGTCAGATTGCACTCACAGGCAAAGAGCTACAGAAAAGAAAAAAAGTCTAGCATTGTTTACTGTGATTTGATCCCCGAGGAAACTTTTCTTCAGCTTTATTTTCACACTCAGTTTATTCTTTGATGGTAAGGCTGTGATTTTGAACAGTGATACACAGCCATCTAGTGGTTGTACTGAGTACCTTCAGTTAAAAAGCAGCAGGACTCTTGTCTTTTCTGGGAAATTTATCACCTCCTGAATAATGATGCAATTAAATTGAAATAGCACGAAGATCTTTTCTTTTTTTTTTAACTGTTTTTGTGTTCTTTCAGATCGTCTGCTGAGTGCAGGACATGACATCAGCGATGGAGGTCTCGTTTCCTGCTTGCTGGAGATGGCCTTTGCAGGAAACCGTGGGATTGATGTCGAGTTGACATCGCAAGGAACCGGAGGTTAGTGAGCCTCTTGGTTTTCGTGTGATTCACACTTGCAGGATACAAACTGTTGTAAACTCACGCAGTGTTTTTTTTTTTTTTGCTGCACAGTCATGGAGCTGCTCTTCAGCGAGGAGCTGGGTTTGGTTCTGGAGGTTTCACAGCTCCATGTAGAAGAGGTGTGTCGGAGATACAGCGACGCGGGCGTGCAGTGCCATCGCGTTGGCAGAACCTGCACCTTGGACCAGAATCTGTGGTGAGACATCACATCCTCATCATGTTCCTCAAGTGCTTTCATCTCATCTTTGTTTGTTGACTTTTTTTCTATTTGCCTCGCTTGTCTTTCAGGTTAGTGTTCGCGTGGATGGAGAGGTTGTACTAAAAGAGCCGCTACCTAACCTCAGAGCATTATGGGAGGACACCAGTTTCCAGCTGGAGCGCCTCCAGGCCAATGAGATCTGTGTTAAACAGGAAGAGGAGGGACTAGCCAGGAGGACACAGCCCTACTTCAAACTGACCTTTGACCCTTCTGAAATGCCGAGCATCAACCAGCTGAGTAAGGACTGGTACCATTTACCAAGAAAATGTGTATCCTAAAGTTCCAGTTAATTTCTTTTTTGAAATTCTGTTTTTACTAATGACAAGGTCCAAACATTATAAACGTTTTCCAGAAGAATCCCTCTTCTGTAAATCTCCACATAACAGACGGTATTTAAAATGGATAATCATCATAAATAAACATGCAGGAATAGAATTTAAAAAATGAAATAGTCTAGAAAACCAAACTTGCTAAACAGAACCAGGTGTGATCAAAGTGTCAGGTGTGCCTTCATAATACACAAATCATTTTTACAAAGAGGACAAATCAGGAAAAGACAGAAACTTACCATACAGGTCATACAGGTCATACACAGAAAAATGTGTCCTGTTCCTGTCTAATAGAAAAAGGTAATCTTCCTTTCATAAACACATCATAAATAATGTCAATGCAATCATCAACTGTGGGGATTTTTGCCTTTAGACACTTTCTAGTAATGACTTTTTTTCCCTGAGACGTTATACAGGTTATACTGATAATACTTTTTGTAAAATCTCATGAACCTCCTGCCAGAAAGGAGTCATCAATCATAAAGAGCAGAATATATGATGATGATTTGCCTCGGAGAACCTCGGAGATTTGGCACAGTGACTCTTTTGAACTGGAGTACCTTGATGAGGTTTTTTTCCAACAAAACTCTCCTCAAAGCTGAACTTAAAGTTTTCTATTGTAACTCACATAAATTCTCCCAATCCTCATTTGTCTTTCCCAGAATTTCTTCCCTTTCGCATTTCTGTTTCACCTACAGTGAATTATTTTATTTGTTGCAAGCCTCAATAAAACCTTGCGATGCATGAACATATGCCTTTTTGAAGACTTAGTCAAATATTGGCTATTTTCTTAATAAAGTAAATTTTGGAAATGACAAATATTTGCCAGAATATCTAGAGGTTAAAAACTTTCTAAGTATTCATTGTGGTGATGTGAAAATGATGGTTGCTTGATATTTTTATTTTATTGTTTCTCTCTCTGATGTGTGTTTCAGCTGCAGGACAGCCTCGCGTTGCTGTGGTCAGGGAGGAGGGCAGTAATGGAGACCGAGAGATGTCTGTGTCTCTGTTTATGGCCGGTTTTGAGGTAGCTCTTCTGAGCTTTATTAACTGGATGTATTTTGACGTAAGCTGTGTAGCTGGTGTGTGTGACTCCTGTCTACATTTGTGTGTAGGTGTGGGATGTCACCATGCAGGACCTGTGCTCTGGATCCATAACTCTGGAGTCTTTCAAAGCGGTCGTGTTTGTCGGTGGATTCAGCTACGCGGACGTCCTGGGATCAGCCAAAGGCAAATAAACACTCATACGTACACACAGTCTTTGATATACATATTCTGTTGTGTAACACGGTTCATCCTTTTATTATAGGTTGGGCTGCTACTGTTGCATATAACCCCAAGGCCAAGGCTGAGTTTGATCGCTTCGCGCGGACGACACACTCAGTCTGGGTGTGTGTAATGGCTGCCAGCTGCTCGCCCTGTTGGGCTGGGTGGGAGAAGGCAAGGACGGAGCAGGTAAGAGGAAAAGAGAGAGAGTGCTGCCTAATGATAGGAAAAGTCTGTAGCTCTGAATTGAAATTTGAAATTTCCCCACAGACACTGAAGTGGTGCTGACCCATAATAAGTCTGGCAGGTTTGAGTCTCGGTTCATCAGCGTTGGGATCCGGGAGTCCCCGTCCGTCTGGCTCAGAGGCATGGAGGGCTCAGCTCTCGGTGTCTGGGTTGCACATGGAGAAGGTACAGCATTTAACTTGTCACAAAAGTTGGCAAAACCGTCCTCTAAAAGCATAAATCTCCGACTTTGACGCATTGGCTGTTAAGGACAGGAATGCAGCATTGAATCATAATCGAGCACAAAAAGGTCACCCAGTGTGAAACTTTTGATCTTGCACAACAACCTCTCATTCTGCTGACTCATAGGTCACAGGGTCAGCATGTTCTGTAATCGGCAGCTGTGTTTAATATTGATTTTCCCGCAACCTCTTTCCTTTGCAGGTCTGATGCAATTCCGTAACTCCCAGGCCCAGGACCAGATTATTTCTGGAGGGTTTGCTCCCCTCCGTTACCTTGACGACCAGGGTCATCCCACCGAAGAGTACCCTCTGAACCCCAACGGCTCCCCACAGGGGATAGCGGGACTCTGCTCCAGGGACGGGAGACACCTGGCCATGATGCCCCACCCGGAGCGCTGCACCCTGGGCTGGCAGTGGCCGTGGGCCCCGAGGGACTTCAGAGCTTCTCTCACACCTTCACCCTGGCTACGCATGTTCAAGAACGCAGCTGCCTGGTGCAGCAACATGCAGTAATGATACTGTTTGTGTTTCTGGTGCTGTCAAACGAGTATTATCTTCTTTGTTGGTCAACTGAAACTGTAAGGCCTGTTAACATGACATGTCATGTAACTCCTCCTTTGTTACTTAGACTTGATCTTTTTTCATTAATCCTGATGCCTGTTGCAATACTTCCACTCTGAGACTACTGTGGATCCTCATTGACTTTGTAATTATTCTCTAGGTTTCATTCTGGCAGTCGCTGTATATTTTACAGAGCTGTTCTACACCAATGAGGTCTACTGACATCATTAGTGTTGCTGAAATTTTATAAATTGAATTTGCTATTAAATAATTGAATAAAACAGAAACGTGTGTAGTGTGTGAAATGATAAAGTCCACATAAGACAATAAATATTCTTTATTTTACACACAAAGAAACAAATTCATACAATATCAAGTATTTACATAGATGTCAATATATTACAGTACTGACATGGCAGCTTTGAGAAAGTGGGAACTTTGCTGCCCAGTTAGGAGTAAAAATAAGTTTTTGTAGCCAGTTTTCAGGGGCTAAGATGCTAAACATTTTAAATCAACATGATTTCATTTAAGTCAATGCACAGTAAAGATTTGGTCTGTTTAATACGGATTAAAGGGCTCCAAAACAAATACTTCATGCCTCAGGAATGTAAGGATTTGTGGCCACAGCTGAACCAGCACACTGCATGACATTGTATTTTAGATACGTAGGCTGGAGTCCACAGTCTGAGAGGCTGAGGCGCTGTCTAACATCTCCACTGTCTCCACTGTCTGCTGTTGTCAATATTCTTGTATCCACTAATCCAACTATCTACAGCGAGAAAGAAGAAATCCAATGAAAGTCTGTCAAACAACTTGTACTGACACTACAGTGAACTCCCCGTTACTCCTCGTGAGGTTGTACCATTTGCAGACTGTCCACCATTTTCAGCCATTTGCTGGTTGATGTTGATAACGCAAATAAGGAGCAGGATGACCACCACCAGGTCATCCAGAACCCCCAGCAGTCCACAAATGGAAGCGTCTGTTTCCAGGGGATTTGCTGACGAGGAGACAGGCTCCAGAGGAGGGTAGGAGATGGACACCACTGTCCCCACGCAGCACAGGGCCACCCTGAAGAAAAACAGCCACACGAGTCCTCCCATGGTGCCCAGGCCTCGTGCCAGTAACTGCAGCAGAAGGGGCGCGTCGCACAGGTAGTCTGTTACCTGCAGGGGTCAGAGAGGAATTATATGTAAAAAGAAAGGAAATGCTCAAGGTTAGGGTGTGTCAATGCAAGGTGTGTTAACCAGACACCTCTACTGTCTGACATGGTTTTATAAGACAATAAATCCTTGACGTTACATAAGCAGTATTCCTGTTACCAAACCTATTATCAAAGGGAACGGTGGAGGACTTCTCACCTTTCCCACGATTTAATCTGACATTACATTCAAGGCTGTAAGGGAAACTTACAGCGCCTGATACTTTTACACAACCAGACACAGGTAGAGGGTGGAAAACTACTGTAGAGAGACTTCAAAGTAAGATTACTTTCAGTTAAGACTACAGTAAAAGAGGAGTGTTTGAAGTTTTGTCTGAGGGTTAGACAGAATACTGACCCTTCGTGGGGCTCCAGAATAACGTTTGTTGTAGTCTGTGATTTCCCCAAGAACTTCCTTTGACTGACGGTCTGATCGACTCTCGTTGAATAGATTACACAGCACACTGACCTAGAAAAGCAGAAACATTTTTACTTTGTGTTCTCTCCGAGCTGACTGTTTAGACTGTGCTTTCATCTGGTCATGTATGCTGTACCTTCTGTCTGCAGAGAGGGCAGCTGATTGCATCCAACCAGGAGCCGTGTCTCCAGTAGCTGATCAGACAGGGAGCTGCAGAATCAAATACATAAATCAACACTTGTTCATCAGCTATTTAACAGTTAATACCATGATGCATCTATACTCTTTAAACGCGTGTTAGACTGTGATGAAAGAGGCATGTGATGAAGGATTTCCACAGACAGAAGACGGAAGTGATTGTGTGATCAAGGGTTGAAAAGGCTCTGAGTAAGGCTGAGGTACGACTCAGGTAAGTGGGGCAGGTACAGTGTGTACAGTATGTTACGGTAAAAGTGATGGGAAGTGTGTGCTGGAATAGAAATAAAACTTTTGCGACTGTCCATCTGTAAAATATGATGAAGACATACACAATCAGATCAGATCTGCACTTCTCTGAACAACTAATCGACTATATCCTCTATAATCAGACACCTCTGAGACGAATGACGTGAGTAAAGCTGTCAGGTGTGAGGCAGAGATGGAATAACCATGGCAACAGTTAATTATTGAAAGCCGAAAAAGAAAGGCCTCAAGGCTCGAGACGAGTGGCTGCAGATGCTACACTGATCAGCCAATGAGTGAAAGGAGTGAATCAAAACTACGCACACAGATGCATGAAGGATTAAAAACCCATCTGCTCTGATACTTTTTGTCAGTTTGTGCTCGTTTGAGCGTGCATGTGGGAGCTCGTACCACAGAACAAATGGCCACAGTTGGTCTGGACTGGGAAGCTGGCGGTCTGCAGGCAGACTGGACAGTGCCAGTCTCGGCTCGTGGATGCACATGACTGTGTGGATTCCTAAACAGATGACAAACGTTGAGAGGTGAGAGGTGAAAAACAGGAAGGAGGAAGAAGGAAGAACAAAATATGAAGCAGAGAAGCAGCTCTCATAAATCTGAAAAAAATCGTATATAGTGTTCCTGAAGTTGTGTGCTATAATATCAAAGCTTAAAACCCTCTAATAACAGTCATTATAATAGATACACAATACATATTCAGGGAGTTTTGATTAGGTTTGTGAGTATATGTGTAAACAGTGAGATTATTATCATTTGTTTGGCAGCAGCTCTCTCCACCAGACTGTGACCCTAATAAAAGCAATAATAATAATCACACAGGCCTTACAGTGATAATGTTGTTTACTGCCTGCGTGCTTGTCCTGTCGTCATTGCATGCTGAATATCTCTCCTTTTTTTAAAATCGAAATATCAACAATTCAGGACTGAAGAAAACAGTAGCAGCAGCTTCATATCTGTGCAGACTCTGTGCGAGTGAGGGAAACTCACCTTGTGACAGCTCGTAGAGTTAGATGATGATCTGGGTGACCTGAGGTGACTGTGATCAGCTGGACCTTCAGAGGGGAGATGGTCCAGTCTGCAATGTGACACAACACGGCGACAATGATAAACACGTCTTAAATAGTACTGCATATCTACTAGTTAGCACTTACTGACCCAAAACTGACGATTTGTGAGATAAAGTTGTACAGTTGTGGATTACAGACACATTAGACATCAACAAGGACTTTAGGAAAGTCACTTAACTAAATGATTTCAAAAGCTTACCAAGCAATGATTTATAAGATTAATCTTTAAACAAAACTGGGCTTTTATTATATAAATTACATGTTCAGTGATTACAGTAATCAGCTTATGAAGTTAAGTCAGTTATTAACAGATAAACAGATTGTTAATACATGAGAAAAAGAAACACGTGCACATGATCAAGCATGTTTTTTATGGTTCCACTTCATATTTTGTCAACTCCAGTGGGTTACTTTCAAATTAAGGTTTCCCCTAAACCTGTATCTTTACTTAATACAGTTACAGCACACAGCCCCACTTGTGCTCTGAGAAAAACACAAATCTCTAAATATTGTCAAACTTACCTGGACTGCGAGCTGTGGTAGTGGTGCATAGTTGAGCTAGACACTAGCAGCTGTCACGTAGTAACTGTCTCCCAGAAGGAAGTGAAGTACTGCCTGACAGCATCACTGTTCAAAATAAATTAGAGCTGCGTGTTAATGATCAACTACACCCTCCAATATCAGCTGTATCAGTGTCTTCCTGCTTAAAAGGTATTGCAGTCAGATCAATAAAGCAGTGGTGTGTACACATCTGTACTTCTCCAAAAGAACCATATTGTGAAACATTATAACAGATTGTAAAAAGTAAGTAATAAGTAAAAACACCAACACCCCCTTTCAGTCTGAGGCAAACTATTTGGGTCACATGACTTTCCAACGGATCAAAGACAGACAAGATCCCTCCCACGCTGTGTTGAAGGCTACATCTGATCTCGCCAATCATTTACCTAAAGTTTACTCTGGAAACAGCCCTGCTACTCATACTTCTACTTTTACCGTAAACTAAGGAAAAGTGGCACGTCAAATGAAGAGAATCAACCCAACAATAAAAAGGAGGAACCAAGCTGTACCATTCTTTTAAGATTTAAATAAAGTAAAGGCCAAATGCAATGAAAAACTTACATTATCTGATAAAAATCCTTTACAATGGCAGTCATTGCAGAAATATCCTGGCAGATATTTACATAGGCCCTTCACCTCAGATAGGAGTTGAAGAGATGGAGTCTGTGGGGTTGAGGTCATCTAAAAATAGCAGGCATCAGTCAGTGAGGGTCAATGTCTCCAAGTGGCATAGATCAGGAGATAAAACAGACGCTACTACAGTTAAATACAGGACAGAGGACGCTCCTGCCAGCCACACGGTTAAAGTTCTGTCTCAGGTCACAGTCACCCAGGTTTTACTATGCCCATTCATCATGTAGTTGTCTGCCCTAGAGAGTGGTGTAACAATGTTTCGTGTTAAATTCAATTAAATTCAAATGAAACGTGTAATAAGGCTTCACATGCAGGTGATGGATGTGAACTTTGTTTGGAAATTTCCATATTGTGGCTCAGAAATCAGGTGACGTGAGATTTGTTATCTTGGCCATCTTGGCAACACACCACAGCCTTTGAATTTCAACACACACACACACACACACACACCCTCACGTGAGATATATAAATGGATAATGTGAGCAGGTTTATTGTATTCATGAGTAATGATTTACCATCAGAAAATGGTTGGCATGCTGACAATGTTTTAGTTGTTGTTGATTACAGAGAAGACTAGTTACAGTAGTTTTAAGTTGATATAGCCAATAATATTACAATATTGCCAATAATAATATTACTAATTTGTATTTGATTCCAACACCAAGAAAAAACTGCAAAACTGGCTGCTCAGGATCATCTCTCTGTTGGTTATAGGTGAGGTTTAACAGCTGGTTGTTGACAGACAAGATGAGGCAGTTTCCTGAAATAGTTTATTAGATTTTTGCTGTAAACATTTCGGTTGGGGATTTTATTACCACAACTAACCAAGTAGTTTTGGTGTTCTGGCAAAAAGGTTCAGAGCGCAAAAGAAGTGTTGGTGTTGATAGTACAGAAGCTTTGGGACCAGGTGGAATCGAATAGAGCATAAATGGAAATCAGAGTAGTATAGGCCTAAATTACATACAAATACAAAATAAAAAGAAGGGATGGAGCATCAGTTGTTGCTTCCATTTTAAGAGAAGTGATTTCATTTCTGTCCAATTTGGTTGGGTTTTGAGTGATATGGCTCTTCTTATACTGATGTTATTACAGGTATAACATTAGCTGAAAAAAAAGGAAATATCATACATGTACTTTTAAAAGTTGCTGTTAATATATAGCACCAGTGTTGTAGTACTCAAGGTCAGTCTTGGTCTTAAGACCACTTTTTGAAGGTCTGTTTATCAGCCTCGTTTTGGTTTCAGACAAAGAGGACTCAGGATTTTATTTCAAGACCACAACTGCAGGTTTATCATTAAATTAACTGTGCATTGTTTTTTATTTGTTAATATCATTACTGTGATTAGATATACAACTTCCTCCATAAAATAACTCGTGACTCATTCCTAACTGGAAATTTTTGTTACTGTTAATTGTCCTGTGATGAACTAGCAACTTGAAGAAGCAGTGGCTCTCTGGGAGGAGATGTCAGACAAATCTTTTGTGATAAAATTTGCAAATCTGCAAAACAGCTTCCAAAAGACGACACACGGCAGTATGTAAATTCTGATATGCAATGCTTACTGAGGCAGCCTCAGCCAAAGAGATTTGGCGATCATTAGCTACATATTAACTACTGAAGTAGACTACATGCTGTTTGGTTTTGGTCTTAACTAAGTCTTGCTCTGCCTTGGTCTGAACTTGGTCTCAATACAATCTGGTCTTGGCCATGACTTGGTCTCAGTTTAGGTGGTCCTGACTACAGCACTGTTTCTACACCCAGACCTTTAGCATGTGTGTGCTTGTGTGTAAATGTTAAATGGACTGTGCATATATATACCTTTTCTAGTCTTAAGACCACTCGGGGTGACACACGGGGTGCCAACTACTCATCAGAAATCACATTCATACACTCTCAGTATCTTCAACATGTAGACTGGAGGAGCTAGGGATCTAACCACTGATCTTCAATTTTAATAATTAAACTAGTTGTATGGCGTAAATTAACACTATTGTTCTTATTAATACTATTAATACTACTTATTTTTACCCAAATTAGTGTGTAATGAATAATTTTAAGATTATAATAACTGTCAAGCTTTGACAATAAAAAATATTAATCAATATAAATAATATTAAAAATATTAAATAATGTTAATATTATTAAAAATGCTGTAAAGTTAAGAAGAAGGAGGAAAAGTGGGCGTTCCTTTACCACCTGAGCCAATCACAACAGTGCTCCAGTGCTCTACCAACCAATCAGAGCAGTGGACTCTACAGGACCCCAGCGTTAACAGTATATTTAGTACTATAACTTACTAAAATAGTCTTTATTTCATTAACTAATACTCTTTTCCTTTGAACTGGATTATCTCGACGACACCTGCCCATCAAAAAACGACCTGAGCGAATTAGATAATCAGATATCTTGTGATTTTTGGCCAGATAATGGGGGGCGTATGTAAATCGCAGATCACGCTCGCTGATTGGCTACAGCGCGTTTTAAAACACGTCAATCTTCACCGATCTCAACGCTGATTGGATCCGGCTTGTATCCCACACACACTACACCGCAAAGCAAGTAAACGTCAAAGAACTAAGAAGCGGCGGTATTCACGTACGTCACTTGCGTTAATTTTAATGGCGGAAAGGCTGACTTTACTCTCCACCCTACGTGTTTGTCGTTAGAGATTTACCTCTTGGGCAGCAGGTGAGGTCAAATGCAGAGGAAAGGAGCGGAAAAGCTTTGCTGACAGGTGGAAAATAGGGAAAAAAGGGAAGAAATGGACGAGCATAAAGCGGCGCTGACCGAGAGCCTCATAATATGGGTGAGTTTTTAATTTAACGTAAATGTGTCGCCGCATACAAGGAAGCGTTTTCGCTTACCTGTTTGTAGGTGGTGGTGGGGGTGTCAGCGAAAACAACTCTTTACTAACTGAAAGATGAGGTCGATATGAACGACAGCAGATGGTCGTCAGTTAGTCTAACGGCAGCTGTTAACGGCTACATACGTTGTTATGGAGCTTAGCGTCAGTTGAAGCCGTTAGTCCGGTACGACGTGTAACGCTAGCTCGATGAGGAGTAAGGAGCAGGCTAATAAATATAAAGTTAACACTTAGCAGCTGCAAAGACAACAATATATACTAATCCTCGCCATGATTACAGTGCTAATCCCACCAATCGCTCTCTTTTTTTTATGTAACTGATTAAATGCAGCAGCAGTTAAGCACCTTTTATTTACCTGAGAGCTAGCAGGCTAGCTGTGCTGCACCTGTTCTTCTTCTTCTTCATGGGTGTGAATCGATGTGGTGTTGGCTTTCTTTGCTTTCTTAATTAGATCTCGTGTGAGGTTCAAATCCTGCCACATCACACACACACACACACCTTGCTGAACAACTGTATCACTCAGTAAGAGGGGTCAGATGAAGTCTGTGTAAAGTCAAGTGAAGTGGGTTTTATCGTGTTATTATTGGGGCACTGGTTCCCTTTTTAAATGTGTGACACTCTATTTTGGTGTCCAGACAGTAAATGACAGATATCTTCTGAATATAATGACTGTAGAACAACAGTTATCACTCAAAAAAACACCAACCACTTCAGTAAAAGTAGTAAATACCATGGTGTAAAAATACTCAATCACAAGTAAAAGTCGTACCTTTTTTTTTAAAGTACACAAGTACTGGCATCGAAATATAATAATTTCAGAAAAATATATGAATCATAATAAGGTCAAGTAAAGTGGGTTTTATTGCTATTTCAACCACATACACAGTGAAGTAAGTGTTCCATCAAGGACCATGGTGCTACGTGAAACATAAAATATATTTGCCGATGTATTTAAAAAAATTATGCAGCATATTTTTCGGGGCACAGATTCCCTTTGAATGTGTGACACACATACCGGAAAGTGTAACAGATATCTTCTGAGTATAATGACCGTAGAACAACAGTATCAGTCAGTAAGAGGGTTAGATGAAGTCTCGTGTCAAAAATGCCAACCATTACAAAAAAATACTCCGTTACAAGTAAAAGTTGTGCATTTAAAAGTACATGGGTATTGGCATCAAAATATGCTTATTTCAGGATAATGTGTACTACACTGAATCATAATAAGTGACTTATTAAAGTCAAGTAAAGTGGGTGTTGTTATTTCAAACATGATAGTAAAATGGTTACAAATGGATCCAGCTACAGCACAGAACTGGATTGAAATCATCAATCCAATAGATGGAAAGACTGACTTTATTACTGAGACCGAAGAAAGATTCATACGTTGCAAAACTGTCAAAATGGAGAAGATATTTGTCAGTATAAGAATTAAGGGTGGTGTGTTTCTTCCTTGTGTGTCCCCACTGTCTAAGTGTCTAAATGTCATTTACCACCCTTAGATTTTATTCTATGGGTATCCGGATCTATAACAGTATAATGTTTTATTAGGGTGGTACGATGGTGCAGTGGTTAGCACCACCTCACAGCAAGAAGGTTCCTGGTTCAAACGCCCCCAGTTCTGTGTGGAGTTTGCATGTTCTCCTCGTCGCTGGGTGGGTTCTCTCTGGGTACTCCGACTTCCTCCCACAGTCCAATGACATGCACTTAAGAGGTTGAATGAATGGTTGTCGTCTCGATGTGTCAGCCCTGTGATGAACTGGCGACTTGTTTAGGTCAGCTGGGATCGGCTCCAGATTGGAGTGGAAATACAAAGCAGAATATAAAATGGAAATACCCAAATAAAGCAAAGTAAGCAAGGAAATCTTAATTACCACCGGAAGTCAAACTCATAACTTTTAAAAATTGTCCCCAAACAGTGGACTTCATTGTAGATGTCATTGTCTTCAAAGGTAGTTGTCACTAAAACTTTCAGTAGTTGGTCGTATTGAACTTCAAACCAGTACCCTTTAGATAGGTTTGGTGTCACTGTAAACAGTAGGATGTGCACTGGACACAGTTGGACGCTTCTTGTTTAGCAGAGAACGTTGTTCATCCAGGAGAACTCACCTTACACCATGGCTGCTACTTAAATTATTCACATCTTCACTTAAGTTAAGCAGGGAAGCCTTTGTCTTTACCTGGCTGTTGTCGTGTCTTTGCCACGACTCTCTGCCGTCCAACATGTCACTCCACTATTCTTCAGTACATCCCTGTCCTCTCTCTTTTATTTCCCTGTTTGCAGTCTCTTCTCAGCACATCTGCAGTGTTATGGATAAACTCTTTAGTGATAGCTTGGTTAATGCAAGCTATCCCCATATAGTGTGTTTTGTTCCCTTCACTCTGCTTGGATGGATTGTTGGCTGGCCCTCCTGATGATGCTGTGTTTTCTGACTCTCAGCTGCAGACCTTCAACACTCCTGCACCCTGCAGGACAGTGGGGGAGCTGACCACTGGAGCGGCAATATCACAAGCACTGCATCAAATGTGAGAGCCCACACACAAGCACACACACACACAGATCTGACCCATTAATCATGATATCTGGCTACACTGCAGATACATTATTTATTTACAGCCATTCTGGTTTGGCTCATAATTCACATCGCATGCCTGCTACTTCAGTCAAGCACAACTGTTGGGTTAGTTTGTTAATTTCTTAAACACTTTATCTAAGAAAATGTTTAATAAGGACGGATGTAAGTATATATTTAAAAAGCTTAAATAAAGTCAAATTAATTGTTCTAATACCACACAAGAGTCCTGATTCCACATTACGTCATTAAACGGGTTAAGAAGGGTTAAATCTGGGGCAACTGGATTTTTTTCAGCCTGTAAAACCTCAGCAGCAACTGTTATTACTCACTGAAAATCAAACAACAGATTATTTTGAATTCATCGATCAACACCAGTTTTGGTTCTTATAAGTCTATCGGAGAGGAAGGAGATACCAAAGCCTCCTCCGACAGCTGAATGAAAGAACGGCACCGTTCTCTAAGAAATAAGGTTAAAAGTGAACTTGTAATTTATTGAGAAGAGTTAAATCTGGGGCAACTGGACTTGGTTTTAGATCCGTGAAGATGTTTCACCTTCATCCAAGAGGCTTCTTCTGTTGCTCCAGATTTAAAGATGACCTTTGCAGACTTCTGCAAGATTTATTATTATCAAGAAGAGATCTGACCTTGACCTACTTCCACTCTGTGTTTGTCTATATTTGTGTGCTGCAGAGACCCAGCCTGGTTCACCGATGGATGGCTCGGTCGTATCAAAACAGACGTTGAGGACAACTGGAGACTGAAGGTACAGACCTGTGTTGTCTTCCCCGTTCCCTCTCTGTCCTCTCTGACTTCTTTTCCCCGTGTGCTAAATCCTATGTTTGCTTCGACCCTGCCAAACTGAACCTCCTGCCTGCCCCATCCAGGGGTGCTGCTCCTGGCTTTGCCCTGCACCCTGACCCCACGCTCTGACTCCTCTGGTGAAATGTGTCCATGTATGTTTGTCCAGATAACATAAGGGGATCAAATGCATGCAGTTCTCTCTGCCTGTGACTCTGTTTATCTACGTTGGTGTTTAGATTTTTTTTTTCACAGTAGACATTTTAACATGTCACACTGGTTAATTATGGCTGAATTCCATTTAGCTGCTTCAGTTTAAAGGTCCTGGTATTGTGTATATGATAGAAAAGAGCCCTCGATAATGTTATTAACTTTTTCTGTGTGAAAATGTCTGCTGTGAAAAGGGCTTATTGTCACTTGTGTAAATTTTTTCAAATGTCTTTATTTTGTCATTGAATGAATGTAAATGATGTTGGTTGTTGTTGTTGTCGTTCTCTTGGTCCCCAGTTTGACTCTAAACTAAGTCCCTAATATTTTATAACCTTGTGTGTGTTCTCAGATAAACAACCTGAAGAAGATCCTTCAGATGGTGGTTGATTATTATAATGAGGTAGGCTGTGGCTGTATACACACTATTCTCCTTGTGTTTGCACAGTTGTCAGATGACTGGGAGAAGCACATGCTGTATGTGAGAGTTGTTTATTTTTATTAATTTCTTTTGGGAGTTGTAGTGTAGTGCGCTGTTTACGTAGCACAAAGTTCCAGGAGCCTAGTGTGCTAAATTTCTTATATTAACACATTTTATCCCTGAGTCCTCTTAGTTGTAGCAAAACTCTACGACCACAGATGTTTACATGTTGAGCTTTTAAGATCAGTGCAGTTTCACTCGCCTATTATCTCCATCTTAGGTCTTAGCTCAGGAAATCTCAGACTTCCCCTTGCCCGATCTGGCCTTGGCGGCAGAGCATTCAGACCCTGTGGAGCTCGGGAGGCTGCTACAACTTGTGTTAGGCTGTGCTGTCAGATGTGAGCGTAAACAAGGTATGTGGCTGCATGTTACAACCAATTTGTGTACACATATTAGACACAAGCAGATACTCAAATATCTACAGTATTCATGTGCTGTGCTGTTTGGATAGTAAGGGAATTGTTCTGTTGAAATCTAGTTAGGTTAAGCCTAACAATGATTAATTATTGCCGTGCCAAACCGCTGACAAAGGCAGAGCCCATCGGGCGGCCTGGCTCGAAAATCAATGACAGCTTTGTTACTTTTAGAAGTGGGACACAAATGCTGAAAATTAATAAGCGATTCAGTCAGTGAGTGTACAGTTCACGAATCTCTGTCCTTCTATCGCCAGAATACATTCAGATCATCATGACCTTGGAGGAGTCTGTGCAGCATGTTGTCATGACAGCCATCCAGGAGGTCAGTCCATCTTAATACCAAGTGTCTCCCTCACACCGATTTAGAGATACTAATCATATCCAGAAAAGCTTGGTTGAGCAGTTGCACCTTTTTGAGTAACTTTAACTCATGTCGCAGCAGTAGTTTTTGAGGGAGGGCAGAGGGCATGCTCGAAAAATAAATAGGTTGAGGTTTTGCAGATATTATGATGAGTCTGTTTAATCCATGAACCCATTTTTCCTCCTCAGCTCATGAGTAAAGACACCAAGGCCCCATTTGGAGCAGAACTGTCAGGGGACTTGGAACAGCAGGTCAGTATTACTACAGAGACTCCCTTAGACTTTTAGTGAAAAGTTTGTACTTTCTGAAATGTGAAGTGTGCAACACTAGATGTAGTTAGCATAATTTACACTCCTGACACCTGCCATTGAAACTGGATAAAAATAATCTCACAGTTGAAACCGTGAGTGTAGCTGTAAAGTGTAGCTCCATCTTGTCCTAGCACAGCTTGCAGTGCCATGAGATTGTTGGCTTGGAGCTCCTATAGTAATTCACACTGGCAAACTTCAGCTAACTAGTGACTGCTGTCAATCACAGACTTAATGGAAAATTTGGACAAAACAAAAAAACCAATGCAAGGTTGGTCACTTTTCTATTGACCCCGGATGCAGCAATGAATTTTATAGAGGCAAAAAGTTTTGTGCTATAAATCATCATAAGATTTAAAGTTGCTTATTTTGTAAATGGTAAATGCCCCTGTCACCTGTCCAACACAGTACCAGCTAAAATTAATAATACAATTTTAAAAGAGTCAATGGCAATCCCTTAAGAGGCGGTGATCGTTAAAGAGCGGCATTATGTTATGTGTTAGTTAATTCTGTTTTCCCTTCATGTGTTCAGCTGAAAAAAGCCCTCGAGGACCTCGCTGAACTTCTAACAGAGAAGGAAGCGTTAGCTCAACGCTGTCAAGAGCTGGACATACAGGTAAATGCAGAGCTTATACATGAGTATTTCTACAGAAAAAAGTACATTTACTTGATTCATTTCTAGCTGTCTAGCCTCACTGCCTTTTGTCTATTCCTATCCACACGTATGCCCGCGGTACAGTATAAACAGGAGTTGTGTAATTCTCTGTAATGCTTGGGTCTATTGTCTGGAGCTGCTGTGGCAGAAAGACTGCGGGCTCACAGTCTGGGCTGTGCTGGTCCCCACAGTGGCAACCAGCCCATGCTCTGCCACAGTTAGAAGGCCTCACTCAGCACTGCGCAGGCAGGCTAAGTTTAGCACAGGCACTGATCAACTGTTCAACTCCCGACAGATTGATTTGTTCTGTTTCCAGCCTTGCTCGTCTCTCGTCTCAGCGAGGTAAGTCCAACATGGCCGACCATTTGGCAAAACTAAACCAATCTAAACCGGCTGCTCAAACTCTAACTCAGCTAACAGAAGGCTCAAGACAAGTCATGCAGTGCGTGTTTTTAATATTTTATGGTATTGTTCCAGTAATTCACTCGGGAACATCAGCCTGTCGTAATAACCATTTTGTTGTCTTCTTTTAGTAAAAGCAACATCACATTATTTTGTAATGCTTCTTGGTCTGACTTGAAGGGTAGTTTAGAGGATAAGACAGTGGAGTTAAAGACAGGTCTGTAGGCAGTAATTCAATATTATCTTTCATAGACTTTCAGTTTAATCCTTGAGATTATCATATCTTGCTGTGATCTCAACAAAATTAGCTCCAGAAGTTTCTTTCTTTTACATGGGTGACACATTTTGTTTATTGTAATGGGACACGTGTATGTTTTACCTCCCAAATGTGTTTCCAATATGATATTGATTTTAACGCAGCCTTAGTTATGCATATAGTCTCCAGTGTTAGACATGATCCTACAGGTTGTTTTTATCTAGTTTTTAGACTTTTCATCTTGGACTAATTGTCCAATGTCCGGCAGAAAATGGGGAATTGTTGGGTGAGAATTAAAATTAACTAACCGTGTATTAACATGTTTGCTTAAAGTGCTCGTTGTCTGCGCCCTGCCTCCAGCATGGATTAACTTCACTGTTTGCTTTAACAGCTGGGAGTGGAAGAGAGTTATCTGTAATGGACGGGGTGTGTCTTCTGATGTTCAGATTGTGACTTTGCTGCTTTGCATGGAATTAATTGACCAAAGAGAGAGTTAACACATTCTCCCTGCTGACTTGACAATATGTTGTTGTTTTTTTGTATATTTAATTCTTCTTAAAATTTAAATCAATTGTGAGAGTGGGTCTAAACCTTATCGTGCCCGGACAGGTGGCTGGTCTTCAAGAGGAACGGAACAGCTTATTGGCTGAGAATGACGTCCTGACAGACCGAGCCAATCAACTGGACACATTCGATGACCCAAGCACACCCTCAGGGAGAAAACACAGCCAGTTGCAGCAGCAGTTCGAGACGCTGCAGGAGGAGAATTTCAGGTGTGTCACTTTCTGCGTAAATGTGCTCACCGTGGTTGTAGAAACCTGAACGATCATGCCTCTTTGCATCCTTTTTTAGGCTGGAGGCCGCTAAGGATGACTACCGGATCCACTGTGAAGAGTTGGAGAAGCAGCTGATTGAGGTTCAGCACCGTAATGACGAGCTCACCAGCCTCGCAGAAGAATCTCGAGCTCTCAAAGATGAACTAGACGTTTTGAGGTTTGTGTGTGTGTGGGCTGGTGCTCTGGTTGATTGGATTGAGTGTACTTTGAGTGCAAACCACAAAAATAAACCAAGTGATAGAAAAAAAAAAACCTAGACAGACAGTGGCTTTCTTTCTGCAAGGAACAGCATACAAACAGACAAACATCTTTTGTTGCCTCCTGATGAGAGGCGGAGGTGGAGAGGGAAGGCCAACTGATGATTATCAGCATGATTAGCTCCTCTTGTTTGGTTGAGGGTGTGCTAATCAGTAAAATTAGCTGTTTTGTTAGTCTGGAATAAAATCAGCATACAAATGTCTGTGCGCTGGCTCAGGTTGACTTCTTGCATGAGTAAAAAATAAAATAAAATAAAAAGAGATTAAAGCCTAAAGATCTTCTGTTATATCTAATATTGCTCTGTTCATGTTGTGCTCATACACTGTAGGAACTGCTCAGACCGAGTGGTGATGCTGGAGGCCTCAGTGGAAACGTACAAACGTAAACTGGAGAACCTGGGTGATCTGAAGAGGCAGATGAAGCTGCTGGAGGAGAATAATATGACTTACATGCAGAACACTGTTAGCTTGGAGGAGGAGCTGCGCAAGGCCAACGCTGCCCGCGCACAGCTTGAGACGTACAAGAGACAGGTGAGTGATATGCAAAGCACGGCTGGAAATTTTTAAAAAAGCAGATAGTAGTGATTATATTTAGTGGCATTCATTAGAAAAAGAATGTGTTAGATGTTGTTTTATCAGTCTACATTCGTTTTCATTTCATGCTGTCTGTCAGGTCCAGGAGCTACACAGGAAGTTGTCTGAGGAAACGAGGCGAGCGGACAACCTAGCCTTTGAGATGAAGAAGTTAGAGGAAAAGCACGAGACTGTGATGAAGGAGAAAGAGGTGCGACAAGCGTTTGAAAAGCATCAGAAGGTTTTTTTTTATTTTAAACTCTAGCTGTGGTAAACATCCTTCACTAACGTTTTGTCTGTTTAAAATCTCTTCCCCTCCACTAGAGGATCATTATCGAGAAAGAGTCTCTGAAGGAGATCAACGAGGAGCTGCGATGCACTCAGGCTCAACAGCACCAGCTCTTCCAAGCAGGTGTGTTATGTTATCATATCTGATAATAATGATATTGCTTAGCCACTTTGATATTACTAAAGTGAACATATCTTTTTTTTTTTTTTTTTTTTTTTTCATGTAGGGATGCTTCCTTCTGGCAGCCCCAGTCATGATAACCTGGCAGCTGAATTAATACCCATTGAGTACAGGTAATACCGCTTCTGACGGTGTGTTTACTTTCTGCTCCAGTTTGGTATGCGTGCATGCAAACACTGTCTTTGTGTGTGATTGTTCAGAGAAAAGTTCATCAGGCTGCAGCATGAGAACAAGATGCTGAGAGTGCAGCAGGAAGAGTTTGAGAGGGAGAAGATCGCTGCACTGCAGGCTCAGCTGGAGGAGGCACATAAGACACGCAGTGAACTGGACACCGAGAACAGGTTAACAGAGCTAAACTCTCTTTGTACTGCAGCATCAGATCGATGTGATGGAGCTTCTTTTCCTCCATAGTCAACAACTGCTCTGCTGTTGCTTTTTTTTTTTTTTTTTTTTCTTAGCTGTGTTATGTTGGATTGTGTCCAGTTCTTTTGTTTTCACCCTCTTCATCATGATCAATCCGCAGACTGAGTCGAGAGCGGGTCACTGAGCTGCAACAGCAGGTCGAGGACCTCCAGAAGGCTCTGCAGAGTCAGGCGGACAAACCTGATGATGTGAGTGTGCCAAGAGCACTGGCAGCAATACAGAGAAAATGTCCCACGCAGTTAATCTTATTAAGATGTTTAGACTTTGTGCTGGCATGGTATTATGAAAGGAAATCATGTTTGTTTACTTTTCTGATTCAGAGTTTTTTTATTTGTTTGTAGAAGCTTTAAAATTTTTATTTTTTACTTTTTTTCAGTCAAACCTGAAGCGGAAACTCGATGCACACATGTAAGTATGAACTGTGTGTCATTTCTTGGTCAGTTGAGACATGTAAAATGTAAAATGAACTGTGTTCTCCGGTTGAAGAAGGTAAAGAAACAGTATTTGTGTCCTCAGGGTCCAGCTCAACGAAGCTCAGGACGAAATCATGAAGAAGAAAGAGCTGCTGGAGGACCTTCAGCCTGACAACACTCAGAATTGTAAGTCTTACAGTCTGATTTTTGTCAGTATGACACAACCATTAACATAAAATACAACGGCACAATATGACCTCATAATTTCTTCCGTGTGCCTCTAAGCCTTGAAACTGGATGAGCTGATGGCTGCTCTGAAGAAGAAGGATGATGACATGAGGGCCATGGAAGAGAGGTACAAAATGTACCTGGAGAAAGCTCGCAATGTGAGTGATGAGAGTGTTCCTCTTTTTTTCTTTTGGTTTTTCAAAAATACAAAGTTGCGTCCAGTTTGATCTGACTTGTATTCCTTTCTTTTCCTGCTCGTAGGTGATCCGTGCGCTGGATCCAAAGCTAAATCCAGCCACCGCTGAGATCCAAGCTCTGAGGAACCAGTTAGCAGATCGGGACAAGCAGATTCTCAACCTGGAGGTAAATCTGCCTTTTTAAATCGCTCACCGTGTTTGAAAATGTTTTCAAACTTCACTCATATTTGGTCGATTTGCTTCTGTAGCGTCAATGTGAGCAAGCCAGACTGAGAGAGTATGAGGAGAAACTAATCGTCACAGCATGGTACAACAAGGTAAGATGAAATCACTACAAATTTACGTCCTGCCTTTCATGAAACCCAGCATATACTACAAATCTGTCTTTCTTCATCTTCAGAGTCTGAACTTTCAGAAGTTGGCGATTGAATCACGTCTCGGTGGCTGCACCTCGTCCATGGTGTCACCCGCTCAGTCTTTCTTGTCCCAGCAGCGGCAAGTCTCAAACGCCCCACGGCGGGCGCTTTCCATCAGCGTGCCTGCCACTACCTCCAAGTAGACCTTGTCGTAGAGCCAAATGTCTCACTTTTATTCAGTTAAGGGGGAAAAAAAATCAGTCCCTCCCACCAGTGAGCACTCAAGTGACCTTAAACACATCTGCTCTCAGCGCTTGGGGTGAGGGGGTCACAGATGAGCTGATTGGGATCAAAGCACTTACCAATCACAACCCACCTGAGGTTACAACCTACTGTCCCACAGGCTGACTTTTGCATAGAACATGAACCCACAACCTGTGTCAACCTCACTAGTTCGAGTAGCGCGCACTATCCCGACCATAGATTTAGAGAATGTTCCCCATCTGCCCTGTTTGCTTTACCAACTGCAGAATCAGCTGAATACTTCACTCTTTTATATCCTGTCATGTTGTGCACCTGATCAGGAATGAGACAAATTAAATGAATGCTTAATTATTCTATTCAAAATCATAGCCCATAATATATGTATGAACATATAATATATATATATACGAATGTGATTTTTTTTTTTTTTGAATGCTAAATGTAACTTCAGATGATTGTTGGTGTGTGGGAAATCTGTACCATCATACTATGCAGGTAAGGGGGAAATAATGTTATCATGAGGCAGACTGATGAAAAAACAAACTAAGAAAATGATTGCTATATTTGGTGCTGGCCACCAACTGCTTTTGAACGTCAAACATCAGTCACTACTTTTCTTTTTGTTTCTTTACTAAAATAACAACAAGCCCATCCTATAACAAGCTGTGAAAATCCTATAAATCATATTAAGTAAGATCAACCTCTGAGGTGCTGCAACAACAAATCCTACTCAAGATATCCAGGACTAGTGTATTTATCATGTATTTTCTATACTCCTAAAGTGTGATTTGACTTCCTTACTGGCAGCATACTCTAAAACTGACAGGCCTTTCTATTCACTGAATCTCGAAGCTAATTTAGTAGTGAGTAATCAAGTCTATTATCTATGAAGTTGTACAACTGTAATGTAAACATGATTTGAACACCAGCTTCTGATTCAAATGTCAGAACCAGGTTAAGCTTTCTTAAAGTATCTGCAAATTGTAACTGGAGAATTTTAAGTACTGTAGTCGATATTGTATTTAATCACGGACATGTTTTTCAGGCTGTTTTAGTGTCGGTGGAGGTTCAGAGTGAAGAGCGCTGTAAAGAGGTGTTTTCTTTGATATTGTGTGTTCTTGGCTGTCCAGCCGTATGGAGTCTTAAGTTAAGCTGCACTAGTTTCACAACATGAAATGGCTGTTTATTGCCTTGTCCCTCTGTACGTTTGCAATAACACTAAAGAGCTATTTTGTCATTTTGTTTTGCCATTTGTGATCAATAGATGTATGTCAAAGCGCTTTTACTTTCCTTTGCAGTGGATGATTCTTGTAGATTGCTGATTTAAAAGCTGTGTCATTTATATGAGAATAAGAAGTAGGATCAAACGTAAGCACAGCACAGAAACTACATGTGTAGTGTTATATGTTTGTCTGTAAACGAAGAAAAAAAGTGAGGAAGGCATTATGAATTTTCAGGAATTTAAGGAGTTAAACATTTTAAATCCTTTGGTCTTCTTGTGAATGAATAAATTCTTTTTCTAAAAGGTGTGTCTTACATTCGGTAGCATCAATCTCAGTTTGGATCCAAAGATAAAAAAACACGAAACCAAAGCATAAAATCAAGTTTAATTTGGCTGTCTTGGCTGACCCTCCTTTTCACATTGTGTGGAGGAAGGAAACAGTACCTGTGGAGGGGCAGGGGTGGTGGTTCCCATTTTCAAAATTGGAACCGGAAGGTGTGTGCGAATTATCGGTATCACAATGCTAAGTCTCCCCAAGAAAATGTATTCTAGGGTGCTGGAAAGGAGGCTTTGACCAGATGTCAAACCCCGGATTCTGGAGGAGCAATGCAGATTGCGTGGCTAAGTCCCGGCGACCAGGTACTCGCTTTTTTTTTTTTTTTTTGCAGATGATGTGGTTCTGTTGGCTTCATCAGATTGTGACCTTCAGCATGCACTGGGGAAATTTGGAATGTGAAGCAACCGGGATGAGAGTCAGTCTCCAAGTCTGAGGCCATAGTTATCAGTGAAACAGTGGAATACTTCTCATGATCTTGTTCACGAATGATGGAAAAATGATGCATGAGATGGACCAACCGGTTGGTGTGGCGTCTGCAGTAAACCACCACTGTGGGGAAGAGGGAGCTGAGCTGAAATGCAAAGCTCTCAGTTATCCTGGCCTATGTTCCAACCCTTACCTATGTTCATGAACATTGGGTAGTGACGGAAAGAATGAGATCCTCCATCTGGTGGCTGGGTGCAGCCTCAGAGGTAGAGTTAAGAGCTTGGACATCTGGATAGAGCTCGGAGTAGAGCCACTGCTACTTCATGTCGAAAGCAGCCAGGTGATGGGGTTCAGGCATCTGATTAGGATGACCCTGAGACAGATCCAGAGCCCGCTGGACCAACTGCATAACACATCTGGCTTGGGAACACCTTGGGAACCCCCAGGAGAGGCTTCAATACATCACTGTGGAACGGGACGTCTGAAATGCCCTGCTAAACCTGCTGCCACCAAATCTGACTCCGAATAAGCGGAAGGTAATGGATGAACCAGGTTTGAATAAATAATTGAATGACAAGTGTGTTGAAATGGTTTGTTAATGCTTCCTGTTTAATTATGGCTTATACATGAGTCATGACGTAGCTGATCATCAGTGTAAAGAAAACTTAACCAATACAGCTTGATTGTAAGTATAAAGAATTTACGTTAATGAAATCATCATAACTACAAGGACAAAGTCTTATGACAGTGTCATAAGACAAGATTTATTTTTTTATCACACAGACTTAAATGTAGAGAGAATAAACAGGTCCTCAGTACATGAGGCAATCATACAACAGAGAAAGGTTAACATTAAAGTAACTACAGCTTTCTCTCCTAAAGTGTCTTACTATGTCTTATCTGTTATTGGTTGGATATAAAATGATTCAGTGATCTGTTGCATGATTCAGCGAGCCTTAGCGTAAACCTTGAAGGGGTGTGGTACACGTGTAACTCCAGTAACTCCTTCTGTACTCAGCTCTACTCCATCAGGAACAGAAAAAGAGAACGTCTGTAGTAAACCGACCAAAAACAGGAACAGCTCCATCTTGGCGAGGCCTTCTCCAAGACACACACGTTTTCCTGAAGAGTCCACAAACACATAAACACATATTAGGTTTCAGAGCTCAGGATTAAATTTTTTTTTTTTTTTAACTTCAGCTTCTGCCTTATGATTGAGGTGAATGTGGTTTACCTGCAGAGAAAGGCAGGAGAGCTTCTCTCTTCACAAACTTCCCCTCAGCATCTAAAAAGTGTCCTGGGTTGAAGCTGTCTGGAGTCTCCCATTCAGTCTTGTCGTACAGCACAGAGGTCAGGTTGGGCAACAAAGTAGTACCCTAAAATTCAAGATCTGTAGGTTAACACCAAGCATTGCTGCAACAACAACACTTTTTCATTCCTTACATTTTCAAGAGGTAATCCTGTCAAGACTTAAAAATAACTGTATATTAAATTCACCTTAGGTATGAAGTAACCGCTCAGTGTCGTGTCCTTGGCAGCCACTCTGAGTCCATTGAGAGGAACAATGTTTCCCACCGATGAACTCTAGGATGTTGTCGAAGTGGCTGAATATTTTGTTGTGAGGACCTGGCAAGTGCTTCATCACATTAGGGAACGACTCATACAGCTACTCGGAAGAAAACAGTAGATGAGAGTAAAATTCATTAATTTATCTTTCCCCTTTTGTACCTCGCAGTCAGTTTCTGAGGGTACCCACCAGAATGCTGTCGCTCTGATAATGATTGAACTAAATGGATATCATTAACTCACCAGTCCCCATACAGAGCCCTGCAGAGAAAAAATTTCAGACAGACACTTCAGCATGATCTGGTATTTGTGGTCGCTGTAGTCAAACCGTTTTCCCATCACCAGCTGGCAAATAATGTTGGACACAGCGTTGTTGAAGAGGCCTGCTGGGTTAAATGGTTCACCTGGAGGAGGAGTCTACTGTTTAGACAATTGTTGAAGAGCTACTGATTATGAGCTTTTGTACTCATTGTGAACCACCTTTCTCCTTCTCCATCTCCTCCTGCAGGTGTCGGATCTCTTCACAGATACTCTACTCCAGAGTGCTTTTGCCCAGACCAAAGCTACGTAAGGCAGACAAGGCAAAGCGTCGCTGTTTCTTCCATGTTTCACCATTGCTGTTGAACAAACCACCTGGACACAAGCATGCAGGGAAAATTGGATTAATGGTTCAGGGAAACTGATTTCTGCACAGCATGAGACAATAGAAAGAGAGATTTGTACACCTGAGCCTCCTGAGTAACATCTATCCATGAGTGCATCGTACGGTCGATCTACAAAGTTTTCTGCTTGTGTGATGATGGCTTCCTTCACCATCTTGTATCCAGATGCAAACACCATCTTTTCACCGCCAAAGCGAACGCTGAACACATTCCCATAGACATCAGCCAGCTGAGGACAGTACAACCAGTTACAGCATCATTTGAACTCTTCAAAAACAAAACTTAAGCTGATACATGCTTAGAGGTCAGATTTGTATTTGTATTCAGAATTTAACCACCAGATGTCAGTATCTACCCTTATTTTCTATATAAAAAATCAGATCCATGAACTTAATTAATAAAAATAAAATAAATTATAGAAATAGAAATAGAAAATTATACTTTGTATATTTCATTGTTTACTATCCAGATATAAATTATGCAAGGATCTTAAGCTGATTGAAAATTAAATGAAGCAAATTGTTTTTAAAGTTTTAATGTAATATAGTGGCTCAATAAAATTCACACTTAAAAATGAAAATCCGCACAGCAAAACTGTTTTAACTATCTTCATCTATAAAACATAACTTAATAAAAGCCAAGCAATCATTATCATTTTAAATCTTTAAACTCACCAGCTCTGTGAACCCACCTGTGTATTGAACTTTACCTTAGTAAAATAAATGTGTGGATGTTTCATGTCCATACTGAAGAAACTCCCCACAAAAGGAAAAGGGAACGGTCCTGGAGGAAAGTTTGGAGGATTCCTGTTTTTGAAGAAGTCAGCTAGTAAGATGAAAATAAAAATAAACAGAAAGAGCCCCTTGAGTTCAAAACTCAGCAAAAAGTTATAAAGCCACATCGTTAGAGAGTTAAACCAGCAGCAGAAGGAAGGTCTGAGCTCTTCTTCTTCCTCACTTGAAGCTCCAGTTTATGCTTAATCGAACCCTGGTTAGTGTGGTCCACACACTCAAATTACAGGACCAACGACTGAAAAAAGAAAACACATCAGTAATTGAGTCTGTACAAAGTTGTGTGTGTTTTTACCAGCTACAGACACACCTACTTTCCCTTTGACAGACAAGACCTCTGTCATAGGATAAAACCTGAAGTAATAACATGGTCCCTGACTAACAAAATGTTTTTCAACAAATCTGAATATTAAAATATTATGGCAATCATACATGAAAAATGACAATTTCTGCTCAGCAATATAACGCACACACTTCATGTGAAACCTTTACTGTCTTTCAGTGAGCTGACTGACTATCATAAAGTCAACAAAGTGCCATGGGAATAGAAGGTTTCTAATTAATCCATTGTGCCACTCCATATAAATAACAATCTGAAGAAGAGGATTTAGTCTCTTAGAAAATAAATGCAAGTCATATGTTATAATCTTTTGTATCTTTTGCAACACAGAGAAAAAATGTAGCATCATGATCATTGGCTAGAAAAGCTTATTGTTCATGTGTGATTGCCATAATATTCCATATTATTTTATATATTATTATTATGTTTTGGTAAAATACATTTGTTGAAAAACATTTAGTTAATCAGGCACTTCAGGTTTTATCCTTTATGCAAGATGCTATTTGGGGGCCCCTGTTTTAACAAACTCTGATGATCTGAGGCAATGCAACAGTCTGTTACATTTTAAGAGGAAAACAGGCTAGAGTACATTAATAAATGCAACAAATGCAGCATGTTCCTGAAAAATGTTTATGGTAAACTTTGAAAACTTTGGATCTGTTTATGTGATTATAGTATGTAAATCCACAGGGCTCATGTTTGAGGCCACTGCACAAGATCTATAGCATGCAAGTGCCAACACACCACACTAACCAGACTTAGATCAAGCATAAACTGGAGTTTCAAGTGAGGAAGAAGAAGAGCTCAGACCTTCCTTCTCCTGCTGGTTTAACTCTCTGTGTCTCTCTATCTCTATCACAGGTCCCACTGCTACTGTAATCATTTTATCATTCATTGTTATTGTACAATATGTCTCTGTTGATTTGTTCTGTACACGTGACATCTATTGCACGTCACGTTTATGTTTGGGTCAGTGTTTAGCTTATTTTCTCCCTGCGTTTTGTTAACGGAGGGCTGTTCCCACTCTCACACATAGATCATTATGTCTACATAAGCTATGAGTCATCTGAGTGCCAGCCCATCGCTACGTAGAAACTGATGATGGAGCAAGCAAACCTTCTCAGTCCCTTGCTTTGCTCCTCTGCATCACAATGTGGCTGTGTGATTTGGGTCTGTGGCTTGATCTGAGGGGATTGCCGCTTTTTATTTTTGCCATTCTCCTCGTAGTGTGTTTTCTGAACAAAAAAGATCCACCTAACTTTCCACCAGGACCTCCAGCTCTTCCTCTTTTAGGAAACGTCTTCAGCATTGAATCTAAACAGCCTCACATTTACCTAACCAAGGTAAGATAACAGGATTATATTTTTCTGTTATGCAGTGGTGTTTTTGTGATTCTGAAAACTTGAGCTACTTGGTTATAACTCTCTTCTTTAGCATACAGTAGAAACAGGTCTTCAAATGAAGGGGCATTTAAAGAATTCATATATTAAAATGTTTATGGTAGAAAACAATGCTGTAAACCTGCTGATAGTGAGTCCCTGTGTCACAGAAATGATTGTTCTAAAATATGCATCTTCTCAGAGTCACATGCCAGACAACAGGCCACTTATTCTCTGCTCCTGCATCTGCAGCTAGCTGATGTTTATGGGAATGTGTTCTGCATACGTCTGGGAAGACACAAAACAGTGTTTGTGTCTGGATGGAAGATGGTGAAGGAAGCCATAGTGACACAAGCCGACAACTTTGTGGATCGGCCTTACAGCCCCATGGTGACCAGGATATATTCAGGGAACTCAGGTGAATCACACAAACACAGAGTACATCAGTGTTAAAGTTATCAACCTGCCTCCTGATCCTTCCCTGAGTAAAGTTGCATGATTTCTCTCTGTCTCAGCTGGGCTTTTCTTCAGTAATGGCAACGTCTGGAGGAGGCAGCGGCGTTTTGCCATGACCATGTTACGTACATTTGGTCTGGCCAAGAGCTCCTTGGAGCAGAGCATCTGCGAAGAGAGTCATCATCTGCAGGAGGCAATGGAGAAGGAGAAAGGTTTGCAAAAACAATGAGACGGAAAAGTGTTATTGTATAAATGTAATCAAATGAAAAGGAAAAATACAAACATAATGTGACTGAAGTTCACTTCTTCTGTTCAGGTGAGCCGTTTGACCCTGTGCCACTCCTAAACAATGCTGTGTCCAACATCATCTGCCAGATAGTGTTTGGGAGACGGTTTGACTACAGTGACCAGAATTTCCAGAGCATGCTAGAGAATCTGACTGAGATGGCTTATCTGGAAGGCTCCATATGGGCTCTAGTAAGATCCAATTTCACATGGCTATACCCATTCATAAAATGGACCATCAGGACCATCATGTTGACTTAATGATTTCTTGATACACATGCTAAAAAGCCAACAGGTGAACACTGCGAGCTAAAGTGACATCCTCACACTACTGAATAAATGCCCTGTTTTCTCTCCAAACAGCTTTATGATGCGTTCCCAGCACTGATGAAACTCCTGCCGGGGCCTCACAATGGCATCTTCAGCAGCGCCAACTCTTTGGAGGCTTCGATCAGGAGAGAGATAGAGAGGCACAAGTTGGATCTGGACCCCAGTAACCCACGAGATTATATTGACACCTTCCTAATGGAGGCGAAAGTATGGTGCTCACAAAAAGCCAATCAATATATATAGTATGAAAACCAGAAACTAACCTTTTTGCTGTATGTTTGTCCCTCTGCTCGGCCCGACAGAAGAACAGGAACAGTCAGTTGGGTTTTGAAGATGGCAACCTGGTTCTCTGTTGTCTGGATCTGTTCCTAGCTGGTAGTGAAACCACGTCAAAGACCCTGCAGTGGGGCCTCATCTACCTCATCAAAAACCCTCATATCCAGGGTGGGTGTTCAGATAGGACTCCCACAGTAGCAGCACAGGATTTATTTTGAAAGATACCAGAGAAAGAAGATCAAATAATTAATGGATAAGTGAAAAATCTGTTATTTCACCTCCTAGACAAAGTCCAGACAGAGATAGAACGAGTGATCGGACAGACCCGACAACCAACTATGGCTGACAAACCCAACCTGCCCTACACGGACGCTGTTATCCATGAGATCCAGAGGATGGGAAACATTGTTCCTCTCAATGGACTCAGAATGGCCGCCAAGGACACAATGCTGGGTGGTTACTTCATACCCAAGGTGCACTGAGTATCCAGTCTTAACAGAATTATCTCATGAAAATGTTAAAGGAATGAAAAAGTGTGTTGTTACAGCAATGCTTGGTGTTATTTTAGGGTATGTACCTAAAGTGCATCTACTTTTAGCACGCAGCACCTAGGCAGTTAAAACTGACAATAATCTGGGTGTTTGCAAAAAGTCTTGGCCTCACTGCTTTGCTGGTTAGGCGCCTTGTTGTTGTGAAACAGAGGAATCCTCTAAATTCAAAGACTGGATCAAGGAGGCACTGAAGCCCCTAAAAAAACCTTTCATACAATCTGGAAGCCTTGACACAGAGTTTTTCAGTATATGTTAAACATTATAAACAAACCTTGACAAGGTGTGGCTGTACTATGACTGTATCTTTTTTTATTCTTTTGTATAAAAATATTAAATTGCTGCCTCTTTGTGTGCAGGGAACCACTGTGATGCCCAACCTGACTTCTGTGCTATTTGACAAGAATGAATGGGAAACACCTGACACATTTAACCCTGAACACTTCCTAGATGCTGAAGGAAAGTTTGTGAGGAGGGATGCATTTTTACCTTTCTCTGCAGGTAACTCTCACATTTAACTGATACTTATATATATATATTTACTTATATAATCATTAAGGATGCAGAAAGTTTGTACTTGTTGCCAAACAATGGGTGTAAAATAAAATATTTTCAATGCACTTTATGCTCTTTGTTTCAGGAAAGCGCGCTTGTCTGGGTGAAGGCCTGGCGAGAATGGAGCTGTTCCTGTTTTTCGTCAGTTTGTTTCAGAAATTTCATTTTTCCACTCTGGATGGAGTAGAGCTGAGTGCAGAAGGAATCACTGGAGCTACACGCACACCGTACCCATTTAAGATCTATGCCAAAGCTCGTTGACCTTGCAATTATACGTATAAAAATAGACAAACACATTGCTGCAACTGCGGCTAGTTTTTCTGTCAATACCAGTTTTCAAGCAGCGCAGTAGAGACATCGTTCAACAATATGTCTGTCTGTTGATGATGGTGGCACAAGGAAATGTTTTATAGTAGAGGTAATGAAGGGGAACTATAGCATGCTCTTTGTTTTGCCACAACACATAATGTGCTACTCATAATACGAGCATAATACGCAAGCAGCTGCAGCTAAACTCTTTCCTGCTGTTGCTTTCCCACTATATGATTTCAGTTGGACTATAATGTGACAGATTTCATTCTTCTCTTTTGTTGCCTACAGTTTGTATGATTGGATCTATCCTGATAGGGTTGATCTGTAAATAGATGCTTGTGACATGTGAGATGCGCTGATGATGTAAAATCACCTGAAAATAAATGATTTGAAGACTGTTTTAAATTAAACTTGATGATTTTATGCTTTGGTTTTGTGTTTTTCATCTTTGGGCCCAAACTGAGAATGACACTAACATATAACACTAGACATGTAGTTTCTATCCACTGCAAAGGAAAATAAAAGTGCTTTGACATACATCATCGATCACACATGGCAAAACCGAATGACAAAATGCCTCTTTAGTGTTATTGCAAGGAAATAAACAGCCATTTAATGCTGTGAAACTAGTGCAGCTTAACTTAACCCTCATGCGTCATTTTGATTAGTGCATATGGCACAATTTTTTGTAACAAATTATCTCTCTTGACAAATTTTGGAATTCATATTTAAATTTTTCTAATACATCAATATAGCCCATCAGGCCTGGGAACCTCTCGGGATCCCCAAGGAGAAGCTATAATGCATTGCTGTGAGAGGGACGTCTGCGACACCCTGCTAAACCTGCGGCCACTGTGACCCGACCCCTTATAAGCGAAAGGAAAAGAACAAACTAGGTTTAAATAAATCAGTAAATCATTTATTAACAAATATGTTGAAATGGTTTGGTAATGATTCCAGTAAAGTAATGGCTTATACATGACATAACTGATCATCAGTGTAAAGAAAACTTAACTAATACGGCTTGATTATAATTTTAAAGAATTTATGTTTATTAAATCTTCTATACACGTTGTCATTAATAACTACAAGGACAAAGTCTTAATAACAGTGCTATTAATACAAGATTTTTTTTTATTTTTTATCACACATAATGAAATGTATAAACTGGTCCTCAGTTCATGGATATAAAATGATTCAGTGATCTGTTGCATGATTCAGCAAGCCTTAGCATAAACCTTGAAGGGGTGTGGTACACGTGTAACTCCAGTAACTCCTTCTGTACTCAGCTCTACTCCATCAGGAACAGAAAAAGAGAACTTCTGTAGCAAACCGACCAAAAACAGGAACAGCTCCATCTTGGCGAGGCCTTCTCCGAGACACACACGTTTCCCTGAAGAGTCCACAAACACATAAACACATATTAGGTTTCAGGGCTTTTTATATGTACATATATATATATATATATATATATGTATGTATATCAGATCATGCCTTATGATTGAGGTGAATGTGGTTTACCTGCAGAGAAAGGCAGGAGAGCTTCTCTCTTTACAAACTTTCCCTCAGCATCTAAAAAGTGTCCTGGGTTGAAGCTGTCTGGAGTCTCCCATTCAGTCTTGTCAAACATCACAGAGGTCAGGTTGGGCAACAAAGTAGTACCCTGAAATTCAAGATCTGTAGGTTAACACCAAGCATTGCTGCAACAACAACACTTTTTCATTTCTTTAAAGAGATAATCCTTACTTACAATACTTAACAATAACTGTATACCAAATTCACCTTAGGTATGAAGTAACCGCCCAGTGTCGTGTCCTTGGCAGCCATTCTGAGTCCATTGAGAGGAACAATGTTTCCCATCCTCTGGATCTCATGGATAACAGCATCAGTGTAGGGAAGCTTGGGTCTGTCTGCCATACTGGGCAGGCGGGCCTGTCCGATCACTCTGTCTATCTCTGCATGGACCTTGTCTGGAAATACAGGAAATTGAAGGAAAGGATATTAAGAAAGGGTTTATTTTAAAGCACCACTGTGCCCCTAGAATGTCACCTACCCTGGATATCAGGGTATTTGATGAGGTAAACCAAAGCCCACAGCAAAGTGGTGGAGGTTGTTTCTGTTCCAGCCAAGAACATATCCGTAGAGCACATAGCCAGATTGGTCTCAGTGAAGCCCAGGTCAGACTCTTTGTGCTATTCAGAAATGCAGAGAGGATACAGTATTGAATGGTGGGTAAATTAACAGGAAGTGTTGCACAGTGCAGTGTGTGCAATGCTGTTATCTACATACATTCTCCATTTCAATGATGAAAGTGTCAATGTAGTCCCGGGGATTGTTGCGGTCCAGGTTCTTCTTGTGAGTCTTGACTTCCTCACCGATGAACTCTAGGATGCTGTCGAAGTGGCTGAACATTTTGTTGTGAGGACCTGGCAAGTGCTTCATCACATTAGGGAACGACTCATACAGCTACTCGGAAGAAAGCAGTAGATGAGAGTAACATTCATTAATTTATCTTTTACTTTTTGTGCCTCTCAGTTGGTCACTGAGAACCAGAATGCTGTCGCTCTGATAATGATTGAACTAAATGGATATCATTAACTCACCAGTCCCCATACAGAGCCCTCCAGAGAAAGTGTTTCAGACAGACACTTCAGCATGATCTGGAATTTGTGGTCGCTGTAGTCAAACCGTTTTCCCATCACTAGCTGGCAAATAATGTTGGACACAGCGTTGTTGAAGAGGCCTGCTGGGTTAAATGGTTCACCTGGAAGAGAGGAGTCTACTGTTTAGGTAATTGTTGAAGAGCTACTGATTATGAGCTTTTGTACTCATTGTGAACCACCTTTCTCCTTCTCCATCTCCTCCTGCAGGTGTCGGATCTCCTCACAGATATTCTGCTCCAGAGTGCTTTTGCCCAGACCAAAGCTACGTAAGGCAGACAAGGCAAAGCGTCGCTGTTTCTTCCATGTTTCACCATTGCTGTTGAACAAACCACCTGGACACAAGCATGCAGGGAAAATTGGATTAATAGTTCAGGGAAACTGATTTCTGCACAGCATGAGACAATAGAAAGAGAGATTTGTACACCTGAGCCTCCTGAGTATATTCTATCCACTAGTGGATTGTATGGTCGATCTACAAAGTTTTCTGCTTGTGTGATGATGGCTTCCTTCACCATCTTGTATCCAGACGCAAACACCGTCTTTTCACCGCCAAGGCGAACGCTGAACACATTCCCATAGACGTCAGCCAGCTGAGGACAATACAACCAGGAACAAACACAGTAAGTTACTGCATCAACATTAACATTGTTCAAAAACAAAAGCTCTGTGTGCTTAGAGTTCAGATTTATATTTGTATTTACAATTTGACCACCAGATGTCAGTATCTACCAGATGTTTCTACACAATAATTCAAATGCATATTTCCCAAAGTCTGTAACTTGAAAAGTTATTGTACATTCTTGATTGATCTAGTTTTAATGTATTATAATGTCTCAATAAAATTCAGATTTAAAAATTAAATCTATATATAACTGAATGGAGAGAAAGGGTAAAAAATGTGTTCATCATGGAGAAAATCACAGCAAGGTTACAGTTAAAATCAGACAGGTTTGTTTAAAGATGGTTACCAGTAATACAGACAATGTCAGAACTTTAGTCGCCTCTTTTTTTAATTTAATTTTATTAATTTTTTTATTAATTCAATTTTTAGTTGTATTTTTACACTTACTGCAGTACAATTGAAAATAAATGTTTGTGCTCAATGCTACATGTTGCTCATGTTCCCTCCTTTTAAGAAGGAGGGAGAAATATTTTAAGATAGGATGTGAGGACATGATTATATGTAACTGCAATAGTGTCTCCTAATGTGTGTACCTAATGTATGTTACATGTATGTATGAGTGTATGTTTGTCATTTCGTATGCAATAAAAACGTAAGTTAAAAAAAAAAATTAAATATGCACAGCAAAAATAAAACACTTTCAAACGGTTTTAACATCTATAAAACATAACAACAAAAGCCAAGCAATCATTATTTTTAATCTTTGACCCTTGAAGCTCACAAGCTCTGTGAATCCACCTGTGTATTGAACTTTACCTTAGTAAAATAAATGTGTGGATGTTTCATGTCCATACTGAAGAAACTCCCCACAAAAGGAAGAGGGAACGGTCCTGGAGGAAAATTTGGAGGATTCCTGTTTTTGAAGAAGTCAGCTAGTAAGATGAAAATAAAAATAAACAGAAAGAGCCCCTTGAGGTCAAAACTCAGCAAAAAGTTATAAAGCCACATTGTTAGAGAGTAGAAGGAAGGTCTGAGCTCTTCTTCTTCCTCACTTGAAACTCCAGTTTGTGCTTGATCTAACCCTTTTGTGTTCTAAGCACTCAAATTACAGGACCGACGAGTGAAAAAAATAAACAGATCAGTAATTGTGAGTCTGTACAAAGGTGTGTGTGAGACAGTGTTTTTACATAACCAGCTACAGACACACCTACTTTCCCTCTGACAAACAAGACCTCTGATAAAACCTGAAGTAATAACACGGTGCCTGTTTAAGAAAAGGTTTAATCTGAATATGGAAATATTATGGCAATCACACATGAGCAATCACAGTCTCAGCTCAGCACCATAACGCACACTACGTGCAAAACCTCCACTGTCTTGTGTGACCTGATTGACTTTGATTAAGTCAGCAGTACAAAGTGCAGTGGGGAAAGAAGGTTTGTAATTAATCGAATGTGCCACTGCATATAAATAACAATCAGAAGAAGATAATTTAGTCTCAGAGAGAAATGTAAGTCGTATGTTATAATGTATCTTTTGCTACACAGAGAAGAAATGCAGCATGTTGAATACAGGGCATTATGGGTTCAGATACACAATTCTTAATACTTTTCAAACACTGACTGAAACTCACTGCCACTGTCTTCATGTTCTCACCTCTTCAATTTTCCTAAATTAATTTATGTATTAATTAAAATAAGATTTCCAAAGGCAATTTTCAAACTGTCAGTGCAAAGAAGTAACAATTTATGCATCCTTTATGGCATGGTGTGAAAAAGTTGTCATTGCATTGCTTTTCATTTATTTACTAAGTGCCTGGACCGCCCTCTACCGACAATCTATGCTTAGCAGGAATTAAATAACCACACAGTAAGCGACCTAATAACAGGAAGTTACAGGTAAGCTACAAAGTAATTAGATTATGCTTTTGAGACCTTAGCTTTCACTGCCTGTGCAGCATTGCTCTGTATGGGAACGCCAACCAGCTCAGGCTCCCTCTCAGCTCAGTCAAGGAGGAGTTCATTGTAGCTCTAGCAAGGCAATATCTACAGTACACCGGTTCAAGAGACAGCAAAGTGAAAAGCTGAAATGGTTTCTTAATGATTCCAGTTAAGTAATGGCTTACACGTGTCATAACTGATCATCAGTGTAAAGAAAACTTAACCAATACAGCTTGATTGTATTAAAAAGTCTTAATAACAGTGTCATTAATGCAAGATTTTTTTATTACACAGACTTAAATGTAGAGACAGGTCCTCAGTACATGAGGCAATCATACAACAGAGAAAGGTTAACATTAAAGTAACTACAGCTTTCTCTCCTAAAGTGTCTTACTATGTCTTATCCGTTATTGGTTGGATATAAAATGATTCAGTGATCTGTTGCATAATTCAGCGAGCCTTAGCGTAAACCTTGAAGGGGTGTGGTACACGTGTAACTCCAGTAACTCCTTCTGTACTCAGCTCTACTCCATCAGGAACAGAAAAAGAGAACTTCTGTAGTAAACCGACCAAAAACAGGAACAGCTCCATCTTGGCGAGGCCTTCTCCAAGACACACACGTTTTCCTGAAGAGTCCACAAACACATAAACACATTTTAGGTTTCAGAGCTCAGGATAAAACTTATATTCTGTTTCAGGTTATGATTGAGGTGAATGTGGTTTACCCGCAGAGAAAGGCAGGAGAGCTTCTCTCTTTACAAACTTCCCCTCAGCATCTAAAAAGTGTCCTGGGTTGAAGCTGTCTGGAGTCTCCCATTCAGTCTTGTCGAACAGCACAGAGGTCAGGTTGGGCAACAAAGTAGTACCCTGAAATTCAAGATCTGTAGGTTAACACTGCTGCAACAACAACACTTTTGTCATTCCTTATAAATCTTTGTGATAAAACTGTTAAGACTTAAAAATAACTAGATACTAAATTCACCTTGGGTATGAAGTAACCGCCCAGTGTCGTGTCCTTGGCAGCCACTCTGAGTCCATTGAGAGGAACAATGTTTCCCATCCTCTGGATCTCATGGATAACAGCATCAGTGTAGGGAAGGTTGGGTCTGTCTGCCATACTGGGCAGGCGGGCCTGTCCGATCACTCTGTCTATCTCTGCCTGGACCTTGTCTGGAAATACAGGAAAGGGCAAATGCATTACTCAATGGTTTAGTTTAAAGCACCACTTTTCCCCTTGCATGGCTGTAGACTTCTTTAGCATTGTTTCCTTGTTGTTTCACAGTTAACTCAGTGTTGGACCTAGAATGTCACCTACCCTGGATATCAGGGTATTTGATGAGGTAAACCAAAGCCCACAGCAAAGTGGTGGAGGTTGTTTCCGATCCAGCGAAGAACATATCCGTAGAGCACATAGCCAGATTGGTCTCAGTGAAACCCAGGTCAGACTCTTTGTGCTATTCAGAAATGCAGAGAGGATACAGTATTGAATGGTGGGTCAAGTAACAGGAAGTGCTGCACAGTGCAGTGTGTGCAATGCAGTTATCTACATACATTCTCCATTTCAGTGATGAAAGTGTCGATGTAGTCCTGGGGATTGTTGCGGTCCAGGTTCTTCTTGTGACTCTTGACTTCCTCACCGATGAACTCTAGGATGTTGTCGAGGTGGCTGAACATTTTGTTGTGAGGACCTGGCAAGTGCTTCATCACATTAGGGAACGACTCATACAGCTACTTGGAAGAAAACAGTGGATGAGAGTAAAATTCATTAATTTATCTTTCCCCTTTTGTACCTCTCAGTCGGTTTGTGAGGGTTGACTCCCAGGAACCCACCAGAATGCTGTCGCTAATGATTGAACTAAATGCATATTATTCACTTACCCGACCCCATACAGAGCCCTCCAGAGAAAGTGTTTCAGACAGATACTTCAGCATGATCTGGAATTTGTGGTCACTGTAGTCAAACCGTTTTCCCATCACTAGTTGGCAAATGATGTTGGACACAGCGTTGTTGAAGAGGCCTGCTGGGTTGAATGGTTCACCTGGAGGAGAGGAGTCTACTGTTTAGACAATTATTGAAGAGCTACTGATTATGAGCTTTTGTACTCATTGTGTACCACCTTTCTCCTTCTCCATCTCCTCCTGCAGGTGTCGGATCTCTTCACAGATATTTTGCTCTAGTTTGTTTTTGCCCAGACCAAAGCTACGTAAGGCAGACAAGGCAAAGCGTCGCTGTCTCTTCCATGTTTCACCATTACTCATAAACAGACCACCTAAACACATGCATGCAGGGAAAATTGGATTAGTTCAGGGGAATTAATTTTGGTACAGCATGAGACAAAAAAGAGAGGCACCTGAGGTTCCTGAGTAAAATCTTTCAATGATTGCATTGTGTGGTCGATCTACAAAGTTTTCTGCTTGTGTGATGATGGCTTCCTTCACCATCTTGTACCCAGACACAAACACCATCTTTTCACGGCCGAGGCGAACACTGAACACGTTCCCATAGACGTCAGCCAGCTGAGGACAGTACAACCAGGAACAAACACAACAAGTTACTGCAAGTTCAATACCTCCTTTATTTTCTATATAGTAAGTCAAATGCATATTTCCCAAAGTTTGTGAACTTGAGCTTGGCCCATATGTCCAAGGTCAAATATCTCATACTACCCAGATGTATGAGAGGTGAGGCTTCACATGTCCACATGTTTTGGACATGTCCCAGCCAGTAAAAATACTGTAGGGACATTTTCTAAACCTCATACCTCATTCTTAATTTTGAAGAGCCCAACCCATTAGTTGCCCATTTTGGTGCTACTAAAGAGGATGACATACACCGAACTCCTACAAAACTCCAGCCACACATTGTCCTTCCCCTTTCTTTTGTGTACGCGTGCAATAAAAATGTTTTATATGTTTCATGTGTATATTTAATAAACATTTGTCTATACGTGATTTAAATTCAATAAAAGAAACCTAATGAAAGCCTTCAGCAGTCATTATCAAACCACCTGTGTATTAAACTTTACCTTAGTAAAATAAATGTGTGGATGTTTCTTGTCCACATTGAAGAAATTCCCCACAAGGGGAAGAGGGAACGGTCCTGGAGGAAAATTTAGAGGATTCCTGTTTTTGAAAAAATCAGCTATTAAGATGAAAATAAAAATAAACAGAAAGAGCCCCTTGAGGTCAAAACTCAGCAAAAAGTTATAAAGCCACATTGTTAGAGAGTAGAAGGAAGGTCTGAGCTCTTCTTCTTCCTCACTTGAAACTCCAGTTTATGCTTGATCTAACCCTGGTTAGTGTGGTCCACACATTTGACGAATATTAAAAGCTCAGCGACAAAGGTCTGTACAAAGGTGACGCCTACTTTTCTCTTGACAAACAAGACCTATGTCATGTGATGAAACCTGAATTCATACCATCGTACCTGATTATCAAAATGTTTTTCAACAACAAATTTAAAATTTTCAACAAATCTGAATATAGAAATATTATGGCAATCACACATTACAATCTCAGCTCAGCAATATAACGCACACTACATGCAAAACCTTCACTGTTTTTAAGTGACCAATTAGATTTGATTGTGATGTAACAGGAGGTCAACAGTCCAAAGTGTGTTAGGCATAAAAGGCATATAATAACCCATTGTGCAAGGCGGATTTCAACTTCAGGTGCAACAATTTTGATTGCACACACCAATGCAAGTGTTTGGAGTGTTTTGTTTATAGTCTGCTTATCTGTTGAAAATATGAAAATACAATTCAGTTTACTTCAGGAGGGCTGTGCATTTACTGAAGGCCCTCTGCTGACCGTTCTGTGCTTAGCAGGAATTAAATAATATTAAATAACTACACAGTAAGCCACTTAATAACAGAATGATACAGGTGAGTGACAAAGTAATTACATTATGTTTTTGAGACTCTAGCTTTCTATGAATTCAAAAATTTTAAGGTTGGGATAATATTTCTGTGTCTTTTCAAACACCCAGTGTCACATATGCAAAAGTAGGGGAGTTATTAATGAATAGCTCAAGTTTTCAGTGAACTTTCAGAAAAACGAAAACATAACTGCATGACATCAAAAATTGTCAGACATGTTTAATACCAAATGACAATAAACATATTGCCAAAAAAACTACAAATTTACAGATGATTTGTTACTTCCAGTGGCTTGCAAATCATCAGCCGTGAAAGTTATGTTGTATTTTTATCAGTGATTTAAACCAGTTTTGACTTTGCTCTCATTTTGGTTGTACAAGGACCAGATGGCTCGTTGCAATGGCTCCGGTACGCCATACTTCCTCTGTGCCCCACACAGGAGCCCTCGGGGGATAAGGACGTCAGCTTTTTCCAAGACCATAAAGAACATGTAGACTGGATGGTCAAACTCCCATGACCCACCAGCACCCCTGTGAGGGTAAAAAGCTGGTCCACTGTTGGTTCTCTGCCAAAAAATGGTGGCATCCATTACAACATCCAGGACGTTGTAATGGACCACTGGCGCCTTTGTCATATATATACAGAGATAGGTTAAAATTAAAGTAACTACAGCTTTATGGTTGAATTCAGCGAGCTTTAGCGTAAACCGTGAAGGGGTGTGGTACACGTGTATTTCCAGTAACTCCTTCTGTACTCAGCTCTACTCCATCAGGAACAGAAAAGGAGAACTTCTGTAGCAAACCGACCAAAAACAGGAACAGCTCCATCTTGGCAAGGCCTTCGCCGGGACACACACGTTTTCCTGAAGAGAACAGATATACACATTTTAGGTTTTAGAGCTCAGGATAAAACTTATATTCTGTTTCAGGTTATGATTGAGGTGAATGTGGTTTACCTGCAGAGAAAGGCAGGAGAGCTTCTCTCTTTACAAACTTTCCCTCAGCGTCTAAAAAGTGTCCTGGGTTGAAGCTGTCTGGAGTCTCCCATTCAGTCTTGTCGAACAGCACAGAGGTCAGGTTGGGCAACAAAGACGTACCCTAAAATTCAAGATCTGTAGGTTAACACCAAGCATTGCTGCAACAACAACACTTTTTCATTTCTTTAAAGAGATAATCTGTTAATACTTAACAATAACTAGATACTAAATTCACCTTAGGTATGAAGTAACCGCCCAGTGTCGTGTCCTTGGCAGCCACTCTGAGTGCATTGAGAGGAACAATGTTTCCCATCCTCTGGATCTCATGGATAACAGCATCAGTGTAGGGAAGCTTGGGTCTGTCTGCCATACTAGGCAGGTGGGTCTGTCCAATCACTCTGTCTATCTCTGCCTGGACCTTGTCTATAAACACAGGAAATTAAAGGAAAGGACATTGAGAAATGGTTTATCTTAAAGTACTACTGTGCCCCCTGCATGGCTGTAGACACAGTTAGCTGGACCTAGAATGTCACCTACGCTGGATATCAGGGTATTTGATGAGGTAAACCAAAGCCCACAGCAAAGTGGTGGAGGTTGTCACTGTCCCAGCCCGAAACATATCAATGGCACACAAAGCCAGATTGGTCTCAGTGAAGCCCAGGTCAGACTCTTTGTGCTATTCAGAAATGCAGAGAGGATACAGTATTGAATGGTGGGTAAATTAACAGGAAGTGCTGCACAGTGCAGTGTGTGCAATGCTGTTATCTACATACATTCTCCATTTCAATGATGAAAGTGTCGATGTAGTCCCGGGGATTGCTGCGGTCCAGGTTCTTCTTGTGACTCTTGACCTCCTCTATGATGAAATCTAGGTGGGTTTTGAAGTGGCTGAATATTTTGTTGTGAGGACCTGGCAAGTGCTTCATCACATTAGGGAACGACTCATACAGCTACTCGGAAGAAAGCAGTAGATGAGAGTAAAATTCATTAATTTATCTTTCCCCTTTTGTACCTCGCAGTCGGTTTCTGAGGGTTGACTCCCAGGAACCCACCAGAATGCTCTCGCTCTGATAATGATTGAACTAAATGGATATCACTGACTCACCAGTCCCCATACAGAGCCCTCCAGCCAAATAATTTCAGACAGATACTTCAGCATGATCTGGAATTTGTGGTCGCTGTAGTCAAACCGTTTTCCCATCACCAGCTGGCAAATGATGTTGGACACAGCGTTGTTGAAGAGGCCTGTTGGGTTGAATGGTTCACCTGGAGGAGAGGAGTCTACTGTTTAGACAATTGTTGAAGAGCTACTGATTATGAGCTTTTGTACTCATTGTGAACCACCTTTCTCCTTCTCCATCTCCTCCTGCAGGTGTCGGATCTCCTCACAGATATTTTGCTCCAGAGTGCTTTTGCTGAAGCTACGTAAGGCAGACAAGGCAAAGCGTCGCTGTCTCTTCCATGTTTCACCATTGCTATTGAACAAACCACCTGGACACAAGTATGCAGGGAAAATTAGATTAATAGTTCAAGGAAATTGATTTCTGCACAGCATGAGACAATAGAAAGAGAGATTTGTACACCTGAGGTTCCTAAGTAACATCTGTCACTGACTGGATTGTATGGTCGATCTACAAAGTTTTCTGCTTGTGTGATGATGGCTTCCTTCACCATCTTGTATCCAGACGCAAACACCATCTTTTCACGGCCGAGGCGAACACTGAACACGTTCCCATAGACGTCAGCCAGCTGAGGACAGTACAACCAGGAACAAACACAGTAAGTTACTGCAGCAACATTTAATATTGTTCAAGATTCAGATCAGATCAGTTCAGATTTATATTTGTATTTACAATTTGACCATCAGATGTCAGTATCTACCAGATGTTTCTACACAATAATTCAAATCCATTTTTGTGTGGTGTGCAAAGTTTGTGTAAAGTTTGTAAACGTGTAAAGTTATACTTGTTATTGTTCCCTATCTTGATAGCAGATAGTAACAGATCGATAATTCAAAATACGCACAGCAAAAATAAAACAATGTTAAACCAAAGCCATAAGCAATCATTACCATTTTTAATCTTTGATCCTTAAAGCTCACAAACTCTGTGAATCCACCTGTGTATTAAACTTTACCTTAGTAAAATAAATATGTGGATGTTTCATGTCCATACTGAAGAAACTCCCCACAAAGGGAAGAGGGAACGGTCCTGGAGGAAAATTTCGAGGATTCCTGTATTTGAGGAAGTCAGCTAGTAAGATGAAAATAAAAATAAATAGAAAGAGCCCCTTGAGGTCAAAACTCAGCAGAAAATTATAGAGCCACATTGTTAGGGTTAAACCAGCAGCAAAAACTGTGTTTTTAATCCCTTTTGTGGCCAGATTCCAGGAGTGTGAACAAAGGTTTTGTACATTGCACCTGTAATACGTCCACTGTCTTTCAGTAACCAAATAGACTTTGATTAAGTCTACAGTACAAAGTGCAGTGGGAAGTAGCATGATAGTCACTGGGCAGAAAAGCTTATTATGGATTCAGATGAAGACCTGTTTTTTTTTAACTTTATACCTCTGCAATTATTTATGTCTATCAAAGGTTTTCAAAAGATCAGGAACAGAGGAACATTACACAATTTTCAATAAGATTTACAAAGACAAATTTCAAACTGTCCGAGAAGAAATGCAAAGAAGAAGCAATTTATGCATCAGTAGTTGCATTGCTATGCATTACTTTCACTTAAATCAGTGTAAAAATATGGAGTGCAGTGTTGATATATTGACTTTTTATTTTGTGACGTGAAGAAAGTCATCCCTCAAATAATGTGGAGTTAATACATGAGACATTATGATCTAATACATTTATATATGCATAATATTACATTATCTTATGATACGTAAATGATCAAGTCAGCATTAGCTCAGTACATCATGTAACTCTTAATGTATGTCATAAGTTAATGACCATGTCATTAACTTATCTGAGATCCTGTAAACTTGTCAGGCCAGCAATAGATACCAGTACATTATGGAACAGTCCATGTACTAACACAGGTGGATACAGGTGCAAGGCAGATTTCACATCCACAATCTCTTAAGAAGAGGTCCTTGATGTCATTGATGCTTTCTGCTGATGCTTTTGTCTTTAGATGAAAGGCGCCCTAAATCAGCGAGGCGTTGCTACCACCCTGAACTTCTCAGGGGAATGGGTGAAGCCCAGCACGCCCTCCATGCTGGGAATTTCTCCAGCAACAGGGGAGAAGGTGAAACGTTGAAGGAGACATGTAAACATAAGGAACAGCTCAATTTTGGCCAGGTGCTCTCCTAAACACACACGTTTACCTGAGGGGAAAAAAAGTAACTTCAGGTTAGTAGACGCCTAACTTAGCAGGTAACCATTCCTGTAAGATAAATAGTATCATTGAAAGTCGAGCATTTCAGAAAAAAACCTGCTGAAAACGGTAAGAAGGCATCTCTCCTGCGAAACTGTCCCTCTGAATCCAAGAAATGCTCAGGATTGAAGACATCTGGAGTCTCCCACTCGTTCTTATCAAACAGCACAGATGTAAGCATTGCCACCATGGCTGTGCCCTAAAACAGAGTGATGAGATGTTTGTAAAATAATTTGCAGATTTTACACCTCCCAGAGAGAGTCTGGTAATAGTCATTTACCTTAGGTATGAAGTATCCTCCAAGTGTTGAGTCTTTACTGGCCATTTTGGGGAATCCCAAAGGAACAATATTTCCCATCCTTTGAATCTCATGGATGACAGCATCAGTGTAAGGCAGGTTGGGTCTGTCGGTCAGGTTGGGCTGACGAGACTGTCCGATAACTCTGTCTATCTCCACCTGGACTTTCTCTGAGAGAGGAAGTAGAGTCACTACTACAATTCATTGGCCATTTTACACTTGAAATACCAGAAATCCATCATGAGAATACTCCTGTGCTGAATGTAATTTGATAAAATACTAACCCTGTATCTCTGGATAGTGCAACAGGTACACGAGGGCCCAGCGCAAGGTGGTGGCAGTTGTTTCTGTACCAGCCTCAATCAGGTCCAGGGTGCAAACCAGCAGGGTTTCAATGTTGAAGCCAGCCTGGGGATCTCCCTTTTTCTGGCGTGTGTCAGCAGAAAACACTCACTCACAGCCTAGTTTTTACTTTAGCCATACATAGAACATGATATTTCATTGTAACCATTAACTGGATATTGGACTTTCTTTCAGATGAAGTTAACCCAGTAAATAAGCCAAATGAACAAAAGGTTTTGAGTTTTTCTTACTTTTTCCATCTCTCCCAGGTATACATCGATATAATCACGAGGATTATCAGGGTTCCACTCGTCCTGGTGCCTCTCTACTTCTTTTCTCAGGAAAGACATGATCTCCCGGTAGTTCGCGAGGACAGTTTGGTGAGGTCCTGGCAGGTAACGCAGCAAGCCAGGGAAGGCATCGTACAGCTATTGATGAGATAAACCACTCAGATTAGTATTAGGCTCAGTTTGTTTAGTGATCACAGCATGATAGTGGATGAAGATCTGGAATTACCTGAGCCTGAGCAGAGCCAGCGACTATAATGGCCTCATTGTCCAACTCCAGAACCTTCCGAAAGTTTTGATCACTGTATTCGAAGCGATGTCCGAAGACCACAGAGGAAATGATGTTACTCACTGCGTTGGTTATGATGTAGTGGGGATCGAATGGTCTTCCTTCCAATTCAAGTGGTGAAAAATATCATTAGGATGCAACATCTCTTTATTTGCCACTAGTTGTGTGAACCAATGGATGAATCTCTATAATCTACTTGCCTTGTTCGTCTTTGAAAGCTTCACAGATAAAACCGCCTTCCACTTCGATGTACTTTTCCAGTGTCCTCTGACCCTCTCCAAAGTAACGCAGGTGAGTGTTGGCAAACTTCCTCTGCTTCTTCCACAGGTAACCATTGCTCAAAGCTATGCCTGTGGGAAAGTTACACTGAATTATTTCCGGCCTTTCACAAAGATTGCACCATGAGCTGGGTTCTGCTCAAGGTTTCTGCCTCTTAAAGGATGTTTTTCCTTGCCACTCCATCTCTAGTGCTTGCTCATGGTGGGAATTGTTGGGTCTGTTAATTATATTATAAAGAGTACAGTGTCATGAGATAGCTTCTGTTATGATTTGGCACTATTTCAGTGCTGCAGGGAGTGACAACTTCAGAGCGGAGATGACAAAATATCAACATTATACATATCCTGCATTGAGAATATACTTTTGCAAGTGAGTTGGCTGACTGAGCTGTTATTTCTGGTTAAATACTTTGACGCTTAAGTTTCGCCCTGGAGGAGAAACTACACAGAAAATTTGCAATAGCACACATTCTTGCTCTCACATGCTCACCAAGGCCCTTGAAGACTTCATGGAAAAGAGGGACGATGGGGCGATCAACAAAGCTGTCCAGCTGGTTAACAAGAGCCTCTTTGACCATCTTGTATCCTGAAACAAACACCATCCTCTCGTTGCCTCTCCTCAAGCTGAATACTGGACCATACTTCTGAGCAAGCTGCATTACGATATATATACAAATATATACAAAATTACCGATTACCATTCACAAAGATTTTTGTACTTTTTTTCAATTCATTAATTAGGTATTGGATAGAAATGACGTCTTTTGTCAAATGTACAATTATATATTTTGGATTAACAGTTTTTATTTGATATACAGTATGCTTTCATGATTTTTGAAACTGTTCTCTTTGACACGCAAAGTAAACTAAAAGTATTGACTTGCAGTTTGTCACGGACTATTTGCCATGTTTCAAAAATCAATTCTACTCTTCTCTTCTCTTTGAAAATAAAGTGTTAATCTTTAACTCACTTTTTCCATTGTTCTGTAGTCAACCCCTGTGAAGACATTTCCCAGAAAAGGCACAGCCCAGGGTCCAGGTGGAAAGCTGTGTGGTCTCCAGTTTCTGACAACATCAGCCAAAAGTAACACGACAAAACTGAACAACAGCCAACCAGTAAAGTCCATACACTCAAAAAGTGATTGTAAAATCATGATAAAGATATTTTTAAAGATCACAATTTTTGCTCCTGCAGACAGGATGGTGGTGCCTGTTACATTATCTGGGTGAGGAGTGAAGGCAGCTGGAAAAAAATGAGGAAATTTACATTGTTACATAACAGTGGTGGCCTCTCAGAACCTCTGAAGAGGAAAACAAGGCCCCAACATGAACTCTTCCAGCTGGCTGCACATGCACAGCAAGTGATGGAGATCTTCCAATTCAATACAGTACAAATAATTAAATAATTTGTTGGTAATCAGTCTGTGAATCAACAATGCAGCTGGCAAAGTAAGCTAAAAAGAAAGGGGCAAAAATACATGATATGTTTTTGACTTGTGTTGTAGAGAGAGCAGAGAGTTTTGTAGATAGCCAGTGACATTTGACATCACATTTGTTTCAAAGGGCGCAGCAGTAAAACGAGCCAGTAATTATCTAACTATAAAGACAGGGATCTCTGTCTGTTTGCATGTACGACTGCATGATCTGAACAACTTCACAGAAACTTTTTCACGTTTTCACCTATAACTTTTAAACTGTAAGGTCTGAGAAATAAAATTCTGTGGGTCCAGATAAATCTATATGAGCCCATCTGCATCTCATCTTCCTAAAATACCTGTCAATGTGCTTGTCCTGTCACCCCAAATTTCCCATTAAATCCCATTTCCAGTGCCACCAGTGTTCCTTAGATCAGAATTAGTAGCTGTTTGTGTACCGAGAATAATGAGTATGTTTTTAATGTTAATACTTTTATTAAGTTACTTACTTACTTAATTAATTTTGAACGTATATTTACTTTAATTTAATTTACTTTTTAATTAAGGTTCTGATTTCCTCTTCTAACACACATGCGCACTCAGACAAACGATTTCCTGAGTGCGCGTTTTGCGCTTTTATTTTGAAGGTTAGACACACAAACCGGACATTATGTCGTCATATCCAAAGATTTTCAGCTCAGCTGTTCAGAATGACCCAAAAAATGAACATTCATTGTGCAATAGTGAAGTTAGTCAGAGTAGTTAACTCCGTAAAATAAGTAAACTAGTGAACACATGGAGACAATAAAGAATGTACTCGGTTTGGAGTGGCTGGACGGCAGCAGTATTTTGATATTTCTGTGTGTTTTTCTGTTGTTGGCTGATGTTTTGAAGAACAGAGCACCGATAAACTTTCCTCCTGGACCGTGGTCTCTACCTTTGATTGGTGATCTTCATCGGATTGAACCCAGCAGACTTCACCTGCAGTTCAAAGAAGTATGTCTTTCCATGACCTACATTCCAGAGGAAACATTATAATATTTAGTTTCTACAAATATCTGACAGCTTTACTTACCATTCACTTTACTTACTTACATTAGAAATTAGGATTTTTAGGATTTTTGCACACAAAACATATGAAGAACTTTTAAAATATGAAGTTTTGTTGTAAATTTAACTACCCAGCAGTATATACAAGTACTGTTGAAACTATTGGTCCACTTTGTTGCTTTTCCTTGTATCTTATCAATTAAATATTTTAATTTATTTTTAATATTTTTGAGCTTTGGACTGATTGTTGTGAAGGTGTCACTTTTGGTTATTGCAACAACATTTATCACTATTGTCAGAATATTTTTCAAACCAAACAAAATGTATTAAATAATCAGCAGATTAATCCATAATGATCCATCCTAAGTTGCAGTCCTATACAAAATAGTTAAAAGTTAGCCCCACCTCAACAGTAACATCCTGATTTTACATTAACACATAAGTATATAGAAATATATAATGGTATAACAGTCACAGGGGACATTTTAGTACTTTTACTAATACATTTTTCTTATTGTACAAGTACTTACATACTTATTAGACCCCATTCAGTGAAATAAAAGGTCTGAGTGTACTTACAAAAACAACCCTAGGATTACCTTTGTAGGACGTGTTTGATTTTTACACATTTCTACTCATACTCATTACTTTTCCATCATGAAAGATAACATTTATATAACACTTTCTGCATTTTGAAATATACTATAAATAAAAAGAATCACCAAGATAGAGTTATCAACATTTCAGGGCGTGTTTCTGTTAAGAAATCATTAACTCAAATGCAAGACGATGGTAGAAATGCATGTAGATAACACGGTTCAACACTGTTTGCCCTAGTTTACACAGGATCAAACATCTCTTGTATTATTTAATCATTAACCTGTGTCCCCCAATAAAATAGGTCAGGTAACACAACAATAAAGTTTGCAGGGCAGTGGTGCCACCTACTCATTCTTTAGCCATAGCCATCTAGTGTCTTCGATATGTTAAGGAACAATATAACAGCCATTTTATTATGATTTTCTCTGCTGGAAGAGGGCACCTTATAGGACACTGTATGACATTTTCTTGCACATTGGACCATCAATAATAGTAGTCAATAATGCCAAAGAAACAGACAAATCTAAACATGGTTTTCAGTTTGCAGAGAAATATGGAAACACCTTCAGCCTTCGTCTCTTTGGTGGAAGGGTTGTGGTCATTAATGGCTACAAGCTAGTGAGAGAGGCGCTGGTCGAAAGAGGAGAAGACTTCATAGATCGTCCCAAGATACCACTTTTTGAAAATGTAATTGGGAATAGAGGTACTGTGAGTTGCATTTTGTTTAAAAAGTAACTAGTTAGTATTTAGTTATGTTACTAGCATCAGACTGACCATAATAGGTATATTTAGCTAGTTGTTAGTTATACTTATTTCTGCTGTTTTGTGTTTCCAAAAGGTCTGGTGATATCAAATGGCAATCTGTGGAAGCACCAGAGAAGATTTGCTCTTCATACACTGAGAAACTTTGGTGTCGGCAAGAAAAGCCTGGAGCCATCCATCCAGCAGGAGTGCCAATACCTCACTGAGGCTTTTGCCCTTCAGCAAGGCAGGCACAAAACGCTACTGTCTCTTAATGAGTTATAGGGCAACACGCTTTTATACCATGAGACATTATTTTTGGCTGGTCCAAAGATTCTGGTCCAGAGTGTAGACGCGGATCTGGAGTTACAGATATAACTATCTGTTCTGTTTCACTTATGGGACAAGGGTGAAGCAAGATGTGGTCCGTGCCCCAGAGTCCGCACACAGAAAACATATGCACTTCATGAGAAATCAGCAACTAATCCATGCCTTGACAATGTAAGCCAACAATATGGCCACAGAAAGATTAGCACTTTGACCATACAGGTCCAGCTATATATCAGGTTTTGACCTAGCCTTGCTTAGTGTTCATTACATGTTCTCAACACAGAGGAATGCACCAACATCATGCACCGTAGACCATGTGCATGTGACTATTTTTCTGCTTCATTATCTACGGGCCCACATGTGTTTGCTTAATTTTTGGCAGTAGCTGGAACTCTGTACAGAGTATACCTGTTCTACCAACCTGTTAATCATCCATATTTATCATCTCCCTTTATCAGCATGTCACAGTACTTTTACCTCAGCATACATTTATTGTTTGACGTTATATTTCTTTGTCTTATCTTATCCACATTATTTTATAGGCAAGCCTTTTAATACCCAGTTACTGTTAAACAATGCTGTGTCCAACATCATCTGCTGCCTGGTGTTTGGGCAGCGCTTTGAGTACACTGACAAGCAGTTCCAGTGTATTCTTGAGATCTTCAGAGAGGTAGTGACCATACAGGGGACTTTGTGGGTACAGGTGAGAAATTTTAATATTTTCAAGTACCCTAAAATTGTAATACACCGTATGAGTAAATGTACTCATATGTCAAAACCACAGACAAATACATAACAAATGGAAGTTTCTGAAGAGCTGTTATGAACCCTTAAGTGTGTTGGCTATGGCGTCACCATCTTGGTAGTGTCTGACTTTGCCAGCTCTTGACTAATCCAAAAATGGACATGACATGTGGGTGGATCAGAGGCGGGCTAAATGCATGCATAACTTTAAGCCTTAATATAATTTGAACAGGTGAGTTATATAAAGATTCATGCACTGTACACTGTGGAGACCAAAACCATTTTTTCTACAAGGCAGCGGACATGTTTATTTTTGCTGTGAAGTTGGACATTTTTATTTTATTTACATATAACATGGGTGCTTATGGAGATTGACGCACTTTTTGCAGCCAGCCTCATGTGGCCACAGAGGTTGCTGCTTGGTCAAAACCCAGCAGTTTGTAGATAAAATGAGTGGACTTGAGTTACATACAGTCCTATGCCAAATGTTGAAAAAAATGTTGAAAAAATAAATGACTGTGAAAGCTAAAGCAGAAGTGCCAAAAACTGCAGTTCCTCAAATGTCCACTTGAGGCTGGCTACAGAACAAGTCAATCTCCATAAGATCCCATGTTAAAATGACCAACTTCACAGCAGAAATAAACATGTTTACAGCCTGGTACAAAAAACAGTTTTGGTCTCTATAGCTAATTTCCACGTTCATGACAACTGTACTGAGGCTGAATCTTTATCTAACTCACCCGTTCAAATTATATTAAGGCTTAAAGTGGTGCCGTTACAGATGGCTTGTTTGACCAAACCAGACTTCATTCAACCTGCCTCAGCTCCACCTAAGATCTACGCCTAGATTGCGGCAGACAGAGCCACCACACTCTGAGCCTGAACCTACGGGTAACGTCACAGATATGACATCTACATTTATACTGTGTATGACTTATCATAGGCCTTTTCCACAGCAGACATTTTGACCTGTCACGATAGGAAAAGCACAGGTGTTACTATAGTAATAACATTAACACAAAAATGGGTCTGTTCTATTTAAGCATCCCATGATTGTGACAGTGAACCAGCACCAATCGTTTTATTATTCAGTTGTAAACATTCGTGAACTATTGCACTATTTAGTCTCAGATGATCTGGTCCCTGTCTTCATACTCTGTAGGCTTATAACACATTCCCCTCGCTGATGAAGTGGGTGCCTGGACCTCACCAGAAGTTTTTTACTTTGATACAAAAGATATTTGACTTCATAGAAATCAAGATCAACGAACACAAAGAAAGTCATGACCCCTCCTCACCAAGAGATTACATCGACAGCTTCCTCACAGAGATGGGAGAGGTGAGTGTGTATTTGTCTGTATTGTGTTTGTTCTATTTACATTTCATCTAATGAAATATGACAACTGATAACATAAACTGTCTCTTATTTTATTCATAGAAAGAGGACAAAGATTCTGGTTTTGATTTGAAGAATTTGGGTTGTTGCACTATAGACCTCTTTGGTGCTGGAACTGAAACAACTACCACTACTTTACACTGGGGACTGCTATACATGATCCATTACCCACACATCCAAGGTGTGTTTGTGTGTATGAATAGCATCTGTCCTACATAATTTCCCCCATAGTCGTCTCCACAGTACACTGACTTAGATTGTTTCCTGTTTTCACTGTGTGCAGAGAGAGTTCAGGCTGAGATTGATGAAGTCGTTGGTTCATCCAGACAGCCCTCTCTGGCTGACAGAGAAAACATGCCCTATACGAATGCAGTCATCCATGAAATCCAGAGAGTGGCCAACATCATTCCTCTCAATGTGGTCCACATGGCAAACAAGGACACCAAGCTTAACGAGTACACAATCCCAAAGGTACATGATGCACATGTGAGAAAGTAGTTGCATCTTCTGGCAACATAGCTTTTATTATTATTTTCAATTACCATAATTATTTCATTAGCTGTTTCCAAGGTTAGTTTCACCGTCCAACCTTACAATGTGTTTATTTTTTCATGTTTCTGTTATCATAAACAAAGATATCTGTTTTGATTGACTGTTTTCATTCATGACGTTTCCTCAGGGAACCATTATCATGCCCACACTTGACTCGGTTCTACATGATGAGTCGATGTGGGAGACTCCACACTCTTTTTACCCTCAACATTTTCTGGACCAGGATGGCAAATTTAGGAACAGGGATGCCTTCCTTCCCTTTTCAGCAGGTTAGTCAGTATTTACAACCCTCTAAAGCTGAAGTTACACAACAGAGTGAAAAAGTATTTGCATTTTGCATATGCATCACCCTCAATTTTTTTCAGATTTGAAACAGGATTGAATATGAGACAAGTCAGACTTGGACTTCATAAAAGAAAATTATTGTTTTCCTGTCTGTTTACAATAGCTGGGAGATGTCTTACTGTATTCTTTATTAAAACTAATTAAAAGTCATCTGTTGTGTTGTGTATCCTCAGGTAAGCGTGTGTGTCTCGGGGAAAAGCTGGCCAGGATGGAGTTATTCCTCTTCTTTACCTCCCTGCTTCAGAGGTTTTCTTTCTCCACATCCGCTGGAGAGCAGCCCAGTTTGGAGTCCAATACAGGAAGCATCCGCGCTCCCAAACCTTACCGCCTCTGTGCCGTACAACGATAAACCACCAACTGACTGAAACTGAGCTGCTTCTGTTTCACAACACAGTTTAATTGATCTTATAATAAATGATGAACGTCTGCTTTATTGTTCTTTTCCTGTAGTGTGATTTAAACATAATTTGGAAGTGTATTTCTTCTTAAGCCTTTTTATATTATATTTTTAAAGACTTAGTGATAACAATGTTCCTACTTTCCACTGCACATTGGACTCTTTCTGGAACTTGATATATTATATTGTTTTATATTATTAAATGATAGTGAGATTTAGTTTGTGCTTCTCATTCAGACCACTGTGTGTTCACTTTTCATGTTTTGAATTTTAACATGGGGGCTTATGGGCTTATTTATTTGTAGTCAGCCTCAAGTGGCCGTTTGAGGAACTGCAGTTTTGGCACTTCCGCGTTGGCCCTGACCGACACCTGAATACCCACCTGATGAGCCCCAGTTAGTTTTTTCCTCCACCACAAACATTAAAATGAAGGACGTTCACTGACATGGTGGAGATGATACTTTCACTTTCAGATGTCAGAAAAACGCATGTGTGTGCCCGTTTTGTGCTTTTATTTTGAAGATACGGAAGAAGAACGGAAACCGTACCTTCATAAAAGCCTAGATCACTTATTAAAAATGTATTTACGACTGTGCTCGAAGCTGTCAACACCGTACAAGAAACAAACTAGCGTCTAGATGGAAGCAATATACAATGTACTCGGTTTGGAGTGGTTGGACTGCAGCAGTATTTTGATATTTCTGTGCGTTTTTCTGTTGTTGGCTGATGTTTTGAAGAACAGAGTACCGACAAACTTTCCGCCTGGGCCCTGGTCTCTACCTTTGATTGGTGATCTTCATCGGATTGAACTCTCCAGACTCCACCTGCAGTTCACAGAGGTACAGTAAAACGAGTACATTACACACGTACTGTACAACTTTTAAGTACTTGAGTCTTTTCCTTTCATGAAACCTACATATCAGAGGGAAATATTATCATTTTTAGTTTACTACAATTATCTGAGAGCTAGTTACTTTAGAAATTAAGATTACACATGAAGAACTTATAAAATATGAAGTTTTGTTGTAAATTAAACTACCCAGCAGTATGTACTAGTACTAGTAGTAGTATCAGTCGACTTTACTGTTTTTCCTGTCATCTTATGAATTCATTATTTTAATATTTTTTTAAGTTTTGACTGATGGTTCACATAGGGATCATTTTATCTTGATTCTTCTTATGGAGACATTTTACATCATAAAATGTTTCATGAAATTAGAGTTGAAATTGTGTCTGAGACATTTTACAAGATACGAAGTTATCACGAGACTGAAGCTAAATCTTCCTGTTCCTGTTTACATATCCCAGCCAGCAGTTTAATTTGTGTGTAACACGCAGATTAACACTAGATTAAGGGAACTTTAATGGAGACATGAAGAAAATCTGTATGTAGGCCACCAGGTGGCACAGAGGTGAAAGAAAAAGAGAAAAAGCTCTTTTCCACCACTCAAAGAAACCAGATTTTCTATCAGGTTGTATGACATTTTCTTGCATATTAGACCACATTAGATGGTTTTATTCGTGTTTTATCTACCGTAGGGGAACTTTTGCTGCTGTTGTTTCTTTTAAAAAGAGGCTGTAGTCATTAATAATGCCAAAGATGTCATGTGTCAATGTCAAATGTGTCTTCAGTTTGCAGAGAAATATGGAAACATCTTCAGCCTTCGTCTCTTTGGTGGAAGGATGGTGGTCATCAATGGCTACAAGCTAGTGAGAGAGGCGCTGGTCGAAAAAGGAGAAGACTTCATAGATCGCCCCTCCCTCCCTCTTTTTAAAGAAACAATTGGGAATAAAGGTACTGTGTGTTACATTTTGTTTAAAAGGTGGTAGACTAAACATATTAATATATTATATTAGTATTTAGCTAGTTGTTAGTTATACCCATTTCCAGTTATTTCTGCTGTTTTGTGTTTCCAAAAGGTCTGGTGGCATCAAACGGCAATCTATGGAAGCAGCAGAGGAGATTTGCTCTTCATACACTCAGAAACTTTGGCATTGGCAAGAAAAGCCTGGAGCCATCCATCCAGCAGGAGTGCCAATATCTCACTGAGGCTTTTGCAGTTCAGCAAGGCAGGCACAAAACAGATCTATTATTTTTCAACAAGCAACAACTATTCAGCTACTGCTTCTCAATATATGTGGCGCTTTTATGCCATGACGAAGGTTCTGGTTCAGGTTCAAGTAGTCGTAGTATAGAGTATATAGTATAGTAGTAGTATAGATGCAGCCCTATCGCAAGTGGTTTCATCCCTCATTGACACAGGAAGACTTTGATTCTACGCCCACATGCCACATGGGGCCCATCTCAGTCTCGCTGTGTGTAGATGTTGCGCTGAGACCAGACAATCAGCTTCTAAAAACAGCTTTTTCTGCAGCTAGTTAAAGAAACCAACAGGGCACACAGCTCAGAGCGCTGCACCTATAGTCATAGAGTCTGGAGTTAGGGTACATATATGCATCACCCTCTAAAGCTATTGGGATAAGAGTGAAGCAGGATCTGGTCCATGCTCCACTGGGTCCAACTCAGTTCACAAGAAATCAAGAACTAGTTCATACCTTGCCAAAAGCGTCAATGGCGCGTCACAATAAATCATATGTGCAGAGATGGCAGACAGTACAGATATTCACCATGAGGCAAGAAAACAACATAAAATCCACTTCAGTGAGAGACAGTCCAAAAAGACAGCTTTCTACGTGGGGAGTGCAGTGTTAAACTCCTGCAGATAGAAACAAGTGAAAGAGTGATAATAGATCATCAGAATAGTTTTCATAAGAGTAATCAAACATTTTAAGGAGTGAAAAGTACTAGGTTTCGACCTCATCTTGTTTCATGTCGTTGGTGTTATTACCCTTTGCCTTCCACTGATAAAGTCGTTGGTACACAGAGGCATGCACCAACATCATGCAACATAGGACCTTGCACCTTAGACCATGTGCATGTGACTCTTTATTTTCCTGCTTCATTGTCTAGGTGGAACTCTGTACACAGTATACCTGTTCTGCCAACCTGTTAATCATCCATAATCATCATCACACATTATTAGCATTTTTGTCCTATCTACATTTTATGTTTTATTTCCTTAGGCAAGCCGTTTAATGCACAGTCATTGATAAACAATGCCGTGTCCAACATCATCTGCTGCCTGGTGTTTGGGCATCGCTTTGAGTACACTGACAAGCAGTTCCAGTGTATTCTGCAGAACTTCAGTGAGGCAGTGCTCTTAGAGGGGACTTTGTGGGCACAGGTAAGCCTCCTTTGGAAACAAGATGCAGCACACAGCATTATTTTTTAAGAACAGGATTTAACCAGCCAGACTTCAGAAGTCATGGTTTACTTCCACAATGACATAATCAACATGACACTGAATGAAACAAACACAAAAGGCATTAAATAAGATAACAACTCAGACACTCAATGAATGAAAAAAAAACAATTCATGAGAAACAATCCAACAAAAACAGAGAAATACATAAATAATAATGCGGGGAGAAAACATTTTTGAAGGAGTTGCTAAACAATGATTATGTTATATCTGCATGTATTTCAATATATTCAATATATACGTGCATGTGACAGTATTGCCCAAGCGCATTCTATATAATTAGAGCACAACAATAAATAAAACATTATGTAGTAGAAACATTATAGAGCAAAACCAAAACGACAAACAACAATGTCAACAATATTTTGCCAAAGATTATGCCAAAAAGGGTTACACATCCAATTCACAGTAAAACTTTTGATTCTGATTTTGATTTATTGTGATTTTGTCAATTTAACAGAAAATATAGAAAATATAGAAATCCAGCAAAAACAAATCTGTTGCCCTATTGAGTCTGAGATGATCTGGTCCCTGTCTTCTTTCTCTATAGGCTTACAACACATTGCCCTGGCTGATGAAGTGGGTACCTGGACCCCACCGAAAGATATTCACACTCCTACAAAAGATATTTGACTTCATAGAAATCAAGATCAACGAACACAAAGAAAGTCTTGACCCCTCTTCACCAAGAGACTACATCGACTACTTCCTCGCAGAGATGGGAGAGGTGAGTGTTTTGAAGTGGTTTGTCCCAGATACTGAACCACTTCATCATATCCGGTAAGAAAACGATGAGACATTTTCCACTACTAAGACAAAAATTCTCTTTTACATTACAAATGTTCGTTATGAGTGGTTTCTACAGAGGAAACTATTTCAGTTTGTGTTCTAGAAAGAATGCAAATTACGTAACAAGGCTGCACTGCAGTGCACATCTTCCTCAGACTCACCATGTGGTGGTGGATGTGTCACCCTAGGCTGCTGGTCAACTCAGAGGGTGAAGTCTTCTTTATGCATTCAGTTATAATGAGCTGTGTTTCCTCCTTATAGGTGTACAGCCTCCTTATGAGCTTCTAATAATGATTCTGCAGGGACACAGTATCACACTATCTCATGAATGAAGGGTGGGTACTATCAGTTCTTTTACACAGAAGAGGTATACAGTTTGATATTATCCACTTCAGCCTGTACAGTCCTCTCCTCTAACAGTCTGACTACTTCTGTAACTCCCCTGATCACGTAATGATCTTCTCACGCTTGTACATTCGTGCATGAAACTGCCACAACCGTTTAACCCAGTTGAGTCAGTGGGAGTCAGTGTTACAAACCACAGAACCTCAGAAAGGTGCCAGATGTTGGTGGTTCTGTTGGGAGGATCAGATGGGTATCAGCAGTCAGGGCTGTGCCTGGTCAATAGTGGGGATAGGCAGGTCTCTGAGATGATGGTATTTCTTTTTAAGAGCTGCAGCTGGGAGGTGTGTCTTGGCAATCCAAGCTCTATAGCTGTGGATGAGCAGCAAGCGACACTGAGAAGATCACAGTGGAGCCATGGATGATGGCTTGCTTAAAGACCATGCTATTGTGCTGCCTCATGTATCAACCTAGCGCACTGAGAGCTATCATCAAGCACAGCACATACTGTAGTTGATTCATCACAATTGGACAGGATGACTTGATGTTAATGACGGGATTTGATCAGTCTGAAGTGGATCCTGATGATCTCAGACAGCTGCCTTATGTCTACGCACAGTTGCAGCAGAGTCCAGTGGCTTAGATTTAGGAGGCTCTGAGAAATAACAGACTAAACTTTACTTTAAACTTTACATTTTCTAATGAAATATGACAACTGATAACATAAACTGTCTCTTGTTTTATTCATAGAAAGAGGACAAAGATTCAGGTTTTGATTTGAAGAATTTGTGTGTCTGCACGTTGGACCTCTTTGGTGCTGGAACTGAAACAACTACCACTACTTTACACTGGGCACTGCTATACATGATCTACTACCCTCACATACAAGGTGTGTTTGTGTGTATGAATAATATCTGAACTACCCCATGACTGTTTGTCTTGTAAGTGTTTTGACATGAATTTATAGTATCGGGGGGCCTTTCACAGGTAAGTTGTGTGTGTGTGTGTGTGTGTGTGTGTGTGTGTGTGTGTGTGTGTGTGTGTTATGTGTTACACATAATTTCCCCCACAGTCGTCTCCACAGTACACTGACTCAGATTGTTTCCTGTTTTCACTGTGTGCAGAGAGAGTTCAGGATGAGATTGATAAAGTCGTTGGTTCATCCAGACAGCCCTCTCTGGCTGACAGAGAAAACATGCCCTATACGAATGCAGTCATCCATGAAATCCAGAGAGTGGCCAACATCATTCCTCTCAATGTGGTCCACATGGCAAACAAGGACACCAAGCTTAACGAGTACACAATCCCAAAGGTACATGATGCACATGTGAGAAAGAATAACCCTGACCCTTTATGTGAGCATAAACCTTATTGTTTGTTCTATAAGACTTAATTTTCAGTTATGGTTATTTAATCAACTGATCCTTGAAGCTCATCCTTCTTCCGTGTTTGTGTTAATAAAAACAAAGATATCTGTTTTGATTGACCGTTTTCATTCATGGCGTTTCCTCAGGGAACAATTATCCTGCCGTCACTTCACTCAGTTCTCCATGATGAGTCGATGTGGGAGACTCCGCACTCCTTTAACCCTCAACATTTTCTGGACCAGGATGGCAAATTCAGAAAGAGGGATGCCTTCCTTCCTTTTTCAGCAGGTTAGTCAGTATTTAAAACCCTCTAAAGCTGAAGTTACACAAAGTGTTTGTCCCCTTCCTGATTTCTTCTATTCTTCTAAATTAGTCACCCTCAAAAAATGGTGATGGTCAAAGTCAATCCTTTAAAAAACTGTGTGAATAAAAGTCATCTGTTATGTTGTGTATCGTCAGGTAAGCGTGTGTGTCTCGGGGAAAAGCTGGCCAGGATGGAGTTATTCCTCTTCTTTACCTCCCTGCTTCAGAGGTTTTCTTTCTCCCCAGCCGCTGGAGAGCAGCCCAGTTTGGAGTTTAATTTAGGAGGCGTCCGGGCTCCCAAACCTTACAGCCTCTGTGCCGTACAACGCTAAACCTCCAACTGACTGAAACTGAGCCATCTGTTTCACAACACAGTTTATCTTGTAATAAATGAACATCTGCTTTATTGTTCCTTTTCTATAGTGTGATTTAAACATAATTTTGAAGTTTTTTTTCCTTCTTCAGCCTTTTTATATTATTAATGTGAACTGAATTCAGATAAGCAACAAAAACATTCAAGTTTATTTAAAAAAAAAAAAAAAAAAAAGAATCACCAGGAACAATATTCCTAATTTCAATTGCACGTTTTCTTGAAACTTGATGTGTAAATAAATGATAGATTTAGTGCTTCGTATTCAGAGCGCTGTTTCACACTGTGGTTTTAGTCTGACATTTAGCAGGTGAGAAAAGCATTCAAATTAGAGAAAACCATTCTGCATCCGTGCTAATTTGGTCCATGCACCCACACAGTGCTTGAAAAATATGATAAAAATATAAGCCCTTTGTAAAATCTGTTTGCTCCTGCAGCCAGGATGGTGTTGCCTCTCGTTATCTGGGTAAAAACATGCAACATGCTGCAACTTCAGTTCATTATTATCAAGTTATGGATGTCATCCTATTCAATGTAATCCAATGTAATTTGACAGAAATCGGTCTGTGAATAAACAATGCAGTTAAAAAAAAAAAGCATCTTAAAGACATGTTTTTGACTTGTGTAGTAGAGATTTTTCTGTCTAATCATCTCAGAACACAAGCATTAGGCAGCCAGCTACATTTGTCAAGCAGCAATTGAAAGCAATACTTGTGGTTTTATATTTGGCTTGAGCTGATGTAGCTACAGATAACGTCTGTTAGCCGCTGTAGACGTGAGAGCTCAGGTGCCCGCCATCGGATCATTATGCTAACCATATCCGAAACAGGTGTTTCGGTTTAACGAGCAACCCTATTACCTAGAGACCTTCAGCCGAATGCGTCTGTGGTTGTCACAGTTACGACAGCGGGTGAACACGTAGCTGTCCTCGTTAGTGCCCCTTTGTTTGTTTGTTTTCTTTTGGGTGGGGTCATTAACGTTACACTGTATTAAAACAAACAAACAAAAAACTACCTAATTCGTCTGAATCGTGTCTTCTTTCACAGCTACGTATTCACTTCCTGTTTCAACGTTTGTCGTAACCACACACACATTATTCGGGTTAAAGTCGCCAGTTAACAGGGTCGCTCGTTTGTCCGAAACACCCACTCTCTGCCAGCAGAGACGGCTAAACCTTGACGCTAGTTTATTATTTAGTTTGTGTATGAATATGTCGATATGTCATGTCGAGTTCAAAACATGTTCATAACGTCTATACTCGATGTTAAAGGTTCAGTGACTTATGGCTGAGCTAAAATACGAAGTGGTGCGAAGTATTGTTACTGTGAAGCTTTGCTAACTCGGTGACTCGGTTTTCACAATAAAAGCATGCACAAAATTTGCAAAACAAAGATGGACATTATATATATATATATATATATATATATATATATATATATATATATATATATATATATATATATATATATATATATGTGTGTGTCCATAAAGTAGTTTAAAACACACAGACAGAAGGGACAACTATTAACTGCATGCTACCGTTAGAAACTATATGATTAGTTTATAATAAACCAGATTATATACATATACATACATAGATAAATACATATGTATATACTGTCATATCCACCTACCTCATGTAAAGAACACAACCGTTTGTAGAAACCGTATTTATTCCACCACCTGCACCATTGCACTATCACCAGTCGTTTACCCAGTCTACAAATGCCAATAGATAGATACTCATGTCCATATATCTATATTTATGCAAATATATACCTTCTAAATATGTATATATACTTTTTATGTTTATGTTTTATGTTGTTTATGCTATGTTTGTGCCTACCTGTCATGTCCCTTACCTGTCTCCCTGTATGTACAATTGAGAGCAAAGTGAACCAGAGTCAAATTCCTTGTGTGTGTACACACACCTGGCCAATAAAGTGATTCTGATTCTGATTCTGATTGTAATTTCTCCCTATTTTATGACATTTTATAGACTTTATCTTTTCCCAAAGGATCAATACATCACTACTAGACCTGTCAGTTATCAGTTTATTGAGATACTAAATTATGAAAGAAAAGCCTTGGCGGTTTTAATAGTAACTGCTAGTGTTACCCTAGAGGACACATGTTTTATATACCACTGGGGCCACAGGGTCTGTTTTTAACAGTTTCATGTCCCAGTGGCTGAAATTGCTTGTGTGTACCCACTCTGCTAAAAATAAACCCTGGGCTTTATCAATTCCCAATACCATCTACCAATTTCCAAGTTACCTTTTTAAAGCAAAAGTTTACAAACAATAGCGTCCAAACAGTTTTTCTCTTGAAGTAAGTATCACAGCACTGAGATTGCCCTGCTCGAGGTCACCAACAACCTTTTTACGTGCAAACAGACAATGAAGTGTTATCTTATTTTATCTGAATGGCTGCTGATGTTGCCATGTGATTGTTCCTTGCACTCCTGGATCTTAGCACAGTCTTGGACATGATCACTGTACTGACAATCTATGGGATAGGTTGGAACTTGATATTTGCATCATTTACTGTATATGCAGCTCACAAATCTGCAGCAATTGCATGAATCTGGACCAAAATCTCAAAAATTGTTATATCGTCAGCATGAAGTGCTGTAGAATCAGTTTATCACTGCAGCCTATTTGTCTTTATTTGAACCTGCCCTGCCCTGATCTGAACTGAATATGTGAACATTGTGACCTTATCTTGTACTCTTTGATAGTTTTTTTTGAAGTTGACCGAAAGAGTGATTAAATAACCAACTCACCAACTTGCAAGGCTAATTGACGTGCATTGGACTGGTAGAGATTGCCTAACCCTGTTTTCTGTTGATTATCAATATGAGGGTGTTTTCACATATTTGCAGTCTTTTTCTTGGTGTATTGTTCTACAAGAATAAACAGTCCCGGTGGGCCGCCCTTTATCCAGATCATCTCTTGGCTCCTCATTTTCGCCACCACAGAGCACCAAATTCTACTACATTAAAATTGTATAAAAAGTAGCTATTTCAGCTAAATTGAACTTTGACATGTTTGTAAGAAGACAAGTCAATTCTGAAAATTGCAAACCACAAGCATGAGGTTTCTCTTATCTTTGAACATACACCCACTCTATCTTCTGGGTTTTCCCAGTAAAGCTTTTGAAGTTACAGATGGAAAATAACCAGTGAAGGAAATCATATAAACTATGTATATGAAGACAGTCTCAGTCTCTACTTGTATTTCCTCAAACACAGTCGACTGTCTAGCACTCTGAGGGACTATAAACATAAGGAACCAGGTAAATGAGAAAAGATATGGGTTGATTTTTGTGAGGTGACCTCTTTCAGACCAAAAGTGTAAGTTTGTTTTACCAATCTGACTCATTTAAGGGCAGGACATGTAAATTTATTGTCAGTTCAGGCAGAACGGTGAATTATACTTAAATGTTTTTGATGTAATATGAATCAGCTATGCTTGCCTCGCCATTCACTGGATCAGCACATGTAGAGTTACTGTAACAAAGCCTTTAGAAGTGTTAGGAAACAAAAAGAAATGAGGTTGTCGTCAAGCTATGGTCAGCATCTTTAAGTAAATCTTCAAGTAATCTTCAAGTAAAACTTGATGTCACACAGTATGTTAAATGTTGGGTTGAGCGTTTGGTTTGTCTGCTAACAGCAGCATGTTTAATGAGAGCAGGTACTCAGCATATGTATGTGATGAAAGTCAACTGAATCTTTGTGGTGATGAAAAACAAGTAACAGAAGTAGGACACCAAAGTACTGAAGTAAAGTTCAAAGTTTTTGCATTTGCCAAAATACCACCAAACTAGGTCACTGCCCTCTTTAAGATGTGTCATTCACTCAACAGTCAGATGAAGCAAGTCACCTGAGCGGTATATAACTATGGTGAAAACCTCGTTGGATTGTATGTCACTAAGAAACCTTGAAAGGCACGCAGACGACATGAAATTCTGGTGAGTTTTATCTTTCTAACACATCAAACATATTTTGGTGTTTTGTGAGATATTTGGTAAAGAAGAAGAAAATGACAGGACTGGATTAAAAATGATTTCATTTCAAGACCAAATATTCAGGTTGTATCATCATGAACTTCGAAGATAACTTTATGTTGGGAAATTCCAAGAATGTCATACTAAAAACAATATTTGATGATTTATAAAGAATAACTTTTGTTTCCAGCTGCTGAGTCATGCTGAGTGGGATCTGAGAAATTAAGAAAGATGAGCTGAGATGAATCTCCACTCAATCATTTGGATATTTATTATTATACTTATCAGTTTTTCCAACGAGCGTGAGTATTACATCCATCCATCCATCCATCCACATTTTTGCTGTTAGCCTGTTATAGCTCTGATTCAGTGAGAAAACTGTATCACAGTTTGGTAGCGTTTGTGGTTTCCAGATCTAAGCCTTGCTTTTTTAACTCTGACCGCAGTGCTTTTAAATTTTTCTTCTTTGTATAAAATTAAAATAATCATAGAAAGACAGTTTTTTTGTCACGTATCAAAGCCAGGAATGGGGATTAAGGATAAAAATGGGTAGAGAGGGGATCGTTTGTATCACAGAATCACATCCCTGACACCATCAGTGCACGTGGAATTTAATCATTCCTGTGTGCCATCTGACTTTTAACATACTTTTAAAAATCAAACATCTTTCCTCGCTACTGAATACGACTCCTATGACTGTCTGCTTGTCTTCACAGGTTGCCCTCTTCTCTTTGCTGACTGCCAGGTCTTAAATAAGCATGGCTACCTGACAGTAGAACCAGCTCCGCTCTTCCTCATAGGCTCAAACCTGACAGTGTACTGCCACCTGTCAAAATGTTATGACAGGTAGGAATATATAATATGATACAATATGTCTTCTCTGCCTGTGTTTATGTTTGTTCAGATGCAGTTATGTTACTGTCTTCCAGGGCCAAAACATTCCTGGAGCTGAACGATAAGACCGTGGCACCTCGGGAGAAAGTCAACTGCACCATGACAATATTCAGTTTGTTCAATGTCCGGACGCCATACTCTGCATTGTACTGCATCCTACAGAAGGATTATCCTGTGATTGTTGACGGACTGGACCTACATGGTGGTCGTATGTACAGTTATTTCTACAGTCATGTCTACAGTCATATAACGTTAGGATTGTATGAATTAAAAGGCTACATTTTCTGAAGAAACTGTGCCAATAATATAAATTTAAAACTTACTACTTCACTTCTACAATGGTAAGATAATGACTAAAGTGTGTCATCATGGTTATTAAAATGTTTTGTAGGTGGTTGGTAGACATTAAGTACTGCTGCTAGGATGTTCATAGTGGGGTTGGTGTCACTAAATAGTTGCTATGAGAGTTCTGGGTGACTACTAAACACATTTCTGCAATGGCAGGCGGTTTTTAGGCTGTTTACTATGAAAATGTGTACTTTATTTCTCGTAGTTTTATGGTGTCACAGAGGAGTATCATCAGTTTGAAGTCCTTTGGGAGAGACAGAGAGCTGGACCTGCATTTGTGGCTTTAGCTGCAGAAGCAAACAATTGTCCACAATACCAGGCAATGGGTAGTGCACCCACTAGTGTTGCTCAGTCTGACATTGCAGAATAAACACCTTGAAAAACATAGACTTGAAAAAGTAAGAGCTATTGAAAAGGAAGAAGTAATAGCACACTTTTAGTTGATGAGCAGTAATGTGCCAAAAAACATAGGGAACACAGATTTTGTGTTTGTTAGCAGACGTACAAAAATGATGGTTTATGGTTTGAATATTTTTCTATTTTGTTTTCCATCCATGAAGTCCCTCCAGATAAACCCAAAAACATTACCTGTGAGACGTCAAGAAGCTCAGATTTTATAGACTGCTCGTGGGAGAGAGGACAGGAAACACACGTCCCTACCACCTACAACATTTCAGTCAACAGGTATGTTGTTATTCTCGGGTTACATTAAGCTTCTGCCTTGTTGTCTCACAGCCCATTTGACTACAGCAAACCTTATGTTTTTAACACGGGTTTTATTATTTCAGAGAAAATGGAACCCAGATGCTGTTAGGTTGGATCAAAGATGCTGAAGAAATTAAAATACCACGAGCAATGATAGATGAAAACACTAAATACCAGTTGATTGTCACTGCTTACAACCACTTTGGAACATCGCAGTCTGATCCAGTCGCCTTCTGTGGAAACGATATAAGTAAATTCTCATTTATGTTATCTTTCTAACTGTGTGTGCCTCTAAGTAAACAGGAAAAAGAAGAAATATGACTCATTTTTACCTTGCTATCAGCTAATCTCTCTTCCTTTGAAGTGAACAAATGTCCACCATTATCACTGTTTCAGTGTGTTACTGTTTCAGTGTGTTATTTCTATCCTTAGGTTACACAGGGTCACGTGTGGGCCTTAAGGTCCTCGGCAGTATTAGTTGTTGAGTAGTGGTTGAGAACAGCAGGTGCCAGCCTATCTCCATGTTGTGGTGACCAGGGTCAAAGAGACCTAATGTTGTCTTCCTAGACATAATAGATAATTTGCCGTTGACGGTTCGTTAACATGAACAGACGACAGTGTCTCCAGCCTAGAATGTGCTGACGGTAACACTAACATGAGTGAAAACATTCTCTTTGACTATTTCTGGGCATAGGGTTGTGGTGTTATCAGGAGGGATTTAAAGTCTGACCACCAGCAGGAGTTGGGCAGAATGTGAGACAGACTCAGGCACTTCTGTTGAACTTTGAGAGTGTCTCTAATTCTCCTTGGCCATGCTTCAGTAAATCCTACAGCATAAGACATCAGAGGCTCCTGAACACTTTCTTCCCTCCTGACCTCACAGTGAACTTTTTCAAGTTCTTGTTCAGACTTCACTTTTTGAGTCATTACTGAATTATTAGTAGCTGTTTAATTGTTTGCCTGACAAGCCGTCACTTGTGTGCATGCTACTTCCATGTGCCTTTCTGTTGCAGTGATACCAGAGACCCCTCGCATTATCCAGATAAAGTTTGGGAACAACTCCATAGCACCCATGTTGCAATGGGAAACCGCTGAATCATCAGAGCCCCTCAGATCTTTTGTCCGGCTCCGCACAGTTAACGGCCCCTGGGTAAAGTAATGTTATGACACCCATCACTCAGTTTCAGTCAGGTAGTGTGCAGGTGACATAATCTCTTCATGTTTTTTTTTTAGGAAGCGGGAGAGGGAACAGAGTTCAGTGAGGGTCTGATACAAGTAAAAGGCCTGAAGCCTTTGACTGAATATGAGTTCCAGATGAGAACATGTAACTCAATATCAGGACTGACGCACATCAGCACGCCCAGGTCAGCCACCAGCAAATGGAAGTCTCTCTGCAGCAAATGGAGCCCATCTGTGACAAGGAAAAGCCCCGGAAAAGGCAATCACGCAATTCTGATTTATCATGAAACAAATGGCAATCTGATTGTGAAAATGTGTGTGTTTGTCGTCACTCATGCAAAACCAAAAACTTGACATTCAACTTATCTTTAGGTCCATCTCAGCAGTTGCATGCATGGAGGATGTTAGGCAGCGTCAGAACAAATAGTTTGCGGCTGGTGACAGTTTTGTGGAAGGTAACTCCTGACGAAAAGGCCAATAACATACTTAGTGGATGATGTTGAAAAGTAAACCCTAAAGTGATGGATGGATTTCTTCCTCAGCCTCCATCTCCAGAAGATTTCAGTGGAGAGTTGCAGCAGTATAAGATCTTTTGGGGTAGTGACCAGAAACAGGAAGTGACTTGTCATGCTGCCTTTAATCAGTGTTTGGTTGAGGTACCAGCAGAGGTCCAGGCACTAAGCGTCAGTGCTATCACCTCATATGGGGCATCTCCACCAGCGGAAGTGTCACTCAGACACTCAGGTACACAAAACACAGCATAACATGTTTAAGTTGTGAAGAAAAAGAGAAGAATGAACTGTTTCTTTCATGGTGTCTAACTCTGTAGGTGATTTTCGACCTGTTCTGAGAGAGTTGGCCCCTGCAGCTAATGACAGCTCTGTATTCGTCTCCTGGTCGTGGCCGGGGAACAAACATCGGTCAACACCTGGAGGAGAACTTCTGTGCTATGTGTTAGAATGGACAAGTATACCTGCGGCAGAGCAGCAGTGGCAAAAACTGAGTAAAGATCAAGACAGCACATTTATCACAGGTATCATACAGTTAGATTCCTGTCTGCACACACACATTGTGGAATAAACAAAACTTGCTATTGCTTCATAATAAACCAACAACACTCAGTGGTTTCAACTTAGAGTCAAGCAGTGCTCTCTTGTGGGCAGTTGGTGAATTACACTAGTTTGTGCTTTTATAATAATCTGTTGAAGATCTAAAATTATTGTGATACTCTTAATTTATTTGAACTTCATTATGTTTGTGAAATATGGTGGACTTAATGGTGAGAGTGTTTCTGCATTGTTTCAGGACTGACTGCAGGTGTGAGGTACAAAATCTCTCTGTATGCTGTGACCACCAGAGGTGTTAGTGCGCCATCAACTGAGCTGGTGTACTGCAAAGAAGAGAGTAAGAGTCACAGATCTCCACATGTCCCCAAAACTCCAGTTATTTCCTGCCATTTTAAATATAGAGATATGAAAAATGATATAAAACTATACTCAATCGTCATCCTCTCCCTGTCTCATTGTTTGTGTTTCAGAGCCAGTGTCTGGTCCTAACCTGTCTATACTGGAGCTTGGGGCCACACGGATACAGATCCAGTGGGACGAGTTGCCTGTAAGCCAGCAGAGAGGCTTCATCACAAACTACACCATCTATATCCGCACACTGGAGTCCAGCAGCACTGAGCGCCGAGGTAAGCAGCTGCACTGTGTCCTTTTTGTGTTTGTTTGTCTTCTGTGTGAGAATATACCTGAAACAATTTAGACAGAATATTTATCAGGAGCTATTTTGTTGATAATTTAAGTTGCATTTTCTAGCAAAAGGGACAATATTCACGTGTTCAAGCTGATTTCTTTTTGTCTAATGTGATACAAATCTGAATATTTTGGGGTTTAGGCTGTAAGTCAGAGACAAAACTTGCTTTAGGACACCGGATCTCAAACTATGGTTTGTGTGTACCACTGGTGCTACACAACTTCCATCTTCCATCTAGTGGTACTTGGAGGAATCTCTGAAATATTTACTTTAAAATTAAATAAATAAATTTAGAAACAATCAAAAAATGTCCGTCTAGCTCTCAGTCTTGAACCGGTCACATTCAGTAATCAACAACAGTCAACAATAAGTAATCTTATTAGGCATAAACCCACGTCCTGTGTGAAATGTCTGTATCTGTAAAGGTTCAATCTACAGTACTGTATTAAATGTTGATCATAATGGTGGTACTTGGAGAGCCTAAGACTTACTGAAATGTTTTGTGCTGTAAAAAAGTTTGAGAAGCACTGCTTTAGGACGTTTCAGAGAATCAATGGAGAAAACAATTGGCAGATTGATCAATAATGAAAAAAATTTATGGTTTCAGCCCGATCTAAATCCATAGTATAGAACATTTTCTACATTTAATAATCCAGTTTTTCAATGCTGTGAGCTCCGTAAACAAAATTCCCTTCATTTCCAGTGTCAGAGAGAGCCAGATCCTGTAAGAAGACTAAAACTATGTGCTTTGCTAGAATCCACTGGGAGTAGGTGGTCCACTGGCCTGTAATTTGGGTCAACTTGCTCTGTCTAAGTAAAATTGTTTGCTCTCAAAGTTTTGGAGGAAACACAACTTTGCTGTAAGTCGTTTCCTGTTCTTGTAGTTCAAGGGTACTTGAAAGTACAGTGCCATGTCTTATATATGTGTGTGTGTGTGTGTACTTTACCTTGGTCAGGCAAAGGCTTTCAAGCACGGATGTATGTACACGTGTGGGAAATTATATGCAGTAGTATGCACATATTGGTGTTTCAGCACAAAACACTGTTACATAATGGAAAGTGTGCAACCTGCATCCCAGTGATACTTCCCTCCCACAAACCTTCAGCGCATCAGCAGGGTTTTTCACCTAGCACTTCCAGTAATGTGGTGAGATTAAAACGCTAAACTGATGGTTGCGTCTGTTTTTTTTTGTGATTAATTATTTATATATATTTCCAACAATGACACTAGACTCAATGGAGCATAACAGATGATTAAGAAAATTCATCACCATATATTTAACAGTTGCGAGTTTTAGTCTCAGACTTGGAGTTGTATCGTTACATAAACGTCTTGTTGTGCCAGACCTGTCTGTGTGACTTCAGTGAATCATAGTTTTCTAGAACTGTCTCTGACCACGAACAGGAAGCCTGTGTGGCTACGTGCACACATGCAACCGTGAAGCTGTTACTAACCAGCCTGTGAACATCAATGTTAAGACACCTGAGAGCTTATTTTACCTCATCTTTATGTGACACGTTGGGTGTACACTGGATCTATTTCATCTGAGGTTTCACTTAAAAGTTAGTTGAGTATCTCTGTGTTTATGTGCAGTGTATTCTCATCCTTGTTTTGCAGCTACGTAAACATAATTTATTGTGAGATGGTAATAGTCTGGAGACAATTATGTACAAAAAAATATATCACTCTTTGACTCTTAAACTAAGGTCAAGAGTGAGATCTGAGCACACAGAAATGTACTGGGATTTTTCAGCACTCATATTTGACATTTCATCACAACTTCACATCATAAATTGCGCCTTAAAGGACATGACTGGCAAAACAGTTTCACCACAGGGTCAATTTAGAGAGTTAGATTGTTTGTGTTGTTTCCAAAGGCCAAGTGTGTTCATTTAAATTCTACATTATTGTTTCTACGTGGTTGTAACGATTAAATTCAGGCAGCTAATCTTGCCTGATTGCCTAATTGCGCTGCCTTAACAAAGACCATCCATGACTGTTTTCTCTCCAGTGACGGTGTCTGGCTCCGACCACAGACAGAAGTGGTTGGACTGTCCTGAAGGAGGTCTGGCTCTGCAGATGACAGCATCCACCTCAGCAGGAGAAGGACCGCGTGGGAGCCGGATCTTTTGTCAGCCTGCAACTCCTGCAGGTCACTCTCCTGATGCCATCCCATTCCCCCGTTAACAACACAAGCTTCAACATATTAAGCCTGTTGTGTGAAAGCATTTGCCTGTAACCGTAATTTCACTGTGTTATAATTCAGCCCAAGGAAGTTTAAAGTGAGAAGATTAAAGGGAACTTTAGTTTTCTTTAGTCTCTCTTAAATGGTTTGTCTCCCCTTCTTGTCTCCTCCAGTTGGCCTGGTGATTGGGATTGTTTTCATCACTACCCTCTTTATAGCGATCATAGCCAATCTGATGTGCTGGAGTTGTGTGAGAAAAAGGTATTAAACATGATGTATGCTTAAATATCTTTCATTGTTTCGTGCGCAGGATACACATCATAGATAGTACATGGGTTTTGTTTTACTGGTAATCACAATGGATGCCGCTGTGGCTAATTTCATGAAATGCCACACCACAACGTGACCGCACGAAGAAGCCACACGATTAACACGAATAGAAACCTAAGCCCTATACCAAAGACCAGACTTATATAGTGGAATAATTAGAGACCTGTTTCGATAGCAATAGAAGTCAATGGAGAGAGTAAATGAGCAAGCAGCAATTCTTAATCTGGAGGAATCCATGAAGATTTGCACCTTTATTTGGGCATGTCATGGTTAATTAGTGATATAACAAAAAGTGCTTCAGTAGTGCTTTAATATTCTGTTAATTTCGTACACGATATCCTGTCATGTTTGATTGATTTGCCCGGTGATTGGGATTTTTTCATCATTACCCTCTTTAAAGCGATCATAGCCGACCTGATGTGCTGGAGTTGTGTTAGAACATGAACATGATTTGTGCTTAAACATCTGGAGCTGTTTCATGAGAAACAACAGTCACCAGACATTATCTAATAATATTAAAAGTATTCTGAGGACACACATCACTGTTTTTCTTCATCTTCTACAGCTGATGTTGAATATACATCAGCTTTGTTTTATTAGTAGAATAGATGCCACTGTGGCTAATTTCATGAAATGCCACAACACAACATGAGCGCACGAACAAGAAGCCACATGTTTGAGATGAACAGAAACCTAAGCTTTGTACCAAAAGTCATACTGGATGTGGTTAAAGCACCCAAGTCTGATATAGTGGGACACTTATGCATATTGTGATATACATTTTGTGTAAAAAGTAAGACATTTGGCACACATGTATGTTTATATATAGATATAGAGAGCAGGGCGCTGCAAATTTGGCCCCTGAGGGCCGTGACAGATTACCAAATAAATGGTAAATGGACTGTACTTATATAGCGCCTTTCTAGTCTTCTGACCGCTCAAAGCGCTTTTACATTTCCATTATCTCATTCACCCATTCACACACATTCATACACTGATGGCACTGGCTGCCATGCAAGGTGCCAATTGCTCATCAGTTTGAGGAGCTAACCATTCACACACATTCACACACCGATGGCGCAGCCTTTGGGAGCAATTTGGGGTTCAGTATCTTGCCCAAGGACACTTCGATACGCAGACTGGAGGGGATCGAACCGGGGACTGAACCGCCGATCATCTGATTAGACCCGCTTTACCTCCAAGCTACAGCCGCCCCAATGTTGAAGAAAACAGATTTTTTTGACTCTTGATGATTGCCTGTCTGTTCAAGCTGATTCTGTCTGTCCTGACCACAGACATGTTTTTCCCTTCTTTATGTTTTAACCTGAGAAAAACATGAAAAACAAAAACGACTTTTAAAACCTGCAGCACTTACCCATACTACGCATCAAATGCATCATGCGACCTGTGACTAGAGGTTAACTTTATCCAGTTATAATTCTGTCAGTTTTACTGCTAATGAGAAGGAAAATGCGCTGATAGAAAGCTGAAGATCTTACGTTCTAAAGATGTATTGGTTGTCCCTAGCACAAAGGCAAGATTGGGAAATTTGCCCCTAAAACGACCAAGCTTCGTTGATTTGATTTTCATGTTTGTTGCAGTTTAAAAGTCTTTTAAAAGCACCAAACAAAGAGGAGGGGGAAAAAAAACATGTCTATGGTCTTCTGACGTCTAATCTAATCAGCTTGAACGCAATCATCAAGACTGTCATACAATCTCCAACAGAGAATATCCATCCATTGTCTGTAACCGCTCATCCTCATCACCTATCCCAGATGACTTTGGGCGAGAGGCATGGTAGAAATAGAGACAAACAACCATGCACACTCACATTCACACCTACAACCACCAATCAAATGTGTTGCTTATCTAGATAAATTATGTAGACTTCAACTTAACTGCCTCACTAATGTTGTTTTGTTTTGTTGTGTTTTTCTTTCTATCTCAGGATCAAACAGAAATGTATATCCTGTGGACCTGGCTGGTTTGATAACCACCTACCAAAACCAGGAAACAGTATTGCCATCAGACTGCTGGAGGTAAGCAAAGCAAGCTTTTTCTGTGAACTGTTGTCACCACAGTAAGCAAAACAGCAACAACTGCTCAGACACCAACTATATAAACACGAGGATCAATAAGGATATTTCTTAAAGAGGGAAAAGAGTTCATGATCATTTTAATAATTTAAAAACTGCAGTTTCTAGAGGTTTACCAGCAGGACTATAGTAGGAAGTCATTTGCTACCTTCTTTCACTCTCACAACTTTGTGTGTTGCTGCAAGTGAACACTTTAGATTTGCACTTTAAGTCTAACCATGGCTTTGCTCTTGTTTTTCTGGCTCCAGCAGGACGGAGGTGAACCCCTCTTCTCATCCACCTACAGTGACCCTCCACTGTCCCCTATCAGTTTCATCTCCCAGGGGGAGAGGGACGACGTGTACCCCAACATCCACATGGAAATCTCTGCAGCGGGGACACATTTGCTAATGTCAGATCCTGGGACGACGTTCGTTGACAGCCAGTTGGAACATGTCAGCTACAAACCACAGATTGCTACGTTGGCTTTACAAGAAGCGGAGGAGGTGATGGAGACTGAGGAAGAGCTGAGGGATGTACAAACAAGTTGGGAGGGAGACAGATGTGTATTTGGAGGATTACTGAGAGGCTTTCTGTCCAATGTGGAGGTGGATTTCTCTGATTCACCTGTGGGCCTCACTCTCAGCTCTGTCACCGGCCTTATTTTGCCTAAAACTCCTGCAATAACAACTGTCATAAATGGAGCCTTTTTATTGGGGATGAGGGGACTGAGAACGATGTGGAAGCAGACTCTTCGTCTCTGGATTTAAACCAGGGTGAAATAATGACTCATGACACAGAAGACACTTGTTTATCTCAGTATACAGTTGAAACAACACTGACTGGCGGTTATTTCCCTCAGGTAGCTGCTGTCAGCAGCACTACAATCTGTGACGCACAGAGGTAGCGGACACGATGGGAATGACACAAACAGGACAACTTGCACTACTAAACTGATTTTCAAGAAAGCATTATTCAAATTTGCCGCTTGACCTGAGTGACTTTGTGTAATCAGAGAAAAATATGCCTCAAATGATGCAACTATAATCAGCTCTGCTAAAACCAAGTTAATAAATAAATAAGAAATGTTTATATTGATGACTGATTAAATGCCATTCAAATATTTATGTATTGTACTGTTATGGAGTCAGTTCAGGCAGTCCAAGATGTCTTATGCTGAAAGGTTTATTGAAGCTTGGCCAAGAAGAATGGAGGATCTATGACCACTGTATGAACATGCCCAATGCATCTACAGGATAAGTACTCTTAGTGGTCTGACACTGTTCTCTGTCGAGGCTTTTACGTTATGTACCTATCTGTTGTGTCTACTGTAGAATAGAATAGATACTTTATTGATCCCTCGAGGGGAAATTATTTTTTCACTCAGTTTTTACCCGAAATACACCAAACACAAAGACCTCATAGCAAACATGCAAATGTGGTTTGGTACCTTGCTCAAAGGCACCTCAGCAGTGCCCAGCCTGGCACCTGTCCAGCTACCAGTCCACCTTCCATAGTTTTGTCCATACTGGACCCTCCAGTTGACAAGCCAAATCCCTACAGACTGAGCTAGAGAGTGAGACAGTCCTGTGATTTGACTTTGGTTACTATAGTAATGATCAAAATGGATCAAATATCTGATGAAATATCTCAACATCTACCCATCGGAGTAGCACTTTTCTGCTGATATTCATAGTTCCCAGAGGATGTATCCTAATTACTTTGGTGATCCACTGATATTTACTCTAGTGCCACCATGAGGTTCACATATATGTGGGTTTTGTTTTTTAAATGTCTCGATAACTATTTGATGGACTGCCATGAAATTTGGTACACATAGCATGTTAGCAAGCTAGTGTTAGCATTTAGCTCAATGCATTGCTGCTGTGGCTAAGTACAGCCTCATGGAGCAGCTAGCACGGCTGTGGGTTATTCTACAAGGAGTTTTTTAACAGGTTATGAAACAAGACCATCAACAAGAAGATTGGATATTTCTATATAGTTATTATTAATGGCTACTTTATGGGTATTCAACAACTTTGCATCAAGCATCAATCAAGAACAAAAACACAAGACATAGCAACCAGCTAATATTACTCAGTAGTCCAACAGCAAGAAGCCCAGCTCTGTGTCTGTCTTTCAGCCTTTTATTTCACAAAGCTCTCGCCAACGACTAAAAGTCAGGCCCAGATTTACTCTTGTCTGACGGCCTTTTGCTCAGTCACTCTCTCATTTTCTATTCTCACCTTCCTCCGTCAACATCCTCTTTGTTTTTTTCGCCTTTGTCATTATGTCCATAGAGGCTGCTGAGCCTGATTACATTGCCTGCCTGCCAAGCTCCGGTTCTGGCACGACACCGGCTCTGCTCTGCATCAGCATTTCCCCACGCACCAGGCCTGAAAACTTCTTCTTCCCAGTGGTCCAAAACACCTGTGATACAAACTCCCCAAATGCTCGGAGCTCGCAGTCCAGGCAGCATGGCTAACAAACAGAGCTAACGTTAGCTAGCAGCAGCTACAGTTCACAGCAGTTTACTGTCCATCGTCCATTCTGTAAATCACAGAGAGTTGGTGCGCAGCAGCTGATATTAGATAGCAATCAGAAAACATTTTCTCCATAAAATATTATTCAGTTTCACCAAAATGAGTGAAATAGCTGGTCGTTGCATACTTCTCATGTGTGATCGTACCAGAGCACAAAATATCAAGTCAAAATATCTGTTCTGTATGAGCTGCTTAAAGTGTTTCTGCTATTTTAATATTAGGGTGTGGCCTCTGAGTGTTTCTGTTATCTGCCCGGTGGTTATGTGAGGGTGACATTATTCCAAAACAAAGCAAGGTCAATGTCAGTCGGGGTTTCCTGTTACAGAGAATGGTGTGGTATTTGGCTCCTGAACTTGAAGTTTTACTCATGCATGAACCACCTGCAGTTTTACACCGTTTTTTAGGACTTCCTGAGAGTTGTATCACTTCCTCATTCAGAATTTTCAGGGGGTCCTCACATTCACTGACAGACTAGAAGTTGTAAGAAATCTCCTCGAGGTTCATCATCACCCTTTCCTGCGTGTGTGTGTATTTACTTATCATCTCTTGAGCCCATTATTGTGTTGCTGTAATGTGGTGAAGCTATATGGGAAAGTCCCCCCTGCACCACATGGGCATATATGATTGAGGGAGTGAAAAAGCTTTGGGCTAGGTGGAAAATGTGATGGTAAAAAATCATCACATGGTGTTGCAACTCCTCATTTCACAGGTGCAAGATGTAATCTAAACACAAGACCTGCAGACATCATGTCAGAATATGGAAACTTCCATCTTCTATGGACTGTATGGGGTCATATTGCCTGTCATTGTGGTAACTAAGATATATTTCTGGATATGCGCAATTTTTTTTTTTAGTCAGTTTTATAAAAAACTCTACTTTATAAATGCCTAGACATCTTATCATTATTATTGTATGTACCATGTTAGCTGTACAGGTTGTATCTGCGCAGACTCTGTGCAGTCACTGCGTTTGTGACTGACGTTTGTCGCATCACACCAGAGGAGGCAGTCAGCCAACACGGAGTCTCCGACATCACTTCACCACAGTGTGGATACCATACATAGGTCACACACACACACACACACACACACACATACAATGCTCTACATAAAGATGTTTAGGAAGATTTATGATGACGGATAGAGCTTCAAAAACCACACAAGGAATATAGATTAACATGATGGATGACGGAGATGTGATATCTTGGTGAGTAATCTTTGTTTTTATCACATATATCGTCATTATTTACTTACTGCTTACTTACTACACAACTCTGCTTAAACTGTATACGTGATTTCTTAATAATTATAAATTATATTATAAAATATAATCGCGCCAGCAACCAGGAGGGAAAATCATGTTTAAAGGAATCGATTGATAAACTTTGATCATTTATTACTTCTCGATAAATTCCTTTAAAATCGCTGTATCTCAACACACGATTGCTTTTGCGCACTTTTTCCTTGTTTTAAGGTAAACAGCGGCAATGTAAGAGACATATAAGAAGGCAGTTACCGATGACTCATGGCGACAATGTCCCAAACATGGTCCATCTTCACTGCTTTTATTGTGCTGGCCGTGCAGCTCTGCACAGGTAAGCTCAGACTACTGACATTATGGTTGGTTTTTAAGGCAGACTTTGAATAAACTTATATTATATCATTATTATGATTAAGTATTTGGAGATAAAAGTTAATTTGTGGATGTGCATGAACAGAAGTTGTAGAAAAAGTTATTGTTCTGTCTGTTTCCAGACTTATTTATTGTATTTTATCAATGCTGTTTGTAAAATTGTACATTGAGTGTGTTTTGTGTCCCACCTTCCTCATGATCTCTTCTCAAATATACAATAATAATTAAATTAACATGTAGTCTATGTCTAAGTCATCATTTCTACTTTCAGGTGAAAAATCCTGTACCATCTGGTCCAGTGCTGGACCTGTGGTGCAGCGAGGCTCCAGTTTTGAAGTGTACTGCACCTTTAATTGCAAGTGCAAGGGATCTATGTACAGCTACCATCCACCCATACCACAAGCCCATAACGAATTCAACTGTACAACTTTATTTTTGAGTGTGTCAGAAATATCCAAGAACCGGACATACAGCTGCCAGTGTAGCTGTCCTGCTCTGGATCCATGTGGACTGGACATCTCAGCTGGATGTGAGTGATGAAATACTGCGGTGTGTTTTGTACAGTGCATGTTTCAAGACGAGATCGGACATGATCTCAAGCTACAAAAAAAAAAAAAAAAAAATGCACAGCTGGTTCTGCTTTCTATTTTACGCCCTGTTCGCATGCTGTGGGCTGAGTCCAGTTAGGTGTTAAAACTAACTGTGAGCTGTTGCTTGCTCTGACAACAGAGCTGTGACTAATTTGGGGAGTAAGAACAAGTTTGTTTTCGGACACATGCAGTGTACTGTTAGCAGTAGAAATACTTGTTCTGAAGTGACACATAAAATATTCAAAAGCATTAACATTAATTAAAACCTTTTCTAACAGAATATCTGTGTTTTCAATGAACACTGATACTCCCTTATTGGATATTCCCGCAGTAATTAGTTCAAAAGCAATGTTTCAAATTTTTCCTCAAAAGACTAATTGTTAGATTGATGTTCTCTGCTTCAGGATTTATTCAGTTCTTCATCTTCTTTGTCCTTCAGACCTACCAGAGAGCCCTAAAAACATTCAATGCATCTACGAAGTCTTAAATAACAAAAGTGGAGTTGTGTCCTGCACTTGGAAACGTGGACGAGACACTTATTTGTGGAACAGTTCTGTGCTGCGGTGAGTTTGAAAGGGCTAACTGAGAAGTCAACAAAACATCCCATTTACTGGATGTTCTGTGAATACTATCATACGCATCTACCATCAAATGAAACTTGAAGCTTTGTGTGTTTCAGGGTGACAACAATATCTGGAAACCACACAGTCGGACCGGTGACATACACAGCTTCCAGTAAGGGAACTAATGAACTGATAGCGAGTTTCAGAGTGTCCAGCTCTGTCCAGCAGATCTCTGTGCAGGTCCAAGCCCAAAATGCACTTGGCTCTGCATGGTCCATGATCCACAACTACACACTCAGTGACATTGGTAAGATAGCAGTAAGTTTTTGAGGTGTCTGGCAATTTCTGTATAGAGAGTGCATCATGTTTTACGTGTAATGGCAGTTCCTAGTTGTTTTGTAAGGCATGAAATCACAATGATGTCGTGACTGGAGCATGAAAGGTGTCTTTATTTGATGATCTAACCTTGAAGTTTATGATTAGAGATGAATGACTGTACCTGCACTGATGAGGATGAATGCTATCTTTTTCATCGCTTTTTATATGCAAAAGGAAATGTCACAAACTTATATTGTGTGCCCTCTGATTTAAAGGCTTTTTTTTCTCATTTACGTGTGCAGCGACGCCATCCACCCCTGAGCTTGGCCAACCCGAGTGCTCATCTCGTGATTGCGTCATCCAAGTCACCCAATCTGTGAGCACTGAACAACTGGAGATCCAGTACAGAGAAGAAGCACAGACATGGACGTCTTATCCAGACTCTGTAAGAATGCCTACCGTTCTGATTACTCCAGAAAATGCAGGGGCTTTCAATGAGATGGTGTAGATTACTTAAAACCTTTGAAAACACGGCGTCACTGCAAGATCTGCTGATTCAAAACCAAAAACAGATATGAATGTTGGGTTGGTGTGAACAGAGGTGAACTCACAATGTTGCATAAGTCTCAGAAGCAAGCTGAAATTTGCCCTTCAAGTGTTCTCTGATCATAGAAAGCAGACATGTTTGTTGAGTTATCAGTTGTGAGCATGAGTGAGTGAGTTCAGTGAAATCTAAGATGCAAAATACATGTGTTTTCACTCACAGGGTGTGCAGATGAGTTTGGTACAGGTTCGGTCCATCTCCTCTCTGGAGCCCTACAGGTTGTACCATTTCAGAGCCAGATCCAGATTCAGCACCGGCAGCTGGAGTCAGTGGAGCGCCAACGTTTCTAGTTGGACTCAAGAGGAGGGTAAGCAGTGTGATTGTATTAACCTGCTGCTCTGTTCAAAGAGCCTGCCTTTATTTTTGTACTTCCTGAATGAAAGTACCATTATGTCTATTGGCACACTTATCTGAATGGAGTATTTACAAGTATCTCTGTGGCCCTTTATCTATGCAGGCTATCAGATAATGCAGCAATGTTTCGTTTCATTTTGGTTTTTCCTGCAGTTATCAGCTCACCACTACAGGCTGCCTAGAAGCCACTGAAACAGGCCTTATTAGATTGTTTGCCGAGAACAAAATATTTCATTCATGACGCGATGCAGCAGCTTACACTGAGCTTATAATAAAATTGTAGCTGTATACGAGGTCACCTTTGAACCAGGGAAAGGCAAAATGCCAATGAAGATGTGATGTCTCATTCGGAAATGTTGCTGCATATTTGTTATACTGATGGTGTGAAGATATGCACGTCTCTGTTGACATCATCACCTTTCCACGAACAGTGATCAACAAGAAGAGGTCAAAATTGAAATAGCTTGAACAGAGGCGTCCTCATTTTGAGCACATGATGTTATCCCATCAACCACAGCTAGATTGATTCATGACTTTCCAGGCAGCCGCTGGTTTCATCGATGACATTATGAAAATAATCCTATAGAGGTTTGAAACAGGCTTGAGGAAGCTACTCTGTCACAATAAACAATTGGTTTTGGTTAGTTGTTTGTGTGAAAGTAATAACATCCTTAAAATAGAAGTGAAGTGAGGCTTTAAACTTCCGTCCCACAGAGCCCAGCGCTCTGTTTGTAAATATGTTAACAGTAATTGCATGAGACAAAATATCTTTTTACTTTTCTTTGACCTTATTAAACCTAAATGTGTAGGATATTATTTAAGTGAAACCTTCTCTTAGCCACAAACTGAGCTTGTAGATGTGATGAAAGTGATGTTACTCATGTTTAGGGTCACACCTCCAACTCCTTGTGAACATTCATTGGTATTTAACCAGGTCATACAGGGACTTGTCATCAGTACAAATCTGTATTTATTAGCAATTGCAATAAAATTAGGAACGATAAAACTATGTAAAGTTTTTTTTTTTTTGAGCTGCTAAAGAGGAAATGGGATTTCCATGAACCCATACAGAACATTAGGCTTATACTGTGATCATTAGTATTTCTGGGTCACAACCAAAAGTCAACGGCATTGTTACAAGGTGGTGAAGTGAAATTCACAGCAGCTGGGGTAGCTAACACTCGTGAACTCCACAACAGGGAAGTGTTATCTGCGTGCAAGCACTTTAAGAACATGTTTGGCAGCAATATAAAGGCAACAGGATGTCCGTTGTTATGTCGGGCAGCCTTTAAGTAGTTGTCCATTCATCTTCTGTGTTTCGTATTTGTTTTTATTTAAAATCAGGATGTATACACTGACTCAGACAGCACAGGGTTTCTTGGAAGTGTTACTCATTGCTTGAGCTCACACAGGAAAATGTCACAGAGCTGCAGACTGGATGTATAAAGGATTTCAAAGCATCACATCACAAGACTTATACAATCAAAATGTCGTTTCAGCTCCTGCCAAAGAGCTGGATGTGTGGTACGCTGAACCCACCTCTGACTTGAAATCCCTGATGGTTTATTGGAAGGTATGTTTTAAATCAAACTGTCGTCCTTGTTCCTTTTTCAGTGTAATGATCGTGAGGAATAAAACACGTAACACTGCCGTACAGTTTCATGAGTTTGAGGGTTTGTAGTCGTTCCCTCTCCCCTCCCTCGCGCCATGTCTGTGTGGGCTAGTAGTGTTGTCGCCATAGTAACACTTTCTGATCTTCTTGCTATGTTCTGCACAAATTAAAGGTCAAGCCTTGACCACTTTTGAGGTGCGACATCCTCATACACACTCTGACGAACACACATCCACACCTTTTACCACATACACACACACACACACACACACACACACACACACACACACACACACACACACATAGTCATTTAATGTCATATAGAGACAGTAAGAGTTAAGTGAAACCTGTCAGCAGACGCCGCAGTTTCAGTTTACAAGAAAAGATGAGCTGAACAGAAATGATGTGTCTTACTTGCTGTCCTTGCAGCAAGCTCTTTTCTTCAACAGAATAATTATATGATACCAAACTCAAATGATTTATTTCTCAACATATCTCTCACCGCAGGAGCCAAACATTTCCATCGCTAGAGGGAAGATCACTGAGTATAAACTCAAAGTTTACAACCTAAGCTCTGTATTGGTCTTCAGCACAAACGTCAGTGCAGATGTGAGGAGTTATTCGGTCAAGTTCTGTGCCGACTGTGAAGTGACAGTGTACTCTTGCAACTCCAAAGGGATGTCCCCTCCTGCCAGAATAACAACCCGGCACACAAAAGGTAAAACATGCTATCAACAAAAGCCCTTTCGATATCAGGTGCATTAGTAATACTGAAGTAATACTGAATCCAGAGTGAAGGAGAAGCAGCTCACCTATTTATGCGTCTCCTTTTCAAGCCAAGCCCCTTGAAGTTAAGCACGAACCTGCAGACAACCACAGTGTCACCATCTCCTGGAGAAAGCCTGAAACTGCACCGGGACATGCAGCCTATGTGGTGGCGTTATACCCGGAGGGCTACAAGCTGGAGGAGCTCAGATGGGTTAGAGTGAGCAGGAAAGACACCAGAACTGTTATCACAGGTGGGACATTTAGAGTTACAGTAAATACAGGTGGAAATAACACACACCCATAATGTTTTCTCTGGAGTTCACTGTTCACCACCATCTTTCTTTATGCAGGCATTAAGCCATTTGAGTGCTACGAGGGAGCAGTGTATTTTGTATATAATGAGAGCTCAGTGAGTAGGACCAGATTCACAGGCGTCACCACTTTGGAGTCAGGTAAGATCCCGGTAACTCAATCAATTATTCACTATTTATGAAACTCTTGAACATAACTGGTAGGAAATGTATCCACATGTGTCGTTTGGGTTCTTCTTCTTGTTTGCAGCCCCAGCAGCTGGTCCATTAGTCCAAGAGGAGGTCGAAGGAAACAAAGTGAAAGTGACCTGGACAGAGATTCCCAGAGGTCAACGTGGGGGTTGTATCACCAGCTACACCATCTATTTAGATAACGGCAGCGGAGATGAGCAGCGCTGTAAGAACCATTTATCTGAGGTGTTGTCTTACTGAAACATCTTGTACACTGAAGTGAGAGAAATTAAAACAAATTAAATGCGTGTTTCAGACTCCATACCAGGATCAGAGACGTCACATATCATCACTGACCTGTCTCCAGGTGTCTACAACCTGTGGATGACTGCCTCAACTGCTGCAGGAGAAGGTTCTGCACGTCAGAAGCTCAAGTTCTACATCCAGGGTAAGTCGTTTTCCGAGTTTCTTATTTGCTTTCTTGCCAAGAATTAGAGGAGAAGATCAATACAAATGTCTGTACAGTAAATATGAAGCTCCAGCGGTGACTGGCTGCATGCCACCTGCTGCTGGCCAAGAAATAGTCTGGCACATAACCCCCACAACACTTTGGTGTTTGTGCAGATTAAACACACAAGAAATAATGTGTTAATTAAAGAGAGCTTTAGAGGTGCCGGTCAGTCAGGCAAAGACAGTAAGATAAAAAATTAAATATTAATATTCAAATAAAGGTCAAAAATTATACATTTTATTTTCTGTTATTTTACAGATTTTCCCAGAATTGTTACGATCAATGAGCCGCATATTTTTTATTACAGATCATTATTGTCATTTTACATACTTTTCTATACTGTGTAAATAATATAGTAATTTTTCTGTGAGATAAATGAGAAATAACTGTAATTAAAATAACAGTTTGACTGAGTTTTGTATACAATTTTAAAAAAAACAGAAAACTACTGTAAAAGTTATTTTCCATAAATTTATAATTTACAATTTCTTTTACAGTACAGGCTAGCGGTTTCCCTCTGTTTCAAGCGTTTATGCTATGCTAAGCTAACTGCTGGTTGCAGCCTTGTATATTTTCTGAAGCTCTGCAAACGTAAATTAATGTATTGTCAAACTATACATTTACTGGATGAAACCAACAGCTTTTTCTTCAAGCAGAATTACAAAAACAAATTGACTGAACGCTTCATATTCAGGCTGTAACTGCAGCTTAATGGATAGGCTCACATCAAGTTCAAGGCTCAAACTGCTGAAGCCTCACATTGACTGCAGATTAACTTTTGCACGGGACAAAAAAAAACTGACTGACTTGAAAAAATATGAACCTGCCCTTTAAAAGAACGTGGATCGACTGTATAGTTTTGATGCCTAATATAATAATAAATTCAATATAATAGTCCCAGTTTCAAAAGAAAATATGTAGCTTAAACATACACAATATGTGCGCCATTTGTCTTTGTAACTATCGCTTTTCATGTTCAGAGTGTGAACATTTCTGTTGCTTCACCATGACAGCTGTTGCTAACGTCTGCTGTGTCCAGAGGAGCTAAATATACATCTGTTTCACTGTCACTTCTTTTTGCAGAGGAGACACAACTATTCCTCCTTCTAGTGTGTGTAGTCGTCATCGTGATCTTGCTGTTTCTGCTGTGTCTGTTCCAGAGTTCAGCAGTAAAGCAGAGGTACGTGAGAAGAGACACATAAATGTTGTATCAAGAAATGTTGGAGCAAGAAAAATAAATTATGTTGCTGTAAAGTTTAGAAGTTAGTTCATATATTGCTTTTGCTTTTAATGTGTGCAATGAGACTGAATATCTCCACCATTTTATAGTAGATGATCTATCAGATGATAAATACATTCACAGACAGTGCTGCAAGCTGTGTACATAAGGTTGGCATGTGTTTGGGGGACTGTGAAGGTGGCTTTGTTTAGAGCTTTTTGTATCTGTTATATACAGCCCACCTGTGCCGTCTCTATAGTAAAAACAACATGCAGAGGCTCAACATGGCCGATAAATTTCCACGATGGCGTAGTAGCAGCAGTAGCAGCAGTTTGTTAATGCCAGCGTGCCGACATGCTCTGCATTAACACGAAATCTTATGTAGAGACCTCTCATAATGGCATCACTGTGGTGTTGAGCAATCCTGAGCTGAGCTGAGCTGAGCTCATCCAGATGGTGGAGCCACTGGCACTCAATTGTGTATGTTGTCTTTTTCATCTAGTGTAATAGGTTGTTTTTGTTTTTTTTTATCTCCAACCATCCTTAATAAAGTTATAAAGTTTAATCTGCATCTTTAAAACAGTTACAGTCTTCTGCTAATTCTTCTTCTCTGGTTCCCTCATTTTTATTTCAGTCCTCGCTTCTGATAGTTTAGTTCAGTCACATGTGAGTCAGAACAAGGAAGCGTTGTTGTGAAGCCAATGAAGTGCTATTTCTTCTCATCATAAAAGTTTCCATGCCATATTGTTCCCCCCTCAGGTTCTGCATGTTTTTCCAGTGCTTGATGCTCAGTGATGTGCCAGATCCTGCCAACAGTAAATGGGCAAAAGAGTGCACCCAGGAGAAGGTAATTATATGAAAGTGGGTAAAATACAAATTACTGCAGCTCCCTGTTCATAGTTTAAGCTTGTATCTCCCTTCAAATCAGGGTAAAATGAACCTCCAGCTGCAGCACAGTAACTCCACTGTAACCGAGGAGGAAGAAGAGCCCATCCTGGTGGATGTTGAGGAGCTGCCCAAGCAGAGCAGTGACCCCCGTGCACCTCCAGACGACTCCTTGCAGAGCCCTCCTCAAACCAGCCTGAGCCCAATGAACACACTGCTCTACCCGGCTCTGACCACTTACATCAAGAGCTTCTCCCACGACTCAGACAGCTCCGACCAAACGCAGACCTCGCTGGACACGACCATCGACTACATCTCATCGCACGGAATGGGAAATTTGGACGAGGAAGATCAGGAGGATGAAGAGGAGTTTACAGAAATGCTGGGCTTCTTCCCCAGTAACATTGTCTTAGACTCGCTGGCGTTTGGAGGGAAGTTGACTCTGGATGCAGTCAAAATCGACTGTAATGACTTCTTTCAGAATGACAATTTTTAAAAGAAGGACTAAAAACTAAAGAAACAGAACACAGTGACAGGAAGCGATGACTGGATTCATGCATCCATGAACTAACGTGTTGTAATGGAAACAGCTCTCCTCTAATAACCTTTGACTAAAAAAGTACTTTTGTTTTCATTTTATGCATTACCATTGTTTCCTCTTCAGAGCAGCATTGGGCACACTAATACCATGACCGAAATGAGCACAGTACCTACCGGCTGCAAGACAAGAGTGTATCAGATTTTGTCATTTCTGCCAGTTTGAATAATTCATCCAGATGCTCCTTTTTCACAGCAAACAATTTGACTCACTGATAGGGGAGAAAAAGCACAGGTGTTACTAAAAACATGTCAAACTGTAGCAGCTTAATGGAAATAATTTTATTATTTATATATTTTTCCTACTGCGACAGACAAAAATGTCTCCTGTCCTGTGTTAAAGGACAAATGCATACGCTACCTCAATCATAGCTCATCTAAAACAGGAGGAAAGTTAAATGTCTTTCAGATGTGTTAGTGGTAATATTGATGTAAGATGATTTGTTATTATTTTTCTGAAGGTTTGAATCATAAATCAGCTGCAACAATGTATATACATTTTTAAATATTTGGACTAGAGCCACGCTAGCAGCTCTGTGACGCCGCCACGTTGTTGGCAGGTTAACGATGTTCACCATCTTAGTTTTAGTTTAGTTAGTGTTAGACCATGAACCAAACTCGTGGGCACGTAACATGAAATGAGATGAATACTAACAGGATCTCTAAAGTCATGTATCATCAATGCCTCAGTTATAAGTGAAAGCCAAAAAATGTTGCAACCTGCTGGTGCACCAGAGGAAAGGTCAAAAGATCACCACAAGCTGAACTCACCCTCTCTGTGGATCATGAATTTTTATTCAGAATTTCAACACATCCCTGTCCAAAGTGGAGCCAGGCTGCTGGCACGGTGAAAACCTGAGATGTTTAAAAATGTTTGTATTTTTTTTTTCCTTTACAGGATGGAAACTGTTAAGCAGCAACTTTTTCAAATAGATTTGCAATGGATCACTATCTGTATTTAATAATCAGTTTACAATAGCTCATGTAGAAACTAGAAATTTCACAGCCTTAATGGGAGAGTCTGATTTGTTCGCGTTAATGTTGATTTCAAATAAATGATTTCATCCTCTGCACATGGAAGCACTGACATATATGCAGAACAGAAGTTTTGTCTTTAATGTCTGACACATCTCTGTTATAACTGTTCTGAAACAGGGCGAGTCGACCTGAACTTAAAAAGGAGCAGTGTGTAGGATTTAGTGGCATCTTGTGGTAACTGATTTCAACCCCTTTGTTTCACCCTTTCCTTCCCTGAGTGAAGGAGAAACTACAGCAGTCATGGAACATGCAAAAAAGGCTAAAGGCTCTGTCTGCAGCCAGAGTTTAGTTTGTCCTTTCTGGGCTAAAAACATGGCAGTTCAACATGGAGGACTCTGTGAAAGATGACCCACAACGTCTGTAGTAGTTAAAAGACTCATTCTAAGGTAACAAAAACATAACTCTTATTTTCAGGTGATTTTACACTGATGAAAATATAATTGTATTACATTTCTGCCATTCTGTGAAGGGACTCCCCTAAATTTTACACACTGGACCTTAAATGTTTGTTTAAACATCTTGTAAAAGGCTATTAATAAAATCCTGAGGTAGGAGGTGACCATGTGACATATTTGCTCAAGTTTTCCCAGTAAAGATTTGTGTGGTTGTTACCTTAAACAGCACTAGGATAGCCTGTGTCAGAGAACATGTATGAACCCAGAGATAAATAAGGAAAGCACCGTACATTTGTGGGATAAAAAAAACGTGACAATGCAAAAAATTTATCGACCATCTTTATTTACCGACAGAGGTCTCTAATAGCAGGGCTAGAATTCACACATTTGTAGAGCACTTCAGTTGTTCCACACAATGAACGACTGTATTTCTTTCAGAGCAATTATGCAGTGGTGCCACTGTGGAAGCTACAGGGCAAGTCAACATTGGAGGGAAAATATCAGCACAGACTGCAGAAACAAACTGAAGCTGGGCTGAGTTTACGTCTGTGGAAGGATGCTCCGGTGGAGTGTAAACAGTCTGAGGGCTTCCAGAGGACTGCAGCCACATCTCAACTGTCTCAACTGTGTAAAGACACTTCCTCTCCGTATCACTCTTTAAAGTAAAAACAAAATGCATTTATTGACTTGCACGTGGCTAGTAATCAAAGATGAAATGGGCAGAGAGGAAGAGACATTAGATGGTGTTTAGCACCCCAAATACAAGTAAATCAGAACACATAGTAACACTTTCAGCTTCAAATGAATCCACTCGACAAAAGTCTCGGGATCAATGAAAATTTAGTCGAGTAATCACCAATGTGTTCCTCCTAAATGACCTAATGTTCCTCCTTCAGAACATTTCAGTACAAAAGAACCTTAATACAGATTTAGGCGCCATTTCATCTTTGCGTTCAAATGTAGACATGCCTCGATCAAAAGACCAAGACGTGTCCTATTTGCACCATGTGAAATACAGTCTCTGAAAGAATTTATGAAAATAGTTAAGATTTACAGGCCGAAGATCATAGAAGAATAGACCTCCTGTATAAAATATAAAACAATACCCCAGTGCTAAAGAAAAAAAAAAAAATCTGTAAATCTCAATGAGTGAAGCTCTAACTTCATCAGAAACACCTGGTGTGACAGAGCTTATGAGCTTGGGTTGGAGCTCCACAGTGCCTATTTCAAAAGCGAGCAAGCAATGGCTCATACCAAGCTAAAGACACTCTTTATGCTTACACCTCGAAATGCATATTTTCAAGCAGCAATTACAAAAATTTATCAATGGACAATGCATAACCTCTGAAAAAAATACTGTATGAAAACATCCCTGCTACTTTGTTTCCAAGTACAAAACCTCTACCAATAAGTTGCTCCAGAGTAGCAAGAAGTCCTTTTCTTTTGTTTTTTTGTTAATTTCTGTTTTTTTTTCCATCTTCGTTTTGTTTTTATTGGGTAAAACTCAGTCCTCACATTGAGTGCCACTTTAATGACACTCTTCTCCATCATGTCGCTTTGCTGAAGGATCCAGGAACATGCAAGCCTCATAGTGGAGGTGCTTAGGAGGCTCCTGTAGGCCTGAGAGACGGCAGCCAGGCCTTAAGCCAGGGCTGGGAAGGCCTCTGGGTCGTCCACATTGGGCACAGACGCAGATGACTGTGAGGAAAAGCGACATTAGGAGTTAGAAAATTCAAACATTTGAATATTTTCATCACAGATTCTTGGATTTGAATGATAAGACAACAGCTAAGCCTCCTATAAGATCATCTACCTTGTCAGTCCTTCCTCCACGGACTGGCCTAGTGGCTTCACCGCTGGCACCGGGACCACCAGGACCACCGGGGGCTCCACGGCCTCGACCGCCTCGGCCACCACGTGGTCCACCGCGTCCACGGCCTGGACGGCCAAGGTCTCCGAAGTTGATCTCCAGCTGGGACGTGATGTCGTTGGCTGGCTTCCGGAAGTGATGCCCATCATCGAGCTAAAATTAGATAAGACAATTATTTAAACATTTATAGCTTTGGCTTTCTTTATTTATATTTACATGCATGATTTAAGTTCAGAGATTGAGGAGCAACAGCAGCAGAGATCGTACCTTCGACTCATCAATCTCAGGGTCAATCAGCTCGCTTTTCTTATCCTGTGTTGGAGAAAAGCAAAACAACACAAACATTAAAGCACAGATACTGAGCAAAATCCAGTTTGTGCCAACAACTAATACAAATGCCACCGCACCAACAATTCCTGGCTGCATTTCCTCACTGAGCTGCTTCAATCCTAGCTGTCCTACATCGTGAATGAAAATGCAGAACAAAGAGATGCAGAAAACTGAGTCAGTGTTATTTTTAGTTTACACTGAATTTCAAGGACTTTTGCACTTTTATTCAGCAGCTAATTCAGACGGTGATGTTTGTGCAAACCCCCTACACCACGCTGTAATGAATGTGGATGTATTCAGTACGAGCAGGACTACGGCTCTGACTAGAGCCCAAACGATTGTAGAGGAGGAAATTTCACCAAGATAGTGAATTTTTTGCCCTCTGTTGATTTTGCACCGAGTAACTACAACTAAACAAGAATGTTTAAGTTGAACGTTCTTTAACAGTGAGGGCAGCTGCTTGCCTCAATATTATAAGGATATGGATAAACTTAGCAGCGAGCAGTTTTTCTGCATTATCTGCACATACTAGATATCATATCGCGTTACTATGATACCCGTGGTAGGTCTATATTGGCAGAGTGATAGTTTTGACTCACCTCTGCCTTGGACTTGTGCAGCACAAATCCTTTCTTCCAATCATCGCCCTCGTTGACCTTGCGGATGTTGAACTCCACCTTGGTCCGCTCCTTGTCCTGCATGGCCTTCCACTCGTCCAGAGTCATCTCCTTGGGGCCTTCGTCCTTCACCTCCTCAACCTCATTCTCCCTTCAACACACACAGACGCACAGTGTCACAGCGTTAATGTTCAACATAAACACAGGCTGATTTGTGTTTGGTGTTCTTGCTTAAAACTCCTAAAAATTATTCTCAGTCGGGAGACATACGGGGACGAAAAGCAACTTACTTGTTCTCAGAGTCAGCGGGTGGATGCTCCTCTCCTTCAGGGTTCTCTTCAGTGACATTTGATTGGTCAAGCTCGCTATGAAGAAAATCAGACATCTCATTAATTTCACTGTTTGACTCAAATTAACAGCTGCATACGTTTAGTTTACCATCATGAAAGTTATGATGTTCAGACAACTTTCAGTCATTTCTTTACTGTACATCTTATATTGTCTTTTACAATCATAGGCTGTAGTTTGTGCTGCTAAGTTGTATTGCATTATAATCATGTTAAGATTTAGTCCACTTACATAAAACACCAGCTAATTATTATTAACGGTATGACAATACAGTCCAACAGCACCACGAACTACAGCCTCCAAAATAGCCACTGTTAAAAGCTCTCAAATCAGTTTCGACAACTGATTATTGTAACTGAGGATTTATTGCAGAGATGCTGCATTAATTACTGCACTAATTTCCCAGAAAGTGTACCTAATAAAGTGGAAACTGAGCACTTAAAAAAAAAAAAACTTAAATAGTTTGACATTATTGTGACCACCAAAGCCTACAAAGACTCGACTATCTTATGCATCTAAAAAGGAAACAACCAAACCTCAAGTGTTCTCTAAAAGATACCAAAGGAAGAAACGTGACAAACATCACATGACAATTTCCTCAAGTCATCAGTAAGAAAGCATTTAGCTTCAGCAACTCCCCAACCTCCCATCATGCAAAGTTTGTCATGTTGCATAGAGAAAAACTTACTTTAGTTCATCCTTGACGGTGCCCCAGTTGTGAGATCCACTTCCTCCCCGCTTCTCCTCACCTTTCAGACTACTGAAACAATATTTGCTTTAGCCAGGATCGTGATACACGCATTGCACCTTGTGTAAATTTAAAATATTTCATTTAAAAAAAAAAAAAGTGCAATGTAAGAGCTGAAAATGTACTTACGACCGGTCACTGCCACTGTGTCTATCAAATTCACGTTTTCCTCGGGAATCAAAGCCATCGCTGCGACCCATGCCGCGGCCTCTGCCGCCGCCACGGCCTCCTCTGCCGCCGCCGCGTCCTCTCATCGGCCTGTCACCAACGGGCCTAAAGAGAGGGACAAAGAACGTTGTCAAATTCTCATCAAAGCACGAGTTTCTCTGCTTCTCAGAAGATTAGATCAAAGGCAGGCCATCTATGGTCTCTATTTTATTAACAACTTGTTACTAAGTGGACTGCAATATTTCCTAAGAGTTATAGTTAGCTGAAACACACTGATGCGTTCAATAGGTGCCATTAATGCATATTTATTCATTTCTTAATAAATAAAGTACTTTTTAGGCTTTTATCATAGCCTGGATTTACTCATGTTTGTAGCTTGTCTGCACATTTTGTTTGTTGTATCAATTTTACCCAGTAAACTGATGATAAAGAGCTGCATGTGTCTGCAGCAGTTGAAGCAATACATTCTAAGCCTTATCACTGTGAGCAGTTGTTGACCCTACCACACCCCCTACTGAGTACTGCTTTTGCCTACTGTCAAACTTGGAAACACCCTGTTAAAAAAAAAAAAAAAAAAAAAAAGTGCATCTTTTCATATATGGTCACTGATGAACCAAACTCACTTCTCCACTGAGAATTCGCCGCCCTCGGGCTTCTCGCCACCGTCGCCGGCAGGTCTGTCGGTGCGGCGTGGGGGCCGCCTATCCACAGGCCGCCTGTCTGTGGGGGGGCGCCCCTCTCCCTGGCCGCCCTGGGGTCTGAAGCCTTCGCCCTCCGGCTTGCGGCCCATTCTCCTCATGCCGGCACCTAGGATTGACCACAACAGGGAGGATTAGTGAACCAATAGTACTGATAGCTCAGGACCTGCTGCTGAGCCCCCAGACAAGAGAGAGAAAAGGGGATTGATTGTTCTGTTTGAATGGAGCAAATAAGTTCAATTAATGTGCAGAGTAGTGAGGGAGCTGGGAGGATCCATAAATATTGTGCAACATAATCTGATTATAAAAAGTAATGTTTAGTGTTTTGTGGAAGAAACCTTGCACAAAAGGTAAGCAACTCATTATTTCCTGCTGTGAGAGCTGATTTGTTAAACCACTCCTAGTTGTAATTAACACCTACAATGTGTTTCACACTGTAATGATACATGGTGGAGTGCCACTGGCTCAGTGTGACATTAGTCCCACCCATTGCCTAAATCACCAGCTACAAAAATAGACACTACACTCCACTACAGAGCAGCAGCTGGGTGCACTATAGTCCGCGCACCTGTCTCATCTCCTCTCGGGCCAAACAGATACGAGCACACTTGGCTGACATACGTGATGATAATGGCCAAATAACATGCTTGTGAATGGAGTCGAATCCTGACTCTGGATGCTTTTAGCACAAACGCCAAAAATGTAGTGTTTGTTTATTTTAACAGGTCACATGATGAATTAATTATGATCCACTTGGGTAATAAAGAGTGAAACAGAAAGGGGCAAAGTTAACTCTCAATCACATGCATTCAGTGTGTATTGTGCGCCAATGGGAAGTGGCAGTTTGGAGGCTGAGCTTTAACACGCCCCACACTACAACCACGAGGTTCATCACCATGAGAGCGACTGCTGCTCCCAAAAGTCTGTGTCAAATCCACCTGCAAACCCACTACAGACAGAGTTAACCTGTTTAACATTATTGTAAAAACACGTCGTTATATTTGCACTATTGAGGCCTTTTTTTTATATTTTTAAATAACTGTCGAAATAAAGTCAAACTATCCACTTCCGGCTAATCCAGAGAGAAGTACGCCCCCCCCCCCAAAAAAAGTAGTTTTAACGAGAGTCAGGAGAAATATTTTAGACATCTTGAAGCTTTTTCTCCGGGTGAGCCAGGCTTTCGGGTTCTGCCTGTTCAACAAGGCCGACTGAGGAGAGGGGGGGTACGGGTGCAAGCCAAAACAAGTCGGCCTGCCACACGGTTTATCACCGAGTCTTTAACACGTTTGTGTTAATGTCATTGTTCCGGCAACTGACAGCAAACAAGGAGGGGACGCACAAAAGCAGCCACGCGGACCTCATGTCACGGCTGCTGATGAACCGTCGCGAGGTAACCGTTGGTACGTTTAGCAACATAGCTCGTTAGCTTTAACGTCTTTCAGTTGAGCTAAAAACGTTTAAAATAAATCTCACCATCTTTCTTAAGTGGGACAGGTGCCTGGGTTTCCTCCTTCTTGTCAGTCAGCGGGACCTTTCTGTCTTTTTGGGACTCCTTTTTCAGCTGCTTAGCAGCCTGGGCTACAGTCTTGGCGGCACCAGGAGCAGGAGCCTCCTTCTTCTTCACTTCAGCTTGCTTCAACAACTCGAACGGATCCGACTCGTCGTCAAATAACTGGTCGAACCGATTGGTTATGGCACAGCCAAAACCTTCTTGCATTTGTCCGGGCATGATGGCGCCCCTTCAGCAGGATTTTCCTCCGATTCTATGAGGCTTGGTGCGAACACTTCGCTAGATGAAGCCACAAGATGGCTGGGAAAAGGACCTTCTTCTCTTCCGGCGCGATAGACATCCGGGACCTCGGAGGCCGGCGCGGATGGGATTTGTAGTTTTTATAGAAAGTTGGACGCGATTCACTTAAGTACGTAATGGAAGCAATGAAAAACAACACTACCCACAATGCCAGCGTTTCTGCTGCTATACTCGCCTCTGTAAAAGCGAGCATGGGGTCCAGTCTGCTGCACATTTAATCAGAAGAAGAAGAAGAAGCATGGTTTGCCCACATACATACACACACATGCACATACACACACACGCTCAGAGCTTTTGTTTTGAGGCCTCACACTTGTAGTCCACAACTAAAGAAGGCTCACCTCCTGCATCACCCCTGTTTTATACTCTTATATCATCTTTGCAAAACAAGCAGGCGCGTCTGTTTATGTTTCAGTTTAGTGAGAAGAAAGTCAAGGAAAGGAAGGTCAAAATATAATTTACTAACAAAATCTTCATCAAAGAGTCACAAACTCTACACTGACAGACTGTCTGCTTATTTTATTTTATTTTATTAAATTCTTTTTACTGGTTTTAAAAGTAAAAAGACACTAAACAACAAAATACAGTTGAAAGGTGCAAATAATGATCCTTATTATTATTATTATTATTATTATTATTATTATTATTATCATTAATAATATAGAAATATATATTAAAAAAACAGTGTTTCTCTGTAGATCTATGATTATTGTCACTTTATTGAACTGTTCGTTATACTTCAGGGGAAATGGTGCAGTGGTTCCTGGTTCAAACCGCAGCTGGGGTGTTTGGACTTTACATGTTCTCCTCATGTCTGTGTGGGTTCTCTCCGGGTACTGCGGCTTCCTCCCACAGTCTAAAGTCATGCAAGTTGATTGGTGACTTTAAATTGCTGTGTTGTGTAAATGGTTGTTTGTGTCTATGTGTCAGCACTATACAACTCATCCAGGGTGTACCCCGCCTTTCACCCAATATCAGCTGGGCTCCAGCCCTGCAACCCTGATAAGAGGTTACAGAAAATGGATGGATAATAATGATGAGGAAGAAATAATCAAAAACACAGACCCATATTAGAAACAAAAAAGCTACATCAAATAGTCATGTCAAAATAAACAACATAGTTCTGTTTGATTCCAGTTTGTAACATGTAGGCATGAGTTGAGGGTAACCAGTTATCAGCAATGCAGATGTTCTGTGTCCCTCAATTTGTGGCAAGTTGCAAGGGGTCCTATTCCACTCAGAAAACTGTGTGCCCATTAGTAGGAAGTAAGTAGTCACTATACAACAGCGTATAACCTTACAGTACATGCAGGAGGATATTAAAAATCTCCCCATACCAGAGGGTGGAGAAGTTTTGATCCAGAACGCACTTTCATTCAAGTAGAAGGAGTTTTCCAACTGACTAACTTTGAAATAAGAGCGTCTGCTTATATAAGTCGGGTCAGAACAAGTATTCACACTACACTGAGCCTCACGCCCTCTTTAAGGCCTGCATGTACTGCTCGTGGAAACAAGATTTGACCTTTAATGTTTAGCACCACTGTAATAAAACTTGATGCAAATAAAACTGAAAGAAATCTTTAAATCAAGTTGTCTGAAATGCTTTTTTTTTTTTTTTAGTACAAAGCTGCACTGCTCACTTGAAGTTCAAACTTCCTGGCATGTTGCACCTTTGGCCACACCCAGTGAGTAAAAGCACATGCTTTCGTATGAATCAGACAGAAGTAAAATGAGTAAGGGCAAAGTCAGGAATACAATGCAGGGCGGCTGTGGCTCAGGTGGTACTGCAGGTTGTCTATCTGTAAAAGAACAGTGTTTCTCTGTGTTAAAAGACCTGTAGGAAGTAGCAGCTATTCATTGTCCTGCACAAAACTTTTGTCAAGGATTAAACATTTCAACACATTTAATCCACATAGAATCAAACTTTTATTGTGTTATCCCTGAATTCAATCAACCCAGCAAGACTAGTTTTTGTGGTTAAAACTTGGCCTAACATCTTAAAATGTGAAGCCCAACAAAAAGTGTTAATCATCATTGAAGATATTTTCGGAGCTGTGGGTGCTCGTGTTTGACCTTATAAGGAGAGTCAAACTCTGCCAGCTGATGGACTTACTGACCTTTGTGATTGTCTGGAAGACAGATGGACACTTGTACTAGTGTCTGCTTAAATGAATGTGAAAAGACTTATTTACACTCAGAATGAAGAACCGAGCACAAACAGGATAAGAAAGTTAACTTTGCGAAATATAAAATTTTTAAGTTTTTACTGTATGTTCTAATTAATTATAAGTAATTACATTCAGCTTAGTCTGTTTTTCTAAAATCTGTCCAGTCCATAATGTTTCAGTTAGACTACAAAAGTTCAGTGTGGAAGGATTTTAAAAGTGTTATTTTGTTCCCAGCTAGTTTCTTAGCATACAGGACTTGGTGAGCTGCTGAAAATCATGTCATATTTAATGATACACGTGACAATTTTGGTCCAACAATTAACATCTGAAAGTGAAATCAATTAAATACTGTATTCCAATTGTAAATTAAATTAAATAATATAGTAATAATCAGTTAATTATGTAAATTTGACAGCCATCTTCCTGTGAGGCAGAAGTACTCCTGTCCTGAAATATTAAAGTAAGTTTAATGAAGGGGTTTAATTATCTGTGTAATTACGGTGTCTGGGTGTTGTGCACTATTGATTTAGTTTGAAACATCAGATTGGGTTTATTCCTCCTACAGTTTGACTTCATTTTCTCACACAGCTTGTCATCATGACCACTTTTACTGTAATAAAGACAGAGGTGGCATCATTCACGCGTCTGAACTGAGTGGTCCAACCCACAGGATGCTGCCACTCGCACTGACAGTCCCTCCAGGAGACACTTTGGTATCGATACCTGCGCACCGATAGAAGAAAGAAAAAGATGACATCTATCGTCACCAAAGCCATGATAGAGGCATACGCGCTCATGGTAATGGTCATGGGTACGTTTTTCATCTATTTCTGCGGGATGGTTTGGGCTTTTTGCAACCCGAAACTGAGCGGATCAGAGGAGGAGTATGAGACTGGGAAACAAGCAGCGGAACACGGGGACGATTCCTGGGTTTGCGCCCCAAATCCTCCGCCGCAGAATTTCAGGTGCGTCTGTACGCATCTGCCGGCACCTCCGTACACCGCAGAGGGGCTCATGCAGACCACTTATGTCAACTTTTGTGATGACACTGACAGTCTGCTGTCAGACTGCACTCCATTTTGCCGCGAGGATCACGGAATTAACAACCAAATTGGAAATAGTCCCTCCTGGACCGTGTAGACCTGCCGCCTGCCTGCCTGCCTGTGTCGCCCTCCAATCATAACAGCCTACTCAACGAGGTGAATGCACTGAAAAGAAGCTGTGCATGAAAGCAGGCAATGCTTATTTTTATTGTAAACTCTTTACCAAACCATCACAACATACAAAATTCCAGCTCTTTGCCTAATACCGGACATTTTATTTCATGCCTGATACAGATAATAAACAGGAAATCAAACTTATAATGTTTGTAGTGTCACAGTTTTTTTAGTGTTGTGAACTCAGGGTTGCATGTGTGTGCAGGCTGCTCCCTGATGACCTGCAGGAATAATATCCATAATATCCATCCCAGAGTTGTGTGATATGCATCAAAGTGATCCAGGTCATCATGCAGGACGACTGTGCCTCTCCTTCAGTTTCTTTCTCACTTCGCTTTCTAGCTGCAGTAATTTCTCATACAAAGCTCCTGATGTTTCCAAATCAATGTCCATCTGCAAAGCCGAAACAGAAGACACAAAACTCACTGCATGAACCGTTTTACAAGACTCGGTTTGAATGAACAGTACTTCTGTGCCGTACCTTACGCGGTTGTGTGTAGTTTCTGCCTAGCCCAGATGTTAAGCTGTGATACTTGGCTTGAGGGTCCAGTGATTCAGGCTTTTGCTTAAATAGCCAGAACTGCAACAAAGAGCAGCATTCACAAATTTGAACTTAACTGTCTGTGGAATACATGTGGAATTTAATAATTATATTGTATTAATTTTTTCCTACCAGGGCTTCAGCTCCATTATAGGGGGTTAAAGTAAAAGTATTGGTGAACATTCTTATCTGCGGTCATAAAAGAAGGATTCATTCAGATACGACCAAAGAATTCTAGGTATTCTTTTTACAATACATCACAGCTCAAGGGCGAATGAGACTAACTGGAAAAACAAGTATATGTGTCAATACTCACAAGCCAAAAGAGAGGCATAAGCAGCGTCCAGAGGAAGGCTGGGAATGATGGCAGGATACCGTAGGTCAGATTGGTCATCACAAAACCGGGACAAATGACAGACGAGTACAAACCCTGGAAAGCACAATAAAAGCAGGATCACAGTAATAAACATCATGAGAAGTTAAAAAACACATGCATGAACGTGTGAGGTGTGTGGCAGCCAACCTGTTTGTTGTAATGTGTGTTTAGCGCCAGGCTCAGCAAGTCAGAGGCATATTTAGAGGAGCTGTAAGGTTGTGTGCCTTTCTGGTGCTGTACGTCTTCCATGTTAAAAGCTGAGCGGTGAGCGTTACTCGAGGAGGTCCAGATCAGCTGGGAGGTCCGGCCTTCACGGCACAGAACTGGTTCCAGCTCCCTGATCTGTAATACAGGAGAACAAGACAGCATTACATAGTTTAAATAGAAACATCTGAATGGTTCATTAAGGCTCAGAAACTGTACACACTTGTTTACGCTGCAGTTTGGCTTGAAACAAGACAGAAAGAGGCAAATAGTTGATTTAAATGAAGAGAATTAAACTTTTTTTTGTTAAATCTTAGATGCCTGGTTGATGTGTGGGACACTTTTACACAATTATATCTTAAACTAACTGGTTAAGATCCAAATTTTAAGCAGGAAAGACACTGACATCTGCTTTCAGCTCCTTAAACTAATCAGTAAAGCTAAATTCAATTAAATTTATTGACTTAACTGAGTGTTTCAAAAATACTCCAGCTGTCTTCTTCTCTAAACTGAGTCTGAATGCAGCAGCAGCGGCAATAAGATTTATAATCCTTCAAAGTCTAAACAGGAAGTTTGAGAAGGTTTTTCTGTGATTGCAACTTAATACACCCAAGACTTCATCTGCCAACGCACTGTAAGAAGAATACTGTCTGCAGTGACCTTAGGGCAAGAACACTACATACTGTTAATTATTAATGCGCATCGTTGCCAAGTGACAGACAGATCCAGTATCACCTATATTTATTCCATCAAGGTTAAACAGCTGACAGTAATTGCTCTAGCTGCAGAAAACAGCACTAAAATGATACATGATTCAGTCGCTAAAATCACTCACTAGTAGGAAGTGACCAAAGAGGTTGGTTGCGAAAACTTCTTGCAGGCCGTCAGCGGTGATGCCGTCCTTCTGTGTTAGGATCCCCTCACCGGTGGCAAACATGGTGATGATATGGCTGCAACGAATGATAGAAATCTGAGCTCTAGAAAGGAAGCATGGGCTACAGATGTTTGAAATAAGCACCGGTGTAGCTCAGTAGATTGGAGAAGCTTTACAATGCTGTATGTAAGCATGTAAAATCAGCAAAGTACCTGGAGAAGAGGCCTCTGAAAAAGGCTTTTACATCAAACTGTGGGTTTGGCATGATGCCTGCGTTCAGGTAGACGTAGTCCAGCCGGGTGTACCTGCAGTGGACAGTTCAGTCATACATAAAGCACATGTGTAAAGCGTACTTTGTATTGATGACGATACATTGATTAATATTTGATGCTGCTGTAAGCCCGTCCTCCCACCTGAGTTTGACCTCCTGTGCCGCAGCAATGACTGAAGAGATGCTGCTGGTGTCCATCTGCAGCAGGGCCACCTGGGCTGTGGGGTGAGAGGCGAGGAGGGCAGAGCGAGCCGCCTGAGCCCGGCGCATGTTCCTGCATGCCAGGCACAGCTGGAGACCCTCAGTGTCCTGGGAGAGGAGACGCTCACACAGCGCCAGGCCAATGCCACTGCAGGGAAACACATACAATGTAACACAACCAGACACAAGCTTCTTTTCAAACTGCATCACTCTGATGAACAGTCAAATTATGTCTTTTATCCGCCTTCTTCTTATAAATAAATAGTACCTATAGAACCATCAGGTTCCTCATGGTTCCTCGTGTTTCATTTAGTCTCCAAAAGTAGAATGGGAGTCAGAGCTTTCAGCTATCAGGCTCTTCTCCTGTGCAACCAGCTCCCACTTTGGCTTCAGGAGGCAGACGACCTCTCCACATTCAAGAGTCGGCTTAAGATGTTCCTTTTTGATATAGCTTATAGTTTGGGCTGGCTCAGGTGAGTCCTAAACCATCACTTAGTTATGCTGCTATAGGCCTAGACTGTTGGGGGATTTCCCATGATGCACTGAGCTCTTCTTTTCTTCCCTCCGATCTATCTACTCACCTACCTATCACCCTCTCTGCCTACCAATGATCAGGGTTCTGCTTGAGGTTTCTGCCTGTTAAAAGGAAGTTTTTCCTCGCCACCCTCACCAAGTGCTTTGTCATGGTGGGAGTTATTGAGTCTCTGTAAATAACGTTCTAAAGAGTACAGGTCTAGACCTGCAACAACATCTGTTATGATTTTACGCTATATAAATAAAATTGAATTAAAATGATTTACCATGCACCATTTCACTACAGTTTATTTACATGCAGTATATGTCATATGACTTCACCTACTTGTATGTACATTGTAGTAAAATGTTTATATATCTTTGTTCAGCTTTGTTGTCCTTGTTATTAGTGATAAGTTTATTTCTGTGAAATTACATAGTTACAGATTTCAGTGTCTTTGCTGAAATGACATACTCAATAAGGTCATACTTTTTGTATATGTACACATACTAGGCCAATAAAGGTGATTCTGTTTATTATTCTGAAACCTATTATTGCAACCAGGACATAGCATCTACAAAGTTTACTTTAATTACATTACTGACCAAAATAATCTTGTTTATGTCAAATACATGTACTGTATGTGACAGAATCATGCTGCCAATTGGGTCAGGACTCTCTTGATAAGATTTCTAAAGGCCAAAATAAATCAATAAAACATTAACATGAGCTAGAAATTCATCAAAAACTTTCATTAAGGATCTTGTGTCATGAATCCATTGCATTTAAATACCAAAAGAATTCAGGCATTACCTGTTTGCTCCAGTCACCAAAACCACCTTATTCATCTTTTCGGGTCCAAACTTGAAACAAACTGCATGCAGAGACACTAACACATGAATACTATGACATAAAAATGACTGTGAAATGTTCTTTTAAAGCAACAAGTTCCGTGCCTGCTCCATGGAAAGTTTTGCAGCCCTCTGAGTCAACATTTTCACTCCACCTCCATGTTGTGATTGGACACCACAGCAGCTCTCAGCCAATAAGATCCTCATATCAGTCAGCTCAGTTTGAAGGACCGCCCACACAGCATGAAATATTCATTACACATGAATAAATCAGGATCTCTCTCAGATAGAGTTCCCTGTTTAAATTTTATTTGTATTTTTGTCTTTCAATGTACAACTTTTGTTTATGACGTATATAAAAACATTCTCACTGGAGTACAAATATGTAATAAAACTAATCATGAAATTTGTCAGGGTGCCGTTACATTTTGTTTTTACAGCTATACATCTGCCTCTGGTTCATTTATAACATTTAATGGCATAAAAAAGGTTTCACAAATACCCAAATCTGTCTCCAAACCAAGTGTTTTACTCACTTGTATAGGGTTATTTGCCTCGCTTGCAAAACATAGAAAGATAAGGATGACTTCATCGTGCATCAGGGCTGACATGAGCGCCGTTTCTGTACGATTTAAGTGGGACAAAGGCCTCTGATAAGATGACAGAGCCTGTAAATACACCTGAACAGGCTGAAACAGTGGTATGCAGTATAAAGTTCAAGCTATGAGCGAGTTATACACAGAGAAAAAGAAGAAGAAAGAATCCAGCATACATCAATAAAAAAGAAAGAAACGACTGCTGATGACTAAAACCTGCAGACGAGTCATTAGTTGTGTTTTCATGAATATGAGTTAATGTGAAGCAGTCTAATTAAACACATTATTTACTTCTACATTCCTGATTTCAACTTTCTTCGTCAACTGAGATGAACTCTAAGCGAATATAACTCGTTCGACAACCACAAAACACTCAATAACATACTGGTGAACCAACATAGCACGTAACCAAAAAACAACCTGCATTCCTGATAAACATCTGGCAACATCTGATCAATTATCAAAGAGCTTCCTACTGCAAGACAATGTTGCAGTGAGAAAATTAAAAAAAAAAAAAAAGATTCAAAATGTGAGCAGGAAAGTTACTGAATCAAATAAAAAAAAAACACTTAAAGAGAATATTAATCCACAAATATATCAACAAAACATAAAACAGAACACATATGAACATATAAATATTAATACAAAATATTGCTGTTTGAGATTTAAACTTATCTATTGAAAATACACAGTCATATACACTTCATGTTCAAATCACCATCAGGAAACTGCAGGGAGATGAGAAAGATATTTCTTTGTTAATTGAAATGAGATGAAATACTTGAAATATAGTGAAACGTGGCAGTAATGGTTTGCTGCACCTTTCTACATTCAAGCAGTCTTCCAAAAGAAAACATGAGTTTGTTATTAAACATTGCAACGTGGGAAATTTGAACTCATATAAAAAAAAAAGTTTAAAAAAAAATATTGAAATACATTTTTAAAAGTGCCGAATGTCACTTGCTACATTTAACTTTGGCTTCCTCAGCTCAACCAAACCTTGATCCCGTTTCTGTGTGTGTGTGTGTGTGTTTCGGGGCTGGTGTAGTATAAAGTCGATAGTATAGAGTCATTTTTTTTAAGAATACCTGTATGTCTATAAAACATCTTGATTGTGCTAGTTAAACTCAAACTGACAGACACACACCAAAAGTCTCCTGGCAGTCCATCTTTGTAGTGTGTAAGTCCATGAAACAGTGTTTCCCCAAATCGTAGTTTGGAGCCCACAGGTGGCTCTCACCTTGTTTCTCTACTGAAACAAGATAGCTTAAACCTGGATTGTGTCTGCACTCTTGTCATGCGCCATTTTCCTCCAGAGATGAGCAGACTGGGAATCACTGTCTTAAGCATCGGCCCTGCTGTTATTCCAGGAGGGCTCTGTGTATTTCCTGGAAGGAGGGCCGTTCCTTTGTGTTCCTCCTCCAGCAGCTCAGCATGATCTTGTAGAGCGAGTCTGGACACAGCACAGGCTGAGGCAGGTAGATCTGCACGACAAGAGAGGCGACAAATGAAGCCAGGGATTCACAGGTTTTCATATATAGACAAAATGTTTGCAACAACACACTCACCTGTCTTTTCTGGTCCCTGAAAAACTCCCCTGTGTTTTCTATCACCTGCTCATCAGTGAGCTGAGAGTAGGGTTGCTCCTTGCAGAAGTTTAGTATCTCCCACAGGGTCACCCCGAAGGCCCACACATCACTCGCTGTGGTGAACTTCCCCTGCACAAGACACACAGCGATGAGCACAGTTTCTGCACAACCTGCAAACATGTTGGTTAAATTCCCGGACAAACAAAGGAGAAGCTCAACAAATATGTCGAGAAAACATGAAATATTCATTGAGTAGTGGTCCTCACCAGCAGGATGCTCTCCCATGACATCCAGCGTATCGGCAGTACCGCTCTGCCCTGGATGCGGTAGTAGTCACCGCTGTACAGGTTTCTGCTCATGCCGAAGTCAGCTATCTTTATCGTGTAGTTTTTGCCCACCAGGCAGTTCCGCGTGGCCAAGTCTCGATGGACAAAATTCAGAGAGGAAAGATACTTCATCCCCGATGCTATCTGTGCAGCCATGTAGCACAGATTGTTGAAGCTGGACAGGAGAGTAAAGACAGGGTGTTGGGAACAGGTCACACACATATAAAAGGTGTATCTTGCTTGTTTGTTCAACACCACTCACCTGACAGTAGGTGCATTGCTCAGCAGAGCAAATTGTCCCTCTGGTTCGTGGCGGGACAGGAACTGGTTGAGATCTCCATTTTCCATGTACTCTGTGATCATACAGAGAGGGTCGCTGTAGATGCACACAGCTAGCAGGCGAATGATGTTAGGGTCCTTCAAACGTGACATGATCTTTATCTCTTTCAGGAAGTCATTCCTACCAAAATCAGAGAAAGAAATCAGAATTATTAAAACTTAACAGGCTTAAAAAAAAGAAACTATTTGATGCAGATCACTCGGGCATCTCAAGGTGATACCTTGCATTTTTGTTGGCATCTGAACGGAGCATCTTCACAGCCACTAAAACTGGCTGGTCCTCGGGGATGTCAAATAAAAACTCTTTGTTCATGAACTCCTGCATTCCCTCTGCTTCACACAGGTGCACCTGAGGGGAACAGGAAGTGGAAATCAGGTGAGGAAAACAACATTTATAAGTTGACTTCAGTTTATTTAAAGCTGTGAGAAAACCAGTTGAAGCTTGTCGAAGAACACACACACCTCTCCAAACTGGCCCTCTCCCAGCTTCTCTTTGAACGTGAGCAGCTTTCTTGGGAACTCCTCCACTACAACATCCTTCCCTGACAACAGGTCCATAGTCACTGCAGGGATGGCATACGTGTTGCTTCCAGTCACGCCTTGCAGGTTTACAATGTCTGCCTCGGCGTAGTGAGGGACGCCATCTTGGGCTACAGTAGATGTGGTGGATTTAGAAGCTGCAGTGCTGGTAGAAGCTGGAACACAATGTAGGAATAATCTGAATAACCAGAACATGTTATGATTACAAATGGATGTGTATGCATAAGCAAACGTGTGTTTGTCCACGCACCAGGCTCCTCTGAGCTCTGAGCAAACTCCGGCAGCTTGCATATGAGGCGTGATGGCTCCTGATAGTCAGGCCCGAGCGGGAAGATGCGCTCATAGGTGGAATTAGACTCCTGCTCACTGGTTGTACTTGACTGGTTGTGGTTGTAGGCGAATGTCTCACTCTGTATTGACAAACTAGCGGTTAGTTCATCATCCAGCATCCGGCGAGAGGCCTAGAATAAAGGACGCGGGGGTGGAAGTGGGGTGAAGGAACAGATCTGACCACCTCCCGAAAGAGAATCTCAATGGAAATGCACATGAGCTCACCTTCTCCAGCATCTTCTGCCACACCTGCCTCCACAGGATGATGACGATGATGGCCACAAGGATGAAGATGATGGCCACTAAACAGCCAATCAGGATCCGGGTGTTGCTGTCATCTACTTTGTGGGTGGGGTCATCTTCTAGGGGAGGGAACAGGGAGAGACACCTATTTAAGATGGAGACTACACATCTAAATCTTGAATTTTATATATATATATATATGAAAATGTTCACATGCAGAATAATGTCACAGCAGGTAGTGTGTCTTGTCAAACAGGTAGAACTAATAACATCCATTTAGGTGTGCCAAATCAAGCACACTTGGATTTTGCATGCTGACACTCCTAAATGGAAGAGAGCCAACTCATTAATGTTATTAGTTCCACTTGTGCTTTTCTTGCTATGACAAGTTGAAGTCGTCTGCCGTGAGAAAGCTCCATTAGGACCATTTACATGGAACTATTAGATGACTGGGAAATATCATCTCTCATTTTTTCCCTCTTTTGCTTTCTTCATATTTTGTTGGTTTGGAGAAGAAAAGCAGCAGGCTGCCTCTCAGACACGACAGATTTTATACACTCAAATGGAAACATCACTGCATAAATGTTCATATTTATACTAATGACACACAGCTCCTGATAATTAACGCATCTTAGACATCAAGTTATGGATGGAGAATTCCCTACAGCTCAACTGGGACAAAACTGTTTTAATTATTGGTACTGAAGCATACATTACACCAATTTTAAAGTCTCTGCACTGTCTGTCTGCTTCAGAATCGATTTAAGATCCTTTTATTGGTTTAGAAATTGGCTTTCTTATTGTGTAACGTACACAGTTACATTTTGTTTGTAGGTGCAACACAGGGGTGTGTGTGTGTGTGTGTGTGTGTGTGTGTGTGTGTGTGTGTGTGTGTGTGTGTGTGTGTGTGTGTGTGGAGTGACCACTGACCTGGTTGGGGTGGTGATACTCCTGTCTTGGGTGGAGCCAGTGTTGTGTTGTACATGGCTGTATCTGAAAAGGCCACGGGTGTCACAGAGCAGATCAGAAATGAATTCATCAAAACTGACAATCTAAATATTTGCATAAGTAAATAAAGCTTAGTTGTTGGGTCCATACCTGACTGGAAGGTGATCTCGCTGAACAACATCCAGGCGTCAGCAAAGTAGAACTGGCACTTGATGGCACTGGCCATGTGATTGGCCAGGTTGACTGTGACAAAGCGGGCGCTGGGGTTCTTCTCATCCACCACAGGGCTGAAGGTGAGCGGCGAGGGCTCCCAGTCCGATTCAGAGCGGAAGTAACACATCACTTGGCGGAAGGCCTTGATGTGGCGTGAGAACATGTTGTTGCAGTGGACCTGGATGCAGATAAACTTTTAGTACAGATGAGGGACGTAAAACCTTTAAAATTATTGGTTTGTACTATCAGGAGACTTACTTTCATGGTGGTAAAGTTTCGTGTGCGGTCGAACTCAAACATGATTTCAACATATCCACTTGGGAAGCTCTCATTGTTCCAACCCACATAGTCATACCCGGGCAACACATTGTAGACGTGACTGAGAGTAAAATCATCCAGACCACACACTCCATCAGTCAGCTGGCCCAAGCCCTCTGTCATGCTGGGAAAACAGAGAAACAAAGAGTGTAAAAGAGAAAGAAAACATCATTGCAACATCCTCCATCTTCACAGTTAGCGCTTCTTTCATGGTACAACTATTTAACACTAGGTGGCAGCATTATAAAAGCAACTCCTCACTTCAGCTTGTGGCTGTGATAATGTAATAAAGGCCATTTTCTTTTCCCTCTGTTGCCTTGACAGAGAGAAAGAAGCCCGCCTGTGTCATGGAGGATATTATTCACCACACCATAATCCAAACATTACTGTCAACAAAAGACTGATTGGTTCATTCCGGTTTAAACTTCATAAGCGTGGTTGACTCAGTCATTCCCATGAGGTATTACCCAACAGTAAACCACCATGACCCACTCACCACTGTCTATCACTTTGCTTGTACCATGGTGACAGGGCAACAACAAGGTGAGGGGTGGGGGGGGGAGTACTGACGGAGGATGAGAGTAATTATGAAGCAGAGGTGGTGGTGTGTGAAAAAGGAAGGAAGAGGGAATAATGAAAGGCAAACACACACCTGTGGATGACAGCTCCATCATAGACAGAGTCGTTGACATAAACAGGAAAAGCAGGCAGGTTCATCTGTTCTCCTGCTGGAGCGTTGTATGAAACAAGACCATCTGTAAAGCAAAGAAAGCGATTCAGTTTTTTTGATTAAATAAACTTGCCATAATAAAGCTTTATGGCACTAAGACCCACACCACCAACTATTTCACTGATTTTTCTACAGCTGCTGTTAACTAATGCTAGCTCAGTCTGTTAGCCGGTCTGTGAATTCAGAGCACAGGGGGAGTGTTAGAGGAGGTTTTCAGGCCTGGGGTGCAGAGCAATGTAGACAGGGAGCAGAGCCGGTGTCATGCCAGAACCCGAGCTGGGTGAGAAGGCAACGTAACCGGGCTCAGCAGCTTCTTTGTACATAACTAATGAGACAAGAGGACGATGACGGAGGGAATGGCCGAGGAAGAAGCCACCAGACAAGAGTAAATCTGGGACTGACTTTTAGTTGTTGGTGAGAGTTTCATGAAATGATAGGACTGAAAAACAGATGCTGAGCTGGGCTTTTTGATGTTGGACTAATAAGTAATATTAGCTGCCTGCTATGTCTTGTGTTGTTGCACCTGCTTGATGTCTATTGTCAAAGAAAAGTGGCTTACATTTAGTCGTAATATTGTAAATGTTTATGGTGGTTATGATTATTGTAGTGTGGTTTTATGTCTTGTCTTTATGGGCTCAAAGGTAAGGATAATGCCTCTCAGCTCAGGTGTGATCTTTGTTCCCAGCTTCCCTGCTTTTTCCTTACCCAGCCATTCACATCCGTAGAGCTCCACTCTCATGCAGACGTTCATGGAGTGGTCTGTGACAGGCATGAAGCGCACAAAGCGAGCGATGATAGGCGGCTCGAGGTCCTTGAGCACGATGTCATAGGCGTTCCTGTTCCCCTCAATCACCTGCCGGTAAAACAAACACACCTTGACCTCACAGAGAAGCTCGCCAATTATTGAGGAATGATTCTGCATGGCCTCCTAATCATTTATAAATAATGAAGAATTAATGAATCAGTTCGATACGGTATCTCTGTTATGACTGCCAGATATAAACAATGACAGGCCATAAAAATATAACCTGAAGGCAGGTGATGAGTGTCAGTACACAGTGCATCTTGTTATAAAGGTGAGTGTGGGTTACACATGACATGATGACTGACCTGTTTGCCCTGCCTGTTTCTCCACGAGATCCAGCGGCTTCCATCACGGCTGTACTTAATCTTGTACATTTGGGCAAACTCATTACCGATGCCTCCCGCGTGACGACCCTGGGTGCCCACAAGGGTGATGAAATGGAGGGAGCGCAGGTCGATCTGGAGAAACTCCTTCAGGCTGTCTGGCTCCACTGTTATCTCTGGACACCACGCGCCATCGCCCTCCTCAAAGTCCAACCTGGGGGAAGACAGGAAAGGAGGGAAGAGATGAAATTAACGGTGGGTGGACGTTCATATGAGAATTCAAAGAAGAAAAATTAGGACAGGATGAAGAGGAAAAGGTGAGAGGAAAGTGAGGGTTCTTTATAGCCTGTTATAAAAACACCTCGGTGACAGCCGGCGTCGTAAATTCATCTTAAAGTGTTAATTTTGGGCAAGGAGCTGGCAAGGGGGTGAGGGGGAGAGCTGGGCGGGACTGAAAACACAGCCAGGATGGATGGGGAAAGTGTATTACGTCATTATCCTGATACTTACTGAAGGCCACCCAAGTTTTTCTGCACACACACACACACACACGCATGCACACACGCCTCCTTAATCATGTGGCTGTAAGTTGAACTGATACCCAAGTTTGCGGTTTACTGTAAATAAACAGGCACAGGCACCTTACAGGATAAACCACCCACACACACACTCATTATCAGGGTAAACATACACTAAAGCACGTGTCTGACAGTGTGTGTGTTACAGTGTGTGTATGTGAGAGAGAGAGAGAGACCTACCTGCCATATCTAGCGGCGGTGGATTCGGACCACTGGCTGGAGGCAGAGATGTCCTCGTCCTGTATCTGCCCTCCTGACATGCCCAGAGGATACCGACACACACCTGAGACACGACAACACGCTTGATTAGAAGAAATAAACAGATGACGAACATCCACCCTGATGTTTGTTTAAACATAAACACACAAAGCGGTGACTGACTTAATGAGTATCTTTTTTTTTTTTGTTTATCTGTGTTTGCGTTGTGTAAATCCTGAAAGCAGTAGTTCTAGTTTAACTTGTGTAACTCCGTTTTTGATTGTGTAGTTTTAAAAAAAGCCCAAAAATTACACAAAAGCCTTTGATTGTGCTGTTATGACGCATTCAGGATACTGAGATTTCATTTGGTTTCCTGTGAAAATGATTTCTCATGAAGGGAAGATGGCCTCCAGTTTGGTTCAAGATGGAACGGACGGAAGTGGTGCACGGTAACTAAGTACATTTATTTATCAAGTACTGAAAATTTTGTGGCATTTTATGATACTTATACTGCACTAAATTTCTGACGGTGTCGTATTTTGGGTTTCTGGTTTGTTATTTACTGTTTTATGTTGAAAAAGTCTTTCCTCGGGTGCCTTGTGTTACTATACTTCCTGTCTTTGTCTTTTTACCGCCTGCTTTCTGTCATCTGTGGTTAATTAGTTAATTAGTTTTCTTGCATTTAGTTCACGTGTTTTCCCTCTTTCATGTAGGTCATCTGTGTCTGTTCCCAACTCCTCTTTTTAATGGACTTTTCTTAGATTTAGTTTTTATTTTATCTCGACTCCTCAACCATCCTTTGTTATTTTGTGGTTACCTGCCTGTTCAGTAAGTTATTAAAGTGACCCTCTGCTTTTTCCACTTGATAACAATTTCACACTCAGACTCAGAGTTTGTTGTCAGCAAACAGAGAACAAGTTAGTCTTCATGAAGTTTTGTAAAAATACTGTGTAGAATCGGCACACAGTACGGTTTGTACTATTACTTAAAGTAAAAGTTTTGACTGGTACAGTGTTTACTGTCAGGATCTAGAAGTAGTCTTTTAGACAGTTGTTTATGGAGTTTAATAAGAGTACTTTTACTTCTACTTAACAGTGCTTCTATTTAAGCAGGATATTCTTTCCACCCCCGGTATTTAAGGCTACCTGGATTATCACAGTCTCAAACATGCGGCTCTCCTCACTTCTCTCAGACCAACCACAGCGCTGGTCGGCGATGAAAATTTGAAACCGTACTCAAACATTCACCAGATGCTCTCAGACATTTCTAAGACAGAATTACTTAATTCCCAGCTTCTGTCAAGAAACTTGCAAAACGTGATGGATAGTGCTGGACGAAGGGGTAGGATGGTGATGTGAGAGGACTGCGCACACACACACACACACACACACACACACACACACACACACACACACACACATACATCCAAGTAACTACACACTCCTTCCACTCAAATTGTGGTTGCTTTATTGAAATAATAAGCTGGATCCATTCAGTGTCTCTGCCAGTCCAAACAGTGCTGGTATCAAGCACATGTACAGGAGTCAGTTACTGTGTGTGTGTGGTAAAACTGGCTGGTCTGAGCCCATCACGCCCCCACTGTGTGGTCAATAGAAGGAATATGCCCTCTGTTTCCTGCATGGCCCTCCACCCCCTCACACTCCTTTTTTTTTCCTTTTCTGTCTCCTCTCTGTCCTCTCCTCGCTCCTCCTGTGTGGTCTCTCCTCTCTTATTTCTTCTGTCCTCAGTGGCGAGAGGTGATAAACGTTAACAGCGTGATTCAGACCATTTTCATCTCTGTGGCTAACTGAGCGTGACACAGCCGATATGGTATCAATTAACTTTTACAAGGCTCTGAAAGAAACTACTGATTTCTGTGTGTTTAAAATGAAAGGGTGTTTTTCCACCTCGTGTTATGTACAGGGGTTGGGTTGATCTTGTGTTTTGGACTAATATTGATAACTCCACCTAACAGGATATGACTGCTAGTTAGCCCGGTATGTGGATGAAAGAGCCTTTGGAAAAACTGTGATTTCTGTGCATGCGATAGCGTTTAGGTCGCGACTTTCAGTGGTGCTTGAGGCGGAAGTTAAAGGCAGACTGACCCTGCTAGCCTGGCCTCTTGTCTCATAGAAAAACCCTTTGAGAAGATGCCAGCAACAGCAGAGCTCGGGGTTCAAGGCCTTCTCTGTCCCTTTTCTTTCCCCTCCATGAGATTCTCCCTTCCTCTATTCTTGATCTCCTCCAAATATTTGCTCAAAAGTCAAGATGTGGAAACCCCTGGAGGTTTGGGACTGGGACCGATGACCTGATACACTGCTCACATGTCTGTGCACACAAAACCAGGCGTAGATGCAACGCAACCACATGCACGCATGCAGGCTTTCGTCTTGGCAGTGACACAGTGACAGCATGAAGGAGGCACAAACAAAAACTCTTCCAGATGTCTACATTCGCCTCCTCTGTCCTCCTTTCATCTTGTCCTCGCTAACCTTTGTTCCACGCTGCCCTCTTCACTTCATCGTTTATCCCCCAAACTGTTTACACCCCTCCTCTTTCACTCCGCTCCTATTTCTCTCTCCTCGCAGCAGATTGCCTTGGCTATAAGCAGACCACATCAACTGAAATCTTCATACTCTTCTCATATTGGCGGTATCGTTGGCTACATAATTACAAAACCATTTTAATGATAGGTGCCGTGCACAAGCTGCACGTATGGTAGCTGTAGTAAAATCGTCAGAACCTGCTTCAAGAGAAACAGCAGATCTCCAATAAATGATTTCACGGTCATCTCTTTCTTCATTGGAGATGAAGAATCGTCAAAAAGGCAAAATAAGTTTCCACTAAGCACTCTTAGTGGAAATGCTGGGGTGATTATGTGGATGTTATGTGGTATGAGGCGGTGACATACAGTAAACTCTGTAATTTTTTGCCAGAAAAATACAGTGATACACACACAGACAGCGCTATATCACCAGTTTGGAGAAAGCACAGCAAATGCCCGGGACATAATTGATGTAAATAGGAGTCATTATCAGGGTCTTTAACCACATCCTCAAGAGAGTCAGAGAGACGGGTTTCAGTATGCCATGCCGGATGTATGACCGCTCTTCCAAATGTTGGTTTTTGCTGTGTTTATTTATCTACCCAACCCACTCAGCGGTGACCCCAGGGGTGAGGAGAGTGTGTTCATTCGGACGTACACACACATACACACATTAACCCCCTTACATACACACCACCACCACCACCACCACCACCCATCAGGCTCAACATTTGGCCACAGTATCTAAAAATATCACCCCAGAAAAAGGTGGAAAAATACCAGTCTTGTGCGGTGGAGGAGATGGAGAGAAAGAGAGAGAGAGAGAGAGAGAGATGGAGGAGTAACGGTCTAAACCCTCTCTCTCACCTCTTGATTTTTACCGCACCCTGACTACTGAAAGGCAGGTTTGTTCTGCAGTGTTTGCTGTCCAACCGCTGGCTCCAAATACATTCACACACACACATGCATACATGCTGTGTAGTCACGCAACGCTGATGTCCACATCTGCTACATAATATCTGTCCGTTGATGACAGTTTTGGTTGTGTTGCTTTATTAAATCTTAAATCCAGACCATGTAACTTTTACTTGCCAGTGGAAAGTGTAAATTACATGATCACAACTCTGCTAATTTTTCTTTGTGTCTGCTGGATGTCAGTCAGTCTTACAAACATGTCTCTAGCTAGCATTAGCCACCATAAGCTAGCGGTCATATTAGACCGACGCATTGTCTCGACTTACAAACTTTGATACATAGATTTGCTATCTTATGCATGCATAAGTGCATTCACACTGTCAATTATGGCAAAATGCAGTGCACTCATGACAGACAAAAAGTTGACTTTGGAACGCTGGACACTTCTCGCCCTCAATGGTCGCCATTTTGGCTCAATAGCAAAAGGGGACAGATCACCGGTGGCTGAGGAAGCTACTGCAGCCGAGGCCAATCATTTTATATTTATGTTTTGGCAGTCAAATGTTGGCGCTAATGCTCTACCAAGTTGCAATTTGGCAAAGAAGAAGCAATAAAATGTTGCAATCGTCATTTCCTATAAGCGCACAACAGCCATACTCGAATTGGGACAACACTTCCCAAAAATCAAAATTACGCAAATAAACACTACGCCAAGAACTGTTCTCATGTATCCGCTTTCAGACACAGCACAACTAAGACTGTAGCATCAAATTTTGAATTGAGCATGAATCTGTTATTATTATAGCTTATGAATGTGTTTTGTGTCTCACTTAAAATGCATATGTTATTATGTGTCATATATGAAAGAAAGTTATTATCCATTCGCTCATTCATTCATTCGTGAAGAAGCCCACACAATAATAGCACCGCTTGATATTTGGCTGCTCTGCCCGGGCCTTTGCTCATGTCCACACCTCCTCCCCTCTCCACAGTGAAATAAAGTTCGCCCACTCACGAGTAAAATGGGAAAGACAGGGATGGTATAACTCCATTGCTTGGGAATTTTAAACAGGGGAAAGTTGGCATCACTCAACATCTCAGCTCTACTAAATTCAGCCATGAATATTTCCAGACTGTGGAAAAATGACCCTCTTCTCAATGCAGCAGAACTAAAGCATGAGACAGAGTTATAGCTGGATATATCTTGCCTCCATATATAAGAGCAGGTTGAGATTTGAGCTCTTAGTGACACTGGAGGTGATTGTTCTTTTTCAAATAATCGCTGGTGGTTTAATGGGAGAAATCCCGTGGGTCAGATTAGAGATACAAAACTTTTGACTTGAATGGTGAACTTGTTGAACTTTGACCATGAATCAGATGCACAAAGAGTCCTTTCCATGACTTATGAGTGGTCAAATACTGGGAAATACACACCACACACACACACACACACACACACACACACACACACACACACACACAAGTGCTGGGGAGAAAGACAGAGCCTATTTCAATGGACTTTCCTGCTGTCAGAATGTCTGGTATGCATTAGCCACAGACTCCAGTGGGATAGCTGGATCCACAGTATGCGTGTGCATGCGGGTATATGCATGCGAGCAAAGGCACACAAACACACTCGAACACATGCACACACATTCACAAAAACACAGCAAGAAGACAGACGAGCAAAGAAAGCTCTTCCCACAACGGTCAAACACTCAAATCCTTAATTAAGTGTAGTTGAGAAGATGGCTCGTAAAATATCCACAGCTGAAATGTTTCTGTAGAAAATTCTGTAGAAAATATGAAAAGTCCAAAAAGGATGTACTTGCTTTTGCTACCTTGCTAGCCAGAAGATAAACTGTAATTAATTGGAAATCAACGATACCGCTCTGTCACGCCCGCTGGATTAGAGACACCCTTTATTTTCTTAAGTTGGAGAAAATTAGACTAGTCTTTAACTGGCTGCTCCAGTAAATTTGGAAAATTATGGGGCCCATTCCTTCAATTCGTTAAGGAGACAGATCTTCCACTCACCCCTGACTGACACGACTGAAGCAGCTAAGAGAGGTAGAAATGTTATTTCTGTTGTGATGAGAGTTACATGCCGCTACTCTGACTTGGGATGTCTGTTGCTATGAATATTGCAGTTTACTATTACCTGACTGATGTGCCTGTCTTTCTCTTCTCTCTCTAAGTCACTCTTCTAAGTTGTTCGGGTATGCAGCAATACTTCAATGACCACTTTCTTTTTGTATACATCTGCAAAACCCAATAAACAAAGTTTGGAAGGGGAAAAAAAAGAAAATGTGAAATGTTTGAAGCATCCTATGTTACATTCACATCTGGCTAAATAGCTCAGAAATGTAGCTATTAATATACAGTATATATATGTGAGGAGACGCATGAAAGTAACCACAGCGTGCACACACTGTTTTACTTGAAAACTCCTCCTATAAACGCTCTCTGTGATCTCTATCTCACTCACCCTCTCCATTTCGTCCCTCGCTTTTTTATTTATTCTCCTTATAAATCTCTCTGCTCTCTTTTTTATTCTGTCTTTGGCACAAAGAACGAATGAATGACGAACAGGGAAAGGCAAGTTTTTGAGTGTATGTGCAACAGCAAAAGTAGGTTTAAACATAACTTTTTGCTTCCTTGTTTTCAACACTGTCGACTGTTCTCTGTTTCAGATGGCAGGAAACCCCCCAGGCCTGTCATCATGACCTCATGTTTGTTTTTATTTTCATGCATCCTCAAAATAAAATTGGATTTGGAGCTGTGTAACAGTGCAGAACATAACGTCAAGTTTTATTTTGAAAGTGGAAGTGGGCTGGAGTAAAGCGGGAGGATGTGGAAGTGATGGGGCGTTTTTTTTTTTTGTTTTTTTCCACTGTTATTTCTTTCTTTTTAAGCACTGCTTGGCAGAGTGAGGTCAGTATGACCTGTAGACTCTGTGTTAAACCTCTCTGACAGTACCATCATTAATCACCATTTAGATCCGAGTACGTCGTTCATTATCCTTTCAACGATAGAGAAAACTCACCCCGATGACAGAAGCTTTGAGACTAAAGTCGTAAACAGTAGCCAGATCAGAGTTTTTACTGGCAAATATCTGCTGCGTTTCTACAATTTCAACAATAACCAAAAACCTCTCTTTGGTTCCTATTTGACGCTCCAAATGTTGCTACTCTATTTCCTTGTAAAAAATTATTGGTCCCTTTTCATTGACATCACAAAAACCACCCGCACAGTGGAGGGAGAGCTGGAGAAAGGCATGCATGCTGGGATCAAAGAGGCCAAACCAGAAAGAGGTGACCACAGGGCTCCCACAAAGCAGCGCTTATCCAAAATCCGAATCAGTCACAGTCTGGACTGGAGCACCAAATCCAAAAACACTACCCAAAACTCACAAAAGTCATTTTATAGTATTCACAAACTCTTGAATATGATCTCACTGCAGTCAGAGACACCTAAATCACAGCACAGTAAAACAGGAGATGTAATTCGCTCCCTCTCATGGCAGCACAGACCTGGGTTGACCTGTGATGTGACGGCTCCTAACAGGTGGAGGAGGACGAGCAGGAGGTAGTGAATGTCCCACAGGTGCTTCATCCCAGACACATGCACAGAGACAGGCTTCCGATCTGAAAGAAAAGATGGGGACACACCGGGTTACTTAAATGTGGCACACACAGTACAAACAGTAAGAAATAGCTCATTTTATTTCGTATTTGCTCCTCTGTATTCATGGGAACCAAACATTTGTTTGGATATACAAGAGGAAAATTGGAGTTTAATTGGAAGCGTGTTTTTATTTCACTCAATAAAAGACAATTTTCCATTTATTTAGTGCTTTATCACTCTCTGAGAGAAGGCCTATTAAACTCTAACTGTGGTGATATTTCAATATCAGCCATACAAGACAGAATAGGCTCAGTTCATTTTTTTTTTTAAATATAATTTTACATAATGCACTAATTGTAGGAACAAATGATGAATGAGGAAGTAAAGGGACAAATGATGGAGGGAGAGGAGAAAGAGACGTTGAGACACTGAGTCACAGACATGACTTCAGCTGGACAGACGCAGCGCCAACAAGACGCCTCCAACTGACCACTTTAGTCCAACAGCAGAGCAAAACAACTAGTTTCAACTGGTTTCTATCCGCGTTTCATCTATGATGTGACTTTACAAAGTTTTTTTTTTAAAAAAAGATCAAACAAACAAACAAGTAAATGCATAAACCCCCGGTAACTTCACGTACAACAGGATCTGTGCAGTTACACGCTTTAGCAGTTTTCACATTAAGCAACAGTTCCACTTAGTTTGCTTCACTTGAACAGCTTAGTGTAGTTATCTGATCATGGCCGAGTTAACTACCCTGAGAATCCAGCATGGGGCACTTTTTTTTACTGCTGCACAAAGTCTCTGTTATATAACTGAGGTTAGTTTTATTGTTCACACCATGTTAATCACGTCTTATGTAACAAAACTGTGCAACAAATGAGAAACAAGAGAGAAAGAAAAAATCTAGGAGTGTTCATTTTTTTATTGTTTTCTGATGCTTTCGGACTCCTGTAGCCGCCATCTTAATGATGTGCTGTCTTTCTTGTAGTGCAGGCTTTGTACTACAGCTCTCATGTAAATACTAAAAGATATCAACCAAAGCAGGGTTATCTAAACCCGATTACACATGACACAAAACAAAACTACCAGAGCACTGTGGGAATTTTCACACAGAGACATCAGTGTGTGTGTATCAGACGTTTCCTGGTCTTCATCACTGGCCAAAAACAACATTTTCCTGACGTTTCCCCATTGAAATAACAGAAAGATCAGTGCAGCACAGTGCAGTGCTCCGGTCTGGTCAATAGGACTACAGTGCAGGCCTTCATTCACATACTGATGTCTGTGACTGTACAGTATTGTCCTATTCCTAAAACATCAACTCTGTGCATCTCTCCCATTGCTTATATTCAACAGGGGATCTCCGTCGGCGGTAACTTTGTCTGCTAACGCTCCAGTTCGGTCCAAATTAACCTCTGACATATATGAAGTGCAGGTTTACGTTCTGTCTATGGGAAACAAGTCCAGACGTGTTGATTTTGAGCTCATGCCCAAATCTCCTCAGCTTTCCACATTGCCTGGCTACAATGACAGGACGTGCATTTGGAAATATGAAAAATGAGTTGGAAAACACTGATAGTTACGCCGTTAAAAATAATGGTTTGAGTTAGAACTTAAAGTGTATTTTCATGGTGAGACCTTTTTCAGTTCTGCAAGGAACATTTTAGCTATTGGTTCTTCAAAGAACAACTTATTATCAAGTTCAGCATATCACAGCCATGAAAGCCAAATGGTAAAAACGTTAAAATGACGGATGTCAAAAACTGTAATTCTACTTAAATTTTCAGTCAAGATTTTGCAGAGAAACACTGTTTTACAGATGTTCCCTGAAATAAACATATTTATTGACAGATCGTTATTATTATTTGACATGAATTTGAATGTAATTTAATAAAGCAGATAACATATTGTTTAACTAATGTCATTGATTGGCATAATACTTAGAATAACAGTTTGGTTGTTAGTTTGTGGAAAATATCTGTTATTTTACAGAGTTTTGTATACATTTCTAAAAAAACGGAAAACTACTGTAAAAAGAAGAAAAATGTGTTTTTGTTACAGTGATTGGCAAAAATGTTTAAACTGTCCCTTTGTTAGTTAAGTTTGGAAAGTGTCATTAATAACATAAAGTTACTTAAAGTAACAGTTTGGTTGTTAAATGTCTGAGTTGTGTATACATTTTTAAAAAAAGAGAAAACTGCTGTTAAAATTTTGTGAACTCAAAGTGCTCCAGATCACTTACCAAGAACAATTTTTCCTTAGAGTGTATGGTTTGTTTGTTTTCCCAAAGATAATGTGGATAAAATAATTGATTCTCAGAAGTTACTCTTGTAACTGTTGAGTTAAGAGTCCTTACGTCCTGTAGTAAAAACGACCTCAAACTAATCATGTGCGACCAGTGTTGATGGTCCAACCCACTGAATTTTGTGACACTAATTACGGTCTGACTTGCTTCTTTCATTGTGCCTTCACACATAATCTTATAGCTTTTTTCTTAAACTTCCATTTCCTGTAGCTTCAGGTTACAGCCACTTCCCACTGAGACCTCTTTACTAAGCTTAACTCCTCTAAGTTTTTCATAGCTAATGAAACACAAACACCTGATGGTTTGTGTGCATTTGGAAGTCAAAAAAATGTGTTTACCATGTGCTGGAGAACGTTTATGTAAAGGCTGCCTGTGTTGTATCGGGAAAGGAGAGCTGACCTTTGGTTCTACATTTGGAGACTCTCAGAGGACCATACTGGTGTGTTTAAATGTTTTAGCCAATTTACTCCAAATCACATACATTTCACATTACTGCTTACAATTTTCCAAAGCATGGGTCAGTTAACATTTTTACTACACACTGAGAAAAACCTGTTTAAATCAGATAACAACGTGGCCATTCCTCAGACACCACCCTAAAATCAAACATAGGGTTTTGCTCAAAGCGTTAAAGATCTAAGACTAGCAATCTCCATTTTTTTTTATCTGTTCAGCAATTTTGTTTTCTGGTATGCATTGTATGAGCATCACAGAGTCATGAACACCCAAGTATTTTAGTCTTGTTAGATTGATGAATGCAAAGCACTTCAAGGCAGAGGCATAAAAAGTGTCCCGGGTTGTTTAATTCAAATTGTGGTAGAGAGGTTTTTATGAGCATTCAGATGGTCAAAAGCAGCTTTGACAAACTGTGTTGATGGAAAATGAAACACTAAGCAAACATGGATGTTGAGAAAATGTGTGTGTAAAAGTCAAATCTAAGGATACTCTCACACCTAATTTGTTTACATGAACACATCCACTGGGTAGATTGCTTTAGCTGCAGTAATGCTGCTACAACTCTGCTAAAAATTATCAAGTAAATTTGGGGTTTCTTCATTGCACTGCACTGACATGTGCTGCGATCATAGACAGTATAAAGAATGGACGTTGCAGGTTTCTGAAGAGCCATTGTGAAGCTTAGAGTGTGTGTCTAAATATCGGCAAAGACATGGATTGTTGGTGGACCTGGCAGGCTGAATGATGCCTGGTTGCTCAAACAACCTGTAAATCAAAGCGGCCATGCTGTAATTATGCATAACTTAAGACTTCAACGGGCAAGTTAAATAAAAGTTCAGACTCAGTACAGTTGTCATGAACGGGGAAATTAGCTATAGAGACCAAAACTGTTTTTGTACCAGGCTGTAGACATGTTTATTTCTGCTGTGAAGTTGCACATTTTATTATGGAGGCTTATGGAGATTGGCTCATTCTGTAGCCAGCCTCAAGTGGATGTTTGAGGAACTGCAGTTTTTGGCACTTCTGCATTGGCTTTACTTCACAGTCACGGAGGTTGTCGCTTGGTTTGTGTCGTCTGTATCAAATACATGCCTTCGCCCTGTTTTAAAAGTCCTCCAGCCAAAAGCCCAGAATGGCATCTTTACTCCCCCTTATACAGAGCACTCCTCCTTTTCCCCCCGTCCGATCCCCCCTCCAGTGACTCTCCTTGTTTATGTTGGACTGTGTGCATTGGTTCGTTGGAGCGTGAGCTCATCACAAAAAGTAGATGGACCAAGTTTACCTGGTCACCGTGGTGACAGAAGGGAGCAGACTTGACCTCAGACGAGTGATATCCAAACCAAACTCTGCCTGTTGGTGTGTGCTGGTCGCTGCTGAATGTTTAATTTGCAGTAAAATGTCACACTCAGTATCTGGAAGGAGACATTTGTTTCCATAATTTCACCTCAAGTTAGGAAAATTCAAAAACCCTTGAAGCATTACTTATTCACTGTGCTGCATATATTCTCCTGCATGCTAATTAAGAAATCCCAAAGGTCAAACTTATTGTATATCTCTGTGTTCTGACATACAGGTGCGGAAGGCTATGTGACCTAGATCTCCTGTCTTTTTCCTGCTCCGTCTCTCAGGAGCTATGAGAATAAATTCACCACTGAAGGGTTTGTGCAGCTGGTCCTCATTGCGGTCCTCTGTCTCCAATCCCCCCATCTCTCTTTTACTGTTACAGCTTGTGTTTTCAGTGCAGAATAATCCGTATTACTGTGAGATGTAGAGCAATATTCGCTTTTCGAACATAAAGTTGCACTTACTTGTACGAAATGAATGCCAGAATAAAGTTTGTTATGTAACGAGACAACTTATGAACTTTGTGTGGAAAAACTCAAGTTTGATGACGATGAGAGCATAATAAATAAAACTCTACGGATACTTTTGAATGTTGAAATTGAACCTGTTGAATGATTTGATGCTTTCTTAAGCTTATTACAGTTTTCCTTCAAAAGTTTAAAATATGTCTTTGAAAGTGAAAAGGAAAAAATCCTGGAATAGACATGAGATAGGACATGAATAAGTTTTTCCTGCTGTGTTCCTGTAAGACGAGACCGGAGAGAAATTTCCAGAGCTGTGAACCTGTGCCTGCGTCTCCAGTGCTGCTGACTGATCCGATGTTACAGTAACAGAGTCCAGTGGTGGAATAACAGCTGTTCACTTCATACAGGTATTGAGAACACATCTGGAACTAGAGGAGGCAGTGGCAACACAACTGATCCACAGGAAATCCATCTCAACGTTTTAACAGTCACTAAACTATGATCTGATCTTGAACTTACTGTACACTCATAATATAGTCAAGTATAACAATACCAACAATGGCTTAGAGCTCATCTTTGCGATTTTAACTCTGAGGATAAAACAAAGGGCCAAAACAGTAAGAAACATGTCTTAAATAATACATTTTATAAATCCTAAAATGTTTTGGAAAGGTCTTTTTCAAAGACTTCCATATTTTCACACAACATTTCATGCAGTTTACAGTCACTTTCCAAAGCCTACCTACTTTAAATTGATTAAAGCAAACAGGTCTCAGCCAAGCGGCAACCTCTGCAGCTGTGAAGTGAAGCCAATGCACAAGTCCCAAAAACTGCATGTGCCCAGACATCCACTTGAGGCTGGCAACAGAACAAGTCAATCTCCATAAGTCCCCATTATTAAAATGTACAAAGCAGAAATAAACATGTTTACAGCCTGGTACAAAGAGCAGTCTTTTGTATATTAAGGCTTAACGTTATGCATAATTAAACAGAATGGCCACTTTGATTGGCAGGTAGGTGCCATTACAGGTGGCTTGTTTGAGAACCCAGGTGCATCCGGCCCTCCTCAGATCCACCGATGATCCATGTGTTTGCTGATTTTAGATTAGCCGGGAGGTGGAAGAGGCAGGACAGCCAACATGGCAGCGGCCAGAGCCACATTTTGAGCTTCAAAATGGCTGAAAAACCTGTGGGTGACGTCACACATATGCTGTCCATTCTTTATACTGCCATTGGTATGCGGCCTCACAGAGCCGCTAGTGTGACTGTAGACTCAAAATCTTAAAGTCAAATATACTAAACTCTGGGGCGCCCAACCAGTCCTTGCCACAGCAGCTGTGGCCCTTTCTCTCTCTCTCTCTACCTTCCTGTCACTCTTAAACTGTCACTCTCAAATAAAGGTTCAAAAGCCCAAAAAATAATCTTAAAATCAGAACTGTCTGATCTTTTTCATACAGAGCTAACCTTCATGAACATCTATACCACAACACAGCACCCTCCGGGGTCACGTTATCAAAATAAACCAAAGTCAGGTCGTCTGACACTTTGAAACGCTTTCAGAAAGGGAACGGAAAATAAACTTGAGATGAAAGTGTGTAAAGTTATCAAAACATGGCCCTTTAGAATAGAGACTCATGTGTGACACTTTTCAAAAGATATAACTTATAAAGAAAATACAAAATAAGATTATTAGAGAAAACACAATGAAGAACGAAAGAAGAAATAAAAATATTACTTCACCAGTTTGCAACTGTAACAGAGCACAGGTCCCACCTTTACTGTGCTGTACCTCCAGACTATATGTTATAAATGTCTGGGCAAGAACTCATAAAGGAAAGTTGGCCTCATATATTCTGACATATTTCACTGAGCGACAGGAAAAAAACTTTTTTTTGTCCCAAAGTTAAATATGACATTTTTAACCATGATGTGGCCTGAGGAGGCTCCTGAGCGAACGGTCACTCTGAGTTTGTACAACCAATATCTCTGTCATAATGTGTCTTTTTTAGCACATCTGTGTTTACATACTATGTGTTCAACATGTGATTGGAGTACAACGCCTGATCATGATCATGATGTGTTTGCAGTCTACAAACCATTTAGTTGACTGCAGTGTACACAGTCACTATTTAAAAGAAGAAGAATTATAATACAACCACATTTTCATGCCCGTGAGATGGTGGCATGATGGACAGCCAAGTAGTGGCACTCTGGGAGCAGTTAAGGGTTCTCCAGCTACCAGTCCACGTGGTCTGAGCTGGACTTGAACCCGCCATCTAGCAATATAATCTAATCTCAAAGAGGAAGAAATGGAGAATAATATGCACAACTATGTTTTACTTTGTGTATGATCACAAATAAGAAGTATTGTGTTTTAGTTACCGGAGAATGAGACTTTTATATCTACAGACGCCGGAGGTCCTCTTCCCTGGAGTCAGCCATGTTTCTACAGTAGCCCAGAATGGACAAATTAAACTCTGACTCAAGACACACATTCACCGCTAATTTCTACTTCACTAAGTGAGGCAAGGGGGGTTGCAATGCAGCTCTTACGCCACCATTAAATCCTACACACAGGCCCTTTAAATAGGATGCATATGTGTTAAATAATAAATGTGAATGTCTATGTAAGCATACTTGTATTAATAATCAACTGTCAATCTACCTTTCTGTATCTAAAAATCTTTTCCTACCCAACCCTATATTTTAGCACGACAGCCGTTCACTGCTGTTACTTTCTCCCAAAAGATCACGTATAAAAATAAAACCATATGTGGTGCATGTTACCGAATGTGGAGGCAAATTACTGGTACCTACTGTAGCAGTGGGAGTTATGGCATGTCACTTTACGTTAACACAATATCTAACATGTCAGTTACTCACTCCAGACTAATGTGTGTCTCCAGATATATTCAAAGATATGTAAGCCGGACTGGACAGACATGAAATATTACAGAAAAGAACAAACTTTCCCTTCAGACACGTTATTATAAACTCCAAATGTTGATAGGCAGCAAGCAGAGTTTATTGTATCAGCTTGGAGCAGGATGTTGCTGAATAGAACGACTATTGACTTGAATTTCGGCTCCTCGGGGAAAAAAAGAAAAAAGTCTGTGTCCCATAAATATCAGCTCCCTCTTGGCTAGTTCAGGAAGTGGTGAAGGACAGATATTCCCCCTCAGAAACCCACCAGCCCACAGAGCTCAACCAAGAAACACACACAGATGCTGTACCTACATTTTTGAATGACTATGAGTGACTATGTTGAAGATGAAGATGAGTTTCCACATTTGTATGAATCACAGGACAAATAATTTGCAACTTTAAAACAATATAAAGAAGACTTCCTCTACCTCTATATGGTTACTCGTCTTACAACCTCAGACTAACCGCTGTCCTCCAGCAGAACTCTCACATTGCAAACAGGACAGCAGTTTTATTTTGTTTTCCCAGGCTTTCTTGTTTGTATAAATAATCAGATTTTTCTTGGGAGGGTCGAGCACACAGCACACAGAGTAACCTTGGTGTACCACCAGCTCCTGCACCCTGGGAAAGCCTGTAAAGTCAACACACGGGTTAACCCGACCCTGTTTCCCTGCCTCGGTCTCTCTCACATGCACACACAAAAACACACAGCAGCGTCAACACTCGTTGCTTTACATGAGACGAGTGAGCGGCGACCAGGTGGAGGTTAAGAGAGTCAAGAACAACTGCACGCTTCATCATCCAGCCACTGAAATCTGTCTTGGATTTGGTGTTAGAGGTCAAAGGTCTGAGGCTAGAGTGTCCTCTTTCATTATTACAATGCTCAAACACAGGCGATCATTTCTGCTAAACATAAATGTGAGTTTACATCAATGCTAACCTCAGTGAAGATGAATGCTAACATGCTGATGTTACAGCAACTGCCATAGCTATAATATTTACCATTCATCTTATTTTAGCATGTTAGCATGCATTTTATTCGTGTTTTCTGTTTTCCCTCTGATGTACAGTAAAGTGAACTACAGCTGCTGTTAGCTAATGTTGGCTCAGTTAGTTAACCGGGCTATGAGGACTGTGAGTTCAGAGCACCTGGAGTGTGTTAGTGTTTGTACCACAGGTGTTTTGGACCATCAGGGAAGAGGATGATTTTCAGGCATACGCTGGGTGAATAATGAGCTGGACAATGTAATCGGGCTCAGCAGCCTCTATGGACATAATGACATAATGAGGCGAAAAGACAGAAGAGGAAATTAACAGAAGAAATTCCAACAAGAAAAGGAGAGAGTGCCAGACAAGAATAAATCCGGGAGTATCTGAGCTTCATGAAACAAAAGGCTGAAAGACGCAGAGCGGGGCTTCTTGCTGTTGAAGTAATATTAGCCAGCTGCTATGTCTTGTGTTGTTGCACCTGCTTCATGTTTGAAGTTATCGACTTGCTGTAATCCTAACAGATACACGTGTATAACTGTTTATAATTACCACAGTTCACTTCAGATGATGTTTCCTAGGCTAAACAACATCCAAAAAAAAAAAAAATGTTACTGGATATATGAGCTGCTAACGCAAGAAGTCAAATAATACCAACAACAAATTATTTCCTCCGTTCATATCTGCTTCCTCAAACAAAAAATCCAGCCTGGAGGCCTCATAACTATAAACTGCATATACAGTATATATACGTATATGGGCGTGTGTGTGTTTATGTGCACTGTTGGTGCTGGGCTTGATTGCTATATAGTGTGCCCGTAACTCTCCGCACCATAACCATCCACATGTGCTTTCTATTATATCCTCTTGTTTCTCCCTGAAGGCTGTAACATAGCATCACAGATATTTTATTTTTATGGGAATGCATGAAATCTGAATCACATTTCTCAATCAGACCCAGGTGGAACCATGTAAACACACACACACACACACACACACACACACACACACACACACACACATGTAATTAAATTTTCTTGACTGGAAGAGAAAACTGTGCAAACAATACTCTATTGTGTGGGAAGATGTGACACCTGGGGAGAAGCGTTCCAGTCTACACTCTTTAATTATAGGATATCTTACACCACGTATGCACATGTAATGATATACAAGGCAGAGTTTGACTGTTGCTCTATGATAGAGTGGATAAAGACAAAACTTTGCTTCGTAAGCAATAGTTTTACAGTAACATAAAACCAAAAGCTGAAAAGTTAAGGTCGTGTACTGCTTCACGGGCTGGGCTGCTTTGCTTCAAATCCATCTGTTGAACCTTCTGCAGAGAAATTTACAAGCAGGTCAGAGCTAAGCACCGCAGGAGCTGACATGGGGGCTTAAAGGTGGCACATAAAGGACGCACTCACTGTAATGACTCCCTACGATATGTAATGAAGCGGAGGTTAAGGTTTAATGTCTGTCTTTTACACTTGAAATGACAGTTCTCCAGCAGGAGCACACCTGTTGTAGCCCCTCACAGGTGGTGCCATTTGGGACCTTTAGTCGCCCGAGGACGTGAACTGATTAAGCCAGCGTGCAGGTGCTCGTAAAGACTACCAGCTGATGTTTAGCGTCCACGAGGGAGACAGAAAGTGAGAACCTGTTAATACTCACAGACGGATCCAGTAATGTGTTTTATCGACCTGCGAAGTCTACTAAATATTTCAACAAAGAGTCGTAACTGTTCATTGTGAATATCGTGCAATGACAAGGGTTGTGTTTGTTATGTAAGGAGAGTGGACTGAAAAAAATCTTTTTGACTTGAAAACCATTTTGATTGAATATCCAGGCCCTGAACTTTACAGCTACACTGTCAGATTGGAAAAACACCGGTTCACGCCAAGAAGCTCTCTCTCTCTCTTTTTTTTTCCATTTCCTCTGTTAAAGCAGAGGTCCATCCCCTGCACGATGCTCAAACCGAGAGCATTTGTGCATTCAACTGAGACGAGAAGCAGAAAAAAGTACACCTGTATTCTTAAACTAAACATAAAACTTAACAAATAACAAATAACAGCCCGTTATAACACACAGTACATTCACCGCTTGTCAAACAAAGAAAAGGAGCTTAACTTTTGTCCTTTTCTCCTCCTTCCTGCAGCAAATAATGAAGTATTATTGACATTACTGTTCTGCACTCCTACAAATTATTATTAGCACAGTGTGTCTGGAGTTTGAGGAAATATTAGAAAGAGAAATGCGGACACTTTTCCACCAACTCAGCTCTGGTTCTGTTTTTTTACAGTAAAAAACTGTCAGCTGTCGTTGCCAGAATTTTACGGTATTGCTTTTTCTAATATCACGGTAAAAGGTTATTTGTACTGTTGATTTCACGTTTAAGGTTTCAGGTTTTATTCCATATTTTAAAATGTCTGTAGATTTTACGATGAAAAACTGCCAAACCATGACATGGCATTAAATATCACAGTGATTTACTGTATAATTAACAGTCTAATATAAAATACTACTTTATTCTATATAAATTCTCTTAAAATGGTGTATAAATAAAGGTTTTGAAATATGACTTTGTTTTACTGTATACAGGAAAACACAGTCATACTTCCTGGCATATTTTACGGTCTTTTACTGTCATAGTTTGGCAGTTTTTCACCATAAAATCTACAGACATTTTTTTACAGTGTAGAATAACCTGCCTTCTATGTAAACGTTATTTATCTGAACAGGGTCGACCGTATTTTAATGTCTGTCATGATGGTGGTACTTGGAGAGGTGAATATTTTCTGAGGTGGTACACGCCGTGAAAAGTTTGAGAAAATCTGATTTAAGGAGTCACAAGCCAAAAATGTTGGAAACCACTGGCTAAATCTTTAACAGTGCATTGTATTTTATAAGCAATCATTGTGTTTGTAACTATGTCTGTCAGATAAATGTAGTGGAGTAAAACATACAATAGTATGGTAATAGTAAGCATCTCAAAAGTACAGTACTTGAGTAAACATACTTTCCACTGCTGGTAACATAATTCTACCCCAGAGACTTTCAGCTGAAATAACAGCGCAGATAGTAACAGTTGTTTAAAAAGGCCGATGTTGTCCATGCATATGCCGGATACGTCACCAGTTACAACTCATTCATTGCCAAGGCTGTCATTTGTACACAGTGGCAGCCTGCAGCATGTCCTGAGGTCCTTTTGATGTTGAAATATTACCTCAGATCTTCCCCTGACAGCCTGTAATTAGGCAAGACAGGGCCAACTGAGAGACAAGCGAGGTGGACAGACAGATAGTAAGCTTCAGGCAAACAGACAAACAAAAAGAGAGTGCCACTTGTAAACAGGAAAGAGAGAGAGGATGAGGCCACATGTGCAAACACAGAGGAGGACTGCCGCATGTTCACGTGCATCTATCTTTTAGCTCCTCTGTAATTATTTGTTTTTTTGTGATTTCGAGCAGCCTTCTCTCATTAGTCTAATATTAACAAAAGTAATTATTATACAATGGACACAATGCCACATATTTCTGGAGTCTGGACACAGATCTCGAGGGAAAGCCAAACAAGTAACTCAAGCTCAGAAATAAGAGATGCAGTCTGCTTTAAGCTACGAGTAACCTAATCCCCCTCAAACGGTAGGTGATGAGTAGGGTGCTGGTTTGGGCAGGGTCGAAGTTCAAGCATGTGTGGGATACAAAGTCAACAGCGCGGTATTTAAAGGATGATGTTCCCTGAAATGCAGCTATTTATACCAAATTACAGCATGCACCTCAGCGAGCGAGAGCGAGTGCACGGCTGGGTTTCTCTCTGCCAGAAGCATTGATTTGAAAACACTTCCAATCAAACAACGTCTGCATCAAGTTACAGCTAAGCTAAGTAAGCACCGGGTGCCTCTAGTGCAGTGTTTTGAATGTGGGGTTGAAATTACAGCCTTTGCTGTGTGATTAGGGTCTGTATGTGAGGATGTCAGTCAGCCTCCAAATTCTGGAGGGAAGGGTTGCTAATTGAAATGACATGTCAGAGAGATGCAGCGATAACACACTCCTAATGTGGTTCCTCTGCATTTTAGCCTATATTTGTGCATCAAAGATCAAGTTACAGCCAGATAATGGAGTGATCGTGTGGGATAAAAAACCCCCTTGAATGTTCTCTGCCTCTGTTTTCCAGCTGTCTGAACGAATAAAAAACACTAAGTGTGAGTACATTATCCACTCCCCTTTGACATTCACCACAGGCATTTCATATATTTCGCTGTCATAAGCAATAACTCCTCCATTTCTGCTTTGACAAAGAGCTTATTTACTCTGATAAAGATGGTTTCCTATTTACGCATCCAGCCAAAGAGAGCACACAACAAGAAGGCCTTAAAGGGAAAAATCCACACCCTTATATCTTAATACTGTCATAAATCGTCCATCTTGTGGTGACCAGTGCATTCCTGGACTTAATTTGTGGTCAGTTTTTTTGTAATTTCACTTTTTGTTTTCCTCAACTTGATATGTACGCTTGTACTTCCACGACTTCTTTGTTCCGCAGAATTCGGAAAAGCCTGCGCTTGGATGAAGAGCCGAGATTTGATAGCAGGACAAGAGCAACAAAGTTAAAAATAAAATTAAAATCACATGATACCATGGCCCTCTGCTGCATGGATTTCTATCTGAATGTCTGAATGTGAACAAACATTCAAACAAACATTGGTTACGATTGATGTTTCAGCGCTGGATAGAGACATTTTGCACAGTATTGTAGATGAAGAAAACATCCTGATACGTCATCATGTCATGCACAAAATGTTTTGTGACTTGTCCGGACAATAAGGCTGACAAGAAAAAGTGTTTTAAGGTAAATTTTCTCTTTGAATTAGTAAAATAGGTAAAAGATTTTTGCAGTTCCATGTAGTTTGAAGTTATATTCTCAGCACAAAAATAAACAGTAAACCTCTCTGAAACTCCAGCAGCAGCTAATGATACAGGACAGTACATTACAGTTAAATAATAGTACCAAATAATGGCAAATGTCGATTATAATGACGAAAAAACATAATAGAAAAGGTGTAAATTATCGTATTGGAGACTAAATGACATATAATCAATCAATCACCACTCAGACACAGAAAACAAAGACATAAAGTGACATAAAGCACGATAAACAGTGATAATCTACTGTATTATACCTACTTTTTTGTTTTTTGGTGCCCTAACATGTAAACTAGAAGCTGTACACAAGCATGTTTGAATAAAACAGATAAACCCATATAAAAAACATTAAACTTGAACCTAACCTTTACATAACCATTTGTATTTTAGTTAGAGATGCCAATAGAGTATTTTAGTTCACTCAGACTGTTAAGCCCAGAAATGTGCAGTTTAGATCCCTGAGATTGAGTTCCTGATGGCTGGGAGTCCACATACTGTACACAGCAAACAAAAAAGATAATGTAAGTATCATGAAGACTTTGAGGTCAGCGTCAGCTTTTACTTGCAGAAAGACCAACAACAGCACTGAGAAAAACAGAGATCAGCCATATGTGCAGATAAATAAACCTGCCTACTTTCTGTGATTACACACAGCCTCCAAACATGGCCTTACGATCACCTTAACCTCTCCAGAACAATTATTCCATTGAACCGCTCCTGAGTCTGCTCGTACGTATTCTTAACTCTTCAGATGAGCGTCGGGTCAAGTTACCAAATAACTTCATCGAGGTAGAGAAGAGGCCTCTGTGTGTACATCTATCACCCACATACCACAGGAGGATACCTACATACCACCTACATAACACCTACATAACACAGAGAAACATACACACCATCTCCATGACACACACACACACACACACATAAAAAAAAAAAAAGCAGGAGGGACGGGAATCTTTTTCAAAGCTGTAACTCGAGTATTCAACATTTCATCAGCTGACCGCAGTAAACTCTGAGAGAATCGAAGCAGCCATAAATGAGTCAGTTGTTTAACTTTTCCAAAAACATACTCCTAACTACCCCGCCACAATAAAGCAAACAAAAAAATGTGCGTGAGCTTGACACAAGGCATTCAAAATAAGAGTCACATCATTTTTACATTAGTTACACTTCTTCTGTAGCTTGTAAAAAAAAAAGAAGAAGAATTGGTGCCATTTCTGCACAATAGAGGGATTTGTGTGATGCAGTAAACACCTCCAGACAGCCAGAATGACACTTAAATGATGAAAACTCAGACATGTATTTTATGTAGTTATAGACATGTAGTTATTTGAGCTTACTGAGGAAGATGCTGCATTTTATATAGTTATAAAAAATATTGTTGTATTTGCTGTACAGGCTGCTGGAGTGTTGATGACATGACTAATCATTATTTGAAGAGAAAAAGTTAGAGAGCCAGATCTGCAGCAGAGCACAGAGGAGTTTGAATCTGGTACTGTATCACTTCATGTGGCTCTTCCACTCTTTTGCTCTGCCATGCAAACAGCAGCGACTTCACACAAAAAGTACACAAAGTTCAAACGTGCAACAAAAGCTCCCACTATGAAATACTTGAAGGAGACATTTAAAGGTGCTCACAAAGGCTCCAGGAAAGGTGGTCAGAGTTTGAAGTCCTGACTTGAAACACTGATAAAGTGTAAAAGAGTTATAAAAGGAAAAAAAAAAAGGATGACTTACTTCTGAGATGTCTTATCCTTTCAGACCATTTGTTCACAGATGGTTTTAGACTATTCCAGTGAGAGTCAAGACGGCTGGATGTTACAATCCGAGCCCTTCTCTCTCTCGTTCGCCCACTCTCTGTCCGTCAGTCGCCTTCACCAGGACTCACTGGGCTGATGTAAGACACCCCTGCACGTAGGAAAAAAAGAGAGGGAGAGGAGAGAGAGAGATGGAGGCAGGAAAAAAAACTTCACATTCTGTGGATTCTTGGGCGCGTGCCAAAGTCCCAGAATTCCACATGCCACACATAAGGTTTCAATTAAGTTTGAATCCAACGCTCAATCAGAAAGCTTTCCTCCTCCTGAAAAGAGCCTTTCTTTTGACAGCTAGAGGCTGAAGCAACCATAATGCAAGGTAACGCTTGTGCTGAAGTCATTTCTCTGTCAGTTTATAGCATGTTTATTTGTAGTAGACTGTATTACAGACTTTTTAAATCAAGCAAACGCTTCAATTATATCTTCTTTATGTTGCACATCTGCTGAATGTGAAAATAAAAGTGCTGATCTTTGACTGCACTTTTTTTTTCTTAAACTTAGTGACACTAACGCCGCAGTTCGTCACAGCCTTAATAGCCAAACCAGATCCACAAAAAAGTGTGAGTCAAGTGTCAGAGCGAGGTCGTTCTCTAATGACGTCATAAAGTGCGTTGTTTTTTTGGTTCTGAACCATTTGACCAGACTCTAGAGACTCGACGGTTATTTGGAAAGGTGAAGGTTTCAATTCAAAAAGACACTGGCTTTAAGTTTTTCTTATTTCTTCATGTGCCTGTTGTGTCTTAATGAGGAAGCCATAATGTCCTGCAGTAAAGTGACTCCAGTGGCTCAGAGGAATTTATTGGACTTTAAGGATTTTATTGTATACTTGAATGGAGATTTTATTCAGCTGTTTTTGCATTTTTAGGCATGCTAGCTCCCTCTAAGGATCGCAGTGTTGGTCTGTCAGCCCACCACTTTGGCCCAGATTGAAGTATCACAACGACTATTGGATCGATGGCCATAAAATTCAGTTTTGTACAGACATTCATGGTCCCCAGAGGATGATACTTACTTTGTTGATTCCCTAACTTTTCTTCTAGTGTCTGAGGTTGACATTTGTGAAGTGTTTTGGATGGATGGTCATTAAATGTGTTTATACGTGCTCCCCTCGGGATGAACTGTGATAACTTTGGTTCCATCATCAGATTACATTAGAACATAACATAACATCAGAATTTGCACTTGTCAGCATGCTAACACCCCAAATTAAGATGATGAACATAGTAAGCATTGTACCCGCTAAACATTTCAACGTTGATGTTAGCGTGCTAGGGTTAGCATTTAGCTCAAAACACAGCTGTACAGGGTGTCAGTTAGCTTAGTTGGTAGAGGATCTGCCCCATGTACAAAGGCTCAGTCCTTGCCGCAGCGGCCCAATGTTAAAAGCTTCACAGCAGAAATAAACATGTTTACAGCCTGGTACAAAAAACAGTTTTGGTCTCTACAGCTAATTTCCCCGTTCATGACAACTGTACTGAGGGTGAATTTTTACATAACTCACCTGTTCAAATTATATTAAGGCTTAAAGTTATGTAAAATTAACAGTATGGCCGCTTTGATTGACAAGTGGGTGCTGTTAAAGACGGCTTGTTTGAGCACCCAGGCATCATTCAGCTTGCCTCAGCTGCACCAACGCTTCACATTTTTGCCCATTTTTAGGTTAGCCGTGAGGCGGCAGAGGCAGGACTGCCAAGGTGGTGGCAACCAGAGCCACCACATTCTGAGCTTCAAACGGCTCTTCAGAAATCTATGGGTGACGTCACAGATACGACATCCATGTTTTATACTGTCAGTGTATTAGACACTGAAAAGAAGATCAGCAACAGAACTTCATATTTAGAATTATATTATATCTGTACAAAAATTCATATACAAACTAGGACACTGTGTTTTTCTGCTAAAGTGTCCACACTGCAGGTATTTCACATCATAATGCAGTTATGGACCTGGAGAGCAAGAAAGAAAATTAGTTAGAATGGAGCCACAAAGACTATTTCCTGAATCGCTGCAGCAGAGTTGCATGCTCTGGCCCATCTTAAACATAAACCATGTGCTGGAAACTCTGATTCAAGACACCAGGAGCTATAATGCAAAAAACACACCCTGCAGAGGCCAATGAAACTCACACATTCACATATTGTTCAGTGATTTGTCAGGAAACTTATTTTTAACCTGTGCATACACACACACAACCAAAGCAAATATATAGTATACACACACAAAGACAGCACATTTGGTGGGTTTTCCAAGTAGGAAAAACTTTTAATAAAGATGATAGAAATCATAGCATCTCTTAAAGCTGTATAATATCTCATCTTCAATGATTATAAGCAGGAAAGAAGCAGATATTATAAATACCCCCCACAGTCTGTACCATGTACCTCGATTACATGCAAGTAAGAAACAGCTTTCAGATCATCTCATGTCAAGTCAAAGTTGTATAAAAATCACAGAGTAAAATGAGTAGATGGTAATTTCCACCTATAGAGCATCTATCAGTAAATATAAAAATAAGTCTCATAAGCAAAATAAATAGAAGCACCTTAAGACTGCTTCATCCAGTCAGTGTGACAGGGATTTCGTCCTTCATTTCATGCTGTGTTCAAGTGCTCTTCAAAACAAATAGGAACCAAGAATGACTTCAACACACAAAGCAAAGAAAACCTGCCACAGAAAAGTAAACGACACACGTCTTCATCTTGCTCGTTCATTCGTTTTTTGGACAGCTTCTTTCATGAACACATGCACGCAACATTTCTTTATTGCACAGCGATGACATCACAGTTTCTCCCCGCAAATGTTGAGAGACAAAGGGAGGTTGGTCTTTGGGTTGTCCCTCTATGTCTCTCTATGTCTCTCTCTGTCTCTCTCTCCCCCCTCTTCATTGTCTAAACCCCGTTCTTCACCAGCTCGTGGACTCCACTCTCGTCAATCATCAGAGTTGGATGAAACTCTCGTCCCTTCACCAACTCTTCGAGTCCCTTGAAGAAGCAGTAAACGACATCATCAGGACTTTGTGCACAGATTGATTATTTCAGGTGGACAGCAAGGAGCTGGACAACATCTGGAGTTTCCATTTAACACACTAAAAGCTTTGCCTCCTTACCTCTCCCCCGTAGGACACCAGTGGGGAGATCTCACATTTGATTGGCAGGTCTGTTCCGTCCTTCAGGCTGCGTTGGAAAAGAAACGAAATCAGGGAGGATCAGAAGAAAAACAAAAAAGAAACAGAGTGAGCGGTTCTGTCATGAAAAGGCAGAGAGGAGAGGGGCTGGTAGTTGAGAGAAGCAGCTGTACATCCTTGACACAGCTGTTCTTCTACTGCGGCTTGTGATTAGAGTTCAAAAAGGCAGAGAATCAGAGCTTCATCATTCCCAAACACGGACAGTGATTAGTCCTTTGACCCGTAACTTCCTCTAGAAGAAAACAGATGAACGACAAGCAATGCGGTGGCGTCTCCTCGCAGAGGAACTTTCCACCTCATTGCCGTCACTCAGCTTGTTTCTTTCTAGGTAAAGACAACAATCACTAATCGCAGATCAGGTACATCAGGTGTCCACAAAGCTGTATCATGAGAATAAAAAGGAAAAGCTGAATAACAAAGTACAAAAAAAAAAAAGAAAGAAAAAGAAGCACAGCCCAAATAACATCCGTGGGTGCCACGGATGTTATTGAAGCACATGCTCATTTAAAAAACAAGCAGGTGGATTTCAACTCAAACTAGCAAGCGATGAACGGCTGGCCATGTCGGAGCTATTCCACACAAATCAACAGGTTCATCATCTGTTGCGGAGTCGTCACTGATTGCCAGAAAAGTGTGACTGTTGCCCATTGCCCAGCATGCAATACAATTAGTAGCAACCATCTGATCTGTCAGCAGGCCATTATGACTGTACATCATCTGACCAGGACGCTAAAGAGGACTGCGTTTTCAGCTGATCTTTGCTGTCATTTCCTTCATCATCTTTTCAGCGGTAATGAAGGAAAGGAGACGCCAAGGATCAGGAGTAAAGTTATTTAGTGTTAACACGTCTGAGCGAGAGGGAAAGAAAGCCAAAACCCCATCACCATGCACTGAGTACTGCAGGGGGATAATAATTACTTTCTGTTGCCATCATCTGTGACACTGCCTGCTGGTCCGTCTCTGGAAACATTGCACGGGACACACAGGAGCAAGACCAAGCATGAGAGAATGGGAAGTGAGAGTGTGAGGCTAAAAGAATATGATGTGTATAATACAAAAAAAAAAAAAAAAAGCCAACGCATGTACACAAAGTGTGGGGAGTGAGGGAACAACCACAAAGAGCCTGTATCTATGTTCATGCCAAACATGATGTGTGTGTGTGTGTGTGTGTGTGTTTGTAAAGTAACATGGCATGCGTGACGCTGTGTTTAAGCAGGCTGGGCTGTGGTCACCTCGGTATAGCGGGCACGCGTCTGCCGTTCTCGTCGATGAAGTGGCCCCCGGCGTTGAGCACCCAGCGGTGGTGAAGCGACATGAGGGAGTGCCTGGCTGTGGTGGGCGTGTCCTTTCCGTCCTGACTGTCTGCGTTCTTCAGTGGAGAGAACTCGTCCTCCCGCAGCACCTCGTACACAACGAATGTCCTGTTGGGAAAACCAACAGACAAAATAATGCACCATGCAACAATCACGCAAAGTCAACCTGCAGTTGTTGGTGACATTACGTTCTTTGGTTGTTCATGCCTATATTTCTTATTTGACACTGCATATATTTGAAGGGTAGACAACGATATTTGGTGTAATGAGCTACGACACAATTCAGCCTTGCCGTAAAGATAAAAATCACTAGTCGATTTATAGAAAATTAAAGGTCCAGTGTGTAGGTTTTAGTGGCACCTAGCAGTGAAGGTGCAGTTTGCAACCAAATGAATACTCTCCCACTCTTCAGCCTCTCCTTCCAAGCATGTAGGAAAAACTGTGGCTACGAAATTCAGATAAAAAGCAAAAGTTCATATACTGAGCCGCTGTTTGGTTCGTCTGCTATGAGCCACTGTAGAGAAATAGTGCTTTAACATGGTGGAGTCCACGGAAGATGACCTGCTCTTTGTATGGATACAGAAACATTCTCGCCAATCCTACTCACCGGACCTTTAATGAGACTAATTTTAAAATTATGATTTATCATTAATTATCAAGCAAAAAGGGATTTTCCTCTTCCAACCACTCAAACACGAGTTTTGCTGCTTTTCTCTGTTTTGTATCATTGCAAATAAAGAATATTTTAGTTTTGCACTGTTGGACAGAAAAACAAGCAATGTGAAGATGTTGGACTTTTGTAGCACCTTTCTAGACTTCTGACCACTCAAGGCACTTTTATACTACACATCTCATTCATTGATACACGGCATTGGCTGCCATGCGAGGCGCCGTCTGCTCATCAGTTTTTGGATCTAATCATTCATACATATTCACACACCGATGGCGCAGTCTTCGAGAGCAATTTGGGGTTCAGTATTTTGCCCAAGGACACTTCAACATGCAGACTGGAGGAGCCGGGATTGCAACACTGATTAGTGGATGACCCGCTCTACCTCCTGAGTGGCTATGGCTCAGGAGGTAGAGAGTATCTGTGCTAATTGGGACAAAAGGCTGGATAGAAAAGGTGTATCTTGCTATTGCGGTTGGTGAATTTGATTTTAACCCAAAGATTTTGTCTCTGTCTTTTATAGAATCAACAGAAATTCTTCAAATTAATGAAGCTAAATAAATCATTTTAAATCCCACTGATTATCTCAAAAATGTATTGTCACAAAGCTGAAAACGGGGCTGCTTTTCTTAGAAAAAAAATGTAGTGTAGGACCAGCGCTGTTCCTGGAAGCTTGCTAGTACCTAATCAGGGCAAGTGCTCTGTTACACAAAAGGTGTAATAAATGAAATATTATCAACTTGACTGGTAAATAACTTTGCAACTACGAGAGCTTGGCCAAACAGCAGAAAAAAAAAGTCTAGCTGCAGAGTGTCAGTCCATCTGGATACTGCTAAAGGACCATTCAGCCAATCCAGGCACAACTGTAATCCATCTCCTGAGCAACACCGAGAACTATTTCTCCTCCTTTTTACTTTGAAATACAGCGAGTAAACCTCGAAGGAAGCTGGACATGTCTACAGTGTTTTTCCATCAGTCAATCATTACAGGAATCCTTTCATTAGATGTAAAGTTCTATTAGTAGTGGGGTGACTAAAAGCTGATGTCATGCAACACTGGAGGAGGTGGAATGAGCGAACAGCTCATAAACCTCCATCCTCCTGCAGAGAGTTTGGCAGGCTCGGCCTGCTGGACCAGACCTCGGAGCAATGGCAGGACTGGGGCTGGTGGGATAGGGATCGGGACTGGAAAAAGGGGCTGGTTCATGCATGGAAGGACAGATCAAGGACCAGTCAAACCCCAGGCCCGAAGGCCTGCCAGAAGAACATATGCAGCCCAGCCTCGTCTCAAAAGGAACATAAGATATTCATTGTATTCTTGGTGCTTTAAGGCCTTGGAGTTGAGGCTGTCTGCTGATGCTGTCACACATTCTGTGCCCTCTATGGAAAAAAAGCACAGTTTAACTCACTTGGCGAACTGGAAGATGTCAAAGACAAACTTTTCCATTTTAATGCCATTTGGTTTGTCCGGTTTGATTAGTTGACCCTCCCCATCCACATGTGGGATCTTCTTCTGGGCTACGTGGTGCTGCAGCTGTGGCTCGTACTTCCTGATATAGAAACAGAGACCGAAAAGTGAGAAGGATGCTGGTCGAGCTACAAGAAACCACAACTGTTGAGCAACAGATGAATACGTTTTGCCAAAGAAGAGCACAAACTGAATGAAAAGTGTGTGTGAATGTGTTCTGTGTGCATTAGTCTTACTGTACTATATCTCTGAGGAAGGAGAAGCTGAAGAAGTGATTCGCCACGTTTCCTGCATTGAACATCAGTCGCCCGTCGGCACTGCGCTTCTCAGCAGTCGCCAGCGTGATCTCGCTGTATTCTACCACCTGATAACGCCCATCCACCTTGCAGACCACACCCACCGCCTCTGTCGGATTGGTTTTCTCCACCACCTGGAAACCATGGCATGAGAAGACCAACCAAACATTTAACACAATAAAAACACTGTAATTTTTACACACCTCCAACTATTTCACTGATTTTGGCAAAACTGTTTGCACTCTGTCTGCTCCACCATAACTATTTACAGAGTTTCCTGGTGGACGGTAAAATAAACTGCTGCAAACTGAAATGTTAGTGTTTGTATCACAGGTGTTTGGACCACCAGGAAGAGGAGGTTTTCAAGATCAGGGTGAAAGCTGACGGGGAACGGAGCCTGTGTCGCCGGGCTCAGCTTCCTCTATGGACATAATGTCAGAGGCAAAAAGACCACCAGGACATTGACGGGGAAACTAAGGAGAGAAAAGGAGAGAGTGACCGAACAGGTAGCTGCTGGACAAAAGTAAATCTGGGACTGACTTTTAGTCACTGATGAGATTCTTGTGAAATAAAAGGCTGAAAGACAGATGCCGAGCTGGACTTCTTGCTGTTGGACAAGTAAGTAATATTAGCTGATGATTAGCTATGTCTTGTGCTGTTGCACTTGCTTGATGTTTGACTTTGCTCTTTTAAAAATTGGGTAAATTAGCAGGGTTAGGAGTAGAAATAAGCCAAAAGTTTAGGTAGTTTTAATATTTAAATAAGACGAACGGATCAGATTTTGTGTATTCCACTTTATACAGCCAGCAAGTTAAAGTCTGCGCTGAAAGGAAAAAAAAAAAAACACCCTCTCCCCATCTGTTAGTTGCTAATGACAGAGTGGAGTCCTGATGAGGGGGTTGGTGAACGGGGTGGGGTGAGGGGTAGGGGTGGCGGAGAAGCCACATGAACTGTAGTGGAGCTTAGTAATTTATGAAGGGGAGGGTGGGACTGTGCTCTGATCTGATCCTTCCATCTCTGCTCCACCGCACAGCTCGTAATGTCAAACAGGAGCGAGGTCTGGACGATCCACACGGTTAAATATTTCAATTTATAAAAATAAATTACTATAAGAAATAACATGTAGTCAAACAGTCTGAGCTGGTAGAAGAAGAAGATTTTCAGACACACTCTGGAAGTCTAAGAAACCTCATTTACATTTGAGGTGGATACAAACTGTGATAAAATGAGCCGAGAATATAGGAAAACCTCATTCTGATGGAGATTCCATGGTAACATTTCTTTAAACTCTAATTAGCAGAACCTTGTTCGTCAGAAATGTATGAATAACTCTAAGGTCATATCCTATTACCCAATCAGTAGATCATATGTACTGTCTTTGGATTTTCTAAAGTTTCCTGATTGCTGTAAGGCTGCTCTCTCTCTGTCTGATTCATTGTTTATTGATACTTGGGTCTCTTGTTGTTGTTGTTGGTAACCTTGGCAACAACTACTCAAACAATTTACAGCAGGAGACCAAACTGCAACAGGCCAATCAGTGTTTCACCGGGACAACCAACAAATCACTTCCAGTTTCACTCTGTGTAATTATTGTGAAATATTGATGAAGAATATATTTGAATTTTGATGGGTCAATTTCTTTTATATTATCACTGATAAACCTGAGGACATTTTCTGTGGATATATTTCAGCTAACAGCACAGTGCTTGAGCACAGGCTGTCCAATCGAGTCACAGCTGCATTTATGATCAAATACTAATACTTATAATCACCAAAACACCTTTAGAAAATATTAAATCATTTCATGGTATTTTAGTAAATGTCTCTTTGTCAGCAAAACTTCTATTTAATGTAAAATTTTGATCATCGTTTCATATTTTGTCTGTTGTTTTTTCTGTTGTTGTAATACTGGATTGTAGCTATTTATAGCATTACTATGACATGTTATGACAACAGGAGAGGATAAGTCACTGTAACAACAAAACTAAACCAGCTTTACTGGATGATCTGAAATCTGAAACCGATGGACCTGTTCTGTGAGGCACATCCCAACTTATTACAACAATTTCTTGCATGTACAGTATACTGGCTGTGCAAATACATGTTACAAGCCAAATAAAAATAAGGATTCAGTAATAATCAATCACAAATATGGTATATTTTCTTGTGGAAAAACAGTTTTTGCCTTCCCAAACTGAAAGTACACTCTGTCCAACGACGCGGTTTAGGAAAAAAGCGGCATCTCCACATCGAACTCGTGTCATCTGAGACCATGATGAAAAGTGAAGAAAGATTCTGGGCTCAACCCTCAAATTTCCTAGAAAGCTGTAATGGGCTTATTGCTCAAGAAGAAGAAAGGAGGAGGACGACAGGAGGAGGAAGAGTGGGCTATATCGCCACCCAGTGTTGAGTTGTGGAAGATGCAAATGACCACACCTCTTAACACAAAACAGAGAGACACACACACAAAGACATGAATCAACATCCGTCACCCTTTAGGACGTCATGGAATTTAAATGAGTAGACTGACTGATCAGACTGGATCACATTCAGCTCATACTTGTGGCAATCTGACTCACGTCCATGTTTGAATAAATAATACGGACGTTTCTTTGCTGTGTTTCTTTGCTGTTAATTGTTGTGTGCATACAGCCTTACAATATTATTACTTCCTGGTCTGATAAAAGGTAACTTATCAGCGTTGCAGGTGGACAGTAGTGAAATAATGATAACAGACAACGCATAAACCTTTGTTAATTTCTCTTAAAATGTATCACCTGACCTGACAGAAACATGTTTTAATGCTCGGCAGAACACGACTAAAGACTTTTATGATCACAAAAATAAAAAGGTAAAGAAGAAGCTCTATAAATTAAAAGATCTAAAACCACAATCTGATGACTCTGTTTCATACCTAATTAGCATTTTAATTCATCTTGAGATGTATTTAAAATCCTTAAAAAGTGTAGGAAGAAACAGACAGCAATAGACAGAGGCGTGACCAACCTTAGCTCCACAGTCCGCTCCTTTCTGCACACAGAAACCAACAAAGGCGGGGTCCGCCACCTTGACCAGGATATTATCTACACAATACACATGGATGAATTCGATCCCCCTCCGCTCCATGTCATCCATGACTCCTTGGTTCCCCAGGGCTCTGTAAAGACCCCCGTTCCCATCTGAAATACAAAAACACACTTGTTTGAAACACACAGATTCAACTTGGCAAGTGAGACTCACAGCACAAATCCTGAGTGGACTCACCAGGGGCCATGGAGAGCTTCCCTTTGCTCTCCAGGATGATCTTGCCTTTGTAGTCCATGGCTGGTAGCATGCCCTGCTGAAAGAAGACGACGTTGTCCTTGCCCAGGCCAAAATGGTTGTGCTTTGAGAAGAACTCCTTGGTGGACTCCATTGTCCTGCCGCTGGTCATGATGTACCTGAAAGCAACACAGAGGGAGGTTAGTGCTGGGTGTGGATACATGCTTAGGAAAACACTTCAAAGTTAATAAAAACATATCAAATATTTTTTAAATGCTGTAGAAGATTTCACAAAAACGAAACAACAATGCTGACGTCAACCCGAGCCAGAGACGCGGTATAAAGTTTAAGCATGTGACAGACAATAAAAATGTAACAACATCCATATCTTACATAATCGTCAATAACCATTAAACCTTAACTACGGTGGAGACTTTATGCTTTCCACTGACTTCCTGACACCCTCATCTTCCACACTGTCAAACTGTACTTGGATCCACAGGGAACTAATCCTTTTCCAGTAAAACAATTTCCGTGACCGAGCGCCCTTTGGTGCTGGCAGTGATTTGACTCAGTAAATCATTATTAAAAAACAACTGGGACAAATGGTTTTGTAACTCATCACGAATATAGAGACAGTATTTGGTAGTTTGGATCTGTTTCTTTTTTTCAAATAAAGCAGCAATTGAACTGACAGGCACACTTACTGAAATGCCTTAGTCATTTCTTCTTAAATAACACGATATCTTACCAGGGAATACAGCACTTGATTTTGTGCTTCTGCTCCGCCAGCTGTTGCAGCTTCAGTATGCGTTCAGCCTGGATCTGAAAGAGAGTTTTGTGGGACGGCAGACCCACGTCGTACATGCCTTTGGGGTAAGAGACCCCCAGTCTGGTTCCCTGGCCTCCAGCCAGCAGCAGGACCGCCACTTTACTCTGAGAGATGCTGTGCAGACCTAAAGGAGCAGAGTAAACAGTATCATGAATATGTGTCCTATAAAGTATATTTAAGATATTGAAACATAACATAACATAACATAACATAACATAACATCTTGATATGATGATCTAATCTAATCTAGTGCATTCTTATTGCCTTTGGAAAAACATCTTGGATAAGTAATAAATGAAAAGAAATTAATCCTGATAACATTTATTAATCCTTCGCACAACATTTTATGACTAGCCCTGTAGGACTTTGGCAATGTGACATAGTAAATTGGCCCTAAACTAAAATGTGATAACTGCACTTGATTGCCTTTATTGTGGTTCATAACCGTTCCAGTTTATCTTACTGCTTACTGCTGCTACGTGACTTGATATGAAATACTTATGGAGTGCCAAAAGACAGGTTTATACCAGCAGCCAGGGCGGGCTTGCTAGACTTTGACTACTCTTCTCAACCTACACGCACGGTCCCGACAGAGCAGTGTGATCTCATGAATGAGGGTCAGGCAGCAATGGCATTTACGTCAGACACGAATCAAAACCAGATGTTTTCTGCTGCCCGGCTTCTACTGTCATCCTCCCCAAAGAAAGAAGAAAAACTCAGCAGACCCCCACTGCAAGGATTGCGCAAAGTAATAATGAACAATGCAAGCTGACTTACTCATGTCACATATCTGCGAAAGAGGCTGGGAGAAGTCTGTGTGATTAGACAACCACACAGCAGACAAAGAGCTGGTTTCTCAATGTGGACTTCTTTAATAAGGTTTTATCTTAAAAAAAAGGTGAGTCTAAAATATCAGTAACACAATAATCAGGACACCTACTGCCCTTCTCAACATCCAAGAATCTGGGTTATCATGTGACGTTTTAATCCCCTTTAGGCTTCTCAGTCTGATACCAGGAAATCTTTCCCCTCTCTCACCTGTGTACCTTCACTTCGTATTTGATAGTTGCTCAACAACACGACTTAATTGCTAGGCTGCAGTCTCTCTAGAGGATTATTATTCCCACTGTATCTACCCAATTGCTACACAAATATCCTCTTTGTTTCCTTACAGCATGCAGTATGCTGCACTTTGATTTTGACGGAGCTCACCTGTTAGCTCCCAGTCTTTCAGACAGTCCCTGTCCCTCGTCACACTCCCCAGCACCTCCCGTGGCACCGGCTCCATGCGGGCATCCATCTTCTCATGTTTGCTGCTGCTGGACATCTCCATGGCGTTCTTGAAGAATCCATTGATCTCCTGAAAGTCCATACCCTGCAGGTCATGGATCAAGTCGGACCGCTCTGTGGGGTTCAGCTCGTTCCAGAACTGCAGGAGGTGAGACTGGTCGGCTTCAGCCAACTTCTGGGCGAGTCCACTGGTGCTCGGGTCCATGATTAACAGTACTTTTGATTTAACTCTGCCACACTGAAACACAGATTTAAAGAAAAGGGATGAGTGGTTACTGGTGAGCGGGGCTGTAGCTACCAACTGAGGATACTAAGGTCATGTCCTCAACCATATTTCTGGAAATTTGAGGGTTTATATGACAGTACAGAGCGTGAATGTTTGTTTGTCTCTATGTATCCGCCCTGTGATGAAACGGTGACTCGTACAGGGTGTACCCCGCCTCTCGCCCAGTGCCAACTAGGATGGCTCCAGCCCGCACAACCATGATAAGGATAAGAGGTTGGACGGATGGATGATAGAACAGCTCAACCTGGGTCACTGCAGCCTTTTCGTACATGGGGCCCACCCCCAGAAATTTGATGGTTATAAAGACACGAAGGGGAGTTTACATGCTACAGTTAGACATTCATATATGAAGTTTTAAGGCTGAACCCTGATTGTATTGGACTAAATCTGATTAAGGTTCAAGCAAAGACAACATACGTTTAATCATAATGAAAGGAATTTGGTATTCCCCAGTAGAGTTACACCTGGCAGCTTTCCATCATGTAGTAGAGATTAAATATTTGATTTGGTCGACAGATGATTAAAACCTTAGTGGGTGGGTGGGGTTGGACTCATGACCTCAGTATTCCTACAATCCAAATTACTGCCAGTAAAACCAGTATGACCGGTGACATAATCCAACATCCAGCATGACACTTACATCTTATATTAAAACTGCAATTGAAGTAAGGAATGTCTAATTGCTGTCTTGGCATGAACCAACACCCACAACAGGCAGCTTGTTGGACCAGGAACTACTGGAGGGGGGACTTTTTTTAGCATTTGAATGGGATGCTGAGAGCTAAAGCAACACAACACCGGCACATTCACTTAAAATGAGGACATAATTCAGATGTTAAATCCTCCATAATGCTTTAAAGTTTTGTGTTCCCAGCAGGCTGTGAAGGGGACGCTGAACCTGAACAACCTCAGATATGCCTCTTGTAACTCGTTAGCAGAGATTTAAAAAAAAAAAATCATTTTATCTCTCTTTGAATTCATTATGTAATGAAACATGCTGCAGTTACTAAGTTTTGCTCTCCGCAGTGAGCGTGTTTGAGAGAGGACACACGAGTGACAGCACACATGCTAACGGACAGCTAACCGGCTAACCGTGTCTGTAAACAGTGAGCTCGGTGAAAACATGAAAGATAACATGAATGAAGTGATGAACTCTTACCTCTGAGAAGTGCTCCTCTCGTCTTTTAAGACCATTAATGCCAGTTGCCGCTGTGAGGTTTCTTGTACTGTTTTTTGAAGACGCCTCCCACCCGGACAACACCTCCTGGTACGTCACGTTTGACGTGGCACTAACGGCTGAGTGTGTGTGATGCTTTCAAGTGCTGCTCGTAAAAGTGAGCTATTCTTTAAAGGTACAGTGTGCAACGTTTAAGAGGATCAGGGCCGTTTCTAGCTGTTTGGAAGACCCCTATGCAAGATGCTGTTTGGGGCCCCCTATTTTGTAGATTTCTAACCTTTTCAGATGACCTGTGGCGATGCGACAGTCTGTTACATTTTTAAGAGGAAAACAGACTGGAGTCCATTCATGCAACAGATGCAGCATGTACTCAAGTAGCAAGTAAAATAAATAAAGCATACAAGTGCTTCACACAACAAAATGAGGGCCTTTGCCTGGCTACAAATAAAGACAAGTATGTTTCTCAAAATATATTGAGGCTGAACGTGCAGCTTGGGGGCCCCCTGGTGGCTACGGGGCCCTACGCAACTTCATAGTCCGCATATAGCAAGAAACGGCTCTGAAGAGGATCTATTGGCAGAATTAAAATATGATAACCATAACTATGTTTTCATTTGCATATATTAACCTGAATTGAGAATTGTTATGTTTTTATTAACTTAACTAACTTTACTAACTTAATTGCCTTAAAATGAGCATTTTATATCTACGGAGGTTGTATACGCGTCTTCATGTTTGTTTTTAAACTCGTGTCTCAGACTGTGCCGGTCTATTTGTGTATATTTGCGTATTAAATGACAACACTGCCCTGTGTATTTGACCTAGATAAATAAACAGCAGTATACACAAATGCTATGCTTGCTGCTCTGCAATTTTATGTCTGGCAAGTAGTCTGAACATGTTTTTGTCTCGTTTGAATAACAGTAAAAACCTAAAGGTCTTACTTTTAGGTTGAATTCACCTCCCAACCATACAATAAGATTTTTCATCATCAAACATTCAATAAAAAGATGAAAATGGAAACAATTCAACAGCAATTCTTCTTGTTTTGAATATTTGTATTTGAGCAACTTTTTTTTTTTTTTTACATAGTTTTATCATGTTAAATGTCATTGTGCAAATCTTTGGCATCATTAAATGAACTGTTTTCAGTTAAGGTACCAGAGGTCCTATTCAAGTTACTTGTACTCTGCTGAAACAAAGAAACAAACATTACAAACGTGATCTGGACAAAAATAAGTGTGACCTCATAATTCAAACTTTGACTATGCAGCTTTTGGAGCTGTATCTACTATTATTTGAAGCAAGTATCATCTCTATAATGGCAGCCCAAAAAATCTTCTTTAACAGCTTTAACCAGGCAAAGGCCATGAGATGAGTTTTAAATACACATTACATTAAATCAATTCAGAATAAAAGGCCAGTTGTCATCAGACAAGACTAGGTCAGTGGCTAAGGATTCGTAAGGAAGCTCCATTCAAACCTTGCTGGGTTCTTCAGGCCTGTCAGATCAGCTTGCTACTGGCAGCTTTCTTAAGATGATCTTGTTCTCACCCTCCAACAGCACACAAGTCCAGAGTTCATCCTCTGTTGTGCTGCTAGAAAGAGAGCCTGGGGACGAGCTAGAGGAGGACGTGCTGGAGGAAGAGCTGGAAGAAGATTCAGAGGAAGAGCTGGAAGAAGATTCACAGGAAGAGCTGGAAGAAGATTCAGAGGAAGAGCTGGAAGAAGATTCAGAAGAAGAATTGGAGGAGGACGAGGTAGATGAGTTGGAAGAGGAGCTAAGGCGTGAGCTAGGAGGAAAGCCAGGAGGTGTTTGAGGGGCTGCTGCTGCTGCAGGGACTCTTCTCAGGATCAGTCTTGGGCTGTCTGGACAGTTGGGGTTCAGCTTGATGACAGCTGTCCAGGTGTAGCGTCGATGAATCTGAAGACAGAAACAAACTTCTTTAAACTTGGCTGCAGGTCACATGAACGCACCATCAACTGTCTCACTATAAAGACCTTGCATCTTTGAATTTAAATCATACATTCTGAAGAGTTCTCAGTGGTAAAATATAAAGCAAAACAAACTGAATTTTAAATACATCTTAATCTTAAATCTTACACGTTCCATCCTGAAACAGCTCTGGTCCGTTTAATGGGTCGTCACTTTTTTGCAGAGTTAAAAAGGTGTGGATTTCCTAGAAATCGTCTCTGTGTTTTCCTGATAGAGCGTTTGTTTATGTTCAAATGATGATCATGTCTGAATGATGTGGAGACAACACATAGCGACCACAGAATCCAGACATCCTAATTTATGTTCATCATACCATAGAAAGTTTAAAAAATGCTTAATTATCAGTTACTTTATCTCACATAATCAGTTGGTGCTGTTATTAATTTATCCTTTGTGCCCTTTTGATCAGAGTTGAGATTTCTCTGAAGGCAAAGCAACATGTTTACCTCTTTTCTATGTGTTAGAAACAGCCAAAATCACATTCACTTTTATTTATTATTTAGCAACAATAAATGTCATTTTAAAGTAGGATGTTATAGATAGATAGATAGATAGATAGATAGATAGATAGATAGATAGATAGATAGATAGATAGATAGATAGATAGATAGATAGATAGATAGATAGATAGATAGATAGATAGATAGATATAGATAGTGGGCTGACACTGGTTGGAATCAATACTCACGGAAAGAACAAAAACAGTAATTAATTTTCTACACTCTAAACAAGCAGTCAACTTGAATGAAGGTTTACAAATAACCTGTTGACGCATCTGTTGCATCTACTCTGCCAGAAATTCAGCATAAGAAGAAAATCTTTACTCTTTGGTTTTGAATGAAACCAATGCCGATGTCCCAACGACTGCAGTTCCTTAAAAGTCCACTTGAGGCTGGCTGCAGAATGAGTCAATCTCCATAAGCCTCTATGTTAAAATGTCCAACTTCACAGCAGAAATAAACATGTTTACAGCCTGGTACAAAAAACAGTTTTGTAGCAGAAGCGGAGAGACCCTTGTCTGTAAATGCAATGAAAACAATTGGCTACAGCAATTTATTGATATTAGAAAATGTAATTTTTACTTTTGCATACTTCAGCACAATACAAGTACAGTACATGTATTGAATAATTAAAGTGATATATGTATACACATACAAATTATAAGTCAAAACAGCGCTAAATTTTGGCTGTATTATAAAATGTGTAAGTGTTACAATGAAGAGCCATTTGGGAGCCGAAAGAGCCGGCTCTTCTTGGTGAGCTGAGTCAAATGATCTGACTCCCTAAAAAGAACCGAACTTCCCATCACTACCGGTAGCTACACCCACGTGACACGGATACAGGACTCAGCCACGAGGGGGCGACACGAACATTCGATGAGGCGGAAGTAGTTTTCTGTCAGCTGCTGCCACAATCTTGTTTTGGTCCTCCTCCTAGCTAAGATTAGCTAGCCGCTCCTCCATCTGTCTGTTTGTTTGTTTCTGCCTTTAGGCTGTCCTGAGAGAAGCTGAAAAGAAATGAAGAAGTTTTTCGATGACTTTAAGAAAGACATTAAATTTAAATCAGCGGGGCCTGGGAAGAAGCTAACAGAAGACACCAGGCAAGCCAAAAACTTTTACTACTGCTACTATAACGCTAGCCACGAAGCTAACTAGTCTGCACAGTTGAGTTAGCACAGAGCTAGTCGCTAGTCATTAATGATTTGTTGCCCTTAGCGTGTAAATCTAACCAGAACAATGTTTAATGGTGATTTTCGCGGCATGTTACGTCGCGTTTAACGGGCTAACTGCCGTTAGCAGCTAACGGTAATACTCAGCACGACGGAATGCATCCATCTAATTTTAGGGTAGCTGTCAGGTAATCCCTGAAGAAGCTTATTTAGACAGTGTTTTCAGTCATTAAAGTTACAAGTTAAGCCACCTTATTGGTCATTAGAAAATAGAGTTTGTGTTGCTGGCGTTTGGGTAGTGTTAGCCTGTGAAATAGCATAGCTTCTTACGTGTTAAAGCTACATGTGTGCATAAAATAATAGTTTTTTTAATGTCTTCATTACACTGTAGTGCGAAGCCTGAGAAGGTGCCCAGCGTCTCCAGTGCCAAGAATAAAAGCTATGCCCCCAGTGAAGGAGCCCAGCGGGCTGGAGCTGCAGCCCTGGCCAGGATCGAGCAGCACCAGCGGCCCAAGGTCCACACCTCTCAGGACGCCATCAGGAACCAGGGTGAGACAGACAAACACCCGTCACCAGACGATGATTCACAAGGATGAAGTCCACCCCTCTTCCCGTCACCGTTGCTTATTTTAGTTCTAGTTGGACTTGAGTAATGTTTTTACATCCAGATGTCATACTAGGTTTGAAGTTGTGTTGATCTTATTCAGATGTAGGTCATGGGCTGTGGTCATGAAAACAGTCCTAATTAAAAATGCAGTTTATAGGCCAGCTAATGTGAGAGTGAAATTTGTGTCAATCTAGAACTTTTTTTTGCTGATAATCTTTGAACTAATCGTCCAGATGTGTATTTGTATTTTGTACGTGTATAAATACAAGGAATTTGAGTCCATTTTCACTTTGCTCTCAATGCACATACACAGATATAGACATAAATACAGCCAAAACTACAGACATGTACATCTATATACTGCATGTACAACACTAACAGACAGAACATACATAGGCAGAATAAGACAGTAGTGCAAAGGATGCTGAAATAAATATAGTTTATGTAGCAGGTTGTTTTATGTACATATGTTAGTTAGAGTGATATTTACATGTTTAAAGAACAAAAACTGGATTTAAACAGTGAGGATAAATAATTTACAGGCACAGTGAATGTTGCTGACGCTGTGTTTCTGGTGTTAACTGTTCATCACTGCTGGCTTGTGGGAAGAAACTGTTCTTGTGTCTGTCTGTTTGGCCGTACAGCGTTCTGTAGGATCTCCCAGTGAAATGTACCGCTGTATAGTTTCCGCTTGAAAACCACTTAGTCATCATAAAATAGGCATTTTTGAAAAGCTTAAATCTGTTGTGTAGAAAATGCACGTCGTCATCATTATTTGCTGAAGTTTTGGATTACAAAAAAAAAACAATCGTTGCACCCCTGCTCCTTTTTTTATTATTATTATTATTATTATGTTAATCAGATCAGATCAGAAAAAATGGTTTCACATTTTGCTGCATGCAGTACAAGTGTAGTGGTTTCCCCTTGATGACTAGTCGTGCTTCTGTTCTCTGTGTTGTTTGTTTGAGACTTTCCATGAAAAGTAAATGTGTCTGTCCTACCCGAAATACAACAGATGGCCTTTGAATGTGTTTATAGCTTGTGGTTCTAGTCTGTATTTCAAAGCGACATGTTTGTATAAAGTTAAATCAGTCATCTCAGAAGACACTTGTTCTTTAAACTGCAATATGAAGGTTTGGTTAAAGAATTACAGTTTAGTTTTCTATTGCTGGTGATCTGCTGTCATGAAAATACATGTAATGATTTTCTCTGTTTGCTTACAGTTAAAAGAGAGCTGGAGGCAGAGGCGGCAGCACTGGCTGAAAAACAAAACGCAGCTACAGCAGAGGTGTGTATTTACAGTGATGTGTTCGATCATATCTGGTTCAAAGTGATTATTAGTGTTTATTGGTTAATATTTGTTGGTTCAATTCTTTCCAGGGATCCAATGTGCTAGTGAAAGATCTCGCCTGCCTCTCAGTGTCAGGTGTGTATTTCACCTGTCCGCTAACCGGAGCCACTTTAACTAAGAGTAAGAGGGAGGTTCACATTAAAGAGGCCATTTTAATGGTACGTCTGAAGATTGTTGTCGTTTTGCTTCGAATTAGAACGTGTTTGCAATTCTCAGCAGCATAATCCTCTAATCTGAATATGACTGAATGTTTGTGTTGATAACACATGTGCTCCGTTGTTACTGTCAGCGGTTTGAGGAGGATGCAGTTGAGGCCTCTGTTATGATGGTCCACACATTTAACAAAGACAGAGAGAAAGTGAAGACTGCTGTGGACATCATAAGCAAGTAAGACACCCTGCAACTGTTGACGATCGTGCTGATGACAGACGTCTCGTTTTGCTGCTGTTCTCACAGAGCTGAATATCTTTGTTACCTTTTTATATTTTAAACACCGACGTCATTTCGTGTTTCTTCGTTGTTTTGTCAACAGGTATGTTGATAATATATGTAAGAATCCCACAGAGGAGAAATACAGGAAGATTAAACTCAGCAACAAGGTGTTCCAGGTGTGTTTGTACGTTCATGACAGATTTCATGGCATCCCCTCGAGTAGAAGCAATTTCTTTTATATCATTGCCTCATTTGATTTGATTCCAGGAGAAAGTTCGTTGTGTGGAGGGCAGCAGAGAGTTCCTGGAGGCGCTGGGCTTCATAAGTGTTATGCTCCCTGTAGATGGTCAAGGTAAATTAACCCAGAAGCCGCCTGATAAGTTCCTTATCAACAGGCCGTTGGGTTTATGTCCCTTAAGTTATCACAGATCAACTCGGCCTGGCTGTTGTGCATATTTATTTTTATTTGCCTTTCCTGGGTATCAGAGGAGGAAGAGGAGTTCCTGGTGTTACCAGATCAGAGTCCTGATGACCTGGAGTTGATGAAGGAGAGGAGGGATCGCCTCCACAGAGGAGAGCCAGTCAGAGCTCAGCTGGACAGGCAGCCTCAAGTGTTCAGACCCTCTCCCAACGCCCAGCGCTTCGAGCTGCCACCAGAGTTCTACAACCTAACGGCGGAGGAGCTCAAGAAGGAGCAACAGCAGAGGTACAGCTGCATTGCTAATAGATAGTTACAGGAACTACAATGAACAGAATATATTCAATTCCAGTAAAACAGTGTTAGTGTTAGTGTTGTGGAGGTCTCCCCAAAACCAACACCAAACATCATCTAATTGCACAGAAATAAATACTTTTCTCTGATTGTGGAAGTGATGCCACAGCGGCAGAGTAAAGATCGATATCTGATTTCTAACATCTGCATTTGTTAAAGTGAGATTAAAAACTCCTGACTCATTGTGCTCGGTTAAAGTCTGGCACAAGCAGCGCACACAGCTGTTGCAAAACAACCACATTAGTGTCCGCGCTCTTGTGCACAGCGACTCGGCTGTACACAGGTTGTTGTTTTTAGCACAAATGATTGAGATGCTGGAGGAGACGGTGAAATGAGCAAAGACTGGTCTGGTGCTGTTTGTCCATCATCATCATCTCAGAGATCCTGCATGTCTTTGTTTGTGTTTCTCAGGAGTGATTTGGTGGAGAAGAACGCCATGCTGCGCACTAAGGCCATGAGGGAGAAAGAGGAGCAGAGGGAGAGAAGGAAATACAACTACACCCTGCTCAGGATCAGACTGCCTGATGGAAGCCTGCTACAAGGTAAGTCTCTTTTTTAAATCTTCAATTCAGAACGATCCAAAACGAGTTGATAGAAAAAGAAGCGGGTCAGTAAAGATGATGTGTGATTCCAGGGACCTTTTATGCGTGGGACCGGCTGCCTGTGCTGTTTGAGTTTGTACGGGAGTCCTTGGTGAACGGCTGGCAGCCCTTTGAGCTCATCGCTCCTGGAAGTCAGAAACTACAAGAGTCTGAGGAAGTCGCTCTCGCAGAGTGTAACCTGGTGAGTTGAAAGCAGACTTCTCTCATGAAACTGGCCTACATTAAGTATTATATTTAGATGGAAGTTCATGTACTAGTAAGGCTGGTGATGTTTTGTTTTTTTAAATTTTTCTACTGTAAACAAAACCAATGAAAAGGTTGAAACCAAATCCTTTCTTACCATGAACACGCACTGTAGTTTATTTTCGAGTCAGTCCCACACACACCATCCTGATCCTGTAAATGTGTGTTCATCAACTGCTGAAAAAAAAATCCTCAACAAAGGCGCAGTTTTTAAAATGAAAGTGTGCATCAAAGGAAATATGTTTATCAGGAGGAAACAGACAGGTTAGGGAAATCATAAAGCCCTGAGAGGTCGCACGACACATTGTTGGGCTTGTCGAGGGACAAAAAGAACAATACAGAATGCCAGATTCATGCAGTCAACACAACACTGAGCAGAAACCAAAATCTTTTTGTGATATAGCACCCCCAGTTTCAGAGTGCAACACCACTGCTGTAAATATGGACAGCTGTACACGTATATTTGTATTTGTTATGATTATATTACTTACGATCAAAAACTAGCGAGTCGACAGTAAGGTGAACTGTAACACAGTAACCATTCACCTGATTACGTCTCAGTGTAGCATCTAAATCATTTTATGCTTAGAAAAGTTACACAATGTTGTTTATCATCTAGTAAAGACACCAAACATTTGTTGTTTTCTATGATATTACATATTGAATACCTTTGGGCTCTGGTAATTATATTAATGAAATAAACAATCAGTATATCAATAATGAAAATAGCATTTTGTTGTTAATATCAAATTGTGCCTGTATGTGTTGTTTTTTTTTTTTGTTCTTAGGTCCCTGCAGCTCTGCTCACATTTGCGTGGGACGCCGCTGTGCAGGCCGACATCGCAGCAGCAGGTGGAAAGAGCTCCTCCCTCCTCAAACCAGAGCTGCTGGAAACCATTCGGACCCTGAGCTGAGCTGTCCCCGAGCTCCCCGTCTGGCTACAGCACCCCCGACCCACCATGGCACTAAATGGGGTGAAACTGCCCCTTATAAAAAAAACAAACAAAAAAAAAAACGACGACTAGTGATGCGTTTATTTTTTACAGATTCTAACTTAAGTCGAAAGCGGTGATAGATTAGGGGCGACCTCACCCTAATGCTAATGCACACCTCCCTCCCTCCCTCTCTCTCCATGCGGGGGGATAACGTCACACTGCAGACTGTCTCAGCAGCACGTTTGTGTTGCATTACTAACAGATGTAAGGAGAAAGCGAGAGCCCGAGTCTTGTTGTTTCCGTTGCTTCCCGAATGAATGTACATGCTGTGCGGCGAACAGACTGTGGCAGCAGCAGTCCTCTGTGTTCAGTCAGCTATACATCACGTGGCATGTTGAGAGACCTTCTTTAAACTGTGTTTGACGCTTCCTCGCCGTTCTTTGGAAGTAAACAGTCTGCTGTATTATCAGCGTACACGTCTGACTGTGTGCAGTTACATAGAAGTGAATCTGATCAGATACTGTTGTTGACGTGTGTTGGGGTATCTTGGCATCGCTGGGTGTCTGTGCACCGGTTTTATTAAAGACTTGAAATGTGATAACTTTTGTTTGCCGGTGCTCAAGTTCGAACAGTGTTTTGTCTGATTTTGATGTGATAAAGAGTCTTGCTTGCCCGTTTGTCCTCTGCTCTGCAGTGGCCTTACACTCCATGGTGTTGTACAACTAATTTTCTCTGTTTGCTTTAAATGTAACTTTACATGTACGAGCACAAATCATAAATCAAACATTTTGTTTCTGTATAATTTGACTTTAAAATTAAGGTCCAAAACAGAAATATTTACTGTCAAGGCCCCCCAAAATGTCATTTAAGATCCTTTAAACCAAAATATTTTGTTATATTTTACCAGTTTGAAGCACTTTCCAGGGTCATTTAAAACTTTATGCTAAAGGTGTAAAGCGTGCCCTAAATGTAAAATGCTTTGTTCACACTACTCAAGTGATAATTGTAGAGGCAGACGCTTCGTGTAATCAACTTGCTCTGGCATGCAGGCAGGCATGAATTAATTTGTTGTTAAAGCTGGCAGCATGGACTCGTCTTGATGATGATGGTGGTGGTTTTAATTAATCTTGTATTTTGTTTGTATCAAACACATTCCCTTGAGATAACAACAGGTCTGTTTTTCCAATTCCTACCAGCCCCAACGAGAAATCAAAGCCGTGAAATGAAGTGTGTAAAATGTTTTTCCCTTGAAACATGTCACTGAAGGTTAATTAATCTATACTAGGTATAAATCTATTAAAGCTCATTAGTTTGTCCTGCTTGCGGTTGGTTAAGATGACAACAACCTACCTCTCATTGCTCTAATAAATCCCAAGTAAGTTGTACATAAACATGTAACACAAATCTTAGAAGCCGTGGTGGTTTTGTTTTTTCCTTTACAATAGAAATCTTTGTCGCCAACTTAAGACTGTAATATTAATAACAAACCAAAAACACATTTCTAACTAGAAGTTATAATTTGATGTCGAGTATAAATCCCAGCATTTGTTAAGTTGGCCTGTCCTCTGCTGTCTCTTCAGCCTGTCCACCAGTTTCATAGAAGGGAGGGGGTAAATGTTTAATCAGCATTGTAACCTTATTAAACAGTAAGCAGCTGTGATCTGTCCAGATGTTCTGAGTTGTTGCTTTTTTAACCTGCCTGTAATAAAGACTGCTTGTGTTGCATCTTAACTTTTGATTAATGAACAGAACTACGAGGCAAAAGCAGCGTTCAACGAAGAGAAGCTCCTGTACAGCCGCTAACACACGACACGCTGTACGTTTACATTTAGCTGATGCTTCTATTCAAAGCGACTTTACAGAAAGGGAAACAATCGAGGTACAGTGAGACAAGGACATGTTAGTGCAGCAAAGGAGGGATAGGTTTAGCATGTCCAGTTGTTGGTAGTGTTAGGAGAGGAGGTCGGTCTTCAGGAGGTTTTTAAAGGTAGAGAGGGACGCCCCTGATGTGGTAGGACGAGAAAAGTTTGCATTTCTCTGAGCGTACGAGTGGCAGAGCCAGGCGTCGTTCATTGGAGAAATGTATAAATTACAATGCTGAATTTAGTAAAAAGCTTCTTTTGGATTCCAGTGTTGGACATGTAGAAGTATTCAGATCAAGGGCACCTGCAAATAAAATGACAGAGGACTCCGTGCAGGTTTAAAAAGTGGACTGCTTTTTCTCTACTTGATCTCACAACCAAAACACATTATTGGAGCAGAGTAATAACACAGCATCTTTTAAAGGGGTTCACTCACCGGACCTTTTTTTTGTGGTAGTTTAACAGTGCATTAACAGGAGGTGTGATGTTAGCAGTGATCTCTGCACAGGAGAGGCTGCAAAACAAGTTTACTGTCCTGGAGTGTCCGATTATTTTCCAGACATCAATCCTTATTTAGAATTTGTCACAGGACTTTAAAAAATAAAAAGCTGACTATTAATGGTCCACAATCCGTCATCGCTTGAAGAGAACTGTAGCAGATCTTCCATTTTTTTTGGATTTGTCATTTCCCCAGATGTTTCCAGCAGCAAACAACTGCTAACTAATTTTAGTAAAAATGTTCAGTTAGTACGTTTAAGTTCAATCAGCTGCTAGAGAACTTATCTCCTACATGTCTCAAATAAAAGCACAGTTCTTGATGACTGTCAGAGTGGTGAAGGTGTTAGCATCAAGCTACCACAAAAGGTACCTTTGTTGAAGTGGTGTGGAATGAACATGAGTATAAAGAGTGTGTACTTTTATTCATGTTTAATGAATTTATCCTGTTCAAGTATTCTTGAAAAACAAAATAAAGAAAATACATATTTATAAAACATTGTGACACTGGACCTAACTGTACAAGTACAGGCCTAGCAACTACTCCAGTGAGTTGTCAGAATTAGAAATTGCAGAATAAATGCACCCATTGACATCAAAAAGGGGGAATGTTCAGATGGACTTTCAGCCTCTCATTTCCCCAACTATTATTTCTGGTAAACTATATACAGTTTGACTAGAGGAAATCCGATCATGTCATGAAGTCAACATGTCAAAAAAAAAATAATGCCGCTCTCGGGGGTCTTGGATGCTTCTCATGAAAACTGGGCATTCGTTCTGCTCTTCCTCTCTCTGTTCAACCCAATCTGCTGTAGCTAAAGCAGTGCAAGAGAGACTGTGACCTTCCTCTTTAAAGACGCCCACGTCAAACATGCCTGACTTCAATGCAACAAAAATCAGACACATAGTTAATGAACACTGTCCTCAATCAATTCAGACACTCTGATTTTATGCACAGCTAAATTTTACAGGCAAGATGACTCCTGACTCCTTTAAAAAAAGAAAAAAATGAAGTGAGAGGGAACTCGTAATACTGAGCAGACGTCGCTTGCTGCGGGCTGCTTGTAGCAGAGTGTGGTGCTTCGTCTTGCTTGAAGACTTGATTCCGTCTTGGACGCAGTAGAGTTCAGAACCAGGAGGGAAGAGTTAATGAGGGGAACAGGGGGCAGCTTGGTTAGAGGAGACGGCCTAAAATCCTGTCCTCAGGCAGTGGCGAGGGTCGGAGCAGCGCTGGCCACGGGGAGAGCAGCTGTGTCGGAGGGGGTGACTTCCATCGGACAGTCTCCTTCGCTGGACGAGTTCTCTCTGGTTGGACCTGCAGAGTAACAAATGACTTAGTTTCATACAAATTAGACATTGCAGCTGTATCACTACATTACTGAAATGAGGTGATTAGCTTAACTAATTAGCTTCACTCTAGACAACAGTTAACAGGTTCCCCGTGCTCCTAGCCTTTAAGTGAAGTTAATGCAGAGTTCAGGATTTTACTCGTGGGCAGATTTTGGAGAACACAGACAAAAGCCTCCGGATGCAGAGTCAAATCAGCGACAATCCTTATGTGTGAACTGGTCAAAGATGTGATCTGATGGCTTGCTTATGAAGATGCCTGAACGATATCTAGCAGATTAAACGTCTGGTCGTGTTGGGGGAGCCATGAGACTGTGAGAATGAGCTACAGACAAGAAAGCAGACGTAGGCGTTCCTCTTTTCTAGAACCAAACAGGATGTAGTAAACTGAGTTTTTAGCTGTTACCAGTGTTAGGAGTCTGTGTACACTGTATCTGATCCACCAATCAGCACTTATTTCAGTGAAGAACGTTAATTTTGAAATGGTTCCCGCTGAAATAGTGCAGCTCCAACAGAGGCTGAGCAACAAAACGCGTTTCTACGGAAATGCAGTTTATCTTGAAGGATTATATTGATGCTAAATTGAAAGATTGTCGACAAAGGACAGCCTTTATCTTGTGTTTCTACCAGTTACGTGTTTGTTTTTAAAAGGAACCGTTAATATATAATATTTTAATATGTAATATTTTACAATGGTAGTTTTGCACAGGGAGCTTTCATTTGAATTCAAACTGCTAATATGTATTTTTATGTTTGTTACCATTACAGTAACACAAGTAACTGTTAAAGTATAAGATTGTCTGACATTGACTGCTGCTAGTTATTAGTTCATTTAATTAGCCATCTGTAAATGTTGCCCTTAATGTGCATGTTTTTAAACTACTCCCCTAATTAAACACAATGTGGTCATTATTAATGTTGAAACATGGTTTGGAGAACAGACAGACTCTGGGATTATTCCTTGTGAAAGATCTTATAATGTGTGATCTTCTATCAGTCACAACAACATCCAGACCGCAGATTACAGACTGCAGAAAGTTGTGTAGTGTAAACAGTACAGCGATCCGATGACTCTGAAAGTCATGCGGTGTGACCGAGGCTTAAACTAACTCCTGCTATGACAAAGACATGATAGTTGTATCAACCCTCTCGTCTCATGACTGGAACATACTCCCCCTGAACAGGCACACAGTCATTCTAATGTTTGTCTTATAGTTGTATTCTTCATAACACACTTGTATAACGGTACATGTATTCGTCCTAAACCGTTCAGTACAGGATGTTGGGCATACTACTACCCTCGATCAGAGCTGGCAAACCTCCCGTTACAATTCAAAGACACTGTATAGGAGAATCATGGTTTCCCGGTTAGTTACAGTGAAAATAGGTCATGATTAGTGTTAAACTGTACGCTGACACTGCGGTCAGGTTTGTCTGTGGAAACACAAACATGTGATTTAAGACTGCATCACCATAATGTGTCGATAAGCAGAGGGAGACGAAAACAGACTGGAAGGTAAGTCCTTCTCCTCTGCAGATTCAGACCGTGCCAAAGCAATAACCAACAGAGTATGGTCACATATCTGCAGCATTAAACACGCATTTAAGCATATCGTCAACGATCTTGAGCCATGCTACAATGTGCCGTCATGTGTGCATGTTGTTCAGTCAGTCTATAAATGAGCACAGGCTGCAGTTGTTCCGGAGTTATAAACACGAGAGCTTCACTGACATCTGTTATTTTGATTTCTTAGTGACAAAACACACCAGTGATTACGTGCCTTAACTTTTAAATAAGAATTATGTCTAAAGGGTCGATGTTGAATGTTTAAATTTTCCAAAATAAAATGACAAAAATGTTATTTGTTTTTTTCTGCTGTACCCAAAACTGAACCAAACTGTGGATTTTGTGTACAGTTACACCCCTAAATACATTTGTTGCATCACACTGATATTTAGAAGGTGAGTGCATCAAGCTCCTCCATGTTCAGACATGTTAACATGTATCTTTGCAGAACCATAATACAAACTGAACTGCCAAAGAAAACACTGATTTATCTGATATAAAAAGAAAATATGTGTCCAGCTGTAGTTGGATGATTTTTAACTTTTTAAACCACGACGACGCAAAATTATTTGAATATTGGAGTAAACGTTAAAAAGACAACTCTGTGTAACTCACCACTCTGTGTGGAGATGATGACACAGTCTTCCTCGTCGTCATCCTCAGTATCTGCTTGAAAACCGTCTGCCTCCATTGCTTCCGTCTGACAAAAACAGGGGATTAAGGGGATTAACACACTAATGGCTTACAATCAAAATGTCAAAAGCAAGATAATAAAATGATACCACAGCTAAAATGTTCCAGAGAAGTCTGTACGTGGTGATTTATTCTTGTTTCTCTACCTGCTCAGGGTCAGTACATCGCTTCATGAACTTGGTGATAGACATGCTGCCTGTGCTCTTCCTTTTGTTGGAGGATGAAGATGTGGCGGAGGAGGTCTGGGGTGTAGTGGGAGAGTTTCCCTGAGAGCCTGTGGCTGCCTGGGGTTCTTCACGGGACTCTTCTCGAGCTCCTGTGGTGAGGTAGGTCCACTGACAGGGCACGGGAAGAGCTTCCTGGCCAAAACGGGACAGGACCTCCGAGTGCACATACCAGCAGCAGCGTCTGTAGGTGGAGCGCTTCTCGTAAACAGCGTTGCTCTTCATGAGGCGCTTCACCTGTATCCTGATGAGGGGAAAAAATAAAAGTACATTTATGATGTACAGTGGCCCGTTGAAACCAGTTATTTGAATGGCTGAACACATTTGTAGATACTCCAATGTAGCACTCCAATAAAACAAGTTCAAGATGTTTTGGGAGGTAAAATCGTTTGAGACAATAAATGATGACTGATGAAGACATTTAAATTACGAAATCAAATTAACACAGAAATAGTTATCAAATATTTCAGTTGTTTCACCTGGTGGGAATGTTTTCTGCTGGGCTCTGAGGGCTGGACAGTTCAGGAGGTGATGACGGCGATGATGACGACGACGATGATGAAGAGTTCTGATGACGACAAAACTCCTGAAACTCAGTGATGATCACTTTGGTGCTGTTGATATTGCCGTGCAGCAGAGGCAACAGCTGACCGAGTACTGCGGGAGAAAAAGAGCATGAGGGAGTTTTTAGAGTGAATCAGTTTCTGGGGAAATGCTATAAAAGATACACAGTTTGACTTGAAAATAGCTAACCATTTTCATAACAGTTGTTACAGGCACTGTACGGTTTTGTCTGCTGATAAGTGCAATTAAAGCATGACAACACACCAAAACTATTAAACTGTCAGCTCCCTAATGAATCATCACCTAAAGAAAGGCTGTTCTCCACACACTTACATTGTGCTTCTCTCTGACACCTCTGTGACAGCTCTTCTCGGCTGGGGCTGTTGTCTGCCTTCGGTAAGGACTCAACCAGACACACAGCGTAAGGCTGGAAGAGCTGCAAAGCGGATCCTTCTCCCTCCCATACACAGCCTTTGACCACCGGCTCCAGCACCTTCATCTTCTTCTTGGTGGACATCAGCTCATCCCACTCCCTCGCTTTCAGTTTCTGACGTAATTTCTGCTTCTCAAGGTCGCCGCCCTCCTGGGAGATTGCATGTGTTGTTCATTTGGGGAGCAGAAACTTAAAAGTATTTTGGAATAAGAAAATCCAAAACAGTAGCAGTAAGATTAAAAGAACCAATATCATACCTCCTCTTCTAGAGCGCCCTCATCATCCGAAAGGTATCCATGAGGTACAAAGAAGCCGTCATCATCGTCATCTTCACCTCCTTCCTCCTCATCTTCCTGAAAACGAACAATAGTTAAAAATATTTTGTTAAGTAAAATCATCATCACATTGTTTATACGTATGTCCTGAGTGTTTTTTGCTGGCTCAGGATCAGAAAACTCATTAAAGCCCATTTCCTTCCATGTTTTAATACATTCAGAGCAGACACTTACTGACATGCTTTGATTATTCAGATATTAATTTAATATCGTCCTTACACTGTGTGATACAGATGATTAAGGACAGTGAAAAGGCCATGCATGGATCGCAACATGAAACGTGTGTTCATGCTGTGGTTGCAGAGACAGGAGCTTAATGCGAGAATCCGCGTACATTCAATCACCCATTTAAGTTACATTATTGTTACATGGAGACAAGCAGGCTGTTTGAAAAACTGCTTTGCATTTGAAATTCAGAGTCTGCAGCCAAATAGGCCAACAAACACCTCACTGTGCTTTTCAAAATATCCGGTTTGCCTATTGGCTATTCTAGAAAATGGTTAGGGTCAGGCCAGTTTCATGGCGGCCTTTCAAGTTACAATTTTTTATGGTGTATTGAGAGATATGGAAATCAGCAGCTGCTTGAGAGTTGGGACGCTTTGGTTGGCAATAATGACAACAACTGATGTGTAGATGCCAGGATACATACAGATATATTTTAAACTGTAATACTGGACAGAGAAAACGTTAGAATAAAGAAATAGTTGAAGTAGAAGTAGTTTTTCACCCTCCAATGAAACTCACCCCTTCACTGTGTGACAGAGACTCTCCTGGTTCCTCTTCCTCCCATTCTTCATCACTGTCCACCTCATAGTCCAACAGATCCTGTAGTGACAGAACACAACTCTGTAAGTACAAATCTTGAATAAATTCAAGCTAAAATCTTTAGACCAGAGTTCTCTGTTACATTTAAACACGTCAATACAATCCACCATCTATCGTTAAAAAAAAGTAAATAACGCTTGGTAGCATTTGGATTTCTGACATGTGGGGCGTCGAGTCAACTGAACATATCGATGCCTCTGCTATAGTCTTACCTTGTCTCGTCTTAAGGGGCAGCGAGGTGAGATGTGTGAACTCTTCTTACTCCAGGTGCCCCAGTAGGCTGGACGATAGTTTTCATGGAACTGCAGCAGCTTCATGGGTCCATAACGTTTACGATCCGGCACACCATCTGGTTTAGGCCCTTCCACCGTTATACACTCACTGAGACAGCAGCACACATGGAGGAAGATAAAGAGAACGCACTGTTAGAGTTAGTTAAAGCTACAGGAAAATTGATCTTAATATAAGCAGTGGCACGCATGACACCCTAAACAAAGTGTCTGAAGTTACATAAAATATTAAATAACATGAACCCAGGTGAACAGCACTGGATGTTACAGAGGAGTCCCACAGGCATAAACTTTTGAGCCAGCTGAGCTTTTAACAAACTGTACAGCAAATGCCACAGAGCAGCCTTACCACAGTCAACCCAACATGCAGCCAAATGTAAAGATCTGTTTCTCCAATTAGCAATTCAGTTTTGGTTTGTGAGGAAAAGGCCCTCGTGTTGTGCACAGGAGAAGTGGTTTGGTGAAGAAATGGGTTAACGTGTAGTCATGCTTGAATGCAGCCTTTTCCACCTGCCGTATGGACACACCATCAGCTCTGATCACCGTTGCTGTTACATCAGCTCAGTGCCGTTAAGAAATTTCAGTATTTGTACACGGCTGAAAATGTGTGTTACATGTATTAAACAGGTTTACTGTGATGGTGTGTCTAACGTTATGAGGCTGAGGCTGTTGTTGCCATGTGCTTCTTTTATATCTTGTCATGTGCAAAGCTCTTTGAATTGACTTGTTGAAATTCTAGGCATTAGCAGATAAACATAGTTTGGCTAATGAAATATGTACATGAATACGTTTCTGACCTGTTAACTGATCATTTCAGTTCATGTTGGTATTTTCCTAGTCACTATCATATCACCATCTATCTAGTCTTAACTAGTAGAGTTTATCCATTTTGATACTCATGTGACAGATCAGAGTCCTCATTTCAGAAATAAATATAAAGATGACTAGACATGCAGAAAGCAGAGTAAGCACATTAGGAAATCACTATTGCCGGTCTCACCTGAGTGAGTCAATCTGTCGAGGTTTGGTGGGTCCCGACTGGCGAGGTTTTTGCCCGATCCAGTCCTTCAGCCCGTTCAAATTATCAGCAGGGTTCAACAAACACCGGTCAAGTTCCTCCAGGACGGAGTCCTCACATTGAACCCGGCACAGCGGTGCCAGAGACACGTTTTCTTTTATCTCAAATGGAGCAAACTTTCCACATGCAGCAGCAAGTGTCTGAAAAAGGACACAGTTGTATTATTTGTACTATCTTAATTAAAAGAGAGGAGACAGGGGTTCAAATCATGTGTTACAACTCAAACATTATGCCCTTTATACTAATGGTAATTATGCATTTTAGATGTTAGGCAAAACATAAATGAACACGCTAAAGTGGAACCAATTTCACATTTTTGTTATGTACCAACCTTTGGAGCCTGTTGGATTTTGGGTTTTTGTAGAAACCGTGTAATTTCTGCTTTCTCAGCTTTGAGGCGCTGTAAACAGACAATTCAGTAAAATGGCCGATTACAAATCTGAAACAAAAATGTTCAAACCAACACTTTTCTACAGAAACTTACATCCTTCTCTTCTTTCAACCGTTTCTCTTCCTCCTTCATTCGCTTTTCTTCTTCCTTCTTCCGTTTTTCTTCAAGCTTTGCCCTGAAGCAAGATTAAAGCAAAACAAAACAGTTAGCACACCAAAATCAGTGTGTAGTCACATTTTTAACAACACTGACTTTAACAGGGAGTTGCATTACTCACTCCAGCTTTGATTTCCGTTGCTCCTCTTTTGCTTTTAACCTCTCTGCCTTTTCCTTCTCCTCCTTCTCCTTTTTCTCTCGTTTCTCCCGCTCATCTTTTTCTTTCTTTTCTCGTTTTTCCTTTTCACGCTCCTCCTTTATCTTACGGGCCTCTTCTTTCTTCTTCTCCTTTGCAGCTTTAGCCTCCTCCTTCTGCCGTTCTTTCTCCTGTCGCAGCCGAAGCCTCTCCTCTTGTTCCTGTAGACTCTGCAAATGCAAAAGTTCGATACGATACACAACAAATCAGGTTGTGCTTGAAGCTGAGTCTATAAACTTACAACTAGGCATTTGAAACATTCAAACCCGCTTGCAGCGTATACATCAATAGTCCCACCTTCAATGAGCGTCGTTTGATCTTTTTCTGATCTGTTGGTATCTTGGGGGTTGTCTTTGGCTCCTATAAGGACAGGTAAAAACAAAACAAAAGAAAAGACATCCTCAAAGCACGGTCACAATCAGCAGAGGTATTTGTCAATATAGCTAAGTGAGATTAGAAGCATTAGGAGATGTACATACTGTAGGTGTAGAATCAGGTGTATGGTCATCAGTCTTCTCAGGTGAGCTTTCAGATGAGGAGCTGACTGATGAAATCGACAGCATGGACCTATTTCCTAAACTGGAAACGTTTCCTGACTCATTCTGCTCCTCTGGCTCACTTTCAGATTCCTGCGTTGTGTCAAGCTGCAATGTAGATGCGGTCTGATTCTCATCTTTTTCTTCCACCTCCTCTTCTTCATCTTTGTCAACTTCTGTGCAGTCTAAAGTGTGTTTTTTAGGAGTGTTATCGACATTGCTGGATTTCCCAGAAGAGGCAGTTTTGTCTGTGCCCTGATGCTTGTCTTTTGTTGGGAGGCAGGGAGAGGCAGGAGCAGGTGAAACAAGGCACTTTACAGGAGATGAACTGTTTTCCGCGGTCAGATCTATTACTGTTTTCGCATTTGAGGATGCAGGGCATCTACGGCTCAGGAAGCCATCAAGGGGCCCGCGACCATTAACCAAAGGTGGGCCATTGTGCACAGGGACTGCAGAGGACTCACTCTCATTTTCCCTGTCTGTGACTCCTGGTTCAGGGCAGGCGTGCACACAGGGGCGTTTAGGTGGCTGGTTCTCTTTCGGTTCAGAGTTCAAGCGCTTGAATGGGAGACGAGCTGCAGGTAGAAGAAAACACAAAAAAGGCTGAGTCATCAAAATGGCGGTGGTGTTATCCGTCTGCATAATGTAGAATAGATAATTAGGCTGTGACAAAGTTGTTCATTAACATGCTGTCTCAAAAAATACTGTAAAGGTCCATGAATGTGTTAATTGAGAGATTACATACAAAGTAATGTCACTGACAACGTGGATTTAAGGCGTTTAACAAGTTCAGGTCTCTAAATTTAAAGGGCAGCTATAGCCACAGATCTGATCTTAACTTTTGAAGATCTTATTTGTATTAAAAGAGTTTTCATCAGAGAAATAGAACCATAATTTAATACACGCATATGAACGTAGAAAACATAACGTAGTATTATTGGAATCTTACAACCTCAAACTATAGACACTTCTCCATTGACAGGAACAACATGGTTAAATGTGGTTTTAAGAACTCAATACTGTCAGGTTCTGTCCACATTTCATCTCTAAACAACTAATACTTGAACTAATAATATCGTCCTCTTGCTAAAATCTAGAAAGGTGACAGAAGAGAGAAGAAACTTCCTCAGAGGACACGTCATTTTTTGTGCAGTACTTGTGATGTAACTGTACAAGAAAGCTACCGTGGATACAAATACTTAAACGCTTAAGTGTGCATGCAAGTCAGTTTTCTGTTACTATATAAATATAATACCTGTGGGGAGAAAAGAATCATTAAAAAGGTGCAGCAGTCATTAATAGATATTGTAAAGGTACGGTAAGACATGGATACTATTAAAATCATCAACCCTTTATGCTTATTATTATATATGAGATCTAATAATAACCTTTTAACAGTGTAAAATGTTTGTGAAATTAAAAAAAAAACGTTTTTACCTTGGATGAGTTTCTTGTTGGCATTGTTACTTGACTTACAATCCATACCTGAAAACAACAAGCACATAAGCACATCACACATTCAACGCAGTAACAACTCACACTTCACTTGCAGCAGCAGATGATTAGTTTACTACTGTAATGACCACATGTCAGTGTAGCTAATGTACTGTGGGGGATCAAATCCTAATCACACTGTATTAATGTTAAAGTCCATCAAATGTCCCGAGAGGATTGTTACTTTTTAAAGTGTTACATTAAATGTTATATTTGTTTGCAACGTCGGTGTGCTAACGTTACAGTATTACAATGAATGTAATGCTTGTGTTTGGTTTGCTCTCCCGCCAACCGGTGTTTGAGTGAGTGCTGCAGGCCCAGCCGAGTCCGCAGGGCTGGCACCCTTTTACAGGGCTGTCAGACAACGGATGCACGCCGACCACACTACTTAGAGTAAATAACTGCTGCATGTAGGTTAACGCTGAGTTACTACAGTCAGGTGAAGCTCTTATTTGTATGTGTGTGTGTGTGTGTGTGTGTGTGTGTGTGTGGACGAGCGAAGACAACGGAGCAGCTCTGGAGTTTCACCTATGGAGACAGCTTTCAACCTAACTCACAGATGCTAACACGGCTAGCCTGTGTGCTAACCTAACAAAACGAGCTACTTTGCTAAGCACCAGAGCAACGGTGACAGAGCAAGCCGTGTAGCCATGTCTGCCACTATGGTAGCAAGCCAGTAATGGAGTTTTTAATGTTAATGTTGGCGTTTCTTTGTAGGCCCAACTGTCTCTTAACTGACGTTAAAGTTACCCGAAATTAGGCAAACACGGTAACATTAGCGAAGCCAGACAAGTTAGCTGTACACAGCTAGCGAAGTTAGCGGCAGACGTTCATGTTAAATCAGTTACCGTTTGTCTCGTAACAATGACATTAACTCATACTAACCGGTGTCGGTAGGAAAAACGAGGTCGTGGCAACGTTAACTAGCTCAACGTGAAGCAATGGGCAGATGATCATCGTTTTGTGGGCGCTACAGTGTACAGACGAGCCGACACTCCGTCCATATATTACAATAGTAGACATTTTAGTGAGTTGATATATGTACATATTCATCTTTAAGCTTGTTAGACGTGGCATTAGCTTTACCTCGTCTGCGGGGAGTCGATGCTGCCAAATGTCCGTCCACGGATGGGTTTTCCGCCGCCAACATCCCAACCACTGACCCGGGTCCTCCACTCGGTTGCGATATTGTCCGGCAAAAACAGCTTCAAAACAACGGTAGAGCTCACGTAAAGGCTGCCCAGATAACGAACCAGATACTGTGCAGCTAAACAAACGACATGTATTTCTAATTTATTTCATTAAAACATAACTATTTCTCTTTCCGCATCTCCCGCATCACTCCTGTAGTTTGCCCCCACTGCCTGCCTCGCGCTCCTCAGTCGGAATTGGCGGGAGTGTGTCACTTGCATCAATAGGCGTCGCTGATTGGTCGAAACCACGTTGCTGATCACGGGCGATGGGAGTTTGTTTTGTTATAGTGGCGTTGCACGGTTACTCGGAGCTTCGTGTAGTAAAGCACTTTAGAAACGTTTGCAACAGTACTAGAGTTTCAAATTGTGTGTAATACACACACTGTATATCAGAAATGCTATAAATATGTGAGCTCATTGTGTTCAATAGCCTAAATGTATTTATTTATGTTTTCCAATAAAAATTACCATTCATTCCGTACGGGACACCCTGTGCTATAAATCGAGATATGTCAGCTGTATCCCATAGGTCACGCCTTCTGTCTGATGTTTTGGGCTTCACTGCGCGGAGTTTGACTTTAAGGTGGAAGTCAGAGTTGCCATGTTGACGTTTTGGGGGTAGTAAAATGAAAGAAAGGAGTCACACGTTATCAACAAAAGTTATCATGAATTGAATTAATATACAGTACATTTATAAATAGTCAATTCAAATGTTGCTTTTGCGTTCATTAAAAGACTACAACAATAATTTATCGCCGCCCACAGTTTTGTTGATATCAGATAAAGTTGTAAAACAGGGATGTCCAAAGTACGGCCCGGGGGCCAGTCACGCCCAAAGCTTCTCCGGTTGACGTAATGAAGCATTTGTATACATTAAACCAGGATCTTCAACCTTTGTCAGCCCAAGGACCCCTTGTATGAGAGACAAACAGAACATTTATTTTAATAACTTTTATATTTACTTTATTCAACTTATTTCACATGATTAACCTATTTATATACTTGTTTTTTTAGCCTGTATGTGTTTATGATTGATTTTGAAGTTCATGCATAATTATTATTGGTTATTAATTGCCAAAAGCTGTGCGTCTTTGTACACTGATTCACCCAGTTGGAAACTGTCAGTCATTATGACAAACCCCCTGCAGTACCTTCGCGGTCCCCCTAGGGGTCGTGGACCCCTGGTTGAAGACCCGTGGACTAAACGTTAACCTCTAAGGACATAACTGCTGGTGTTATATATCTGTAGATGTGACACAAAATATTACTTTCTGAATGACATTGTGAAAGACAAGAGCAAGAGTGAGACGTTTTTAACCTACATGGTAATTCAGTTGATCTGATGAACATAATAATGGATGCATAATTGCACTCTCAACATTTAAGTTTTCACAGTGCACATTTGCATTGTACATACATTTGAGTCCATGTGTATATTTTTCTTATGTATATTTTCTTATGTATATTTTTTAGAGGTAGAACCATATGTTCTTCCTCCTTAGAGTTTATTCTATTCTGTTTATACTGTTGTCACCGATTTTTACCTCATACCCGTATAAAGTGTGTGCCTGTTCTGTATTGTTACTTGTAAATGCTGCTGCAACAAAAGAATTGCCCTTCGGGGATCAATAAAGTATCTGAGAAAGAAAGAAAGAACTGTTTTTTAGATTTGCTTACGCCTGCTTGGCTTAGATTTGGTTACATTTTCATTTGGCATCTTCACATTGTCAAATCTCGGCCTCTTTAAAAGAAGTTTGGACACCCCTGACATAGTTTATCGCCTCCCGTAGTTTTGTTTTGATATCAGATAAAGTTGTAAAAATGTTGATGATTAATTTCTGTGCTCCAAAATGATAAGAGCCCGGTCCTAAACAGCAGATCGGGGACTAATTTAGAGCGATTACACATGATCTCCTTGCGGTAATTACCGGGTGGGATCTTATTAAACATCCAAGGCAGGGATACATACAAAAAAAAGGGGTGTCATGTTGGAGTCACGCGTTTCCCGTTTACCGTTCACATGACTCCTGGGACTTGTAGTTCTTGAGGTCCCCGAACGCGTAGAATGTAAACCGTTCGGAACTACAAAGTGCAACGGTGGTGCGCAGGCGCAGTATGTTTTTGATGGGGTCGGAAAAGCGCATCCTGAGTGATTCCCGGACCCCTGCAGCAGTTGTCGACGGAAACGTGAGGAGATAGACGCTGTCCCGGTAATGTTGACATATTTCTATCATACTTTATGTTGAGTTGATAACTGTAATGAACGTGTAGCCTTTCTCCTCTTTGTCAACTGTTAGCCGGTTAGTCAAATGAAGCGGCAACGTTGATAAGGACGCTCACCTCTGTGTCCGTTGGAGCTACCAAACAACACGCTTTAGCTGCTATTTACTGTATGATACCACACATGAAGTGAGCACATAACTTCATTTATGCGTAGTTAAAAAGGCAACAGGAGTATTTAGTGTGTCTAATATGCAAATCACATTATTAAGATTCGCCATTGACTTAGTTAACTTGCTGATATTTGGGTAATTTCTTCTTATTTTATGTGTTTCTACCACGTGTAAATGCACCATATGTGAATTTTCTTTTAGTCTGTTGTTTTTTGTACTTAGAAAACTGACCAGGTTCTACTTCATGTTTACTTTATTATACTAAATCACGCTCAGAAACTTGACATCAGTTTCACTTTTGCTCCTCATGGACAATTTTTTACATCAGATCTGGGAAAAAGTTTGTGCTGGTTGTACTCATGTAGTAGCAAAACAGATTGATACGTTTGCATGTGTAGAGCTCCAAAGTTACAGAAGCACTGACCAACTGTGACACTGACTCCCATTTTAAGTGAGAGGAGAAACGTCTGGGTCTAATGGTCACATGTCTCTTCACAAATGCTCCCACACTTTCATTATCACGGTTCGTAATGTGGAGGTTAAGTGTGGAGGAGTCTTCTTAAACTGTCAGCCATTTGGGATCTGTGCCTTCTTTCTTTCTCTCACTAACACAAACAGTGTGTGGCCTTTTCAAGCTCCAAGTGTCAATAATATCACATGGGTAAAATGCACCACACCCATGTGGTCTGTAAACCATTATATGTTAATACATTAAACAAGTAGGAGCGAGACGTTTACCTAAAGTTGGGATATGCAGCCGGGAGAGCGACCGGGGTTTAAGTCACTACTTTAACTGGTTAAATGTTAACATTGACTTGGAAACTGGGATCAGTGTGCAATTCTCTTTAGCCGTGAATTCATTTTTTAAAAAGTAAATAAGGAGTATTATATGTTTTATATGTATTATATGCCTGGAATGATATGAGAGTAGAGCGTTAACTGCTTTTTCCATTTCTGTTTTTTTCCTGTTATACAGGTGTGAAGATTTGAAAATGGCAGGTTTGTAACCTCAAACATCTATCTATCTATCTATCTATCTATCTATCTATCTATCTATCTATCTATCTATCTATAGATCTGTGTCTGTAAAGTACATGTATGTATGTGCCATGTGTTCAGGAATCTTGTGAAATACTGAAGGGTAAAATAGCAAGGCGAGCAGTTTTGTGGTAAAGCTTTCCTTCCTGTTTCAGAACGGGTGAATAACTTTCCTCCCATACCTAAATTCATGAGAATAAAGCCATGCTTTTACCATAACATTGAGGAGGAAATTCCCGCACCCCACCAGCAGCTGGTGCGCAGAGTTTACACACTTTGGATGAGTGAGTTGTTTTTTATATATATATATATACATTAATAAAAACATTTTGTGTTGTTTGGAAGAAGATGCATCACTGTCCTCTCTCCTCTGCAGTGTATTCAGGCACGCTGTGCTTAAATGTGATCTCCTGTATTGCTTGGTGGGCTGGAGGTGGAAATGCCACCAACTTTGGCTTCTCTCTTCTCTGGCTCATCCTCTTCAGCCCATGCAGTTACACCTGCTGGTACAGACCACTCTACAAAGCCTTCAGGTTAGTCGGTCATCAATTCCTACTCAAGGCATGGAAAATATCGTAGCCATACCTGAAGACTCCACGCTCCACCGGTCTTTGGGTGCAGATTTATGTTTATGTGTCTATGTAGTGATGCTCTGAACCATCAAGACACTTCCTGAGGTAACGCTTTGTTGTCATTATTGAGTTTAACCTCTGAGACCAGTTATGTGAGAGAGTATCTAATAACCACCACACCTGCTCACTTCCATGCAGCCCTTTTGCACGCTGCGCTGCTGCACCTACATGAACCAAAATAAAAAATGCGCTTGGCATTTATGATTCAAAGGGAGCAATAATGAAATAAATATAAAATAAACTTAAAAAGTCCAGATATCAAACAGCTGATGGGGCACGTGCCTCTTCACCACCATGATAAAAGTTCATTCATTCCTTATCTCCACTGCTCATCAACTTTGCAAAGATGGTGGGAGGAACTTTTATGCAAATGGGGCTTATTTTAGATATGTTAAATAAGCCAGATTTTGTGACATACTTGAGAGCATTGTCTGTTAATGACTGATTGGAAGAGTATAACCTACTTAAAGCAACTGGTGGGCTTCCTGTTTATCACCAATAAAGCCACAAAAGCCACAAATGTGAGTGTTGACAGTGCTCACTGTAGGCTGCAGCTTGGAAGCTCATTGCCTCCGTATTGGAAGTGTCAATTTTTGCAAAAGCTAAAATAAACTTAGATTAATTCATCGTTTTTCATTCAGCCATCCGTTTCCTGCAGCCGACTGAACAAAAAAAAAGCCACTTGAGGGAACTTGAAGACATTTCAAACACTTAGTGGTGCATTAAATAAGGTCTTACATGAAGTATGCGTGTGACGTTTTCTTTATATAAAGATTAAAAAAAAACCCTACAAATGCCGGGTGCATTGAATGACTGACGTAAAAAACAAGCTTGTAAATATGAAACAAAACTGAAAAAATGTTATTTATAAAGCGCCAAATCATCATAACAAAAGTTATCTCATGGCACTTTCCATATCGAGGTCTAGACCGTACTCTTTAGAACGTTACCTACAGAGACTCAAGAATTCCCGCCACGAGCAAGCACTTGGCGACGGTGGCGAGGAAAAACCTTCTTTGAACAGGCAGAAACCTCGAGCAGCATCTAGCTCATTGTCTAGCTCAAAGCAGCAGGCTCGACCAATCGCTGACACAGGTGTAGCCACGATCCATGAGAACCTGAGAGACGAGAAAGCATGAATAACTCCGGGGAAGAAGCTCAGTTAGTGAAATGCATTGATGGGGCGTGAATGTGTACAAATATATAGAAAGAGAAGAGAAGAGCTCAGTGCGTCATGGGAAGTCCCCTCCGGCAGCCTGGTCTTATGTAGGCTACCTAACTTCTGTGATTACCTTTTTATGTGTTTAGGTGTGCAGCAACAGCAACATACATCCAACTTACCACATATGCACACACACTACCTATAACACACATCAAAGTTGGCTACAACATTAGGATTTATTATTGTATAATACTGCAAAGTAAAGCAGAATTTACTATAATAATAAATAAAGTTTAGGCCAAATCCGTCCTACTGGTCTTCCATTGTACTTTCACACTTTGGAGAGAGTGACAGTGAAACAAGTGTGAAGTTGTATAAAAAAAAAAAAAGACCCACAGTTTGTTGACCACTAGTAGGAGGAAGCAACACTGCAACAAAAATAAAGCAACTCTTGGCTTATTTGTTTTATCATCCTTCGTATTCTCTCTTTTTTTCCTCTCCACATTGTTCACAGGGCTGATAGCTCGTTCAACTTCATGGCCTTCTTCTTCATCTTCTTCCTTCAGTGTGTCTTGGCTCTCATCCAGACTTTAGGCATCTCTGGCTGGGGAACGTGGTGAGTTGAACCAAACCGGCTTTGAAGACTGTGCTCATGTTGCTTGACAGTTGTTGTTTTTGTTTTGTTTTTACCACAGAGTGGGTCATGAGGTTTTATGTGCTGTACTTCAGACACTAGCATCTTCATGTTTGTTTGAAGTTATAATGCAAAGATCATTATTTCACAGTTGAAATCTGTTTCTGAGTTGGCCGGAGCAGCGTTGGCTATGTTGGTTTACAGAACCACTTGCATCTTGATGAAGAAAGAAACATGTCAGCTCACAAAATTATTTTTGAAGGGATCTAGATCTATCCAATTATTCAGATTTGCACAAATCAACTGCACTTAATTCTGCAGGTTTTTATCATTTTTAGTATTTATTTTATAAAATACAATTATTTTATGTTATAGCCTTTTTTTTTTTTCTCATGCCCTAATTTTGAGTTCATTGAGTTCATCTGGTAGCCCACCACCTTTTTTCAGAGAAAATCCTGATTCTGCTATGAAAGCTCTATTTAAAGCATTAGTCATTAAAATGCATATTCAAATCACCAATTATAATGATGCAGTCACAAAATCTGATGGGAACCAATTAATTAATTCACGTTATATTTTTGTTTTGTTGTAAGAATTTAAATAAGAATACACAGAGTGCCACATCAGATTTTAGAGACCATATTGTCGAGTAGTATTCGTGTCCAATAACTGAGCATCTGCTTGTGATAATAACACTGTTCACTCATGATATAATGTGCCATATGAAGTCAGTTTTGCACTGATCATCTCTACGCTGTTTGTCACTGCATCTGTTTCCTCGCTGCTTAACGGCTCGTTAGTGACTTTGTTAATTTGTATGAAATCCACTTTGCTAATTTGCACACTGTGTGATACACTAACCCGTACTACTCCATCTCACTCTCACCGACACCTCAAAGCGGCTGGATTGCGACAGTGATGTTTTTCAGCCAAAATGTGGGCTCTGCCATAGTGATGCTTATCACAACTCTGCTCTTCACTGTGGTGACTGCTTTAATGGCACTGGTCCTCATTAAGGTGAGTAAACACACAACTTTGTGTATATAAACCCACAAAGGCACAAAATGCACATCCCAAACTTATTAGTGTGGATGCCGAATCAGCGTCCATTGCTTCTACATACTTTCAGCTACAGACTTCATTCAAACTTGAAACTGTACGTAATACTTTGTACTCTTGAACTTGTATTCAACCTTTTTTAAAATCTCTCAGATTTTGAATTATTACACTTTAACTTTGAAGGCATCGCATTTTCCACAGGAAATGCAGTCGTCTAGTTTTTAATAATTTTTGTGTTCATGTGGCAGGTGCACAGACTGTACCGTGGTGGCGGCGGCAGTATGCAGCGCGCTCAGGAGGAGTGGAGCACCGGGATGTGGAAGAGTGCACCAGTGAGGGAAGCAGGCTTTAACGCTGTTGCGCAGACAGCACAAGGCCCGAGCTTGCCTCAGTACCCTGCCGCAGTGCCGAGCTATCCCGACAACAGTCACTGGTGATAGCCGAGAGTCGCCCCTAGATGGAGACAGATAACTTGCCATTTCTGCGGTGCCTATAAAAGCACTTCAAAGCGCCATAACATTTCAACCTTACACGACAAAATGTATTTTTTCCGAATGAGAGGACAGAATTGCTACAAAAAAGTTTTATCACACTCAAAATATATCATTCAATTTCAACTTTGTTTACAAATAGTTTATTAAAATGAACGAGAAAGAAATACAATTTTAGGAAAATGAACAGTCTTGCAAATATGCAATTGGAAACTCAAAACTGCTGCAGTATGTGAAGGATGTGTGCCTTATGGACCTTTTATTGATAGCATTGTTTTATGTATTGCCAGACTCTGCATGCTAGAAATCGTAGTATGCTGAAGAACAGGGTTTTTTCTTTCTTTTGCAACAAGAGAATGTCTTAAAGCTGCACGTTTTTTATCGGTGTATTACATGTATTCTGGCAGGAGTTCAGTTTATTTTTGATATGTTAAGCTTTATATCTCCATGCTTGCCTGCTTTTGGCTGTGATTTCTTGAAATGCGCCTTAATATTGTGTGCAGATTTTTGCATGTGAAAAACATTGCTTGACTTTTTCGCCTTACTGCTAATTCTTTTGTGAAACTGGACTTCTGCTTCAGTGAAGCAACATGTGGAAACATTTAAAAAAAAAGTTGTTGGTGCGTAATCCTTCTGTGATTTCTCACTGAGCACTGATGTGCCAAAACGTTTGTTTTGATAGTGGAAAAAAAGCCACACCCAAAGTCGATGTTGTTTTGTACTGTCAGTATTTCTCAATTTCTTTCATTCCATATCTACTGTTTGCTTTTAGTGGTCAGCGCCCTGCTGTGAAAGCACCTTATCAGCTGTTGTTAATGTTCCAGTCACTTTCACTTTCCCCCCCAGATAAACTGAATCTTTGTGTTTAGTGATTGCAGTGTGCTTGGATGCAGCCTCATGGGTGTGTGGGACTGAACAGAAGTTTCTTATTTCATATAAACTGACCTCATATAACCAATACAAACAGACTAAGACAACAAATGGGGAAAAAGAGTGAAATATTGCATGTGAATGTAGTCACAGTCTCTTTAAAATGCAATCTGATAAGCTGTAATTCGAACAAACCTCGGTAAAGAATCTAATTAAACTCGATGTGGCTTTGACCTAACGGTTCCTCTACTTTTATTTTGGCTCAGTGATCCAGTCAAAGCCTGGATCACTGAGTGCGAGCAGCGATTGGAAGTGAAAGGCGCCTGGCTCATGATTTGAATATTTATTCTCTTATTTCTTGTTACAAAAGTGTCCTTCAAGGCCAACTGCCAAAATTAGTATTTTGATTTTTCTCTGTTATTTGATAAGTGACAACATTTCAATAAATATTCTTATTCCCACCGTGTTTGTCTGTCTTGAGTAAACGTAAAAGACATTTTAATGGTTGAAATGTGTTTATCGAGACCAAACAAGACCAAGACTTTGAGGGGTTAAGACCGAGTCAAGATCAAGACTGGACAGTATATGGCGTACTTAGGTAGCTAATATTCATGAAACATATTTAGGTGAAGGTTGCTACATTGACACCTTGAAGTATCTTAAACCACGGTGTGTTCTTCTGGACGCTGTTTTGTAGATGAACTCCTTGCAGGTTTAGGAAATTTTATTACAAAAGATTTGGCTGTTGTCTTTTCCCACACGCTTAACAAATAATTCAGACAATGCTCAGGCGATTGAGTCATATCCCTGCAGTTGTGGTCTTGAACTAAAATCCAGAGTCCTCTTTGTCTGAAAACCAAGTGCAGTCCATTCCAGGACGAGACAAGGCCTCAAAACCAAGACCAACCTGACATGAGACAACCCCATTATCCTTCAGCTTTTCAAACAAACTGATACATGTTAAATACAGATTTCAATATCTATATATTCGACATCAATAACAGTTGCCCTGGGCCACCAGTTCTCCACCACTGTCCTCCACTTGGCACATGTGGTCTGGTTGCTCCCTTTTTTGCTGTGTTTTATCTGTTCTTGGTGGAGAATCTTTCACCCTGGCAACAAGATGATGCCGTCGTATTGATTTATTCAGAAAGTGAGTGTGGGATAAAAAAACAAAACCCTGTGGGCATAAATATGCCTCTGCTAAGCATGAAAGTCCAAATCTGTCCAACTGCATTGGCAATATTTTATTATTTGTAATTTATTAGACAAATATATAACCTTAATTCTGTTCAAGACAACTTTGTTACACAGCACTGTTGAATAATTGAGCACAGAGCTGCTTCTAACCTTTCATACGTACAGTACTTGTTTGAGATGAAACCAAAAGGCGTCACTGAGTGCCGATGTTAATGACAGAGTGTGAAAAACACTGAGCAGATTCAGGCTACATTCCTGTAATTTTGTTCAGCCTCAGACTTATTCGACAAAAACAAACAGGTCTGAGTCAACTGTGGTCAGTGTGTGTTTTGTTGATCGTATCACGCCACACTATCCACGAGAGTATCTTCTCGAAAACATCAAGATAAGTGTGTCAGTTAAACTTGTAAATAATTTCTGTGAGAGAGAGAGAGACAGTAATCAGTAGTGACAGCTAGACACACGTCAAACTCCCAATTATTTTTTTTTATTACCAACAAGGACTGCATTTTCCAAAGCTTGACACCAAAACCAAATCTGTAGCTGATCTCTGATGCAAAAAGCTGATTCACTGACAGACATGTACACCCACATTTCACTTCTGCATCCCAGTGAGACGTTCATTGTCAGTGATAATTTAACTTTACTGGAGTGAATCTTTTTTTTTTTTTCATTGGCATTGGAGGTAAATCTGTAATGCATCTTTTAACAACAGCCACCCGGAAATAAAATAGTACAGGCTACTGATCAATCATTAACACAGCCAAGGACTGAACAGTATGTTCTCTGACTGATGAATGTTGTCTTAAATAAACAGTAGTACAAGTATCAGTTAAATGAAATGTGCCTGGAAGTTAGAGGTTAAAGTGTTGTTGTTGACGACCCTATTTACAAGATTATAATTGAAATAAAAACATCATCGACAAATAAATAGTTGAAAAAAATGGCTGTACATAATATATTACACAAAGTGTATTCACAATTTTTCATTGTACAAAAATAACTGTACAAAAAAAAGACTTCCTGGAGTGAAAACTTCACTAGAAATCCTGAAAAAGTCTCGTCAGTGAACGTCAGCTGCCCCGTCAAAGTACAGAAATGATAGACGGTGTTGGAAATTGGCGAAGAGGAACAGGACACCAATCAAAGGAATTTATAATGTGCGTCTATAGGAAGATTTTCAGTTCACTGTCGGTGGCCTTGGTCTAAAATCTTTACCTCAGCAGAGTCAAATCTCTGACTCATCGTTTATGTATCCCAGACCGTCCAGACTTGAAATATTGGCCATAGGTGTGAAGTGGTGCTCCCCGTTGCCTTTGAAGTCAACAGCAGAGTGATTATTATTGGCACTGCAAGGTCTTCTAGACTCAGGCCCCAGGAGCTTTATCTCTGAAGTTCTGTTTTGGATGTGCATGTATTCAGCTGACTGCCTTTTCGCCTCGCTCTCATTGGAGCGCTGCGCTAACTTAAAACATCCCCAACGTCTTTGACTCCAGATAAAAAATATGACCCCCATCAGGAGGAGACAAAGCAGCGACAGCAGACCCACGGCCACCTCCAAACGAGTCACCCTGCTAGTGTCGCTTTGATTCTCGGGGGACAACGGGTCCTCAACACCCGGGGTCGTCTCCGGGTTTGGTGCAGTCGTATTCAGACCGTGATTAGAGTCTGAGGAATCTATCACCTCATTGCTAGGAGTAGTGCTGTGCCTTACTTCTGGGCCAGCGTACAGCTGTAAATGATAAACCGCCACAGTCCGGTTGTATGTTCTGCCGCTGATATGCTCGACTGAGCCGCAGGTGTACACGCCAGTGTCCGATTCAGAGGCACTCAGGATGAGGAGGCCTCCGCTGTAGATGTAGTATTTATTGTTGGAGTGAAGTGTTTGGTCAGAGAATCGCCACAGGACCTGCGCCAAGTTGGAGTGGAGCTGGCAAGGCAGCTGGATGTTGTTCCCTGGAACTAGGGTAAAGTCCACAGCTGCTACAGGATCTAAAAACAGACACAACACACAAGGTTATTCCCACTGCATGCTAATGAGTAAGACTATTGGGACGCTGTTCCCTAGTAATGCATGCAAACAATGCCCTGTAAAGGAACGAACCTGGTTGGGGACACTGTGAAATGTCTCCCTCCTTCAGACTCTGTATTGCAGCATTAGAGGACGAGGACGAGCTGTAGACTGAGGCGCACTGCTCGATGGTGAAGTCCCAAGCGCAGTAAGGATCCCGGGCCAGGATGCAGTCCACACAAGTGTCATAACGGCTGCAGTTACTGAGCGGCATCTGGACGACACCGTAGTCTGATCCTGCATACAGCTGGCTCTATGTTTGCACACACACAGAGCCAACAAAACCAACAGCACTTAATCTTTATTACAGCTAAAGCCTCTCGATTGCCTGCAATTAAGTGTCAGCATATTTAAAGTAATACATAAGTCAGACTGAAGCTTATTGTACGACATTTGCCAAAGAAAACACCAACAACACTAACCTATGATGATGAGCTAACACACGCTTATATGAACCTGCCGTGAGTTACCTTGTTGGACGAGATGCGCAGGGTGCTAATAGGCACGGGGTTTTCATACAGTTGAATCTCCTCAATGATGAACATCTCTCCATGGTAATTGACAGCCTTCTGAATGTAACCGTTTTCTATCAGGAGACAAAAAAAAAAGGACAATTGATATACGTATATTCAGCATATACATATAAAAAGCACGTCACACAGGCAAATACTGGCTCTTATTGCTCACATTGAATGTCTAAAAGTTCTCAGACTCTGGCTTGACTGTAAATAATAACTTGATTTGTGTTTTTGAACTAAAAATCTCACATTAAGAGAGATACTTGACCTTCAGATAACTAGTTTAACGTATCCAACAGCTCCCAACATCAGTCCTGTTTTACCTGAATCTTGTTAAAAACACCTATTTTGTTATACAGATATCCAATAATTTACCAGTGCCGATGAACATGACGGCATGTCTCTGTCCATCCAGTGCCAGCACGCTGTCCACTACGATCCGAGTCAGCAGAGCTCCCCTCTTGACCAGCAGAGGCCCTCCCGTCAGAGGACGAACAGCCTCGTCCATGAGGGGGCGGTCCCTGATGAACTGGAGGGTTTTGTCAGGAAGATCCAGAGAGCGATTCATCCCCATTTTACGTGCCACGTTATTGATGCACTGAAAAATACAAAACTTCAGGTTAGAATTGCTTTTGTACACTTTAATATCCACTGTCACCAACAAAGTATTTAGACTCACCGCTCCTGGTCTGGGGACCGGCACCTCTCCAGTGTACATCACCCACTTGACGTGAGATGTCTCCACAGCAACAGGTGTCTTAAACTTGCCCTCATTGAAAATATCTTGAATGGCAGCCACGCTGTATGCACACACTGCAGACGCCTGGGACAAGCTCCTGGAAAAGACCAAACATTTAGTCAAGCAAACTGGCAGATGTTTGTTTTATTTGTAGGAGCGGAGAAAACATCATCTTTCATATAATATAATGAATCCAAAAACTGAAAATAATAATTCAATATAAAGTTTAGATTTAGTTTTTTTGACCAATAATTGTGTGAACACGGACTGCTCAACTTCACTTCCCATCTTGCCACACGTCAACGCGCACACCCTGTGCTATTTGATTTGATTGCGAGCACTTACGACTGGGGTGTGAAGACGGCGTAGAAGACGCTCTTCCTCCAGTCTTTGTGCTTCAGCAGGAAGACATCCTGGACAATGGGGGGCAGGCTGGGTTCAGGGAGGGAACAATCCAGACGAGCTTTCAGGAACGACGTCCATTTCCTCTGCAGTGTCCGCTGGCCGCCCATATCTCCCTAAACACACAGATAGAGCGCTCTTAGCTGACTTAACTACAACAGCCAGAGCATTGTCAGACAGTGAGCGTGAGGTCAAATCTTATCTTATTAAACCTTTTCTCTCTTATTAAAAACACGGCACCCCGTTTACATTTTTAATGCCTCTGAAAACGTCAGAGACTTTTTATTCTGTACTTAATTATACCTTGCAGACACGGGCCACTCGAGACACTGCAACTTTGCTGTAGAAGTCGTACTCCATGGCATTCTCGCTGAAGAAGAAGTACACCTTGTCATCATCACCATCGGGACTATCCAAACTCTCCCTCACAAAGTCCATGTAGACAAAGTTTGGCTCTGAAATGAAATTAGCGCTTAGGAGTGCAGGGAAATCTAAAAATGTTGTCAGTTACATTAAAGATATCTACAAATATCACTGACTGCTTTGTGCATAAGTAGTGTGCTGCTGCAGTTGCACAGTTTTTGAAGAGGGGGAACTCACCACTGAGCCAGGAGCTCTTAAACTCAGTGCGGAGAGCCAAGTCCGAGCTGCGCAGAACCACAGGCTCGGAGCCCAAGAAGTTGATGGATGTAGCAGAATACAGGTCATTTCCTTTTGGACAGGAACAAGAGATGAGGTTAAATTCCTGGAGATCCATTATTCATATTAAGTTGGAACAATATCTCATTTATAAGCCCTCTAATGGACTCCAGCAACATACATACAGTATGTGGAGTGAGCAGGTTGCACTAGCAAAGCTATTGGGCAACATTTATGATGGATTTGGTGACACACTTATCACACACTGATCTTTTCTGTTGGTGCACTTTGAACGTTCAGCAGCGTTTTGTGCTTTGTTCCCTTTGACAGTAAAACCTGACTCAGATACTCACCGACCATGAGGGAGGAGTATCTCTGGAAGGGATCAAAAGGACATTTCCCTTTCCTCCTCCTGCTTTTCCTCCAGCCTCAGCTGTCCGCTCACGAACGTCTGTCGGAAACACAGCAAAAGAGAGTGAAAAGAACGAAAAACTACCATTTTATTCACACACAGGGCTGGGACACAGGGCTGGATTTATAGGACTTTGGCAGTGGTTTGTGTGAGTCAGCCCATTAACCACTTGCACACATATTTACATTATTACTCACCAAAGTATTATTATAGATACATAAAGATACATACAAGTTTCTACATTGATCTCCACCCTTTAGCTCAGCCTCTGAGCAAGATATACAATATTATATCCAGAGGCTAAAGTCATTGAGATAGATCATACATTACATAATGTCTGCTTCTTTTTTTTTATATAATATAAAAGTTAGGCTATTGTGTTTTGGTTCTCCACTTAGAGACCATTTGATTCATCCTGTGAGATTTGAGTCGCCTGCCAAAATACACTGCATTCATGAGCTAATGGATGCTGGTGAACAATCGAACCCAACAAAGACAACAAACAAGCAAACACAGAAGTTATGAAGGGATGGGCTTCACTTTTCTTTTTTTTAAAAATCATTTAGAACATTAGAAGGAAATGAAGCGGATAAGACCTGCTGTGAACATTAAACCACCTGCTGACACAATAATAATAATAATAATAATAATGTTCTGTATTATTGCAGAGATTTCATAATTTAATACACTTTAGAGGTTTTTTTTAGAAGCACACAGTGGCCATTAAAGAAACTGCACTGCAATGATCTGCAATATTAAACTACAGTTGTTGCTGCTGGTCTTTAAGGATAAGTCAGGTGAGTTTTATTAAAAACAATTAAAGTATTGCATGTTCAAACTCTGTTATATCATATTCCTGTGTGCCACAGTCCAAAAATATTAAAAACACATTAATGAGCCACACTGTTATACTGGCTGATATATAGTCACTATGTGTATACATGTGCAACATAAAATAGTCCTCAACAAATACAATATTTACTCTGTATGAAAAATGGTAAAAACTTTAAGACTTAAAGAAATAATGAAAGCATACATTCGTGGCCATTGGTGTCATCGACACGGTATTGCGAGATGGGCTAACATACTGCAGTTCCTCAAGCGTCCACTTGAGGCTGGCTACAGAACGAGTCCATCTCCATAAGTCCCCATGTTAAAATGTCCAACTTCACAGCAGAAATAAACATGTTTACAGCCTGGTGCAAAAAACTGTTTTGGTCTCTATAGCTAATTTCCCCGTTCATGACAACTGTACTGAGGGTGAATTTTTATAGAACTCATCTGTTCAAATTTTATTAAGGCTTAAAGTTATGTATAATTAACATCATGCCCACTTTGATTGACAGGTGGGTGCCATTACAGGGGGCTTGTTTGAGCAACCAGGCTTTATTCAGACCGCCTCAGTTCCACAGAGGATCCACGTCTTTGCCCAATTACAGATACGACGTCCATATTTTAAACTGCCTATGGTTTTGATCTTCTCATGGGATTTGTTGACAATAAAAAAGAAGTTGTCAGAGTGTCAACCTGATCCTTTAAAACAGGCAAAACCAGGAAAGAAGAAGAAGAAGCCAATGACAGGTTTATAATTAAAGTAAAGGAATTTGACCCAACCCAAGCTAATAAACAGAGCTCCTACCTACAGAAACCGTTTATAAAATCCTCTTAACTAACTCCGTTTACTACAGCATACTTACCATATAATCACAGGTGGGGCTAAAAGCATTTGTTCCACACACATAGATTGTGGTGTCATTCATTTTGTGCAGGGTTCGAATGTAGTTACGGCATTCCACCTGCAACAAGATCCAGCAGAGAGAATGCCAAGGTCAGAGCTTTTGTTAGTTCAGCCGCAAAAACACAAGCATGACACACACACATACTGACTGCCCGGCTGCCTGGAGTCGAGCTGCTGACCAAAAGGTCAAGGATGTGTACATGCATTTTCTTCTCAAGCCTTTATTTGGACATTCGGTTCGAAGCTGTGAGCACAGCACTTCATGGAGAACTCTGTGTAAAGACTCCCGTATAAATGATTTACAAATAGATCAAATGGAGATAAACTGCACAGGGGAGTGAACCGCAGTTTGCAGTCATCTTTTAACGCTTCATTCCAAGAAGTTAAAGTTACTGTACGCTGCTTTAAAAAGACATCACACAAACCTCAGCATGTTTTCCTTTGTACGTGCACTCCCTCTGCTTCTCCTCGGTAACTCGCCAATACACCTGCATCAACAGATGGAAAGTGTCTTGTCAAAGCATGCAGGAATGGTTTCACAACCCCAAAGCACGACAGCGGAGCCCGTTTACCCTAACACATTTCATTGTTTTTCTAACATCAAGACCAGTCAGTGCACTCTGGGACGCTAATCCCTCGTCAGTTGTGACTGTTAGCTGTCTAACGACAATTATAAATCAACAGACCACTATCTAGAGCTCAACAAGACCATTATTCATTCATGATTCCTCATGCAAACGTGTGCTGGCCAAATAGACAAGAGTGTTGAACTGGCTGCTGATGTGGGAGGAGTTTTTTTTAAATCAATCAAATGTGTTTCTGAGTGCAGCCAAAATACACATGAACAAGTGAAAGATAGCAGAGATGGTGAAATCCCAAATACTTTCACAATATGTCTTCTAAAAATCCTCCACATCTGACATACTGAGGGAAAAACTTTCTCATTACTCACATCCACACCAACATAAGACTACATTTTAAAAAGGGTTATAAGCTAAAGATTTGGGAACCACTGATATAATCCACGATTAGCACAGCCTTGAGTGGCTTACTGAAGTACATAAAATATCATGAATGTTTGATAAATCTTTAGTTTTTTATCAACAACAATGAAAAGTTAATTCATGGTTATTTCATCATGCCAAAGAGTGTTTGCAGGTTAACCCTCCTTGTTGTACTTGGGGTCATTTTAACGTCAAGGACAACAAGGAGGGCTCAACAACCTTGTTTACTTTCATGTAAGGGTCTATTGGCCCTAAATTCCAAAAGGAAAGGAAAAATCTGTTATAATGTTGTTGGACTGAAGTAAGACTAAATGTGTAACACAGAATCAACTGACAAATTATACTAAATGCTTTAATTAAAAGGCCAGGTGAGGTCATTTTGACCCACATTAATATCAATGTCTATCTACCAACAGACCTGCACATTTCTGCAGGCTGATGTTTTTGATGGAGTTCTTACCACAGCCTTTCTGACAGAGATGTTGTTGATGTCCAGCGCATATATGGCCTCCCTGGCCCCGAGCAGCAGCACACCCAGGTCGTCTCTCATCAACATAGTGGAGTAGTTGAAGATCCCCTCTTCTCTGAACGACTTCAGCTCGTCTAAACAGAGGAACATCTGCGTTACCACACTGTACTTCATCAGATTTTCTTTTCTACATTTTTAGCGGCTGTGCTGCTAAAAAAAAAAAAAAATGCTCCCACAGCAAAAGAAGAAAAATTCATCAAAGTTTCATAAGCTTGTGCCGGCAAGCACAGAAACCAAGCAGTTAAAGTTGCAATGTTTGTTCATATATCATGGTTAAAATATTCAAATTCATTCTTAAACTGCTAAAAAAAAAAATCTGGTGCAACCCAGGAGTAAATCTGTCACAGCACAGGAGGAAGATACAACACTTACTCTGGTAGAGGACAGTCTTTCGTGGGACACAGTAGTGATTGTTGAGTGCACTAAATGAAACATGGAGCATCAATCCACAGATAAGGCTCAGGGCTAAGAGGAGAGACATGGCTTCCGAGTCCAGGTTTTGTCAAAGTGTGGTAGAGCTGCACAGTCCAGCTCTGCCACAAAAATCACCCGATCAGAGAGAGAACATGATCTGAGGTCTCAGTCCAGATGCTGCTTTTGTTACACTGTGTCGCTGTCCCAGACGTGTGCCGCTTTGGCACGAGTCATCTTTGTTTTTAAAAGACCCTTCGGAAATTCAGTTCATACGTGTGTTTAACCGAGCCTGTTGAGTGCAGCTCCGCCTGCCTCGGTTCAGTTTGAAGTCCTGCGTGGCGAGTATCTATGTCGGCGTTAGCCTCCAGCGCAGTGCTAATGAGCCACTGGTGTCTTCTGTTGAAGGAAGAGCAGAAGCCATGCTGCTGCCCTGCTACAGGTGAGGGATGTTGAAGGAGATCATCTTCATGGTGTCACCCTCTGGGAAATATATGAAAACATTGATGCATTCAATTATTAAAGAGAGATTGACTTTAACGCTAAGATTAGAAATTCATTAAAAGATGGACAAAATGGATAGCATATTATGAAAAATTAAGGACGATGGTTCACCTGTTACAGCTTAATTCTTTCAACTTTTTCTTGTATACTTTTCTCATTCGTGGATAATTAATTATATGAAGCTTCTTAAAGATTTGATGTCCCCTCTTTTAAAAAACAAAACATATGCATGTAAACTGACAGTAAGCATGAAGGAAAGACAGACTTTAGATCGCTGGTTCTTACATGTGTGTACCACTGGTGGTACATGACTGTGAACAAGCATATTATACCATCAAACTACTACAACATTTTGAGTGAGAGTCATCTTGACATCGCTGGAAAGTAATTTAAAATAAGTTTTGCATTTCCTGCAATGTTTTGTTTCATTATCAGCCTGCTTGGAGGTCACATTCATGCACACAGTGTGCATACACATCCATGATTTGTTATGATAGTAAGTGGTTTCAAAAACACTGCAACTGTGGCTCCAAACAGGAAATATTCAGGATCAGGAGTACTGTGTTTATAGCAAATCAGCTCTGGTTTTTGAACCGGTTTGTTCAGAATTCAACAACAATAAATAATCTTCTTGTTAGGAATAAACTTGCCTCTGGTGTGACCTGTCTCTAGCTGAACAGGTTCGGCCTACGCTGCTGTATTTTAACGTCTGACATGATGGTGGTACTTGGAGAGCTCATTATTTTTAAGAAACAGTGCTTTAGATGATCACTCAGATCTTTCACCAGAGAACTGCGACCATAAGGAAATCGTATAATTGTTGCACTTTTATTACGATGGAGGACTCACAAGTGACACATGCCCGGCCTATCCTAGCTAGACTCCAACCAGGTCCAATGTCTTGCTTCTTGCTTGCTGTTAGGCAACAGTGCCAACCACTGCACCGCAATAAAACCATAAAGTTAAAAAACAAACAAGACTCCCATAATATAGCAGCTATGTAGGTGAAAAGCATCTTTCATTGGACTCTCCCTGGTGGAGCTTTTTCTGCTGCCAACCTGAAGTTTAAAAGATGTAGCGAAAGAGGGAACAGACTAAAACGACGAGGGCAGAGAAAGTGCCCATATATAAACATGCCTCGCTTGCATGCTTGCATTGCATGTCCTCAAAAACACACACAGTATGCAAAACAGTGACGGCGTCATTGTCGTCGGAGAAGTCTAGCCACACCACATACAGCCGTCGCTATGAAAAGTCATAATTGGAAACTTCACAGAGGAAACTGATGTGAAGTGAAATGCCCACCAACCCCCACTCTCTCTTCCTCCTCCTCTCTCTGTGTCTTCCTGTCCTCCTCCCTGATAAGAACCTGCTTCCTCTGAGCTCAGCGGGGTTCACGCTGCAGAAGGGGGGGATCAGTTCAGGTTTGGGCATGCATGCAGATCACAACAATTTCATTGCTTTGGCGCTCCATCCCTACCCTGGGATTCATGCCGAATTGAGACTTCTTTGGCGAGTTTCTTTCTGTTTTGACTAACTGAGCAGCGCAGCCTCATTCAAAATTCATCAAGGTACTTTTTTTTTACCTCAGAATAACACATAAAGCATACTTAGGAGTCAAACTCGCAAGGTAAAAACTATACTCAGCCGCACCACACAGCTGCTTTGCAACTGTTATTTAGGTTTTAGCTCACAGAGGGGGAAAAAAGCAGGTTTTATAGAGATGCATCCTTTGAAACACACACCACAGAGTCCTCGCCTGTTGACAGAAACCAAAATGACAGCATCCAAATTTCCTCGAGAGGCAGCCTGGCGCTGCCCTCCCCATGCGCCTCTGAACAACCTCACTTTTGAATGTGCGTTTTGCAACAAACTGCCGTGCTCCCACCTTGCTGTTACTTGACACAACAGGGACGAGCTGTGGCATGTAAAAGACGGCTCATCTGTTGTCAGAGTGCCAATGTCTTGCATACTTTTCCCCCCTCGGGGTGTGAGGAGGAGGGTCAGGGCTTTACGGGGACTTGTTGGTTGAAGCGTTACAGCTGAATGGAATGACTGCAGGTTGTTTCTCACAGCGTTTGACAGACACTTACAGAAAGAGCAGTGCAGACATGCAGGTATGGCTTTAACAATAGAAGAGCATGCCGCAGTTGTCCTTCTTTGTTTATCTACAAGTCACACTCAGACACTGACATGTGCACGTGTGGACACACAGCTGAGGTTTTTGCACAAGTTACTAGTTACACAGGGGGGAACAAAACAGGACCTTTAAACACGATCTGTCAAGTCACTGAATTTAAACTGTTTTTAAAAATGTCAACATCTACTAAGTAAATTAAATGTTTGGCACCCTTCTTTATCAGTCAGTCAATCTATAATTACTTAAAGCTTTTATCAGTTTGGGGCAGATGGAACAAGCTGAAACACTGACACACAAACACCTCACGCTGTGCATGTATTATGAATAACGTTTTACTTATTAACACATCCAACAGACACGCGAGCAACGTTGCCATTCATCTGGAGTCGTGCGTCTGGCCAACTGACAAAAGTAAGTCAAATATTTACTCAACTTTATCTCTGTTCGGGTCATCACCAGCTCTGCAGGGGAAGATTTGGCTCTGTAGTTGCTGAAAGCTCCACTGTCTTCAGACTCTAGCTGCTAAGTTTCAACAACAGTTGATTTATCAGAGCTTTTTACGGGACAGAAAACCAGAATAATTAAAAGAAGCTAAACCTTTCAAGAGCACTGAGAAAAGAGTTATAGTTCATCTACGAACACCTCTCACATTACTCATAGTCATCCGATCTGTTCTTCATAAAAAATATTGATCAGCGCAGCTTTAATATTTCCATATAAGCAATAAATGCACGAATAAAAGTAACTTTTGGATTGCCAGATTATGTGTTTTTCTTTTCGTCTGCTCTGCTGCTCTTTGCTGCTCACTTTGTTCCTTTTAATTAATCAGGAAGGACCCTCCCATGGACCGTTTGACCCCTTTACCTGACAGAAGAAGGTCACAACATCATTGCCAAAATCTATTTGAAATAATGGATGGAGAAAAAAATTAAATATTAATAGCTGCAAGCGCATGACGGCATGTTACAAAGCAGCTTATGACCCTGACTAATAGGTTATTAATAAAGGGTTGTGGAGTTCGGCAGGTTGTGTATGACATTTTAAATGTGACCATTTACATTTATATTTCTAGTTTTTTACTTCCTGTCAATGCTAAGACCTCATCTCTGTTCTCTCTTTCAGGTTGAATCATTGTTTCTTGACACCTAGTAACCAAAATAATATTAAACTACCATTAAATGAGGTGTGCTCTCCCCTGACTCAAAGGGTACGTTGTGAAAGACCTGCGTGAAATCCAGTCGTGTCTTGTGTTTATAGGGGATCAACGCCGATTCATGTACAGCCAGCAAAACCTGCTCAAGGATCAGTCATTAAGCACACAGCTGCGTTACACAACTTCCAATGAATGACATTGTTTATGAAAAAATAGTACAGCGTCTGCATACAATGGAAGAACACTATGAAACATTGTTCTTTTTGTTTTTCTTGAAAGTCAACCTGACATTTGAAGAGCTGCTTGCATGTTTATACAGCAACCACAAAGTCACCGTCAGGGAAGATTGAACGTCTACTAAACCAGAACAAACAGTTACAGTGTGACTAAAACAGTATCTATACACCACTATAGGTACAGATGTACATGCGAAAATGTATTTCCCACACGCACCTGCAAACATCTTTAAGAGGTTAGCCGCTGGTGTGTTTTTACTCATCATGCTGTGCGTGAACAACTGTGGGTTCAAAGGCTACACATGAGCTCGTACAACAGGCTGAAGAAGAAGTCCTGCAATAAGTATCTTACGACACTCCAACCACTTAAAGCATGAGGATATTTATAGCGTGTTCAGAAGCCTCAATCATATCTACAATACCCAACTGTGGACTCTCGCTGTACTACTGCATACAAAGTAAAACCCCAAGCAGCAGCGTCTGATACATGCACAGACAAGCACTCTTGTTGTCGTCACCGTGAGTCAGGATAACAAATCCAAATCCTAAAAGCCGTGTGAACAGTCAAACAGCTGTAGTGAGCTGTGACTGCGTAGGCCGGGGCTCTACTATCTTCCTTTGCATCACGGCGTGCCGTAAAGGCGAGGCCTCCTCCGGCTGTAACTGATTTACCTGAGTGGCTGACTAACTGGTCTACAGGTCTGTTTTCAGGTTGAGTCACTGGTTGACTGGCTGACTGGCACGTTTCCAGTGATGCCTGTTTTCCTGCCAGTCACTGGCTGGTGAGCCGGCTGTGATAAAGAGTTCCATCACAGGGGCCTGAACAGGAAACCGGTTGTGGAGGGTATTCACCTTTGACAGTTCTTGTGTCACAGACCCACTGTTGTGAAACAGTCACTGGAAAACACACCCCAGTTCAGCAGCGGGTTATATTTTTGCAAGCTCAGATGGCTAAAACAAACCATTCCTTAATAATCATGACAGTAGCTTGCCACCCTTTTGTTTTGATGTGCAGGAGAGTTGTAATTAGCTGAAAACAATATTTCAGAAACGTGCCATGTGTACAGTTTTCAAGCCTGTTACCACAAGTATCCTTAAGCGACAGTCTAAGCGGATAAAATGCAACTACCTCTGCTCTGACAAAGTACTTGTCATTGATGAGATGAATCTGACACACGCAGAAACGCAGAAACACACAAGTACGTCCAGGCAAGTCTGAGCAAGAGTCGGGGCACAAAAGGAAAATATGAAAACCCAAACATCTCTCTGCCTGCTCTGCATGTATTATGTGACAAGTTCACTGACAGACGGGAACACCCAAGATCATTTGTGACAAAGAAACTTTATTGATTTCAGGATTTCTGAAGCCGTTGGGTCTTGTCATTGGGTGGCAGTAAACAATCATTTCTGCATGTATACATATTTTGATTATTGTCTTGATTAATTGATGAATCATTTACAAAAACCTGGGTAACAGTGCCTTTTTCAATAGCTGCCCCCTCCCCAAACACATCCATGACTGCACTGACCTTCAAATCCCTGACAAAAACACGTCTTTTAAAACTGCTTCGAATATTTCACCCAAGTCTTGTGTGTTTTTTTTTGTGTTGCTTTGATGATTTTACCCTGTAAAGTGTCTTTGAGTACTTAGAAACACACTCCTAAATAAAATGTACTATAAAATTATTATTAAAATGTCAGAAAATAGTGAACAGTAACCACAATAGGGTCCTAAAGTCCAAGGTGATGTCTTCAGGTGTCACATTTTGTCCCATCAGCAGGCCAAAAAAATCCAAAGATATTCAATTTACAATGACATAGATCAGAGAAAAGCACATTGGAGAAGCTGGAACAAGAGAAAGTTTGTCATTTTTGCTTTAACCATCAACTAATCAGTCAATTGGCAAGATGATTCCAGCTGTGCAAAATCTGGCAAACGTCACGTCAGCCCGTGATGTGCCATACACAAACATTAAACTGCCTTTTACCTGCTTTGATCCTGAAGACTTACAGTATGTTATCAAAAGTCTAAATGCCACTTTTATTTCTGTACTTTATGTATTTTCAGTAACTCTTTAACCAGCAGCTACATGCTGGATGCTCTAGACCTTTTCACCACAATAACCTTTCAACTACAGACTCAGTTTACTCAAGACAAAAGTGAAACAGATGATCCTCCAGCCTGAGAAACATCTGACCCGACGTGTTGATCCACACTGTTTTAACACTCAGCATGTGCAGCTGTGATGCTGCCAATTTCAACTGACTGAGAGATCAACTGTGCAGGCGTGTAGAGGATACACAACAGACAAAAACTTTTGCCTCTGAGCTCAGCTGTTTGAGTTCAGCATTGCCGGCTGTAAACCAACATGAAGCAGGAGAAATTCACTGAATATCGAGAGGATATTTTTCAAGCATTTGATGCCTGCTCATTATCGCACAAGGGAGGCCGCATTTACCATTTCCCATACACTATGTAAGTGTGCACATACTGTAAATAAAGGGAAAAGGAAACGTCCATCACTGCCAGTAGCCAGTGTATAATGTGGCGTGGCTGCGTGCGGCCTCAACACCCCGTGACCCCCACTGAACTGCAGTCTGAAAGCTAAAATTGGGCAATCCCCCCCTGAGCAACTGCACTGACAGCACTTAGTATATCCCCTGCTCGCTCAGCCAAGACACGCATATCATGTGCTAAAACTCACCATCCATAAAACTGCACACCCTTAAAATATCACTTTACCGCCAACAAGATCCAGTTAACCCCGGAAAAGAACAAACAAAAACACGTTTGTGCATATTTGGAGTGTCATTATTATAGCTGTGTTGAGTTGTAGCTGTAGAGAAAATGCAAATTATTCTAAAATTTCACAAATATTTAAAAGAATATTCAGTTTTTTTACTCTTAAAACATAAATACCTCTCTCATATATTTATTTTAGCATCCTTTGCACCAGTGTCTTATTCTGTCTACAAATATTAATGCTGTTCCTATATACATATAGATCTACTGTGTTTAGTCTGTATCTGATCTGAACACACGTCCTTTGCTCACAAGATGTTTTCCTTATTTAATCAAATATGTATACATTTGACTTGCATGCGTGCAAGCCAAATAAGAAAAATCTGTGTGTTTAAGTTGAATAAACACGAGCTGACTTGTGGTTCAAAGCCTGTTTTCCTCTCCACAACCACATATCCGCCGCTCTGACACTTGTCCTGAAGCTGCACCCGGCGATAAGTTGGAGCGTTTCCCTCCTGGCTGTGGTTTAAGTGTTCATGCGTAAACGCATATCCCTACTACTGCTTAGTCTAGCTTTCGGCTGCTATTATTAGATTGGGATATCCTATAATCTTTAAATAAGACAGAGAAGTTACAGCGTGGCTTCATGTTCATGTCCTCTCAACACCACAAATCCAATTCCCACAAACAGCCCGAGCTCCGTGGAGCAGCAATGCGCACAAACAAGCCAATAAAGTCACAACAGCATTAAGACTCACCAGGCAGTTGTCAGGATCTACATTTAGGAAACCCGCTTGTTGGGGGGACTTGTGCTTGTTGTTTTTCTGGTCTTGGATCCGGCTCGACGCTTTTTCTGTGCTCCACCTGTAACGTTCACTCCACATCTAATTCCTGCAGGGAGCGATTATCTGGCAGCTCTCGGAGAGGTAGGCAGTGGCCTGGTCATGTGACTTTTGATCGTACCTTTCTTTTGAAAAAAACACTCACTTTGCAACCAATCAGCTGTGCAACCACAAAACCACACACATATACTTGATCAGGTGATTTTATTTGTTTTATTCTGATGTGTATTAATGAAATGCACAAACACAATCTAACTATTAATATTATACACTTACATTCAGGATGTAACTGTACAGCAAAAACATTCATTTTAATCTCAAACAATAAGCACATTGTTCATTAGAAAACATCCCATCCCATCATTAGCTCCTTAATTCGTAGCTGCTTTGTTCTTATTTGCTATACAAAGAGTTGCCACTGTTGGCAACACATTCAAATATTGTCAGGTGTTGAAATAGAAAAAAAGCTAACACCATCTGCCACCTTGTGGGTGGAAATAGATATTGTACAAGAAGAAACCAAATAAAATGAAAAAAAAAAAAAAGGGTCACAGCTTACAAGGTGTGACTATATATATTTATACGTGGAGGGGTTGAGACAGTGGTGATGGTCCAGGACTTCATCAGTGTCTCTGTCTCCGTTTCCCCTCGTCGTATCTCCTGCCTGGACTCGGGTTCCGGAGGTTTTGAGATGAAGGAACCATCTTCTGGTTGTCCACAGGAATCCGAGGTGAGGGCTGTTTGCTGCACGAATGAGTGTTTGCATAGACAGGCTCCTCTGTTGCATTCAAAACAAAGACAAGTGTCACATATTAGGCTAAAAAAACACACACAAGTTTATTTAATATTTATGTATTTATATTTATGTTTATAAAAAATGTGTGTATTTGTGTGAATCTTTGTACAGAGCGTGGCAACAAAGTTCTTACATATATATATATATATCATTTATTAACCATTATGTGATATCACTATAACTCTAAAATGTTATTTGTTTTAGAGAAGATGTATCAATGAAGTTAAAGTAAAAAAAAAAAAAGTTCTTAAAACAGTAGAAATCTGTTTTGAAGGAAGATGAAATGTATTCTGGGTAAAAAAATAAATAAAGAAATAATATAAATAATAATATAATAAAAAAGATAGAAAAAAAGATAGAAATGTTTGATAGAAATGTAAATATGAGAGAAATTGTCGTAATATAATCATATATTTTGCAACAAAGAAAGACATTTATGTCCCACAAGTGATAAAACAAAGTAAAATAAAATAAAATAAAATAAAATACCTGATGGCTTAAATTAAATATCTTGTATTTTTATTGGTCATTCATTTTAATTACATTTTTAATTTTTATTTATAATTGATCACTACTGTGCAACTTTTGACCTAATTATCTCCTGTTATTACATCCATGTTGTTAAATTATATAAATAATTTAAATTGGTGTCTTCAAATTATTTAAGAAAACACACAACAGAAAATTCATGGTTACATTAAGTTGGGCCTGAAAGCTGCAGCGTAGATCTGATATATAGACTGGAGAGGGCGGATGTAATATTTCTTTCGAGCAGAAACAATTCACAGATATTATTTATAAACTCTACATGCTGTGAGTTAAAGATGATGAAGCTTCCTTAGTCTAAATTTACCGCTAACATTGTGGTTTCTGTGCTGTTCCTACCAAACACTGTCGATCATTTCATGTCTTTAAAATCTTTCAAATTTATAATAAACCTGACAGAAACCGTCCTCAAAGCCTCAAACATGCTGTGTTGCTTTAACACATTTTCTGTGTCACAGTTCTCACAAACTTGACAAATATGATTTGACTCATGTTCCAAAAGTAATTTCAGCAACTACTACTGTCAGTGGCATCAAAATGAAATTACTCTTTACAATCAATATGCTGAAAGGGCAAAGAAACTGTGTGGACATGTGTAAAAGTCCACTGACATTTCTATGTTTCATTTCTTAACACACTGATACGTACAGCACAGCTGAAAAGTATCCACCAAACAAACTTAAGCTTTAACAAAATATTCCACATACACGGGTTTCTCGCCTTTCACAAATGCACAAAATAAGAGTCAGGGGAAAATCATATTGCTCAGAACACACAAGAAGTATTGTGGCTTGACGGAAATACTCTCTGTATGACCGAAGCATGCAGCCTTTGTCCTACTTCTCTGTCCTCTGTGACCAAACCACTGAGACTGATGCAAAAAATGCAAGAGCCAATCCTTTTGTCTTTAGGACATTAAAGAATCAGTTAACCGTTATGATCACCAAGAGCAACAACATATAGACGAATAAATCTGCAATCTGCCCCCTTCAACTAACCGATTTTTGGATTCATTGGTTTGTGTATAAAATGATAGAAACTACTGAAAAATGTCCGTCTATAATGTCTACAATCATATCAAAATAAAGAAAAGTAGCAAATCTTCACACTGGAGAAGCTGCAGCCAGTGAATTATTGCAGTTTTTGTTGGATTAAATGAGTCAAACGATTATTAAAATCAATGATCTGTCTTGAAAAGTTTCAGCTCTGGATGAAATTAGTGAAATAGATATAAACAGAGAGAAATGGAGAAATATGAGATAATTTTGCACATATATTTATGAATGATTTCCGTTTGAGGATCGTCTGCACACTTCTGTTAAAATCCATATTTTGACTGCGACCGCAAGCTGTTTCTCTGGTAAAATGGTTACTATGCCTGGCAGAGCAGTGACAGTTGTGTGTCACGTAGTGTGGGTAGATTTTTTTCTGCCTTTACTTCTGCAAACATGTGGCATTTTTCTCAGTATTGGTCAGTCCGCGGGGATCATAACTCACTGTGTTCCTCTTGCTGTTCTGAAAAGTCAAATCTTTCTAGATCTTTGCTTAAACCACACTCAAGACAGCACAAGACTGCCCTACTTTGAGAGTATAGATTGTCTCACGCTGTGCTGTGCAACCACACAAACCACTTGCTTGCGCAGTGAATCCATCGGCCATGAGTCGAGTGGGTAGAACAGCCTGCTATGACATGAACGAGGATGAGTCTTTTTCTTTTGTTCTGTCACTCAGATGTAAAGACACAAAACTCACTCTGCCCCTCATTTATTCAGTTAAATGCACATCTTTGCAAGCATTCATTCAGAACTGTGTCTTGACCTCTTTATCTCTGAGCAGCAGTCCTGCAGCTTCTCATGCAGAGCTTATCTACAATCTATAGATCTTGTCTTCTTGTTTAATTAATGTCTAGATGAGTATCTCAACCCTCTGAACTGAAACGGCAGACTGATACCTCTGCTTCGGCGGCGCCTTCTCCTCAGCAGGATATACATGAGCAGCAGGATGCTCAGGATGACAGCAGACACTCCCAATATAATCCACAGCCACCACAGCGAGAAGCTTTCTGTGGGAGACACAGTCGCTGTAAAAGATAAAAAAATACTGTCTTAAAATGTGATCACGTTTTGTCAGTTTATCAGAGTGTGTATAAGTTGGCCACTGTGTGCAAACAACAGTCCAATATCGCAGTTTTACTTCATTCAAAGTACACAAAGTTTGACTTAGTGAGAAGTTACTATACTCTGGCTACACAATGGCCAATGTACAAGCTAGAATAAGACTCACACTGATGTGTACAACACAATGCCAACACAGTGTGTGTGTGTGTGTGTGTGTGTGTACGTGTAGACACAGTCTCACTCTTGAGGTTTCATCACATCTAAAATTGGAAAATCAACACTTGTCAGTTTAACATGCCGCAGGAAATGAGCCCTCAACTACCAGCACCAGAAAAACAGCTCCTAAAAATATATGTTGCATTAGTGTTCATAGGTACTGGTGTGCACAAACACACACACCCACACACACACACACACACACACACACACACACACACACACACACACACACACACACCTGGTTTACTCGTAACTATGGGTAGTGACGGGTGCGTTGTAAGTTCCACTCTGTTTGCTGTCATGAAGGAAGCAGAATGATACTCTCAGAAGCAATTTTTGTAATCACGTACAAGAAAATAAACCCCTTTATGATATAATGTTTCATCTTAACACAGTTTATGTTATGCACCTCCATTCAGCATTCATAAACAGCACATAAACATGTCATAAATGGTTAATAAGCCTCTATAATGTAAGCAGATATAACTCCTGCTGTGCACTTCTATATGTGAGATAATGAATGACTATAAAAAGCACAGGTGTAACAATATAAGATATGTCTTTATAGGAGATACTTGTTGACAAATACTGCACATTATTAAACACTTTAAACAGTTGCATTATAATGTGTTATAGGCTATTCATGAAATGTTTGTATGCTGCTTATACATAGGAAATAGGGGAATTTAAAGAACAGTGTTGCCAGCATCAGTCACAAGTTATACTTACTGATGACTACTTCTCTTGGAGCACTGACAATAGTAATAAGTACGGGAATCTCTCCATTTACTTCGCACAGGTAGAATCCACTGTTGTCGTGTGTAGCATTTAAAGTGTGATTAAAACAAGTCTTTTTATTGTCTCGGCCATCATCCTTCCCCTCGCTGGAGTTCTTGTTAAAGAGCTTATGAGATGTCACATTTTTCTGATTGAACGAAGGTCCAGAGACGTTAAAATAGAGGTTCATCCTAAATCTCTCAAGTCCAGTCGTATTCAAATTGCAGATGAAAATCAGAGGGGAACCAAAAGGAACTTCCACTTTTTTTGTTGTTTCACGATCCAGAATCACAGGGACTTGACCCGATGTCATCTTGGCTGCTACTACCACTATAGATAGATAGATAGATAGATAGATAGACAGACAGACAGACAGATAGACAGACAGGTAAATGTTTTTCATTCTACAGGTGAAATTTCAGTCTGTCCATTCATTGTTCTATGAAACAGCCTTGTGTTTTATCTCAAGTTTTTTTTTGTACTGTATTGTGTGAATCAATTTGTTAAATATTATGTCAGGACTCTTACCTGTGAAGAACAGTAGAGTCGACCGTTTCAGCCACATTTCCATTGTTTCATGTGAGAGGTGGGCTTCTTCTCAAGCTCATCCTGTCTCTACTGCCTGCCTCTGTGCAAACATATGACAGAGCTAGACAACAACCTGTGGCTGTGTGTGTGGCAGGAGGAGGAGACTTTTTTTTTTTTTTTTTTTTACTGCACTGCAAGAAGTTGCCTTCCCTCGTTTGTAAAGTTTGCAGAAATGACAACTGAAGATGGAAAACTGTGTAGGCTTTCAAAAAGAGAGATTACTGACCAAACTCTAATACAGTATTGTTTCTTTGATTTCAATCAAAAGACATTAAAGCCGTCATCGTCATGCTGCTGCTGCTGCCTCATTGCTGAAAATGTACATCCTGTTCAAGGCACATTTCTGCAAACAATGAATGCAAAAGAACGTGTGCTGACTTGCTGATTGACAATAAATAAGACGGGGGAACACGACAGCGATACAAGGGGTTTCTGAAACTCTTGTGGGTTTTTGGTGCAAGGGTGCTAAACACATTTCTCCATGTCCCCGCTTCACTCTACTAGAAAAAATTGCATTTGGCTTCCTGTGACAAGACACAACTAAGTATGATAGGGCAGGTGAACTTTCTTATTCAGTCTCAGACCACAAAATATATACTAACTACCCTAAAAACAAGAGGATTGACAAAATCATCTTTTTCTTAGAGGAGAGTTTTATACAGGAAGGTTGAAACGTTTACAGAGATAAAACACAACCTCTAACGTCTGTGACGTTTTACAGTTAAAATCTAAAATAACTATAGCACTGATTTACTCTGATCTTTTCTAAACATTTTTTTAAAAGTCTTTAATTTACTTTTAGGTCAGAGGGTGCAGCGTGATAATGTGTGTCTGTCTGTCAGTGGAAAAAAAAGACCACAAGAAGAAACATCTCAAGTGTACAGGGTGGGTGTATAACATCGGAAATGTTAAGCTTGAACTTAATATTTACAAAGAGACTGAAAGTAGGTCCTGTCTATAATGTAATGTAGTGTGAGAAATGAGCTCATATCATTTGTTTAGTAGGACTGCATAGATGCGAGTGGGTGCTGAAATATACTCGTCTATAATTTCAATTAAACTGGAAACACTTTACTTTTCCTCTCTTGTACACTTATATATAAATTATATACTATATTATATAGGTACTGTTGGTGAATATTCATTCAATGTACCTTAATATGGTAAAGTGTTATGATAAATTCTTTTAATTAAGAGTTTATTCTGTGGTTTGCTCATCAAAAATATAAATGTACAATTTTTAACATCCATAGAACTTAACAGTGTTGTTCTACTATTAGATCTCATCAATAAAAACATTAGATATACATGTTTTCTACTTTTTTGTTCTATCCTATTATGCTAATAAAGAAAAACAAAGGGTTGTTTGCAATATTTTGTTAACAATGTGGATAAAGCACAAGTCAAAAAATGATTCTGTCATTTTATTAACTGCTACCTGGAGAAAATGTTTAAAGGATATCTGTGTCATGTTGATGCTGCTAGGAAAGGGTTGGAGCTATAAGCTACCTGAATGAATCCTACCCTGAAGTGATATTTAACAAATCATACCTCCTTTCAAAGTTAATGTGATTCATCAAGGGGAAAAATTTGGATTTATTTTCTCTTTTTAATCAAACTCTGCAGCAAGGCTGGATGAAGAAACAAAGCAGCCAACTGCACCAGGGGCCCAGTAGGTTCACTGTGTGTCAGTTACTTTTTTTGTGATTACATTACTTGAAAATGTGTTGGTTATTTGCAATATTGACTGTGCTCTACATAATTATGTAATATTCTATTATATGGAGAGGCCTTGTCACCATAACTTTATTTATTTTTTAGTTTATATTGTGCTCTCAGGGCGCATTTTCCTAAAATGTATATATTTTTTTATTTTATACAATTTTTATTAAGTTTATGTTTCATCAGACTTCCACATACTAACTTGACAGAGAAAACCTGGAGCAAAGCAGTGTTACAGCATATAAGTGTTGGTTTGTTTCTGGCTCCCAGTGTAAAATATAACATCTGATTTAATGAGAGTGCAGTCAGTTTACATCCTGATTCATGCCAGTATTTAATGGTTGATGCTTTTTGTGAATTTTATTGGTCACATAAAGTCAATTCTTAAAGTTTTCATGTTTACATTTCGTTATGTTACCAGCGTTTGTTTTCACCCAATGTCTCGGTTTATTTGTATTTCACACAAATAGTGTTTTAATGTTGCTTTTATACATTAAAGCTCTTTGTAAGACTCAAGACCAAAAACAACATATTTTAATTATGTTTTGATAATTTACACATACTTTAAATTAACTTAATATTTTGTGTCGGATTAATTTAACGCGTGGAGCAACAATAGTAATCCCCTTTTACATTTCTCCGACAGTCCCTGAAGGCACCACAAAGAAACATCACTACCCAGAGTTCTCCTCTGCCGCATGCGCACTGCGCACTACGGCCCGAAAGGCGTTGGTGGTTGGTGTCCGCAAGAAGATGCGTTGCACTCCGGCAGCATCAGTACCAGCTCCGCCGTGCTAATACACCAAAAAACCGGGGGACGGAGCGGAGATACCGGCGGGGTTTGCGGCTCGAGCGGCGCCGGTGCATCGGAGGGCCGAGATGGGAGACCAGAAGGTGAGCCGGAGCCCGGAGGAACAGGTGTCTCTGATGGGGGGAAGCCGATTCAGGGCGTAGCGTACAAAGGAAGGAGGGGGACGAGCGGCTAAATTGGGGAGTTTGTGGATGCGGTACGGAGTCGTGTTTCATAGAGGCGTTTTATATTTGAATTAAAAGTGAGCTTTGTCTTCCGGATGCCATCGACGAGTTTGTTATCGATGTATCCGAGCTGTAGTCACGGACAGGGGGGGCCTTGGCGCAGCTCCTCTCGCATCAACAAACATTACACAGTCCTGCTGCATGAATGGGGGCTGCTTCACTGTGGCACAGATACAATATGACGACAGTGGTGACATATCAAAGCTGTGATCCGTGTAATAATACGAGCCAGTGTTGTGGTCAGTCCCTTTTTTAAGTCGGCTTATGAGGCTGCGTTATTAAATTATGAATGCGCATCCTTCCGCCCGTGAAGTGTCCTCCCTCCCCACCCTCCCTCCTCTGTGCACAGGGGCTAGGTTTCTCTCTGATCCGGTCAGGAGAACAAATGTTTTAATCATGCTGAGAAGGGAGTCTACAGCTCCGTGTGTCCTCCTCAGACAAGCATAACTTCAACCAGAGAGAGAGGGTGGAGGAGTCAGGGAAGTGAGCATCCTGAAGGAGGCATCCTGCAACCTCATTCAACCTTTAAATGCTGCAAGCTTTGATGGGGAACACTCAAGCTGTATAGGTGTTAATTTTCAGGCTGATTTTCTGTTTTGTTTTTTTTCTTCAGGAATCTCTGCGTAAGATCACCCACACGCTGGCCATGAAGAACGAGGAGATTTCAAACTTCAGTTGCACTCTCAAGCAGAGCCTCGACAACCTGGAGGTACAGAAAACACGCGTGGATTAACTCAGATGTGTCAGTGTTGTTTCCTGTAGTCACTCTAGTGTTTTTTGTTGTGACGCCAGGCCAACTCCAACAAAGTCCAGGAGGACCTCGAGTCCGAGTTCACCTCCTGCACTCTGTTCTGGACGAGATGAAGGAGAACATGTTGACACGCATCAAACAGGAGAGAGCCGGCCGTACGTATGAGTTACAGGTAAGTGCTGCTCAACTTTAAAAAATAAAAGCATTTTCTGTTAAATTAAAATGTTAAAAAGTAGATATTCTGACATGTTCTTTATGATTTATTGTTACATCATGATGAACTAACCGAGGGCCTGGCTCTGTAGACGAAACTTTAAATGTCACAGACACGAGAAACAAATTAAAGAAAGAGAGAATAAAACAGAGACAATACAAATGTATGAAACAGTGTTCTGATGCACCAAAAATGAATGAAATCTGATATACAGGGAGAGAGAAAGACGTCAGCCTTTCAACACTTGTATTTATGTGCAAAGTCATCTAGAGAGAGATTTAATTATTAAATTCTGGTTAGCGCTGTTGCCTCACAGCAAGAAGGATCCTGGTTTGAATCTCCCCGTGTCTGCACGGGTTCTCTCCGGGTACTCCAGCTTCCTCCAACAGTCCAAAAACATGGAAATAACGGGTTAATTGATGACTCTAAATTGGTCGTAGGTGTGATTGGCAACTTGTCCGTGGTGTACACTGCCTCTTGCCAAGATGCCAGACGGGGATAGGCTCCAATCTCCATGATTCTGATGTGGATGGATGGATGGTTGGTTAGCACTGTCGCCTTGCAGCAAGAGGGTTTCTGGTTCGAACCCCGGCTGAGGGCGCAGTCTGCAGACGTGTTAAGCTTTGGCTTCATGGCTTTTGTTTTTGTTTTTTTGCATTAGTTATTTTTAGAGCAATGACTTCAGCTCACATGCGGTGAAATCCGGTCTTCCCAGGTCAAAATATCACAGATATCATTGTGCGCTTCTCAGTCCTCGGTCTCGGTCGGTGTGTGCATTAAAACCTCTGCAGCCTCAGGACCAAACCATGACTCTCAAATGATGTTATAACTCCATAGCTTCTGCTCAGGGAGCACAATAGTCCCATTATTAATAAAATGAACGCGTACACGTTGGCAGATTTGACTCTTTCTGCTCGGTGCTTTTCCTCAGAGTCAGCTGAGCGCTTGCTCCAAAGCCCTGGAGAGTTCAGAGGAGCTGCTGGAGCTGGCCAATCAGACGCTGTGCTCCTCTGAGACGGACGGTTTCACTCAGGTAAATGTCTCCACTCGGCTGCTGATGCAATGCTGCTACACTGTTCCCTCTGCTCGCTGTTTATAACTTCATTTTATATACATATGTATAAGATTTAATCTGTCCTTCTCGTGTCATACTACCAGTTATTTTAACACAGCCACCAGCGACTTGTTAAATGACGACATACATGATGGGCTACAACTCAGTTTTCTCTTCGCTCCGTATCTCTTTTTTCCTTTCCCTCTCTGCTTCTCCTCTCCAGGCGGCCAAAGACATTAAGGATAGGTATAGTACTCCCATTGCTTCCCTTTTGTCATAGCCTCTTGCAACCATTGAACCATCTCATAATGTAGCTTGCATGCATTCAAACCTCTGTAGCCACCGCACCCATTTTTGTAGACAATAAGCAGCACTATGAAAACCTTTCCATTCGAGTCTTTTTGTGTTTTTTTCCCCCCACTGTCTTCTCAAGTCTGTACCATCCTGTGTCAGCCCCTCCCTGGATGACTGCTTCTCCCTCTCTCTAGCTCGGCTTTTTGAGTGTCGATCCGGGTGATGAGCTCAGTGATAGTAACAGAAGTCTAGTTAGTGGCCTTTCTCTTAGTGAGCTGTAGTAGAGTCACCTGTTTCTTTTTGTTCCAGCTTGAATAATGGACAGTTGCTTGTTTCCACTCTGTGTGTGTGTGTCTTTTTTTTTTTTCTGTGTGTGTGTCTCCCTCTTTGTCCGCAGTGTAACAATGGCTCCAGCCTTTCGCCTCTCCCTGAAGGCTAAAGCCAGTGACAACATGAGTCACTTGATGGTGGATTTCAGCCAGGAGAGGGAGATGTTGCAGGGGCTCAAATTTCTCCCAGGTCTGCTCCACTTTTAACACAAAGAAAACCAGATAGAAACAAAAGAGCTGCCGGACGGTGACGGCATCGAATACATTAGAGTATCCCGAGTTCATGCAACTTTAAACTCCTTCCCCACTCCATTACATTTGTTTAACAGCTGTTGTTTCATTCATACGTGCAGCTTTAGTCCTAAAGCATGACGCGAACGTGACAATATTCCAGCCTCAGCCACAGAGGATCATCCGTACAATAAATCATCATCATTTTTATTGATATAAAAATTCAAATGAAATAAATAAAGACACGTACAATCATGGATATTAAACAGATTTTACATGAGGGTCAAACAGTATTAAACAAACATTAAAGAGAGACAAGGAAATAAATATATAGATAAAAAGAAAAATATCTCTCTCTCAAACCGTGGAACACAAACCAAATTAAACTTCTTCGTGTCGCTATTTTGCAGCGTAAATTACAGTCAGACTCAGGCTGGCACATGAAATAAACAAAGCCAGAACACAACAGGCAGAGTATCAGAGTTTAGTCCATGAATCCACCTGCATAGTCTCACTTTCAGTGACATTTTAGGCTGACTGTGGAGGGTTTGCACGATCTCAGCGTCTGATTGGCGGACGTCGGGCGTGACGTCAGGCTGCATTTTTCTAAAAGTTGGATCCGGCTCAACTTCTCTGCTCTAACAAAACGTGCTGTAACTCAGATAAGATGTACCAGGAGAATTTATTCCACCTTTATTCTTCCCCTTTTAGTCGTAGGAATCCAATTTTAACAGCACAGTTATCATTATTTGATAAATCTTTTTTAAATTTTTATAACTTAAACAAACATAACAAACAGACGATGATGGGCTGTTTCCGTCTAACGATTTAATAATAAGTTGAGGTAAGAAACTTAACTTCACTTTTCCCAAATTTTCTCTGTATTTTCTAGTTTTCTGTCGTCTCTCAGAGAAGGAGAGTCTTCCCATTACAAAGATTTCATGAATAATATATAATTTCTATAGACGTGCTGTCCAGCTTAAGCCATTTCTTTGTAATTTCTTTTTTCTACACTCAGTAAAGCAAACAGCTGTTTTTGTTTTTGTAGATGTTGATTTTAGGAAAACAGTTTTTGTCACTAATTCTGTGTAGATCAGGACACACAGGCCCAGAACAAGTGATAATAGTTTGCTTCCAGAGTATTCCAGCCTGTTTTCAATCCACAGTCCCATTTTCATAATCCTAGCATAGCGATAAGTCTTGTTTCACGATGCAGTCAGTTCTTTTACACCGATTTTTTTTTCACTTCTTTTAAGAAAATAAGGTTTTTAGGACCCAGTTATAGCAGAATTATCATTTTAATATTGAGGCTTTTGCACTTTTACAGATTAAACAGTATAAAGTTTAAATTGCAACAGTAAAATGTTATTTATACCTTTAATAAAACAGTGTCAAATGGGCTCTAACATTAAACAGTACTTTTTTATTTTCATACATAAAGTAATTTTTAATTTTAATCCTGGTGACAGATGCTTGTTGTAATATGGGATTAGTTATAAAAAATCAAGTCAACAAATGCTAGTTAATGTTATCTTATGTAGATAATCTAATCCTGAGATAAAGCGGTAGAAACCACACACACACACACACACACACACACACACACACAGTTATGCACAGTGTTTGAACCTTTGTTTTTCAGCCATACACTCAGTCAGGAAGTCTAATCACAGCAACAAATAAAAAAACAATTGTTCTTTGTCAAACAAGCCGCTTGTGTTAGCAATGGCTTCACAAAGCTCCATTTAGTTTTTTAATACTTTAATGAGTCAAATGACAACGTGCAACGTGAATGGGGTCATTCACAGCGATGAAACCGCAGAGGAATATCTGCTAGCTCTGCGTCTGTGCCAGGCATCCCTTTTAATGCACTGCTGTGGTTACAGACCTGTATTAACTGGCACAATCAGCCCCATTGGTGTTCTTTGAAATAAAGTCACTGTACGCCACCTGTGCAACACCAAACAGCAGACAGACAGACAGACAGACAGACAGACGTCAGCGGCTCGCCGGTGACAAAAGTTGAAAAGAGGCAGCTAAAGAGCAAGATATCTACATTAAAAGAGCAAAATAGAGCTAAAAATAGAGTAAATATTTGTCAGGTGGAGACAAACATGACTCCAAACATGACTGTGTAAATATATGATAATAACTTTATGCTAAGCTATGTACCTGTTAGCGTACTTAGGAGTACTTCTGCCCCCTAATGGCCAAAACCAATCAATGCAGTTAACATTATTCCCATTGATAAATTCTAAACTTTCTCTGCTATGTAAGAAAAGTGTTTAAGAGTTGTTACACAATGCTAAATGTGTTGCACAAGAGTAGAGGAAGTTGATATTAAACTGTCTTTTCTCTTTAGTTCCCGCCACTCCAGAGATCCAGGTCTCAGAGTGCCAGGTGTGCGACAACACCGTCACTGTAGTTTGGACCCTGCCGGAGCCCGACAGCAAGATAGACCACTACATACTGGAACATCGACGCACGAACCACGAGGGTCCGCCGCGCATCAGGGAGGACTACCCCTGGATGGTGGTGGAGGGGATACGAGAGATGGAGCACACGATCACGGGTAGGAGGAGGACCGCGATGAGGTATTTGTTGTCCGGATGTTGACGACGCTGACTCTTACTTGATGTGTTTTTATTCTCAGGTCAGCGCTTTGACACCCGGTACTTAACGTTCAGAGTGAAAGCGTGTAACAAGGCGGTGGCGGGAGACTTCTCTGAGCCGGTCACGCTTGAAACCCACGGTGAGAATACTGGACACAGGATAGATTTATAACACTCTACTGATATTATTTGAGTAAAAATACATGATGATTGTTTCAGTTTGTTAATAAAAAGTGTGCCCTTTTTTTTTATTTGCAGCCTTCAACTTCAAACTGGACTCCTCTTCGTCCCACCAGAACTTGAAGGTGGAGGACTTGAGTGTGGAGTGGGACAGCAGTGGAGGAAAAATACAAGACATCCGCAAGGAAAAGAACCGAACCAACTCCCCGATGCACTCTCCAGCCAGGTTTGTAGTGTCTTATTTACAGGTACTTACAGGTGATTAAGAATGAATCCCAAAAAAAATATGGATGTTTGTTCTGCCCTCTGTAACCAGGTCAGCCCTGATGTCACCGAAGAGAGCGCCGACAGCTCGGCCCGGCAGAGACCGATTTACAGCAGAGTCCTACACGGTTCTGGGTAAGAAACACACAAAAAGCACAACAAATATATACTTCTACATCTCTAAGAGTACAACACAGCAGACTGGACTTATAGGTGTGTGTTTATCCTGTAGCTGCCAAGGTCTTCCGAGGTGAATATCACTTCTGCTGCAGGGAGTAATAGTTGTTTCTAGTTGACCAACTTGTGCTCCGAACACCGCAGTTCCTCTGCGGTAAAGCTGGTTTTACAGAACACGAATCTTGTGGCATTATTTGCACACTCCACATCCTTTTTAATCGTTGCTTTTTCAACAATCTGGCACTTTCAAAACCCATTTTCATTGTCTAGTTCTCCTGTGAAACTGACCACACGATTAACTTCCACAAAAGTGAAGTTTCGTTTCAGTTCTGCCACGTAAATGTCAAATCAGATGTGATGTAACCACGACAACGCTGCAGCGTGTAACTAAACGTATTACCTTGGCTGACAGCTGACACCATGATCGACGCCGGTCAGCAGTACTGGGAGGTGCGCTTTGACAAAGAGAGCAAAGCCTTCGCCGTGGGTGTCGCCCTGCGGAGCCTTGGCCGATTCGACCAGTTGGGGAAAAGCGGCGCTTCCTGGTGCATCCACCTGAACAACTGGCTGCAGCAGAGCCTCACAGCTAAGCACAACAACAAGGCTCGGACGCTGGACTGTCCCATCCCAAATAGTATAGGAGTCTACGTCAATTACGACGAAGGTACGAACGCACGAACAAACAGAGTCGGTGTGTGATGGATCACAGACAGGATTACTGTCTCTTTGGGCTTTCGAATGGAAGACAGCAGCATAAAAAGTAGCTTTGTGTCTTTATTCTCTCCAGGTGTGTTGTCGTTCTACAATGCCAAAACTAAACAGCTGATGCACACCTTCAAAACCAAGTTCCAGCAGCCAGTTATACCAGCTTTCATGGTGAGAAACATCGTCTTCCAAAGCCTTTTTTAAGTATAACTATTATCTAAAAGAACGCTCTATTATTCCATGATCTTTTTTTTTTTTTTTAAACTGCCTGTTGCTGTGTCGCCCCTGCAGGTGTGGAACGGCAGTTTTTCAGTAGTGACCGGCCTGCAGGTTCCCAGCATGGTGCAAAGCGGCCAGAGGAAGAACAGCGGCACCAGCAGCTCCAACGCTAGCCTCACCTAAACCCCATCCACTCAGACAGCTCGGACGCCTCCTCCCGGCTCTGCTCGACCACAGTCACCGCTGCAGAAACATCACCTCTGCCCCGGCTGCGGTCCAAGCCATATCATGGAAGAGTTACATCACTGGAAGATGGATGGTGTTAGCCTGTTTCCACATGCAGTGTCTGTGTTGCATGAAGATGAAAATATTTTTTTGGGAACAAGTGGGTCATCAGTGACAGAATTCTTCAGATGTATGACTCTGGCTGTTGTGATTGCTTGGGACATGTTAGCTGTAGTCTTACTAGTTTTTCCTCGACACATTCATTTAGCACTGTCCCGCTGCTGCTAGAGCAATGATTTAGCGCTGGCCGCTGCCCTTTCTTTCCTTTCCATCACCAAAACTATCAGTCGTACTGTCAGTGCAGCCAGCTGCAGGCGCAGGGTCAAGGCCTGTCCTGTCTGCTCTCTCCCTGTGCCTTCCTCCTCATTTCCAAACCGAAAGGCCAACTCGGGTGAACATGCTAAGATGTCACTGCAAGAAATGGCCTCCCTCTTTCAAGTTAAAACAGTGTATTGTGTCAGTGTCAATATAACCTGGTTGTAACATAGCTTAGTGGTAATTATCAGCCTCTACCCATCAACCAACCCGTGTAACAACCTGCTCCTAGACAACGCTCCTTTTAATCAGGATTTATTAAACTTGCCAGCAACTGATAGATCAGAAGAAATGAGCAACACGTATTAGGGATGTTGTATTTATTTCTTACAAAGGCATGCAGACTTCACAGTGTTCACTGCATTTCACTCTTCATAGTCGGGTCGCACAGTTTGCGTGAAAGAAACCAGGTCCTTTTTAGAAAGCTGCTGAGGTTCTGTTAGTTTTAAATTAGGAGTCAGTGTTAGCCAGACTCTGCACAGAAAGCGACTCCACGTAGAGGAGTCATCACATATGGTATCAGGATTTTTTGGAAATGACTGTACTGCATACGTTTTGCCCACTTGACTGCACTCTAATGCTTGTGTGTACAGTATGTGTGTGTCTGATCCTAACAACACCACTTTATTTGCTCAACAAGAAGCCTGTAGTCCAAATATAACAAATAGCAAGTAGCCTCGGCTAACAAACTGTATTATGAAAGTTAGCCCTGTTCGGGGTCTAAACTCTGGAAGGCGATGTTATAAAGTCCTTATTTGTGCATCGCCCCGACCTCTGAGTAGCACCCGTGTCATACGTTACACATGGTAACAGTCTTGCCTTGCCATGTTTGCTCCTGCTATATGCATCTCTTTAATAACTGTAGCCTGCAATGCTTTAAGAGAAGCTGAGAATTATGTTAACTTTATTTCACATGCTGACATAATGTCACAGTTTATTGTAAATAGTTTAATTTTTCCACTATACTGTATCAGTCATTGAGGTAATAAAGGAGTGAGAGCACTTTTGTTCTTGGATTTCTGCTTCAACGAGGAATAAAACACACAGCGGGAAAAAACGTTGTTTAAAAAGAGGTGTATCACAAGAAATAGGCAAGGTACAACATAAAATTGATTGATTTCTACTTACTACTATTTACAATACATTCACATAAAGCAGGTAAGGTGATCACAAATCAGCTCAATGGGGTAAAATATAAACATCACATCTTAAGGCAGAATAAATATAGCCATCTTAGCTCTGTACAAAATATATACAGTACAATTCAGCAGCTAATTAGACTCAAAAAGTCGACGAAACAACACTGATGAAGAAAATCTGACAATCTAATCTAATCAGGGGAATGTACACCATTGTCAATTGTAAATGTGCAAAATGTACAAGAGCAACACGGTGAGGATAATGTGACACGTACACCCCTCGTTACAGTCGATTCATTTGCTAATGAGTGTCCGAGAAGGGGCGAATCGATAAAGTGTTAATCTTCTGAGAGGCTTTACTGCTGACAGCCGGCTGACGAGGAGGAGGAGGAGGAGGAGGCCGCCTGTGGGTAAACAGCTGGTCTGCGCTCCCGTGCGTCAGTCCGTGTTGCAGGGACAGACTCGTCACATGCTTTGAGAAGCTCCCACCAGGAGAGGTCACTCTTTACACTTCACTTTTTGTCCCAGCTTGGCTTTCAGCTCAGATATTGCAGCAGAATGAACTAAAAACACATCGGACGATATGTTTTAATATTAAGGCAGAAAAAATTAATATTACATTAGTAACCAGAAGAAGAAGGAGGTGACACGGTGAAGCAGTGTGGACTTACTTTGTCCCAGATTATCTGTGCAGGCTTTCACAGTGGGTTCCTGGATGTTTGTGGAGGAGGTAGAGAGAGGCGGTGAGAATCTGCGAGGTGCAGGAATTGGAGGCATCATTGGTTTCTTTGGAGTGTTTTTCTTGACTTCTATGAAACACCAAAAACAAAAGAAATGAGTACAGTCACGCAACAGTTAAAGATGAAATACATAAAAAGAGTTTCCGTGATTCACAGGTAAGATGGAGAGACTTACGTGACAGTGGAACAACCAAGGAATCCTCTTCTTCTTTCTTCTCCTCTGTTTGAACACAGACTTTGGTTATTAATAGCAGCGTGAAAAAAATGAAGTCACACCTGTTTGTCTTTGCAACACACACACACACACGCACGCACGCACGCGAGCAAACAGCAGGAATGATGGATTGATTGATGGGACAGAGAGGAGTGAAACTCACGCTTGTCGTTAATGTACAGGTGCTCATCTTCAAATTCCTCTGGCGCTGGTTCAGGAGTTTTTATTCTTGTTGTAGGTACTGCGGGACAAAAAAAACATAATTATGATTATTATAGTGTTGACAAGAGTGAACACCAACTGCTGCCAAAGTGCCAAACATAGTACAAATAGACACTGGTTGTCATCAGGAACATGAACAGTACAAACGTGTACTGAATGTTCAGTAAAATAAGAGGTCAACCTCCAGATTTTAAGCCATACTAGCCTTCAGTTCAAACTAAAATACCTCAATTGGACTATTGGATAAATTGTAATGAAATTTAATAGAGACAGGATTATTTGAAAATCACCATCATCAGGTCAAAATTACAGTTTATCCAACACTTTGGTTTATGACCAAATACCAGCAAAACCATCATTTTAACACTGAGAGTCTTATTTTCAGGTGATTACACACTAATAAAAATATAGTTTATGCATATTATATTCCATCATATCCTGTAAACAGAGCCCATTACATCTTAAACGCTGGACCTTCAATATTAGCATGTTAGCCTTTGGCTCAAAGGCGACAGCCTCACAGAGCTGCCGGCATGACTGCAGATCAGTGGTTGAAAGGGTCGCAAGACCAATGTGGGGTTAATAGATGATTAAAAAGACGGGAAAGCAGAAAAATACACCAAACAAAGTTTAATTTTGCAGACTTTGCTGTAATAATCTCTTCAATCAAAAAAACAACGAAAACAGTCACTCTTTGGCTCAACTAGTCACAAACAGCACAGAATTGCAGAGGGGTCATTGCATTGTGTGAAGGAGTCACAAGTTAAAAAGGTTGTAAGACTGCTGTAGACTCTGTTAGTCTTGTTAACATTTGTTCGAGTTAAATCCAAGTTAAACAAAAGTCGGTGGAGGAATTTCTACCTGCTGCACAAAGGCTCTAAAACAAGCAAACCATGAGTGATTGAGTGGGTGTGGGTAAGTGGACTACCAGGAAAACTTCAGTGTTTCCACAGCAGTTTGAAAAACTTTGATATGCTCATAGTTAGGGAGGAATTTCTTTACACACCTTCATGTATAAAGTGAATCATCCAACTGCTTAAGATATGTTGTTTGTCCATAAAGTACATGTAGAAGATTTATGATATAAAACATCATATTGTTAATTGTTTAGCATTACGATATAAAGATTCAATTAGAAGTCATTTGTGTTACTGTGAGTTGGAAAAAGTCCAAGATTAAACCACACAGTTATAGAGTGGAACATCCGGATAGCTGAGTACGTCAACGTGACAGCAAACAGGTCGGGCAAACAGTGTAAATAGTTTTGTGGATGGCTGTGTGTGTTCATGATTGTGTGTTTTTATACTAATAGACAAAGTACCTGGTTTGGTCGGTAAGCTCGGCGGGACGAGGTTCGCTTGCTGGACGCTCTTCTCCCCATTTTCATCATCAGATCGGATATAAGCTGTAAAAATAGGAACTTCAGTCAGTTGTGTTCACCCTTAGGTAAAAGTATTTGGTATATGTGGCCTTACTTAAATAAGAAATGAGTGAACAAAAGAGAGAAAAAAGTAAGATTGAAAATGTCTGGTTGCTGTACGTACAGATATTTTTCTCATAATGCTCCTCCATGATGAGAGGAATCAAGAATCCGTCGGTTTTTTCCACTAAATAGTTGACCACATCGTGCAGCGTGGCACATGGGACCTGCACCGAAAACAAGAAACTTCTTAAAGAACAATAAAACGAGCACAGGAAATAAAACAGACGCCGTCGTCATTTGAGATCAACCACAATAACCACACTTTAATATAAAAGGTACACACTGACACTGACTGATGATTTATTCATGTAGAGTCACAGTCAGTTCTCTAGTAAATCATCATCATCTATATTGATACATATATTACATATGCTTTCCAGTTGGACTTATTCATCAAATAACAAACTTTTGCTGGAAGTGCCCAGGTCAAAATATAAACACTGGGGTGACCGAGCCTTTTCCGTCGCCGCCCCCAGGCTCTGGAATAAGCTCCGCGTCGAGTTGCGTCTTGTTTCTGACCTGGGCCTTTTTAAATCCAGGCTAAAAACCCACTTATTTAGGATGGCTTTTAATACCCAGTAGTATGATGACACTTTTATCTATTTTATTCGATTTTGTTGTATTTTATTGTTTTCACTGTTCCTTTATTGTTTCTTATTTGTTTGTTTTTTACTTATTGTTCTCTTTATTTATTATCTGCTGTAAAGCACTTTGGTACACCGAAAGGACTGTTGTAAAGGGCTGTATAAATAAAGTACATTTACATTTACATTTACATTTACAAATACTTATGAATTAAGAGTGAGTTAATTAATAATCAGGTCATTCCCTGTTTGTTCATGTTCACGTACACAAACGGAGTGTGCCAGGAAGGAAGTCATGTAGAAGTATGTCAACAGGCATGCAGGACTTTGCACAAGTAATTTAATCAGAGGATCAGAGGTGAGTCATGTATTGGGCACTAAATCGAATACTTCTACAGAAGACGGCATGTGACTTCCTTTTGATTGCCACCTACGTGTTTACCAGTAATCACTCTTTGCTTTTCCACAAGGTCATGTTGTACAAATAACCTGAAGCTGAAGTTACCGAACAATAAATAAAATAAAAAAAATAAAGTGTTCAGCTTGACCTGATTTATCTGAATACTCACTGGATTGTCCACATCAATGGCGAAGCCTCCGTCAGGTTTACGAGTCACGCGGTAGTGTCTGAACACGGGGCTGAAAACACAGATTAACAGATTGTAGATGGTCCAAGACAACAACATGCAACAACAACAACACAGTTTAGATAAGTCAGATGCAGTGTGATAAAACTGTAATTTGGTCTGTTATTAATTGACTGTGTATAAGAATAGAAAAGATACTTTACTGATCCCTCAATCTGTGTGTGTGTGTGGGTGTTTTTAATCTTGAGTTTATGAGTGTGTGTACCCGTCAAGATCCTGTCTGGTGGAGACAGCGAAGGAGTTTTCGCCTCTTCCGGGTCTCAGCAGCAGGTTTCCTCTCTTGGCTTCTCTCTCAAGCAGCATCTCGGCCTCCATACGGGACACCTTGTGATAACAGCTGCAGGACACCAGAAAACTGAATTTTAGTGGCTTATTTAAAAGTGATGCATCCAGACATACAGAGGTTGAATTTAGATATAAATGGTGTATTCATTCTGAATACATCACTGCTGCTTTAGTACCAGGACTGATACTTTGTGCAATGTCCCTGTGTACGCTTGTCACTTTCATACACTTAAATAGTGTAGTCTTATCTTGTTTATATAGTATTCCATTTTGTTTTATATTAAGTTTATTATATTGTTTTTTTCTTTATCTTATTTTTTATCTTTTCTGTCTATCGCTGTTATCGCAGCTACAGCTCTTACTGCTGGGCTGACCTGTTTTCCACATCTTATCTTTTTTGTTTTGCTTTTTTGATATAACAGGTCAGCTGAGGACAGACAGGAAAGCAGGGAGAGACAGAGAGAGACAGAGACAGGGGATGACAAAGGACAAAGGATTACAGGCTGGAGTTGAACCAGGGTTGCACACTCTACCAGTTAAGGTACCAGGGCGCCACAACATTTTATTGTACTGTTGAATATGACAAATAAAACTAACTGAAACTGAACTACTTGTGCCTTTTGAGTAGAGCAACAAGAGGAGAAAGCGTAAATTAAATCTTACAAAAGTCTTTAAGAATCAAGACAGCAACAACTGAGCTGAGGTGTGCACACTAGTCCATTAACCTACAGATACCACACTGATATAATTTTGGATTAAAGCTTCACAATGCTGCACTTTCTAGATAATTCAAGAGGGTATTTGATGTTTTTGGTGAACCAAATAAAGAGCATTTAATCCTTGAATTTATCTGAAAAACATATGAAGATACATTGTTGTTCCTGGATGGTTTTGCTATGAAAATTGTGAACACTTGCTGTAAACTGTATAACAACACAACTGTAAAGATGCCAGCATAAACTGCCTCTAAACAAGGATGAGAGTTCAGCAACACCACTCAAAAAACTCACATATTTCCATCAGAATAAAAAGTTTCTAAGTTGTTTTTTCGAGCTTCAACATGCAGATACTTTGTGTTTTTGTCCTGAATTCCTGGATACTCATTTTGCAAATTTAAAAGTATAAATTAAGGAGACTCACGTTGGCATGTCTGCTTTGAGGCTGACATAAATACTGAAGTTGGCGACACCAGATGGAGGACCAGGTTTAATCCTTTCCTTTTCCTTTTCTACCGCCTCTTTTAACATGTGGATCTGGCCCGGTAGCAGGTTGAGCGAGGGTGGAACCGACCGCTGCAGGGAGACACACGGTTTCTATTTTAAAATGATCTGTGCAAAGGAGAGGCGAAACATCAGTCTCTTAAACTTATACAACACGGACCTCAGCCACAGATTGGATGTAGCCCTTCCACAGCTCACGGGTCTCTGCGTTAGGAACCTGGAGGAGAGAAAAACTGTGAAAATGAGGAATTACTTTGAAAAAAAGAGAGGATGATTTACAAATTTTCTATATATATTCCCTCACAGTCAATTTGATATTTTCGTCCTTCATCTGGAGGCTGAGTCTGGCTGCATCTAAGTTACGATCCTGGCTGCTGTCATCTGTTATCGAGACGAATTCACTGAGATCCAGTTTTTCTATGTACTGATGAAAAACACACAAAACAAAGACACGTGGATTCATTGAAAAAAGTGTTAGATTCATAAATAAACATCTAAATCTGTCTGTTAACATTAACCCAAATCTCTGTGGCTACTTACATCGGCATCTCTCTTCTCATTAAAGAAGAACAGAGTGTTTCCGCACAGGCACGTCCACAGTTTCCGAGATGTCTGCACGTACAAACACACACACAGAGGCATGCTGACATTAAAAAAAAAACAACATACCAAACAGGGAAAAAGACACTGATATAAAGAAGGAAACCAAAGAACAACAGGTTTCTTATTGTGTTAGACAATAAAAAAGAAGATCATTAAATGCTTGTAACACACAGCAAGGAAATAAACAGGACAGCTGCTATCTGTGCCGGCGACATTCTTGGATTAGACTTGATGAGTCAAGCACAACAGAAACCACTGTGTGATATTAATAACAATGTTAGTCCTGAAGGGAATTAAGTGTGTCACCGGATTAATTTGTGTGGGAGTGTATGTTGTGACAGTATTGCATTAATTAAAGTTTGTTTGTTTCAGGTCAAAGCCAACATAGATGTTATGAGTTACAAGTAAAAGCTGCACTCAGAATAACTTATAGTATAAACTATACGTACTGAACTATAAAACAGATACTTCTGCATTTAACTTCATAATCATACGTTTGTCTGGAACTGAGCTAGCTTTAACGTTTCCCATATAACCTTATCTGCTTTCATTGGGGTGTATATGGCCTCTTATCAGCGTGGGCTGGGCAGAACAGCACACAGGATTTTTTATTTGCAAAGCCTGTCTTGCCAGTATTTCTCTTTAGTTTACCGTCAGTCCATGGCTCACTCTAATCTTTATGGCACATTGAGCAGAGAAGTTGTCAGACCAGTTGTAGGGACACAAGACCTGCTGAAAGACTCAAAGTCCACCCAACCTTACGAGAAACTATAACGCTGCTCAAATTATAGAAATAACATGTAACCTGACTCCTTATATGAGAACAATCAAGTATTAAGCATGTCATTACACTGCCAGAGTCAATATTAGGGTCAATCACCTTGCACTCCTGAATGCCTCTGACACTTTAGATTTATTAATGTTTGCAGGAGTGTTTGGCATCTCATTCACGTTTGTCTCTCACGCACACACACGCAGAGAGAGCAGCCATCAACAACAACAGCAGACCTATTTCCTATTTCAAACACAAGGAGACATTCACAGCTGAAATTGGCCGATTAATCGATCAGCCGACAGAAAAACAAAGATAATCAGCTGCTATTTGGACCATCAGTTAATCGTTTTATGATTTGCTGAGATTTTGCGACAAATGATTCATTTAAAAGTAAAATACATAATTTTTTTTAGCAACAGCCAACAGCCTTTGAAGTCATTAAACTATATGGTCTTTTCTTTTATTTTTAACTGGCTCTGATTTTAGACTTTTCTCTATTTCTGCAACACATTTTGATAACACACATAATATAACTATAAAACTGAGAAAACAGGGATTGTAGTTATAAATAAAGAGGTGGGTAAACTGTTTCCCCTCATTGATTGATACAGTTGATCTTAAAATTACAAATAAAGTCTTTGAGCATCACTTCAAAGAGGTGCATAAACTGATTTCACTATCCTCACCTAAGAAGTTCTTAATAATAAGTGACATGAAGTCAAACTTGTCTATTAGTCTCCAGCAACTCACCTTATCTTTGAACGACCTCTTCTCCAGGTATCCTTCATAGTAGCAGGTTGGCAGCTGATTCCTCTGTCGCGTTGCTCGCTTTGCCATCACGAGTCGTGTAGACGTTTCAATGAATCTGAACTTAAACACAGATATGACTGTGTTGTGGATTTACACATGAATATATCAGCAGCTTCTGCTCGTCGTACCAGAGATGCCTTGAATAAATAACGTAAGGCATGAACCTGTCTGGAAGGGGGACAGCGTCCTCGTTGCTGATTGGTCAATGCGTAAAGTGGGCGGCTGTTTTTTGTTTGTAAAAATATCCACAGGTGTGACGTCGTCTTTCTCAAGGCTGGAAATCACCTGCCTGCAGACCTCACTGACTGATAGCACTCTGTAATGATATCCTGTAAGTTCACAGGTTTTAAGGTGAACAAGAACAACTGGTTCATGAACTAAATGAGACAGACACGTCCACACGTGGGTTTTATATAAACTTTTCTCCTTATCAGTGACACATTTTATTGATATTTCATATTATATTTAGTGCATAACAATACACAGAACAGAACAGCTAATAAACTGTATGTTAGGCAGAGACGTTGGAAGTCAGTCAGAGTTGGGAGTGATGAGAGAAACTTTATTTATTGATGTCAAACAAAATGCTGTGTGGCAGTCATTGCTTTTGTATATAACCAACAGAAATATACATGTACAGATTTAACAACAACAACTGGTTCATGCCCTAAATGAGGCTGACTGGAACAGACACGTGCACACGTGAGTTTTTCATAAACAGATACCAAACCTTTCTCCACTCATACACAATTATTGCGAAGGCGCAACCTTCAGGAGCAATTTGCGGTTCAGTATTTCGCCCAAGGACACGTAAAGACTGAGGAAGTCTAAGATTGAACTACCAATTATGTGATTATTGGACAAAATGTTCTACCTACTGAGCCAAGGCCACACTTAACTAATTCATTAGAAAACTAAATTTAATCAGCAATGCACCCATTAACACGATTCATATGAGACACCTGTCACTGTTTACTGTCAACAGCTTTTAAACCACACTACTTTTAAACCTCAAAAAATTAGAGCAAGCTCTAGTTACTAAATGTATTTGTGTACTTTATGTACTCCAGCTGGAGATGGCTCAGTTGAACTCTCTGGGTCTGTCAGATCATGCGCCCTGACATCTTTGGTCACTTTGATCATGCTCATGTGTGATAGATCCAACCTGTCTTGCCTTGATCTTAGTCGAACGTCAAAAGTTGTTCCAAGTTCAACTTATGGGTTTTAATTCTGTGCTGCAGGCTCCTCGGCTCCCTTACGTCCCATGTCCATGATGTCAGGATGCATGTTCTGTGTCCTGTGTATGTTTGTATTTATTCATCAGTTTGACATTCACACATCTGGAAGGACTCTTGGTGAAGCCCCACAACAGATATACTGATGTTGTTCCTGAATATTTAGGATGAATATCATCAGGGAAATGTAGAAAAACGGTTTCCAGATGTGGAGTTTGCTAAACGTGTTTTAAGGCTTTCTATGCTGAACGAGATTTTCTGTGGTCTCCTCAGCGCTGATATTAAACCGTCCACTGAAGATCAACTTCTTGTCTGCTAGGTGTATTCAGTTGTTTGTCTCTTGGTCCACAGGATCTTTCCTATCACTGACAATTAACTAAAACAGTGAACACAATAACTTCTAACGTTTGTGTGGCTGAATTTTGAGATGATATTGCAGCACGAGGCTGTTTAGCAGAGAGTGAAAGCTCTCTGAATGAAGCTTGTGTTCATGTTTTCACTGCTGTGCTCTTAGCTTTTGAGATTTTCTTTAAATGTATGTCTTAACTCTTAACTTTAAAAGTAACAGCCGCATTTAGTTTTCTTCACAGAAATGAATGAAAATGAAACATTTTCTGACACCCCTTAAAATCAAGTTGGCCCTTGAAGCTTTGGCAGTTATGTAGTACGCGTCATCTTTTTGTTTGTGGACGTGATCTGTTCATCTGAACGTCTGTTCAGCATATATAGCTGATGATCCTATTAACAAAGGCCTTGGAGGAATTATAAACAGTGCAGTAAATGTTCTCTTATCTAATGAAAGTTTGCTCTCAGATCATAGTGGTTGTTATTGTGTTGTGTTGTTGTCTAGACTCATTGCTGAGAAACTATCTAGATAAGAATGCAGCTCAGCTGGTAACTAAAAGATCAGAACAAAGATCTTTGTCTCCTGCTCATTTTATTTCATTTACTGTAACTTACACGTGCATCGTAGTTCAAGAGCTGAAACGTGACTAAGTAGGCCCACATGTACTCAAGTACAAATCTGAAGTACTTGGAGTGTTTTCTTTTCATGACACTATCTATTTCTACTTCAGTTCAGAACTTCAGTTACTTCATTATATTTATCTGACAGCGCACGTCGCTTTGCAAATTACGATTTTAAGACCTTTAAGAATCAGAATCAAGTAGATTTTCACATGTAAGGACTGTTTTGGTGCAAAACAACAAAAAAAGATCTAAGGAAGATAAAAAAAACAAGTACTAGAAGATATAAATATATGTACAATATGTTTTTAAAATGAAAAGAGCAGTTTTGTGCCGGGAAGTGCAAAGTATTCAGCAGCAGGTAGTATGCAAAAGTTCACAGAATATTTACATGTGCAAGATATTACATTCATGAGTAATTATAATCTAATGATAGATAATGGGCATTTTCTGCATCAAGTACTTTTACCTTCAACACTTTAAATGATATTTTCCTTTCAATGCATTACTTTATTTACTTTTTTATTGTGTATTTCTACAGGTTGGCTATCAGTACTTTTCCTCAAATAAAGGATCTGAGTATTTCTTCCGTCACTGTGAGAGGCTTAAAGGGAACGTTGATATTTGTGGCAGAGAGGCAGAGATCGTGGCTCCCTCTGCTGGCTCTTAGGAGGTGTTTGAGCTAATAATAAACCTTCATGAAGGTTATAATGTTCAGTTTTATAAGAACTGATTCAACCTTGTGGTCATATCTGAGGCTGTTGAATTGTATCGCTGTATATTACTCTGAGAGGTGTTTATAACATTTTGTTCATTTATATCAGTGAGGATATACTCATGAAGATGGGCAGTTATTGAGTTAGTTGTCTGATTTATCGCTCTGATTATTCCAACTCATCATTTTTTCTTGCTGCCTAAATATTTGCTAACTAAAAAGATGTAGAAGAGCCAGTTGAAGGTGTAAGATTGAACATGTTGTATCAGAGATCATGTATAAATCAACATTAAATCATCTGTGTTTCTGTTAGTCATAGAGGTCCCCGCTCAGTCTTCGACTGCACACTGAACCCTGGTGTTGTCTCTGTCTAGGTTCAGTCATCACCGGGGACATAAACCATCTCCCGCCCTCCACAGCTTCCTTCAGCAGAGGATGTGTGGACATCATTTGTGACTCTGTCATTATTCATTTGTATTTTTTTTGATGACAGTTTCCTGCCAGTTCTGCTGTCAAAGCAGATTTAGGTCCAAGGACAGCTCATTTGAAACAGAACAGGACTCCAGTTACGGGTGCGACAGAAATTAAAATGTACTGTTTAAATAGTATGTTTACCATCTGAATGTAAACATAACTTGTTTATGTTTACGGTCTTTTAGCCATTATGTATTCTTTTTTTTATTTGCAAATAAACTTATAAATAAACAATATAAATAAAGTTTGACAAAAATATTTGGTATTTGATGGAGTTTGAGATGTATTTGTTGACATTTGAATTGCTCAAACAAGCCACCTGTAACAGCAACTAATAATATAATTTGAACAGATGGGTAAAAGACAGACTCAGTACTGACTCACTGTCATAAACAGGGAAAAACTGTTTTTTTTGTACCAGGCTGTAAACATGTTTATTTCTGCTGTGAAGCTTCTTAACATGGGGGGCTTATGGAGGTCGACTCATTCTGCAGCCAGCCTCAAGTGGACGTTTGAGGAACTGCAGTTTATGGCACTTCTGAAATGCCTTTACTAAACAACCATTGGGGTTACCGCTTGATCGCAACCAGCTGAACAACCCTTACCTCACCCTCCCCTTCCAAGTTAGTAGGAGAACTTAAAGTGGGTGCAAAACTCACGTTGGAGTGTCCGTTAGGCTACTGTAGAAACAACAGTGGATACAACATGGCACTCTCCTCCCTCTGTAGATATAAGATAGATTGATAGATAGATCCTTTTTTACAGTGGAGCTGCAAAAGTCTCTCTCGACTGACTGTTTGAGCAGGAGGTCATGTAGTGGATGAGAGTTATTGTCCATGATACGGAGAAGTTTTTTTTTTCCCATAAAAGGTTTATTCTAAGGTAACAAAAACATAATGTTTCTTATTTTCAGATGCTTCTACACAAATAAAAACATACTCATGACTTGTATCTTCCATATTTTGAATCCCTTTAAATCTTACACACTGGACCTTTAAGGTGACATTGAAGTGACATTTTTATAACATCCGTCCGTAAGTTTTGATGATTGGACAGAAAAAATGGAGCTCCTTCCTCAGTCATACATTTAACATAATGATTATTACTTTATTACCTGGCGCTGCATACCCGTAAATCACGTGACTCTGTGGCGTTAACGCAGCGGCTCTGCCTGCCTGTGCGCAATGTGCGCATTGTCTTCTGTCATCTTGGCACAGCACCCTGGTTAAGGGGCAGGGAAAGTACCTCATATCATCACCGCAATCTATTTTTTTTATATATATAAACAAATAGCAGGTGATAGTATCAAACAATGGGGAACAGAGACGACGAGTATGACTTCTTGTTCAAAGGTAAGGCAGAAACAGCTCGTTGGTGACGCTGTTTGGCGTTATGTTAGCATGCCAGCTAGCCGCGCTAACGTCAGGTTTGATATCAGCTGGTGGCTGGCGGCTAACGGCAGTTAGCCCTCACCCCAAAAAACTGTTTCAAGACTCGTTAACTCCCAATTAACCTCTCGTTTTACTTATATTTAAGACGTGTCAGCTGTTTGTATGCGTGTCAAGGCTTAAACCTACAGATGATAACTTAAATATGCTCGATGCTAAACACAGAAAGCAAGGGCGTGTGTTGAGTTAGCCGCACACAGCTAACGGGTAACGGGTGGAGCTCTGCAGTCCACGAAATCCAACTTTTATTGTCACAGAAGAGAGGCTGTCTTCACATTTAACCGCCTTAAAGCTCGGTTATCTAAACGCAGGCGCTAAATAGTGTCTTATTTTATATTTCTGCTGTCTCGTTAGATCGTTTAAATTGAATGGGAGAAGGGGAAACAAGAGTTCCCTTTGTGGTGTAAACCTGTCGCCTGAAGGGAGGAAACTCACCCAGTTATGACAGGAATGAAGAGGAAACTCTAGCATGGCTTTAATCTGTTTATTTATTCATTTATCTAGGTAACCACTCCTAGTATTCGGGTAATTCCCAGCCACTTTGTCTCTGATGGTTAAAGGCACATTTCCACATCAGGCAAGTCATAGTTTTGACCTGACTGTACCACTGAGTCATTTTTCTTGATAACATGTTGCTGACTGTGCTATCTAAACTGGAAGTGACATGTTTAAAATATTCAATATTTCCAATCCAATTGGGGAGCGATACAAACATATACATGACTGAAGCTGAATGTGGAAGAATCAATAAATAATTGATAAATAAATGGTTAAAAAAAGCCACATAAGACCTCATAAAAACATATACCAACAGCGACAATGGTTTAAATATACCGGCTGAGTGTGTAGGAGCTCAAAAGATGAGAAATTAATTATTATTTTCAGATATAGCAGTCACTACAAAGTGCCAAGCTTGAACAGATTTATTTAACTGATCTATTACAGAGTTTTACTGAAGAGGAAACAGTGCTTGGTGCGTTACAGTGTTAAAGAACAGTAGAAGAAAAAGAGGCCCAGGTCTGGTGTGGCAGCTTGGAGATAGTGATGACTCGTACCAGGCACAGGAACAGAGGCCTTGAGAAAATGTTGAGTCAGATTTCCCAGAGAGCAGGTTTTGGCAGCTTTTTCCTGCATGACTCCCAGCAGGGCGAAGTCTGATAAGGTTTTGTCAGTGCAGAAAGGAGGAAGAAGACAGATCAGCACTTTCACGACGACTGAAAACGACCATCACTGATTGATAACCTGGCTATAGTGCGACTGTTTAATTCAGCTTTGGTTTTTTGGTTGTAGTTGTACTCATCGGAGACTCTGGCGTGGGGAAGAGTAACCTGCTGTCCCGCTTCACAAGAAATGAGTTCAACCTGGAGAGCAAGAGCACCATCGGGGTGGAGTTCGCCACCCGCAGCATCCAGGTGGACGGCAAGACGATAAAGGCTCAAATTTGGGACACGGCTGGACAGGAGCGCTACAGAGCGATCACATCAGCGTGAGTATTTTCTCTGAGTGGTTTATGCTGTCACCGGGTATTACTGGGGTTTTTCATTTGTCTGCAGGACTTACTTGATTTGTGATTAAGGAGTAATTTGCTGTTTGATACGCTGTTCAGTGCTGCCTTAAATCTCCCAATTTCTTTATATAATATAAAGTAATTAAAGACCATGTAAAGGCAATTCGGAGATTTCTTTCAAAATAAGTTGGAAAATAGTTCCTGAAAAGACTTTGGACGATATATTACTAAAATGTAGAGTTAAAGGTAAAACAGTTTTTCACCAGTTTTCAGTCCAAAATTTTTTGGGCGGTCCTAAAAGGTGGCTCGATGATGCGTTGAGGCCACCCTGAGCTTAACCCCCTCCTGCCTCCTTAACCCACAACAGTATAAAAGCCTTCAGCATGTTATCATCTGTGCTTCTCTGTATGTTATTATTCTCATTTAACTCATCTTCCCTGGATGAACAGCTTTATTTAAACTTCCCAAACACAAAGGGAAGAGAGAGATCTGAAGTTGTGTTACGTGTGACTGAGACAGAGAGGGTCCCACAAGATGACGTGGCTTTTTTTTAATTTTTATTTTGACACCTCAATCAATCAATCAGACTTTATTTGTATAGCACTTTTCATACAAAACATGTAACACAAAGTGCTTCACATAAAAACATAAAAACACCACAACACCCACTGCCGAACTCCAATTTTATGATGAATGTTACACGATGTTGGGAGAACATTGCAGTAACTCTTGATTTATCACGTCCTCTCCTCTGCTCGCCTGTCACCAGGTATTACCGGGGCGCCGTCGGGGCTCTCCTAGTTTACGACATCGCCAAGCACCTGACGTACGAGAACGTTGAGCGCTGGCTGAAGGAGCTGAGGGACCACGCTGACAACAACATCGTCATCATGCTGGTGGGAAACAAGAGCGACCTCCGCCACCTCAGGGCAGTGCCCACCGATGAGGCTCGAGCCTTCGCAGGTAAATCAACGAGTACTTTGGTAACAACACGAGCAGAGCCGGCCTCATAATCTGTAAAATGCTCACATTTCTTCTCTTCCCTCTTCAGAAAAGAACACTCTCTCATTTATTGAGACTTCAGCGTTGGACTCCACAAATGTAGAAGAAGCATTCAAGAACATTCTAACAGGTAAGAGGAGGAAGACTCAGCGCGGTATCTCATGTAATATGTGATCTGAAGTTTAAATAAATCGAGCATCAATGTGTTTTTCTGCAGAAATCTACCGCATCGTGTCGCAGAAGCAGATAGCGGACAGATCTGCGCACGACGAGTCTCCGGGCAACAATGTAGTGGACATAAGTGTCCCCCCAACCACTGATGGGCAGAAAGGCAACAAACTCCAGTGCTGCCAGAGCCTGTGACGCTCCATGACACTCATCCACACATCCACCATCCTCATCACATCACCCGTGCACTTTTTCCCCCTCCCTCCCCGTTGCTCTGCTCACAGCCAACTCCCTCGTCACTCTGTCCTTTTTTCTTTTCTGCCTTTCATTCTGTTTTACATAGGACTGTTTGAACTCACTCGTGCTCTTCTCTTCCGCCATGAAAGAAAACTTCAAGAAGCCTTTATGTCACTTGGTCAGTCGAGTTGTCCGTGGAGTCAATGTGAAGGTTCCTGCGATGCAGGAACAAGGCAGTCTGTCGCTGTCTCAAAGAAGCCTGTGAAGTTGTTGTCGTTTGACCTGAACTGAAACTCTCAACGAGTACAGGGAGGTTGTGAAATACATTTCAATGGTTACCACTAGATGGTGCTGTGTAAATAAACTACAGGCAGTTTACTCCAACCTTGTGAAGCAGTATTATGCGTCTGACAGTGTGGTTCTAATTCTAACTTTCCTCTCGCATCAGATAAGTTATCATGCCAAAAATATCCTCATTATGTATTTATTGAAGAATATTTGGCTTACGTTGTCATTGTTTTACTTTAAATTTAAGAACTGTATAAATTTACAATAAAATTCTTGACAGAAGTAGCATGTTGTTATTGAGAAAATGGTTTTAACCCTCATTTTTGTCCATTTGGGCAAATTTTACTTTATCTGGAGATATTGTTTGCTCTCCATCGGAGGCCGCATCACACCCTCGTGTAATATGTAAAACAGGTAAAATTAGCTCCACCTTGACATTATAAAGCTGCTTATACTTCATACATCAGTCATAAGATTTAAATAACTATAAAGCGCGAGTACCTTTTACTCCTTGAAGTTCGTACAATTTCATACTTTTACTAATGCAACTTCTGAATGTACAACCTTAACCTAGCTGTAATGGAGTATTTTTTTATTCTCTGGTATTTTATGCAAGCAAAAGATCTTAGTGCTTTTTCCACTGCTGTCAAGTTGTGTCAAGTTTTTCTAAAGGAAAGATCTGAATCTGGGTTTATGTCCAGTTATGAAACGACACACAAAAGGTTTGAGCCTCACTGACGTAGCAATCTGTCTACATCTTCTGTAGATGAGCGTGTGTGTGTGTGTGAAGGCAGATAAAATGACTTCAAATCAGTTGAATGCACTAAAAACTTTTTGACTGTTTGGTTTTTTCTCTCCTGATGAGCACAGACTAATAAGATGCTTATATTTTCAAAATGCAGTGGATGGATTGGAGGTCCACAACAGCAAAACCTGACATCAGCAGTTGTTTTTCAGCAGGATTAATGGCTAACACACAGCTGTGGTCAAAAACACATGTACAGTAATGACGTCTCATCCTCGCTGGAATAAGAAGATAATCTGTAAACAGATATATCAAGACAAAAAAAAAAAATTGTGATTATCGTTAACAGAGCTGTCAACACAGGAAAACAAATCACCTGAATTAAATGTCACCCGAATTTATCCTCATGTTTTATTTTAATCCTTGGCTGATTTTACCAGTATTTTGGTGAAGATGTCTCCTTTTTCCCCACAGCACATCATAAACACTGACGTATTTCAAAATGTTAATACTGAAGAATTGCAACATAAATTACAAATGATACATCAACACCCTGCAAAAAAAAAAAAAAAAAGACATGTAGGATTAAAAGATCACAAACATACAACATAAGTAACAATAACATTTACATGTTTATTTGTGTAACGAAGAAGAAAATGATTTCAAATCTCTTTCTGGGTTTGATTTGTGGATATTAAAATAAGTATTACATCATGGTTAAAGTGTAATAACACCTAAAAAAAAAAAAAAAAACTCTTTGGAGGAGGTTTCATGTAGATAACTCACATGAACAGGCAGGTAGCCGACGAAGGAGCAAGTGTTTTGTCTGAAGCTTTGTACTTGCATTATCGAGTTCAGCGATTCAGCTCTTTACATTATTTCAAAGCAGCATCTGCCCCAATTTTAGATCCCCATACTTGGGAGTAAACACATGGATGATCAAATGACTCATAAGCTTGTAAGGCTCCCCCGGATACTGCAGGATATAATCCTTTGTTAAAAACACAAACAAACGATTAACTGGGACGGTATGTGGGACAACCCACCAGAAGCTAACAGTACCAAAGTGTAATGCTCGTGTAGACAAAACACCAGGGGCGAGGAAATCGCTCTTACAGCTGCTGGTCACTGGTAACGCACACGGTTAGAAGTAAAACATAGTTTTAAAAAAGATGGCTGCTCGCTCAGCACTTACAGCCATAAAGCTGGTGTTAATACTACTCTGATGCAGCCTGTTCATGGAGCTGCTTCACTTAAAGTGTCGCGCTTCAGATCACAAAGTTTGTGCAGAAGGACTGACCAAAATCACTCCAAAAACCAATTTACAAATATTGTTCAAGCATGATTGTAATAAAGTAAATATATATGCATTTTAAATTAAAATATGAATAACATAGTTGTGCATAAAATCCAGACCTTTGGCCTCGTCACACCACATGTGATGTTTTACAATGAATGCCTCAGCGAAATGAAGCCATGCCTTAACTTTGACGTCTTAGAAGAAAGTTAATAGAAAGCACACAGGAAGCACAAACCATGATTAAAGTGTGATAATCAAAAGTATGATCACTCATTTAATTAAAAAAAATGTCATTCCACTGAATAGAGAAATAATAATTGCTAAGTTTAGGTTCAACAAAAGAATAATCAACCAGTTTAGACTGGTTTTAAGCTTTCCTCATACCACCTGTGTAGTACAGCTCTGTGGAGAATTGCACAATTATAAATGAAACACTTAAAAATAATAAGATTTGCACAATAATACTGAAACACAGGCTTAACATAGGCTGGATTACGTTGGTTTCGACACTACGTGAGTTGTTGGTGTTTACATCTTCAGGCTCAGTCTCCCTGTGAACAAGCCACAGCGAGTTAAAGTGGCAATTAACCGTCTCCCCATAATCTAAATTTAGTAAAATGAAATAACAAACCAGTCAGACTGTGCGGTTTGTTTGGTGCCGTTTATAAATCAAGTCTTTTTTTTTCTTCTTTTTTTTTTAAGTGGCTGTTAATCAACCAGAAAACTCTAAACAAGAGAGAGAAGTGGATTTCTTCTTCTACTCTCCTGAATAGTCCCAAAACAGGTCTGCTCAGTAACATCAAAACATGATGAGGGCGAGTTTTATAGCCCAGAAATGATGACGTCCATCAAATGGAAGCGTCTATAAGCATCCTTGAAATTAAAGACGTAACAAAGCTTAAGTCAGATTAAGCCTTTGTGGCGTTTGCATAATGTACCCGTCGTTGTTGGTGGGTAGATTTTAAGTTAGACTGGCAAGGAGCACAAAACACTGAGAGTTTTACATCAGATCAGAGAAAACTAATCTGATGATGAACGCGACATGAATGATAAACGCTCGCAGGAAGTTTCTGTATCCCTGATTCTCGGTGTGATTTTGGGAACTACACACACACACAAACGAAACAGCTATAGTTAAGCACGTTAACAGCCAAATTAGAACAATGCTTTAGTACTCTGCGTCAGCCACCCAACGACACGTGTGGAAATGTTCCTCTGAAAGCCATTTCGATGGAGTTTTCTATCGACCTACACGAGACCTACTCGCTAAGTGCTGATAATACAAGAACCTCTACGAGGACACTGTTAAATCCTACGTCAGTAGGAAGAGTAAAATCGGTTCAGTTTTTTTTAAACCACTAAAGAATTTTGACAAACACACAAACACTAAAAAAAAAAAGAAAATCTCCAAAAGGTTATTAACAGTGCTTGCATGCATAACTGTGCATGTTGATAGAGGTTTCTTCATGTACCGTGAAGACCTCCATGTCCACAGTGTTTTATTGCACAATCTCTGGCTTTACTGATGCTATGCTGCCATCTGTTATTGAATCAGATGTAAAAAAAAAAAAAAACAACTTTTAAATAAGTCCAACAGAGTTTCATCTCAGACTGAATACTGACATCTGGATTGTGAAATGTAAATAAATCATCAGATTTAAGCTTTTTCATTTTCACGTGGGGTTCACACAATAACTGCTCGAAAAAGGAGCTCCTCCACGGTCAATGTTGTGCAGACAATTCAAGGCCCAACTAATGACATAACACTTCGATCACTGCAGCACACACAACGAACGGACCCGCTACACGCCACAGTCGTCTGAGGAACCATCGATGGGTTTGTTAAAAAACAATCATTAAAACACTTCACTAGTCCACTAAACGAGTTAGTTTGGTCACTTCTTCTTCTACTGTCACTGTAATCATCGTATCCATGACGATGAGGCTGTTCCCATGTAAATGTCTCTGCACATCTTCCGCGTGCTTCTTCAGTGCTTTTTGCATAAGCTCGGTCAACACCCGGCGTGAGGACTCTTGTTTAGATGAGCTAATTTCTGCACCCACGGGAGGATTTTCTTTAAAAAGCCATGTGAGTTAAGTACTGATGGGGCAAAGAAATGTTTGTTTTTTTTTTTTAAAAAAAAGAAAGAAAAAATCCCACAACTTCTTCTGTAAAGGCCAGTCGATGGGCTTGATGCGTTGACAATCAGCCCCCGCACATAAAAAGACACCATTATCATTGGCCATCTCTGTTTGGTCTCATACTATACTCTCATTGGCAGACTTCTTCGTCAGTTTGGTAGAGAGCAAGGAATGCTGGGAAGAGTTTGACTCCTTGGCTTCGGGAATGAGCAGACGTACTTTCTGATTTGTTCTTCTCCACTCAGAGTACAGCTGACAGTGGTAGCGGAAAGACACCTGCACAGACGAAGAGAGGGAGGTCAGTTATAGACATGAACATTTCGCTCGTTATTAGTCCACTAATAGACCCTGAGGGCAGCGGTTCCTAACCACGGGGTCATCTGCTATGCAGTTTGCATAGAAAGACTGACTAATAGTAATATAACATCCGTCTAAGTGTCTGTGCCTCTTGATACATATCAAGACACTCTAATAATTAAGCCCACAAGCTCGCAAACATGGCACAAAAAAAGGTTGGGGGGGCGCTGCCTTTAAGATACATTCAGACAGGATTCAGCGCTGGGGTGAAGACACCGCTTTTTCAGTTATTTGAGTGAGGGTAGTGCGTTTTGGCCGCAATGGTGTCCACCAAAAAAAACACAGCGAGAAGCTTAGCAGGATCTTACTTTTGTAAAATCAATGTCATGTTGCAGCCGCCAGTCAGACGCTCAGACCGGTCAAAACCCTCCACAGTAAGCCTGAAACTGAGACTATCATTACATGTATCACTACATGGACTAAACTCTGATACTCTACCTGTTGTGTTCTGGCTTTGTTTATTTCATGCAGCCAGCTTCTAAATCTGAGTCTGGCTTGCAATTTATGCTGCAAAAGGTTTGGTTTGTGACTGGTGGTTTGCCAGAGAGAGACAGTGGTTGAGTGACAGACAGTGAATGAGAGTGAGCGAGCACTGGCACCAATAAAGCCAGTTTATCAGCAAAGTAAACACAACAACACAGCGGTTATGTTCAGCACAGAAAGACACACCCGGACAGCGCCTGATCCTGTCTGAATGTACTCTTAAAAATCACATTTGTGGCAAATTAGCAGGCAATTTTAAAACTCAAGATGTGTAGTACAAGAGTCTAATCTGTATGTGAGTTAATCTTTTACCAGTGTCCACAGGACATAGATGGTGAAGAGGGCGATGGTGAGGGCTATGAGGCCCACGGCCTGCAGCCAGCTCCCCAGCTGAAGATGGTCCTGAGCACCCCTCAGGCACAGCCAGCCTGAAATGGCTGCTAGGGGTGTGATAAACAAGAAGCACACCATGTCACAGAACAGCGTCCTTTTTTCGTTACGAGGGCCAGGATCTCGCAGCCACTGTGGGACAAGAAGTGGGAGACAGAAAAAATAGAAAGGACAAGACATCTTTAGTCAATCAAGAACAGGACACACACACTATCATAACAAGCAAGCAAGCGAGCAAGTGAGCAGAAAGATGAGATGTAAAAAAAAGCTACAAACCACACAGAATAGAAAAACAGAAGACGAGAAGAAAGATTGATGCAGACAAGGCAAAGGGCATTGACCTTTGTTACCTCTGTGAGAGGCCTCGGTCGGCGCTCGATGCTGAACTCTGTGTGGCAGAGCTCGCAGTAGCTGGTGTTGGAAGACGACAGCCACTTCTCCAAGCAGCTCTTGTGCACCGTTCCCAGAGTGCCTGTGCAGTTGCACGGAGACAGGAGACCCTCGCTGTTGCCTCCTTCGTGGCAAATGCGGCAGATGGGACCATCACTGAGACAGAATAAACATGTAGCTGCTTCAGTTTCAGGGTCATGACTTACTGGGACGCTTGAATAGAAAGAAGCAACTGTGCTTTTCTCCAAAATGTCTCCTGTGAAAAGTCTCACCTTTGTGTGCCGATCGGTTTGAGCACAGACGAGAGCAACCGTCCATCTATAGCCGTGACCTGGGTGACGTAGAGCGCCTGGCACCCGTCGCCTCCTGCTTCCTCCACGCTCTTCCACAGGCCGGTGCTGCTCGCACAGTCACACAGAGAGCCGGGAAGATGGCAACAGCCCCCTGTCGTCATGGTTACGGTGGCCAGACACTGGCCAGGCGTATAAGGGCGTAAAAGGGTCAGAGGGGAACGCGAAGCACAAACTCTGGTCTCCACAGGTTCGCTTCTACAAACAGACAGAGAGAGACAGACACTGTTTTTCACATCATCGATATCAGTGGTGAAAGTAAGCAAGTACTTTTACTTTACCACTAAACAATAGTCGTATTATATTACAATACAGTATAACACCATGCAGAAGATCATATTTGCATGTCACCTCAAGCACAGATATAATATAATAAAGACAGTCAGATACAGACCAGATATCGTCTGTCATTTGGGTCAGCAGACAATACCTTGATAGAGTTAGCTTGTTAGCTCCGGTGGCTAGGATTTAGTGGCATCTAGCAATGAGGCTGCAGATCGCATCCAACAGAATACCCCTCGCTTCACCCTTTCCTTCTTAATATGAAGGAAAAATTATTCATGGCCTCGAATTGTGTGAAAACCACGAGAGGTATAGAGACAGTGTTTAGTTTGTTGGCGGACACACTGGACCTTTAAACGTCTTCCTGGTCTTTAAGGCTGCATTACAGCAACATGTAGCATTAAGTTTAGCTGCTAAAAATGACATAAATATCACATAAAAGTAATAACAATATTGTTATCGTCAGCGTACTGTTAATTTCCTGCCACATAAAAATAACTTAGGTTATTATCCACAAAGACATTATGTCATTTACAAGAAAGCTGTCACTTTGGAGGTGGGCCAATTCGCCCAAAGCAGCAGCAGCAGCAGCTAATCCATTATAAAAGCAAGCGTATACGTCAGTGAGTGTGATGTGCAGCCGACTTATAAACAGCTGTCTCCCCTCAGATAACCCGTCGCTGAAGATAAGAAGCAGACGGATGAATTTGCTTCAGCTTGTTGTACATTTGAAGATGGCTCTGTACGGTTTAATGTCCTACGTACTTAACACTGTTGTTGCTGTTTTAAACAGGTTTAACACGGCAGATGTTGCAGAAATTCAGAATTTATTCTCTCCCCTTATAAATAATTCATATAATATTAATATCTCACATTCTACAATCGCTCATAGGAAAAGTAGTAATTACAGGTGTGGGACAAAAATAACATCTGTTCTGATTCAATGCACAAAAACAAACCTGCAGTAATTACTGTACTTGTCAAGGCAATAATCTCTTTGTTGACGCCGTGTTGGTGTCATATTTTGTTGTTGTTGCTGTTGTAGTACTCGAGATCTGTCTTTTAAAAAGGACTCGGGATTTTAGTTCGAGCAGGGATGTCCACCTAATTGTCTGATTTTTTTGTCAAGTGTCTGAGAGGAGAAATCAGCCAAATCTTCAGGAGAAATATCAGAGTTCACTTGAAAAACAGCATGAGCAGTTTGTAAATACTGAAACGTGACTAAATGTAGCAACCACGCTTCACATACTTCACCTAAGTTTGCTATATACTGTCTGGTCTTGGTCTTCACTTGGTCTCAACCCCTCAAAGTCTTGTCTCGGTCTCGATACACTCTAGTCTTGGTCATGACTTGGTCTCGGTTTAAGTGGTTTCAAGTGTATAAATATTCCCACACTTGCCTCATTACCTTTAAAATTTAGTTATCGTCACATTTCTACTTGTTTTCTAGCCTTATGCTTCATTTCTATACATCTCTCTCACTGATACAATAACTTAATGTGACAGTTTGAGCTTGTCTGTCGTATTAAACATGCTACATTACATGTTTGTATCAAACCCCAAATGTGGATTATTAAACTATTATTAAAGCTTTTGTGAGACCTGAACTTGACCTCCATGATAACCATTCAAATCAATGGCAGACTGTTACAGGATTACTGCTATTTGTTATTATGTACGCATACTGAAAGAGCAAATAAACAAAAGGGGACAACCCCAAAAACTAAGACACCTAGACAGCCTTTTTAAGCCTGTATTGTACTGCACAGGAACAAGACAAGGCTCATCTATTTTCACATCTGCACAGCTGTGACACACACACACAATGCTGGTAGTTCCTCTTCAGTTACACACATGAATGTGACATTTATCTATTAATGTGTGGAGACACATTATGTCATATAAAAATACTTAACAAATATGAATTTCCACTGTGACAAGTAGCCAGCTGTTATCACTGCATCCAGCTGTTGTAGCTTTGATCCAGACTATTGTCTGGAGCAGAAGATTTTGTGTCATGTTTTATACAGACTGATATCAGCTGTTCATAGCTTTATAAATGTTGTAAAACAGCCACACTAATTGTTTTTATTGTCATATTTGATCAATAACCGCTGCCATTGTGCAGCAGTTGGTTCCCGTTTACAGCTGTGCTAGCCGCCAGCTGTCAGTAAGCAGCTAGCCGTCGAGCTAAAAAAAAGATTAAAAGCTACTCACCCCGTGTCTTCTGCTCAGAAATGTCTCACAGCAGCGGATATCACCGCCTTAACAACGCCGTGTTTCCTCTCCGTTTCATTTTTAGCTGTGGCTATGTGTGAATTCACAGCATCGGCGTCAAAAGTGAGAGAGCTAGCCGCTGATATGCTAATCAGCTCTGTGCTAGCTCAGCTGATAACACACACACACACACACACAGACGACAGAGCAGGCTTCCGCTTTCTCAGGGCTTTTAAATTTACCCCAAAGGCTCAGCAGCAGCAGCTGTCTGCCTCTGCTGTGGGGCAAAAACACAGTCCGGACGGGTTAAAATGTGACTGGGAATAACAACAGCTTGACAAAGGGAGGGGCGTTCACTGAAAACAAACACACACACACACACGCGCCAAACCAGGAACCAAAATATTTACTGTAATACATTTAAAATACTGTCAAATATAAGAACTCTTTAAAAGATGTAATAAAATAAAACATGTTTTATTTTACAGTCCTGTAAATGGCAGGTGCATAGTAAATATAAATTATTAATTACTATTGTGTTGCCAGAGAGTTATTTAATTAACCCACATTAGAAATGCTGAGCATGTAAGGCTGAACAAGCAGTGTATATTGTTTAATTTACAGTTTTTAATATATTTATATTATCATATATTAAGTGTAGCCCTTGTTATTTTGTGCATAGTATGAGCTGACACTGTTGTATCCTGTGTCTGTGCCCTTTGGCTGTAAAAGAGGCGGCAGTTGCTCAGTCCATAGAGGCTTGGGAACCGGAGGGTGGCTGGTTCAAGTTCAGTATGGTGAAGGTGGACTGGTAGCTGGAGGAGTGCCAGTTCACCTCCTGGGCACTGCCGAGGTGCCCTTGAGCAAGGTACCGAACTGCTCTCAGGGTGCTGGTCTGGGTGGCTGCCCATCACTCCACCATCTCTCTCCACATTTGCATGTCTAAAAAAGACATTTTTACAATTCTAAACTTGCAATGTTGCACACAGTTTCCGGAGGTGGACTTGCAGCCTTGATATTGTTCATGTTTTTTGTTGTTTTTCCCCCCCAGAATTTCGACTCTCAAATCTTCAGATAACTCTTTGCTCTGCTGCTTTCTGTGGTCCACACCCAGTGTGGTACACACACAGACACATAACACATAGCTGGAGTCAAATTTTCTGACAATAATTTTGCCTATTTCTGAGGTTTTGTGCAGAATATCTTATATTTGGCTTTTTTTTCTGCGTTGTTCTGATGCAAACAAGAGAAATAAACATGAGAATACTACATTTTTTGTGAGAAGTAGTGCATTATGTGACAGAAATACAGGGGTGCCAATGTTTTTGGCCATGACTTTGGCTACTTAATTAACCCTCATCAGAAATGCTGAGCATTTTAGACTGAACGAGCAGTGTTTCATATATATATATATATATATATATATATATATATATATATATTATATTCATTAGGTACAATATATATATATTATATTCATTAGGTACAATGTGATCCAACACAACAACTCTGCTGCCGTAAATTCAACATCTATGAAGAGTTTATTGACACTGTCAGAGAGGTATTAATTCAACTATTATCTTTACTATTGAGTTTTGTTTGATAAGAGGTATAAATATATAACATGGGGGCATTAAAAAGGCAGGTCTGGTTAAGGGTAAGATGGCTATGTGCATATAGATACTCTACTTGGATGACTTCCTCATCTTCTCTCAGACAAATATTGTCAACGTGAATGCATGTTAGCACCCAGTCAAGTGAGTCTTATTGTCATTTCAACCATATACACAGTACACGGTGAAATGAGACGGAGGAAACATAAAACATAGTGCAGACAGAACGACATTAAAGTGCACACACATTACAACACAAAATAACAAGGGCTACATTTAATATATGTTAATAATAAACACGCTTAATTAGGTTCAATCCAATGTGATCCAATACAACAACTCAACAATAGTTTGCAGTCGTGTTAAACTGGACTGCATTATATTGAGAAGTGTTTATAATATTATGGTCATGTATATCTCTACAACCTCAACAGTAAACATAATAGTTAAATTAAAACTTCTGACAGTGTCAACAAAAACTTAAAAAAGTATAAGCTTCATAAAAGTTTATGTCAGAGTTGTTGTTTTGGCTCACATAGAATAGAATAGATACTTTACTGACGCCTTGAAGAGGAATCATTTTTTTAACTTGCAAATGTGGAGAGAGATGGTGGGGGATGGGCAGCCACCCAGAGCAGCGCCCTGGGTGGGGTTCGGTGCCTTGCTTAAGGGCACCTCGACAGTATATGTTTCATGTAGCACCATGGTCCTCGTTGCACTGTGTGAATGCTTGTGGCTACGGCTGTGTAAACTAAAATAAAACCCACAAACTTGGTGCTAAAATGGATTCACATTGACAATATTTGTCTGAATGAAGATGAAGAATGTTAAACTCTTAAGTATCCCTTAACCAGGCTTGCCTTTAATGTCAGCATTTCCCTTTTTATGCCCCCAGGTTCTAAATATTTATACCTCTTATCATTTTTCTGCTTTTTTGATTTCAAAACTTTCAGAAATATATATATTTATTTTTCTTAACTTGTTCAGACTTTAAGCCCACTGCTCTGTAAAGCACTTTACAAACCCTGTTTTAAAAAGGGGCTACATAAATAAAGTTATTATTATTATATATGTGTAGATTTAGGTGGTGAAGCAGTTAAGCGGTTAACACAGAAAAGTATCTGGTTCACACCACAGCTGTGTGGAGTTTGCATGTTCTCCTCGTGTCTGCACGGGTTCTCTCCGGTTGCTCCAGCTTCACCATGGCCCTGATGATAAGCGGTTGCAGATAATGGCTGGATGGATGTGTAGATTTCAAAAAGTAGCCATGTCAGTGTAGCTAGAGCCAACATTTCCACTGACATTGCACCGTCCCACCTGACACCTAAGCTGCTAAACAACAGTAGAGGACACAACATTAAGTTCACAGAGTGAGCAACGTACCCAAAAATAAGTCTGTCTGGTATACAGTCATGTGGATTAGGTTTATTTATGCTTCAGAATTTTCTGCGTAATGCGAAAGTAGCAAAACATGTTTATAATTGCTGCCTTAACATGTTGAAGAAACATGAAATATCACAGGAGACATGATGCTTTAAATCAGTCACACATGAAAGCATGTTCACGCAAAGCGAGTGGAAAAAAAACAGGACTCTTCAGCCGAGCATATTAACAATTTGCATGTTTGATTTTCAGTTCCACTTTCCCGACTAACAACCGTTAATGTGGCCGAGTGAAAGTGTTCAGTGACGAGAATTTCAGGTTCCACACATCTTTATCCATTTCAGTTTAACACGTAACACGATGAAATGACAGCATACACTGAAAGGAAACGGTTAGAGCACCACATGGTGCATTGTTTTCATCTGACAGGAAATGTTACACGATAAAGATCTTGAAAATAATCTGTGATTTGTTCTTCTGAAATTATTGGATATAAGTGCAAAATTTTTTTTTTTAATTCAAGACAGCCTGCTAAGATGAACCCCAGGCTTGATTCGATTTTACAAATAATAAATCATAGCACATTTCATGACATTACTTTTGCTCTATAGCATTACACTTTTTTTTGTTGTTGTTGCAAGTAAGCCCAGATTGATTTGCCGAATACAGCATTGAAATGCAATCTTAGCAGCCTCGAACGTGCCTAAAAACTTAAAAACTGACGATTGCATCCGTCTCCTTTGGTATCTTTGTGTACTAAGAGTAACACACACACACACACACACACACACACATTTGCACACACAAATAAAAACACTTCATTTGTTTCACACTTGCCCATATTAAGTCAGTCACAGCCAGTCTGGTGCCGGGCTCATGCTAATTTCATGCCACAGCGGGCACAGGGCTCAAAGAGGAAAATTAAAATTGAACTCCAGACAGAGTACACATCAATACTCCAGTGGTGCCTCCTCTTCTTACACCCGTGCTGCATGGTAGGCAGAATCAGGTCAACCAGACATGAAATTGGGACTCCACTGTAGCACATCTATATCAGTGCAAGCTGAGAAAAGGGGCAAGTAGAAACCACTTGAAGCAGTGATACACGAGCCGAATGATCCCTCACCATTCCTTCGACAGGAGCGGGTCAAAAGAACCATAAAGGCTTGCTAATTAAAAAAAAAAGAAAAGAAATTGTACTTTACTACAGCTTTAAGATTAACCTCGAGGTCATATAGTTTTTTTTTTGTTTTGTTTTTTTAAACACACAGGCTCTTTTAAAATCAGAGGAAGACAAACAAACCAAGAAAAAAACAACACAAAGAAGAAAACCAGCAAAAAAAAAAAAAAAAAAAAAGGAATGTCAGAGACGAGAGTCTTGGTGTCAAGAGACTTCTGAACCCACGAGGGCACTGTGATGACAGCAGCATGACAGTTAAAGTAAACCAGAGGTGAGGAGAGAGGAAGGACTGAGAGAAAGTCAAACAGGAAAAGAAAACATGGAGCGTCACAGGCTTTGGCAGCAAGGGAGTTTGCTGCCTCTCTGGCCGTCAGAGGTCGGCGGGAGACTTATGTCCACTACATTGTTTCCTGGAGACTCATCATTTCCAGATCTGTCGGATATTTGCTTCTGAGATACGATACGGTAGATTTCTGTGAGAGAAAAAGGAGTACGATTTAATATTACACAACCTAGAAGATGCAGATTTTATTTAAAAGTTTGACTTTTCCTACCTGTGAGAATGTTTTTAAAGGCTTCTTCTACATTAGTGGAGTCCAAGGCGGAAGTTTCAATAAAGGAGAGAGTGTTTTTTTCTGAGGATGAGGAGATAAAGTTTTAACATTAAAATGTGTGTTAACAAATAAGTGGTTTTAGGTATAATTTCTTCTTTTAACTGCCAATGGCAACACTTAATCTACCTGCGAAGGCTCGAGCCTCATCGGTGGGCACTGCCCTGAGGTGGCGGAGGTCGCTCTTGTTTCCCACCAGCATGATGACGATGTTGTTGTCAGCGTGGTCCCTGAGCTCCTTCAGCCAGCGTTCAACATTCTCGTACGTCAGGTGCTTGGCGATGTCGTAAACTAGGAGAGCCCCGACGGCGCCCCGGTAATACCTGGTGACAGGCGAGCAGAGGAGAGGACGTGATGAATCAAGAGTTACTGCAATCTGATCTGATTTGAACTGAAGACGCCTCCTGGATGAGAGCTGAAATGTCTTCAAAAGACTCGTCCAGTTGCCTACAATAACCTTCAATGGATTATATGACTTTGATGACTGATAATCCAATTTCCAAACATACTTAATCTGTATGTTTACTGCTATACTAAACACATATTATTGTATAGTTTAATATAAATAGTAGAGAAATGGTAAAATGACAAAATATGATGAACGGGTAACTTAATTTGTTTGTATTATATAAAGAAATTGGGAGATTGAAGGCAGCACTGAGCAGTGTATCAAACAGCACATTACCCCTTTAAATCATTTGAATATCACAAATCAGGTGAGTCCTGCGGACGAATGAAAAAACAAACTCACGCTGATGTGATCGCTCTGTAGCGCTCCTGTCCAGCCGTGTCCCAAATTTGAGCCTTTATCGTCTTGCCGTCCACCTGGATGCTGCGGGTGGCGAACTCCACCCCGATGGTGCTCTTGCTCTCCAGGTTGAACTCATTTCTTGTGAAGCGGGACAGCAGGTTACTCTTCCCCACGCCAGAGTCTCCGATGAGTACAACTAGAATCACAATCAGGTTTATTGCCATTATTTTGTCTTGGTGTTAATGGTGCATGAAGAACATTAAGTAAAAGGTATAAGGAAGTAGTAGTATGACTGTTACTGCTGCAGTTTGTGTGCAATACTTTGTAAAACACTCCCTTACACTCAGTATTTATAATACAGTAATACTTGAATATAGTCGTTTTATTATTATGATTATTATTATTATATATTATTACTTATATTTTACTTATTTCGCTTATTTCTATCTGTTACACACTTTTAATGCTGAGCCGACCGGTTCCTCTTGTCCAACACATTTCATTGCATTGTTGACCCTGCGTTAACCTGCACATGATAAATCAGAATATTTTAAATAAATGTGCAAAATATATTTATCAGAATGAAGTAATCCAAAAGATGTTGCATAAAGGCTGTGCGTCAGTAGAACAGCCGTCCTGCACTGTCAATCTGTAAAACTGTAAAAGATAAGAGGTGTAAAATCATGCTGGGGATCGGCATGCCTTCGTATCCATTTGCAATGTGCAGAGTGTAATATTGTTAAGCTTAACTCACAGATAGTTTATTCTATTCTTTATACAATCTCACTCACTTGTACTAACGTACAGCTGATATTGAGTGCTCTACAGGTAATAGTAAGGTCCTAGTTTTAGTTCAGTTCCTATTTTCAGACCTGTAGTTACTTCCTTGTCTCTCTTGTTTTGTGCTTTTATGTCGCTTTAATTCCCTCACAGGGATTAATATGATATCTTATCTGTCCGTCATTAAACATTAACTAAAGGTGAAAACGTGTATGGTTTTGTTCAAGCAGAGGACAGCTGATAATGTGAGCAAGGAGGAGGCAAATATGACAAGCAGCTGATATTAGACGATGTCAACAAGTTAGCTTGAGATAATCCGTCAATTTAAACATATTTAAATACATTTTAAGTCTTTGAAGACAGAGGGCAGCTGTTGAATAGCGCTCACGTGCAGTTTTAAGTTAAACTTAAGGTCGTATCAGGTGATTTGTTTTTAACGAGGCCAAGTAGCTACCGTGTTAGCATGTTACCTGCTAAGACGTTAGCGGTTAAATGGCATCACTGGACTCTCTATTAACTGTTTGGCGAGTTTAGCATCTATCTATTAAAAGAGTTGTAGTACTACACGTTGATATATGAACTTACAACAGCGTGTTTAGTCAACAGCTATCGTGTTACGGATTGCTACTAGCGGAGCTAACTTTAGCATTATCGCTGGCTTCAGTTGGACTTCCTCACTTCGTGCTGCTGTCAACGAACTTCTTACAAAAGAGGGCGGACACGCCGCCATTTGTGCTCCTTTAAACGAGAATTTACCTTTGAACAAGTAGTCGTATTCATCATCTCGGGTTCCCATTTCAGAGGAGTAGTTCTTTGTACTTTTTTAAAGTACTTTCCTCCACAAATAACAACAACAACCCGTCCCACCGGCAGCTAGGAGTCTAATCAGGCACCGCCTTCAAGGGAAGAGAGCGGAGCACGTGAGTTTCGCAACGTCGTTTTTAGACCAATTGAAAATGTCATCACCTCGATTGACAGTTAGATTAGCCAATCGTAGGCTTTCTTTGTAAACGCCGACCAATCACAGGCCGCAGCAAGGGAACTGCACCCTTTGTTCTTCAAACCTCGACGCCCTGGCTGTGTCTTCTTGGAGATTGAGCAATATTTTTGAGGGTACTCACTGTTTTTATAATGTTTTCAAGAGGGAGAGGAATCCAGGATTAATTGTTAAATGTTCTTTTAGCAGAATACTTTGTTTTTTTACATTTTACTCAAGGGTTAAGGTTAGAAATAAGCATATTCTTTACTATACATCCAACAAAAACAACTTATAGATGGGCCTATGTGAGAAGAAACAGCATACCTGGCTGTACTATGTATTAATTGGTTATTAACAGGTTATTTTTGTTTATTTACTTTTTATTGAACATATATAAAATGACATACACATACAAACACATAACATATACACTAGGAATGTACAATAGGAGATGCTTCTGCAGTTACACTTGTAAATATTTCTTTCTCTTTCTTCAAAGGAGGAAACACGAGTTGCTCATGCAGCATTGGATACATACATTTAGTATCAATTGTACTACATTAAGTACAAAAAGACGGATAAAAATAAAGAATAAAAAGAAAAATGAGGTGACTAGCGTTCTGACATTGCCTGTGTTACTGGTAACTATCTTTCAGCAAACCTGTCCTTTTTTAACTGTTACCTCGCTGTGGTTTTCTCCATGATAAAGACGTTTTTTTTTTAACCTGTCTCTCTGTTCAGTTATATTGTGGGTGCTGTGGCTTCAATCAGGAAGCTGTAATTGTTTTCTTTGCTATTGAAAACAGAATTCTCAGTAAGGATGACAAGTTTCCACCGCAAAATACGTTTGTAAAGTCCCCCACCAACCACCAACCCCTCCAACACCAGAGATCCCTCTCCCCAGAGATGGCGATTGACTTCAGGAGGACACCATGAACATCCAGTGATTGGATACTGAGATGGTGGGAGCGTACAGATACCTGGACGTTCACCTCAACAATAAACTGGATAGACGTCCTGTACAAAAAAAAAAAAAGCTCAAAGTCGTCTCCACTTGCTCAACTTACTATGACGCTGTGGTGGCATCTGCAATCTTCGGTGCAGTCGTCTGCTTTCTAGGAGGAAAAGACCCAACAAAATGGTCAAGAGGTCAAGCTCTGTCCTGGACTCTATAGAGGAATTGGGGGAGAGGAGGGTGTAAGCAAAGCTGACATCCATCATGAACAACTCCTCTCACCTCCTGTGTGAGACTGTGGGGGCCTTAAACAGCTCCTTCAGCAACAGGTTGCTACTCCCACCATGTAAGAAGGAGCACTACCACAGGATTCTTTAACACCAGCATGACTTCATAACATTCTTCTATATATTTCTTATTTATGAGTAACTTTTTATCCACCTTATGTATAGCTGCCATGACAAGTGGATTTCCACGCTGTGGGATCATTAAAGTCTATCTTATCTGGTCAGTAGCGATGTCATGTTGGCAGTTTCTGGTAACTTTTACACGAGTGCAAGTGCCCTTGACCTTGACTGATAATGAGGTAATTATTTTTCTGAATTGCTGAAATTACACTGAAAGCTGAATTTGATATCCCTCTTGATCATTGGCAGTTTTCTGTAGCAGATTTCCCTCTACTGGTAAGAACGGACACCCGATGGCCTGTGACCTGTGAGCCTCTTCAAAGCTCCCAGAGCTCACACTTTTGGTTAAATCCACCTTTCCAAACACTTTGGTCTAGATCAAGACAGCTTGATGACCTTTCATGTAGCACCATCGGCGACTCCTGAAGTCATAATCTGAATATGACATCAGGAGTCGTTTGTTGTAACTGAAAAAAAAAACAAAACACACAAATGGAGCCAAATTAGGGGCAAACCTGTGCAACACTGCTTTTGTTTGTGCATTTTGTCAAACTCAATCATAAAGTTTGAGTACCCAATTACTCATGTGACCTTTATGACTCGTGCACTCACGGTAGGAGTTAATGCATAACAACTGAAAGCCAGTCAGCGTTAATCAATCTCTCAAAACTGTAATCCAAAATCCAAGGTCACCGGTACAAATGGCTCATTTCCATTCGAGAGAACAAAAAATATATATATATATATTATATGACATTATCGCCATGGACAACAATTCATAGAACTGCTTTATTTTGTATTCATTCTGATTGAGTCCAAACACACACACATACAGCCATCTATTTATCCTCACGTATAAATAGATGAATTTACACAGATATACATAAATACACATTTCTGATATGCATATTCATTTTGAAATCATGCTATGTCTCTTCTGTAAAGGACTCTCCCTATTGGATGAGGGCACACACAGCGATCTGAAAACACATACACGACACAGCTGGAACAGTTGGAAGAATCCCTATTGATTTGCATGTACAGTAAAATCCACAAATCTTTCCATTTTTGGATATCTTACAAAGAAACAGCTGTGGCTTATAGACCATAAATATACAGCAGCTGCATCTCAATAAACACACTGAAGAATATGGTACAGTAAATTATGTAGATTGCAATCATTTCTTTTGCCCAGCAGCAAAAATAAAACCAAATAAAAATAATATTCTCCGATTCAAATGGAAAATATATTTGTATATCTTTATATATGTATTTATAATTTTATGTACACATTCTCAGGAGCACAACTATGAGAAAGAAAAATAAATACAACAGCATAAGTGAAAAAAAAATATATATATATAAATGATAGGCCTACATGTAAAATTTCTCCAATAAGGCAATAAAAATGAACTTAAAAGCTAGACTGTACAAAATATTGCTGCTATGGTCTCCATCTGATGAACAACAGCAAACTGATTACAACTGGCCACTGCACATCATGAGAATGAGCTCATCTCTATTTTACAAACATCGATGTGTCCTCCCTTACACACAAACACACATAGAAACGTACCAACCCATCTGTAGTTAGATTAAAAAAAAAAAGAAAAATCAGTTTGTATGTTGAACTTAAGTCTTATTTTAGAGTCCTAAGATGTCAGCCACAGAGAGAGACTACAGTAAACACTACAATGACTGTGATTGACTTCACCAACACACACACACACACACACTTGATAATCCTAACATAAACGCTGTCTAAATATCAGCCTGTGTGAGCGGAAAACGAAGATAACGTGATGTCATGTTTGATTTGGCCTCTATCACTAGTTCTTCTTCAGGTCCTTTTTGATAAGTGCAAACAACATTCAACCCATTTACAAACTGCTGTGTCTCACCGACGTACTGCAACGTACTGTGTTCATTCACATACACAGATAACAGGTACGATATTGACTGCACTACAACTGATGCTCTACGTCTACAAACATTTGAAAAATGTCAAGTCGATGGATTTCTTATTGTGAGGAGGGTTAGGGCGACCAGATAGCAACTGTCACTGATATGCCGATTATTTTCCCACCTAAACGAAGAAAATAAAGAAATTGTTACAAATGATTCGTGTGCGTCTGTCCAAAAATAGGGCAACACTGGAAGACATTGTTATGACGCGATGACTGCTATAATGACCGACAATGTCTGCTGCCTTAGTGTTGCAAATTGCTGCCCTCTGTTGTGGAGGCAAGAGTCACGAGCCTCAGCCGTTTTCCACAAGAGGTGTAAGTAAAAAAAAAAAAAGTAGTAACACTGAATTTACACGACAAACACGTGAAGTAAAAAACAAACAAACTGGGAAATAAAGAAGCTGCGGTTATGAAATGATGAAAACATTAAAGTTAATGTTCTTTGGATGCAAACAATAATAATAATAATAATAAAATAAGCATTTAGAATGAAAAGTACCAACAATGAAGATTATAATAAAACACAAACAGATGAAATAAATAAAAATTCACAGTAGTAAAACAGACGAAGAGAAGCTCAGAAATAAAAAATAACATTTGATATAAATAATTAATTATTACGCTATGAATAAAACAAACTGTAGAGATGAAATGATGAGTTTTAATTCTTCCCTCTATAAACTAAACTGCATAATATTCACTACTGTAAAAGTGAGGATGACAGAGACGTCTAAACGTTCTTTTTTTGATGGTTACTATTATAACTCTGGTTTCATGAGCCCTCCAACACCACGGACCCGACGACTCACTCAGCACACTGAAATCTACACGTGGCCGTATGTGCTGCTCCCAGGGTTGACGTCGCATGTTGGCGTTTCTCTATCGGATGTTGAGAGAAAGCTGGATGCCAGGTGAGGATGGTACAACAATACAGCCAGTACCAAGGAAGGAGGAGGAGAAGGCCAGATTTCAGTGTGCTGCTCTGCAGGAGTGAGTCTGTTGGAGGGCTGTGCTATCATACTGTACAATACCTACAAAAAGTATTCGCCCTGCTTGGAAGTGATCATGTTCATTATTTTTATTGACATTAAAGAGTCTTTTTCTGTCAATCAGTGTCCAAAAGAAAAAGCCACATTATCTCAGGTTATAATAAAACATGAAAACATCCAAGGAGAATACTTCTCACAGGCACCGTGACTCACTATGGTCTTTCATGTATGTCGAACATATAAGACTACAGCCGTATACGCACTACCGTATGTCACACATTATTATTAAATTGATATAATTTATCATTTATCAAGGGTGAAAGGCAGGGATGGTTGAAAATCAGTGACGTCATCACTGTCAGGATTTTTTCCCCCCCTTCTCTGGTACTCGAGTCACTTTTTCCCCCCTCGGTGTGTTCAGTTTTCTGAATGCATGTTTAAAATCCTGTTTCAGACAGAGATCCTGCTGCTGCTACCGCTGAGGTCTGGACCTCAGACCAATGATTCCTCTCCACTGAGACGTTCACTCCTCTCTGCCAGAGAACAGGCTTTACTGTTGGAGACAGACAGACAAGAGTGAAAGTATTAGGCAGAGTGTGCACAGCATACACAATTTTTATCCCCCGGCCGTGAAATGTGTATCTTCTCATGCATTACTTGCTAATGGTAGTGAAAACAGCGAGCTAGCTGTTATTAAATGCTGCTGATAAAAATGATTTTATAAAATAAAGAGGACACAGGAAGATAGATTAGATAAGGCAACCATAAATCTCATAAACGTACACACCCTTGAGTGACCCTTTGTGTGTCTGACTGACTTAACAAATATCTAATGTTGATTCAGTGAAATATCTTGGATCAAATAACGCCGTAAAGTCCAAATTTCCTGAGATAATATGAGATATTTTAATTAATCAGCATCACCTACATAATTCGGCATGATTAATATGATGAAGCATCCCTTTTATAAGGATTATAAAAGCGAGAACACGTTTGATATATTATATTATATGTCATTCGGCACAAAACTGAGTTTGACGTGATCGGGAGACAAAACTTGCTTCGGGACATCCCTGGTGTAAAGATGTGTCTGAGAAGATGAAACTTAAAATGAGCAAGAGAAAAGAACCGATGGCTGATGACACCTTATCAGAGCATGTCATGCAGCAGAGTATGGGCAAAATGCTGCATGTTAACACCATGTTTTCTTAACATTAATTTACCAGATAGCTCTATCTGGCCTGAGAACATTTTACATATATCTTTTAACACTGAAAATAAACTCAAAAATGCCCCATATATACTCCCGTATTGCTCAAGATGAACCAAAATGATGTCCATGTTCTGTAAAATGTGACTCCTCTGTGAGTTTAATGTACATATCTCTATTGTGACCATCTTTCTGGTGACGCACGAGGCTTCACGCAGGCCGATGCAGCGCGGCGGCGTGCTAAATGCTGAGCGGCTTGATGTTGGAGGGACATGGGATGGCTGGTTGTGGACTTGGTGGTCACGCGGGCTGCATTTTCCACCCACTTATCAATGAGGAATGAATGCTGTAATGTAGAGGTGGGTTTCTGGATGCAGAGCAAGCCTACCTCTTGGATCAATGACGGACTTTTTTGAACCTGAGAAGCTTGTTCTACATTTACTGTAGAAGCTTCTCACGTGGGTAAACTGATCCTTTCCATCCTAGTAACCCTGAATAAACAATCACCACCAAACAACAACTGATTTTATTCCTTGCCTATTTTCCTGTACTTAATATTTTAGTGCTTCTCACTTACTGTCTCTTTTTCCCAATCCCCATCTGGCAGGGACTTAGACTCTGAGCCATAGTGTAGCGGAGAGTACACCCAGGTCCTGTCCTCTGGAGGCTGTTTTTACACACCCACCACAGTAGAGGGGGACAGAGGAAAGGCCAGAGGCACAGAGACAAGCAGCAGGGGCAGGCAGGAGAAAGACACAGGAGATCACGGGAGAAGAAAAAGACAAGACAGGAAATGAAAAATTAGGGATGCATATAGGAGGAAATGTTGCTGAGAGACATCGGAAAGTGTGAATTTGAGTGTAAAAATGTTAAAGGTGTTTCAAAGGATGTGTCAATCCTTTCAGAGGTTAGAAGACTTGAACACAGAGATGAAAATCATGTCGAATAACAGGTTGCATACGGAGGAGTGCTGTTAAATGTTATGACGTGTGATTAAATCATATGTCTTATTCTTAGCTCCTGGGAAGCAAAGTGAAGTGTACAGAGTGTATGAGTCGCTAAAGCAGCCAAACGGGGAAGGATGAGGAGCGGGAAGGTAGTGGTAGAGGTAGTGGGAATGGGGGAAGAAAAGCCAGGATGCAGGGACAGAACACAGAAAGCATCCTCAGGTCAAAGCAAAACACAAGAGCAACAAGCAAAAGCACTCTTTGGTCTGTAAAAGCTTCAGTAGGTTCTTTTGTTTCTGGAGGTGGCAGCCCTTTGAGGGAGGGAAGCAGCTGCCGCACGGTATGTTGGTGTATGGTGACGGAGGTGGAGGTGGTGTGGGTTGATGCCATACACACACACAGACGGGTGGAAAAATGAGTAAAGTAGGTAAATAAATGAGTGGAGATGTTTCCACATCTGCACTGCGTGGTACAATTAAGTAATTTAGATCCAATCATGCTCTGTGGCACGTCAAAAAAAACACAGACCAGGTCTGTTTTGTATCAAGATGGCAAAAGGAAAAGATGGTTCAGTCACAGACTGGACAGTGGCTAAACTAATATATGTTTTGATATATGGGAGAGACACTAAATTGGGTCTGACATTTGATGACAGTGATGCTCGTAGATAAGTGAGACGTGAGGAAAAACAGACGAGCCATTCCTCAGGTGACTGAGAGTGTCAACGCGGGACGTCATCCAACCGTCAGCAGTCACGCAGAGAGGATATTATAAGTGCATAAACAACTCCTCTTTACAAAGATGAATGCGCATTTGAGAGGTTCAGTGGTGTAAAAAGCATCAGCACAGAGAAAAGGTGGCAAAAAGGTGAAGATGATTCCCAACAAGTGACGTCACCCACAGCTTTGTGAAGCTCAGTGTGGTGGCTCTGGGTGAAGACGTGGATCGTGGGTGGACCTGCTCAAACAAGCCACATGTAACGGCACCGATCTGTCAATCAAAGCTGCCATGCTGTTAATTATGCATAACTTTAATGTGGTTACAGGCCTGAATGTTTGACCCCTACTGCGAGGCGATCTGGTGACCACCTTAGAGGGAAGGATCACTGCAAATCCAACATTCTTCTGAGTGATCACATTTATCCTGTGATGAAACTATCTGTCCTAATGGTCTTTTCTAGGATGACAATGCCTCCATCTATAGGACACGAGGGGTCACTGAATGGTTACGTTATGGCCTTCGCAGGCACCACATCTCAACCCAGTTGGATATCTATGGGAAATTTGGATTAACACGCAAGGTAAGGCTGTCAGTGAGTGAGGAAACAAATGAAGATTTAATGGAAGATGAAGATCAGAGTAACACAAAAGTCAAATAAAAAGTCTTTTGTCCTCCCACACTTCATTGTCTTCTCTATGGGGAGAGCCCTGTAATCATGTTTCATTAGACCAACAGCGATGTGCTCAGGAGGGCCGATCTAGTGCAGTCTAACACACCAGGACAGCGACCTGTACTGTGTACTAGTACCAGCTGAACTCGCTTCTCACTTACTGGCCAACAGGACCGGCATTTCCTCCTTTGTCGGGGAGGAGAGACCACCCAGATCCTTCCATCAGGAAACTTGACAACAACAGAGGGAACGTGGTGCGGACACAAAGAGATGTGAAGAGTTGAAGTAAGGTGGGGAGTGACAGAGGGTGAAAAACATGTTGAAAAAAAAAGAAGCATGCTGAGGTGAAAATGAAAATAAGTGAGAGGTGACTGCTGTCTGGCAGCCAGTCTGTTTTTATCCACCCACTTGCACACGACACGCTACCATCTCACCACCTTCATTTCATGCGGGCATTCACATGACGGAGAAAAAAAAAAAAGGAGGGAAATGTTAGAGACAGAGCGAGAACTGGAGAAGATTAAGACTCGGGACTAGATGGAACAGAAGAAGAAGGTGAAAATTATAGAATAAAAATGCGCGAGCGGAGCAGAGGAGGACGGCGGTGAAGAGGTGGAGACGAGGGGGAGCAGACAAAAAGTTGAAAAACAATCAGATGTAGAGGACGGAGGAGAAGGAGAGCAGAGCGTGAATCATGAAAAGTGAATGTGGAGACTGTCGGTCGTGGCTGAATAATTTAGTCACGAGCCACTCTGAGGAATCTGTGAAGTGACGACACACACACACATGTAACACCTGTCTCCCTCTGCGCCTTGAGCAATCACACCAATCTCAAATGATGTGCCGTGTTTTCCCCAAAGAGTGTCATGAATGCTGCCGAACACATTCACTGCCCCTTATTTCTACACGCACTGTGTGATTTAAAGCTTCGAGACGGTCCGTTCACTAAACAGAGGCTTTTTATAAAAAAAGGTGCTCTCATAGAAATTTAAGTCGCTGAGTGTTACAAGGACTAAAATCTGATTTATTTTGATTTTCTCTCGCAGAAACTCAACCAAGCAAAAAAAAAAAAAAAAACCTAGCATGCTTGTAATCCAATACTGAGTAATAAAATAAAGGAAATTTGCTCAGATGTACAGAAAGTGAAACATACGACATGTTAATCAAAACACAATTGAATTTAATTGTTTTTTTTGTGTGTGTGTTTGCTCTTTCTTTCAATCATAATCCTCTTAAATTACAAGCAGTAATTATGTAAGCAATGGATTTTGCCTTGCCGTTGTGAGACACTGCTACAGCATGCCCGGTAATAAAGATTTTTTTTTGCCTGTTCAGCAGCGAATCGAGCAGAGCGGCACCTGAAACATTTATTAACGGAAAAAGAAAGCGTGTTGGGCGGCCGTGCAGAAACCTTGACTTGTGTGGGATGTCAGAAGGGAGAAGTGCAGCGGCTGATGATGATGATGATGATGATGGTGGTGGTGGTGGTGGTGGAGAGAAAACAGCAGAAACAGACAGGGAGCACAAAGGATGATCAGATGGCGAGGTGGCTGGCTGACTGAGTGAGGCAGTAGACATCCTGATCCATATACTGAGATATGTGGAGCTTTCATACGTCACTTTAGGTCTTTGGCAGCGTTGTTAACAGCAGATGAATCAACTTACTCCCGCTTGGCCTACTCCCAGTCTGTTTCTGTGTAGGATGTGCACAGTGTCACATCACCTCTGGCAGAGCTACAGACCCCCTGCTGCTGCGTACAGAGCGTGTATCCCCTCCCTTTGAAGCATGAACTGGGCGTCAGCCAGAGCCGGCTACATGAGAGGGCTGTTAAATAACTGAAGGGAGCTCGTTGACTAACCTGTTGGCCATTAGGATTTCTCATGCCACATTAGAGGGTTTTTGATTCCTGATAGGAGACACCCAGCAGGAGCGCGTGCCAGGTGGGAACGTTTCTATCAGTAACTGTGATCACTGGCTCTATTCTCCATGCTTCACCTGACACTCATACATTCATTTATATGCGTGCTTTTTGGGCACATTTATACCTGCCGACAGGACGCTATCTGATGATAGCCGCTCGCTTTTTGTAGGACAGTCCCGCGGGACCGAACAAGCTGCGAAAGCTTCACTCGTCTCGCTGAGTGCGTCTGCGGTTTTGTTGTTGATCATATTAGACGGGAAACGCAAAGTGATATTGACGTGCTATCATCACTCTGTAAACACACCAAACCAGAGTGCACACTGCAACAAACTGTGTTTAAAGAAATAGGTCGACATTTTGCCTTTCGTGCCAAGAGTTAGATAAGAAGATTGATCTCATGTCTAAATATGAAACCACTCAGCGTAAAGCCTAGAATAAATGTCGAAGTATTCCTTTAACTGAATGCACCACACACTGCAAGCAATAACTGCACACGCTCTTATTCCCATACCAGCCTGAGTCGCTGCGTTCGTCTGTCAATGCCTCTGTAGGAGAGCACCAAATAGCTCAGTTTTTGAATTTATGATCAGAAATACACTGTTCATTACAAATACATCTCAAAATTAGCCAACACGCGTTGATGCTAATTCATTATTAAGGATGATTTGATGGTTAAAAAAAAATGTAAAACTCAAAAAGATGACAAGTGATGGGAGCTAGTCCTACACTGAGATGTGCTTACTGTTGTCTAACGTCTAAAAGAATCTGTGTGTGCGCATGTGTGTGTGTGTGTGTCTGGACTTACAAAGTAGATATCTGTGATTGGCACGTCATCGTCATCGTCGACTGAAGCCTGGCTGGTGCACCCTGAGCCGGACATCTGGCTGGCCCTGTCTGCGTCTATCACCTTGGGGCTGGACGGGGCTTCCTTGGCTGCCCCGGGGGAAGAGGGAGCAGTTGGGGCAGACGAGCAGGAGGAGGAGGAGGCTGCGGCTTCTGGTGCTGACGAAGAAGAGCCGGAAGGTGCTGCTGCAGCCGCATCGGGAGCCTCTGCTCCCGCTACCTCCTTAAAATCACTGTTGGAAAGTGGAAATGGGATTTTTAGAGAGTTTGTCTGAGGCTGTGGGCCCTCTTTGTGTTTAAAAACACCAAATACAAGTTTAATGCTTTCCTAATTTATTATAATATTAATACATATATATATTAATATTATTACACAGTTCATTATTATAAAGGCTCCGTGAGATTTAAGGACAAAATAAACAACCTGGTTACCCACACGCAGCTGTTGCAGCCATAAACTGGGTCATAAGTGACTTTCCTGCAGCAGGAACACGACCAGGCTATAGGAGAAAACTGTCTTTGGCAGCTGCATGTGTGGGGGTTTGTTGTTTATCAGCTTAAGCTTTAAGATTTGCCAGCTGGCTGTGTGTCGCCACAATCCTTTATTGTTCCTGGCCAGATCATAAACTATTAGGAAGGATTTAAGCGTGTCCACATTGCTTTCTCGGCTTCTGTGTTTGAGCTTATCGCCACCAGAGGAGAAGCCCAGCAGTCGGCCGCTGAGGCAAGAAAAAGCTGAGTTGGCATCTCCAAGAGAGAGCTGATTGGCTGAATAAATATGGGGGGGTGGGTAGTTGCCATGCAGAGAGTCTCTCTGTCGCCAAATCTGTGCATTAATTTAGGGATATCTTTACAAAACTGCACATGTACTGTATCGGTGTCTCTCTGTACGTCACACTCCTTCATTTGCTGCTGTTCTCTATTCGTCTTCTTCGTCAGTCCTCCCATTCCCTTTTCTCTGCCCCATCTCTCACTTCTCACACCCATCAACCGACTACTCCTCAAGCTGCAGGTGAGTCGGCTCAGTCAGATGGTTGATTCAGTCGCCTGTCGCTCCCTCAGCTGCTCTCACCGCCACCTCTCTCTCTCTTTCTCCTCCCCGCCAGCTCCAGCTTTCAGACCCCCGGGCCATATGTCTAGCCACCGCCTTCTCAGCATCAGATGCAATTATTCAGTCGGTTTGCTTCAGCGGTCACATCCTAGATCCAGCCTGACCTAACCAAATATAAATGTGAGCCCCGCTGCCATGTTCCCACCGGCTCTGATTTGATGCAGATTCACTTTTCTAATAAAAATTAAATTAAAAAAACAGGTCAGAATATGCAAAGGCAGGTCATTCCAGCTTTATCTGAGCAGCCTGCAGGCTTCCTGCCCTACTGACCTACTTCTACTGGCTGGTTCCCCCCCTCATGTCAGGGCTCCTTCTGCCCCGTGTCTGCCTCGCAGTGTCACCCCATAAAAACAGCTTACAACACACGGCACAAATTTACATGCATGTGTGCACTCTCTCATTACTATAAAGTAGATGCCTGCTCCACACAGTGCCTGTGGTCATTTAGCTGTCCATAACAGGGGACGATGGTGTCCTGTGAACAAATGGGTCAATCTTGCTTTCAGCGTGACATGTTAAAAATGTGTGTGTGAGAGTGGACAGGTGTGCTAATCAGCCGGCTGCGCCCAGGTGAGACTACCGGCAGCAGGTTATTTATAGTGCAGCGCCAAACTGAGTCATATTGATGATTGGGGTCACGAAGGACTCGTCACAGCTCTGCAGCTTATCCAGTATCGGGGTCACATGCATGCTGAGAGTGTATGACGGAGCTGACTCTTTCCATCATCATGGGTTATATTTACGCTCTATTTGCTGCACATGGAAATATATTTAACACCGTGCTAAAGTTTGCTAAATATGACAAAGTGTGGCATGACAGACAAAAAGACAGATCATTTTCATTTGAATATATTTTTTGCTTTTCGGAAATATAGCGATGTACTAGAGATATAGTTTGGATTTCTGTCATATCATGAAGGATCTGATACTATTACTATCTGTATCGAGTACTATCGATTAAAAAAAGGCTGCTAAGAGGCTAAGCGGGCTCTTTTCTGTGACTCGTTCAATCCAAAAAAATAAGGTAACGAGATGAAACTAGACGATCAGCCCAACTCACCCTCTTTGTCTGAAACCCGCCACCAAGTGACCAGGTAAAATAAGGTGAAATCATATAACCACACCCGAGGTGGTAGAGTGGGTGTCCCTCGTGCGGAGGCTTATCCCAGGGTTCGAATCACCACCATCACCAACCCAGCATCCACCTGCAGGCTCAGGTTTAAGATATTTCCTCATCGCTCGTCAATATCTCTGTTTACATATCTGCAGGGACTCTAACTGTCTTCTGTTGCTGCAATAAAACAATCCGATCAGGAGTTGTCTGACTGAACTACAGTAAGTGTATTTATCTCCCTTATTTGGTTCACTGATTGGATTACATGACGTGTTTTGAGTTTTTCGAGTGTGCCATCTTCTTGTTGGCGTACCTGGTTTCAGGTGAAGGCTGTGGAACGGAGATGGTGGGCTCGCTGTCGTGTCTCTTCAACTCCACCTCCACTGTGATCGTCTGTTGATCCTCCTCGCGCACACGCAGCTCCTCCTGAGTCCTGAACACAAACGCAGACGGATGCATTAAAATAACGCCGCGCGGTGGGAATGAAACAAACAAACAGAGCCACATCTTAGCAACAAGACGAACAGGCCTACTCATAAACGCGCCGACTAACAGGCTGACCTCATTTTCTCGTCTACACACCCACCACACCCAGAAATGTCTGATGCTGTGAAAACATGACGCTAGCCACCTTCAAAAGTTCAAAAGTTTGTGAAAACAGCTCTTGAAACAGTAGCATTCATTCTCCAAACTCACCTCCCGTCATGGCTGAGTGACTGGGTGTGCCTCCTGGAGACAGAGGACACAGTGTCAGTACAGGCTGCATATAAAAAACTGCAGCAGCTAGCAACAACACACCAGTGTGGCTCTTGAAGTGTTCACATGAGTAACTACTGATGCCACAACGTGAAGTTTCTATGTTTAAGTTGTAATTTAAGGATTTTAAACAGATACACCCAACAAAGGATGATGTAGTGTTATGGAAACATGACCTGTGAACATCAAACACTGAACTTTGAAATAAATGTTACAACAGGGCTCAGATTGCAATGGATAACTCCTGTGTGTGTGTGTGTGTGTGTGTGTGTGTGTGTGTGTGTGTATTAGCACCTGTAGCGGGGGTGCTCGGCTGTGTCAGAGGGGGACCTCTCTGGGATAGACAGGGAGGTTGTGGAAGAGAGAGTAGTGGCAATCGATGCTGTGGTGGCCTCCTCAAACGATGGAGGAGTACATGGAAGATCTGCTCGCCCTGAAGGAGAAACAGAGACACACACACGGACATTATTTATTATATTTATTGTTGAAGCAGCTCATACCTGTTAATTTTCTTATTTTTAGCAGTTTTTCTGCAGTGTTCTGCTTGAGTTGTCTTTATTCTTCCATGGAAACAGCTACAAGCTTGTTGTTTATCGAGAATTGGAACGATCAGTAGTGTTTACAAAAGGCTGAGACGGATGGCGTGTCAGACGGTAAATTCTGGTGAAATATGCGGCCTCTGTTCCTCTCATCTGTGTCTGCTTATCTTGGGTTAAGTCACTGCATTGCTGCACTGTGTATAGTTGTTATTTACCCTCGTCCTCCAGCGTTGGGAAGCTGCGAGCTCCTCGCAGGTCGTAGATATTCTCGTCTCTCTCAGAGGGAAGCTGGCTGGCTGACCAGGCGGCGCCAGGACCGACGCACTTAGGCACCGTCAACGACACGCGACCCTTCTTGGATGGAGATGATTTCAGAGCTGGGGGACGATGAACACATTAAAGAAATCATGGATGTGTCATGTGGCATATATAAGTGCTGTAATAACAGTTAAAGGTTTCAAAATGAGTTGACCTCCTGAGCATCAAACTGATGTTTAACTCTCACATGACATGAAGCGGCACCTAATAAGGCAGTTAGCTACTGTATCAGATTTTTCTGTCAAGGCTCAGCAGTAAATAAAAAAAAAAAAAGCGTTTATGCCTGTTCCAACACAGCTCCGTGTGACTATGTAAGGCAGTGTGATGAACTCACAGGAGCTCTTCTTGAAGACCATGCTGCTCATGAACTTGAAGAACCTGTCGGCGTAGAAGCCTGGCCGGTGGACTGACACGGTGTCCTGAAGGGAGAGAGATTAATGAGACAAACAGTGCATGAATAAAATGATCAAACCCGGCAGAGGACAGCAGATTAAACTGTCGATTCATCTCCTTAGTGTCGCATTTTAGTAATTCTTTTTCTCTGGGTCAAACCACCAGACAGAACAACACACACACACACAAAAAACCCCACAAATGTCAGACGGCAACACGGTCAGACAAGGCTACACTTCATTATTTATGTTGCAGCAGACACAGATCACTCTGCCAGCAGACTGTCAGATGACACTTGGTGTTTGGTTTAGACTGACAGACGGATGGAGGATACTGAGGAAGTGAAGGAAGAGCAGCTCGGTTGTTATTATTAGCATTTTTCTATCCTCATCGCCGGACTTCACTATGAGTAACGTCTTTTGTGTGTAACAAAAAGAGAGCGAGGAGTCTCCTTTATCATCGGCGACAGTGACGCACAGGAGGCTGTTACGGGGGTTGCTCGCTCTCCCACATGTATCTTGTGTATGAGTGTGTTTCCGAGTGGGAGACTGGATTGAGTAAGGAGAGTGATTATTGACATGAATGACTCTATCTTGAAGAACAATGTGGTGGTGATGATGATTCAGAGCGTAAAAAGCCCAGAGCAGAAGAAGAGATGTGAGGTGTTTTAGAGCTGAGACCAGCCCCTAAATGTGAGCAGTACACTCAAATAATATACACTACTCACAAAAAGTTAGTGATAGTCGACTTTCAGGTGACATTTATAGAAAATGTAAAAAGTTCATGCTACAGTGATATTATATCATGAAAGCAGGGTATTTAAATAGAGGTATGCAATGGCCATTTCTTCATCTCAAACAGTTTATTGTCATGTCATGTGTCCTTGAGCATCGATCACAGCTTGACAACGACATCTCACGCTGTTCACAAGTCGACTTATTGCAACCTGCTGATGATGCTCGCACATCCTGTTTGAAACCTCGCACTGGCCACGTACCGTTGATCGATTGTTAGGTGTCATCATGTCCTTTTTCTATTAAAACCGCTGTGCTAAGTTACAAGGCTCTACTTTTGACTCACGTGTTAGAATTATCAAAAAAAAAAAAAGTGAGTTGCTCGTTTTTTTTCTCAAACTAAACTCGAGGTCAAAGACTGTCGATCCTATCCAGCCTGTATCAACCTGTCTGTTTAGACAAAAGGACCTCTTCCTCCACACACAGCTGACAGAACTCTGAGTCAATCAGAACAGCCAACAAACCGATTGATTAATTCAAAAACGATACCCAAACAAACCAGAACTTAGATGTCTCATCAGCTAAATAAATAATAATAATAAACACAAAAAAAAATTGGCTCCAACACTTCATCTCATGATGTCAAAATGTGAACCAAAATGAATTGACCCAGAACATTTAGTGGTCGATTCATGGATCAGGTTATTCACCTTGTTAGAGAACAGCATGTTACGCAATGAGTACTGAAACATTGAACAGTTGGGCTTTCAAAAATTTAGAGAAGGTCAAATTAAGTTCACCTGTAAAGGTTATAGTGTATATAGAGTATCCCAAACATTTTGTGAGTAGTGTATCTACAAAAAGTCCCATATGTTCACAATTAAGTGGATTCACGTGTAAAATGTAGTTTTATTGCTGATTTTCTGCAATCTTTTCTCTCATCACACCGTGGGGGGGGTCCTTACATGCTTTGCAAGCTTTAGTTACATTTATGCAACAAAGACTGTGACCCTGACATCGTGAAATCAGACTTGCAGCTCACTATGTATGATGTGATGTGTGGGCTGGTGAGAGCTGCGAATCTTCGTGTCTCAGATCTTGTTTGTTTGTTGAAATATGAGATTGTTTCAGAAGCCAAACAGTCATTCATATAAATCTAAGTACACACTTGTAAATCAACACTGTATGTGTGTGTGACTCTCTCTCTGTTATAAAGGCTGGCTGTTCATAAAGGTGATTTACTGTAATATGAGCAAAACTCAGTAATGGCTAATCTTCATGACAATGACAGAAAACAATGAGAATGAAAGTGTTTGGAGTAAACAGCCATATTAAAATATCACCTTAATAAAAGACAACTGGCTGGTGAAAGGCTTATAATTCACATTTGAGTAAGCCATAGCTCCATTTGAAGCTGACTTCTAATAAGCTTTCATACACAAACACACCCAGAGACGTTAATGTGCCTGAATAGACCTGTGTGCTGTAACTTATTCAGTAACTGTGTGAAGTACGGGGAGGGCAGAGCTACTAGGCCAGCAGGATATAATACAGTTATATTCACAGTTTGAGCCGCACGAGTTGAAAAAGAATAAAATGGACAGATCAGGAAGGAGACAAGCTCCCAGAAAACAAACACAGAAAGACAGACTGCTCGTCACAACAACAAACAGCAAAGATCGCTAAATCTGAAGCTAATAAAAGTCCTCACAAAATACAAAAAAAAAAAGCTTGAGGTTGTTGTTTGTGGCGTCTGGCGCTCGCTAAATGAGTCTGTTGTTCTTTTGAGAACCAGTCTGGATAAGTGACAATATAATATAAAGATGGAGAGTTAAAGACAAATAGAACTTTTATTTGCTGATATATGTCTGAGCTGCAGTGTGTGTATTCTTTGATTTTCCGCGTCTCTGCTATTAAAAACTCACCCCGTCATGAACCAAAGCCTTCCACGTGTGCTCCAGTTTCTTGATTAGCCTGCGGAAACAAAGACGAGCACAGTTTAACACAGTGATGTTAAACATGTCTTATTAACGTTAAAGACAAACCCAGTGGCAGGATTATTTGAGACGGGGGGAATTAGATTTTTGGGGGTGGGCAGGCTGTAGGTCTACATGTGCTGCCTGTAGCCTACATCCTTACAGATAAATAACAAAAGAAGAGCCAAGAAACATGACTGCAACTTTCAAATTACATGAGCTGACACTTTTTTCCTGAAATATCAGTGTGTAATGAGTAATATGCTGCAATCTTGGCAATTCATAGGATTTAATATGCACAGTTACGCATCTGTACAAAACAAACATACCCAGCACAAATCAATGAAGCAACAGGCCAAATGTACACGCTGAGCCTGTGACCTGTCCTAAAGCTGCCCTCGCATATTGTGCTGAGTTATATATTTTTTTTAAATTTTAAAATATTGGATTACTATGCTGCTAAGTACTACTACTGTCTTGTCTGGTCATAGGCAAAGAAATATAATTACACTGCCTGCAGGCTGATTTTAAACATGCTGTCTGAAGTGATTCAGTTGTTTCAGTGGATGGGTAAACAGTCTGCACGTATAGTTATTTGACTTCCACCTCCAGCCTGTGTCACACAGTAAGATATATACATATATATATATATATATATATATAGGTGATGACCGCGTATAATCACACGACTACCGTGACGATCACCTGTAGGACTGAAGGATGTCGATGATTCCGATGTAGAGGAGAAGTCTCTCTCCTTTTCCATTCACAGCCGGGATGCCGCCCATCCTGAAACGAGAAGCAAAATAAAACTGAAGTGGAAAATATGTCATGAGGTGTGTGCATTTCGATGTGGGAGTGTAGAGTCAACACTTCCTGCAGGCAGCTCACAGTCAAATTTTTGTTTTTTCTATTTTGAAGCACACAAAATCCCATTATTGAACACATTATTTGTCTCAAGCTAAATACCGTCTAACTAATTTATCGTCTAATTAACGTCTAGTTAAAGATCAATACAAGTCCCAGTTAGACGGATAGATTTAAAGCCGGGAGTTAAGAAGTCGGTTTAAATGACTTGAGATGGAAACTGCAGCTTAACTATGAAGGTGCTGATACACTGACGCTAGTTTCTACCTGCAAACTAACGTGTGAGAAAGATTAGACATTTCTATTTCTGTTAACTCAAACGTATAAAGAGAATTAAGATGTTTTTATCTGTAATTCATTCAGACTATGTCCATGCGACCTAATCCGGCTTAGACTAAAGCGAATTCTTTCGCTCCAGCCACAGTCAAAATGATAACTGTCTTACGCATGGCATGTTTTGGCTTCTAGCCAAACCGACGACTTTTTAATCCACACTGAACCAAGAAGCAGCAAGAAGGTTCCTGGCTGGGTTCTCTCCAGGTACTCCGGCTGTCCAAAGACATGCGCTTAATAGGTTAATCAGCGACTCTAAATTGGCCGTAGGTGTGAATGTGCCCTGTGATGAGCTGGCGACTTGTTCAGGGTGTACCCCGCCTCTTGGCTCCAGCCACACCGTGGCCCCCGATGAGGATAAGCGGTTACAGATAATGGATGGATGAAGTGAAGCATGGTTTGAGATCTTCTGGCACGGCACTACTGACTCCTTCATGGGTAAATCTCAAGTTCGACCTCGGGGTCACTTGAAAGTGGAGCAACCTGCTTCAGTGAAGTCTTTTGCTCAAGTCTTGTTTTTTTAAGCTTGTTGTCTTTTGAGACGAGAAGATTAACAGCTTAAAATGTCTGAAAAAGTAGTTTGCTCATGAAATATTGTTGAGCTGCAGTTTAAATTTAAGCAGTGAAATCAGTCGTTGGAAGAAGTGTCAGTGGAAAGGGTTTCAGAGGTCAGTTTAAATCGTAGAACTTAATGTCAGATGAAGTTTAAACATTAAAATGAGCTCAAAATGTCTCACGAAGAAGCTTTTTTCATCAAAGTTGAAGCACTTAAGAAGTGTGAGCGCTGAAAACAGTTGAACTTTGAAGAGTAATAGACGAAAGCGACTGAACAAGTGCTAAGTTTGTTATTGTTAATTTATATTCTACTTTATTTTTATATTTATACTATTAATATGACATGAAAGTGAAAGTCTGAGACATGCCAGCGGTCACATTTATCACCCAGCTCTTTTGCCAACAGCCTGGTGTCTCTCTGGCTAAACTCACGTGTCGTCGGTGTCGATGGACCCCCCGCAGGCGGCTCCTCCCTGGATGGACTCCATGGCTGTGGAGTACAAGGCCTTCTGCTGGGCCACGGGCCTCTTCTCATCGCTGCCACCCTGGGAGCCCTCCATCTGCCTCTCCCTCTCCGCCTGGTCCATGTTGTGAACCCCGAGCAGCAGACTGTAGTCCATGATCTTAAAGCTCTCCAGCACCTGAGCGAAGGGACACATGCAGACAGGTTTGAGTGTGCAGTGATTGAGAGACACGTGAAGTATATAAATCTGGGTGGAAGCTTTTATCCAGAGTGCGTAACGGTGTCATCGCCAGAGGGAATGAGAGGTGCAACAGTGGGGACGTTAATGCTAAACAGAGGACACACAAGCATGCGCATATGTGCGCGCATTCCTCCCTCCCGAGCACATGCACCATAAAAGTAAACGTCACGTTGTGATTTATAAGAGAAGGGCAGGCCTGCTACCAGACACCTTGTTAAACCTCTTGCTCGTAACAAAGCTCTAATTTATGGTGAAGGGATCCTGGGAACGCCAAACACTCTCATAAATAGCTTTCTCTTTCTCTGTCTTCTTCACCTCCGCCTCCCTCCATCCGCGATCCTCTATTATTAATCAGAAGTATCCTGGTTTTATCCATTTCCTTTTGTGGACTTTCGACTCCTTTGTTCCCCTTGAGATGCTTCTTTGTATCATCCCAGTAATCCTTCCCTCAAACCATTACTGCTTTTCTGTCTCTGGAGACTCTTGAACAGGGTGTTATGTGGATCTCCCCTTTCAGAATCAGTAAACCACCCTCTCTATCTCCCCCTAAACTGGTTCTCCCTCCTTCCTTGCCATCTCTCTCGCCTGTTTATTTCAACATAAAACAGGAGCCTTTAAAGAGCAGCTGCAATGTATCCTCCCTCTCCATCCATCTAACTCACCAGGCAGTCTCTCTGTAGGGTCTTGACCAGCGCATTGTAAGTGTCCTGGTCCAGCATCAGTCCGTCCTGCAGGTCTTGCATGAAGTCCAGGTCTTTGAACGTGGGCCTAGCCTTCTCTCTTTCCTTCTTGGACGCTCGCCTCTTGTAGGTGGAGCCCTTCAGGTCGTATTTGAGGTGCATGCGAACCACGCGGGGAAGGACGTTGTTCATCACCACCACGCGGATGTTCTTCCCGCCCGACTGCACACAGTAGAGGCCGAAGAACTTGGGCAGCAAAGTGCGAGGGTTCTGATTCAAGTTCTGGAGGAGAGAGCAGAATGAATTGGTTTCTGCTGCTTTGGTTCTGACAGGATGTTGGATTTTGGGGGTTGATTTAAGGGGGTTTACTTGAGATTTGTGGGGGGAAAAGTTGGCAGGGTAACAAACAAATAGTTTGTGACACTTAACAGAGGAGAAAGGTTTGTACTTTCATATAAAATCTGCACAATACACCCAAGAACACAGGTAACAACAGAGCATCGTTTTTCATTTCACGGCGATACATGTTCTGCAAATAGTTAGGCTAATTAATAAACAACACAGTTCTCAGCGTACACACACTTCACAGTTCACACCAGGAGGCATTACATAACAAACACAGATCGAGATTTTTCTCACAGTGCTACGAAACATGGAAGTTGTCAGGCACAAAGCTGTGATTACATTTCTGCCTCATCTGGATACAATCCAGCCTCAGTGCGTCTCACTAGAAATAAACACCAGCTGTAGGGAAAGGAGTGAAGACTTGTGAATTACCGTTCACACGCCACTGAAAGTTCAGTGCGAGCGGTGAAAAAAACACACACAGCAACTGAAATGTGAGGTTATCACCTTGAATTTGAGGTAATTGTGACATTTTTTTGTGGCTTTTTAACCATTTTTATGCCATTTTATTAATCAAATGACAGTTGATTATTAGAGAAAACAACGAGCTGATTATTTAATGATGAAAAGTGCATCAGACTAAAACAAAAATGTTACATGTCTACAAGCATGTAGCTATATTTATTTAACATGTTTGTGTCTTTACTCAATACAGCACTCAATCAAAAATCTGTGCTGAATATTTCAGTACTCAATCCAAACAAACGAGGTTACTCTGAGCTGGGTGCTTTGACCTTGGGATCTGCGCCAGCTCAGTCCCATTAGAGAAATGAGAGGGAGAGAGAGAGAGACATGATCCATATAGTGATAGCAGAGAGCATCCAGGAGTAGAAATGACTCCAAGAGGAGGAGAAGGAAAGAGAAACAGACAAGAGGAGAGATGAAGGATGAATGTGGAAGGGTGGCTAAGAGGCCCTAGTAAGGCACTTGTATGGCACGCTGTGATTGACCTTCAGATGAGAGGAACTGGTCGAGAGAGCAGTGAAACGACAGACAGGCTGCAGAGAGAGAGAAAGAGAAGAGGCAGAAAGAGCATCCTCTGCCCTCAGCCACACATGACCCTTCTGTCAATGTTAAGAGGGCAGAGCGGGGACAAGCCAACAACACGGACACGTGAGGGAGAAGAGAGGGAGGGAGGGAGGGAGGGAGGAGGGCAAATATGAGCATGAAAGAAAGGCAGAAGGAGAAAGAGTGGATTAAAACACGGGGGGAGACGGCGAGATAAAAGAAAATAAATTACACTGAGACGGTCACAGCAGCAAGGAGAGTGATAAGACTTTAAAGTGTGAGAGAGAGGATGGAGAGACAAGGCGTATAATAGAGGAGGGGGGAATACACAGAAGGGAGAGCCGGTTACATCACTGTGATCTGTTATGTTGCCCAGAGCGAGACTCCACAACACCATCAGGCAGTCAGCTGTGGAAGACATGCAGAGCGCCACCAATGACTGCCTGTGTGTCGCCTGTTATGTGTGCCACAAATACAGATGAGTTTGAGCGACTGTGCTGTGCTGTGCTGCTTTTTATTTTGTTCTTCGCATCTCTTGGGCGATGTTTCCGCAAGTCTATGTTTTGTGAGTTATTACTCTGTTTTCCCCGCTCCACCTGCTCTGGCTCTAAACCTCTCCACCTTCATTAAAATCGCCCTCTTAGACCAATTATACCTGCAAAAAATGCTTCAGAGCACGACCAAAATGATGGAAAAAAGGTCGCAGGAAATGTGCTTGAGCCTTATATGATTAAATGAATTCCTGCAGTGGCCTTTGGCCACGGCTGTCGGCACATGAATAAACACAAAAGCTTGTAGGCCGTGAACCTTAAAGAGGCTGCGATGGTAGCATGGACATACATGGAGCTGTTTGCTGGTTGAGTTCATTCAGAATACAGTATAAGCCTGCTGACTGTGGGCGGGGGCAGAAGGGGGTACACTGATGAAATGTGCCGTCCAGTCTCTTATGAAACCACATGGCCCGGGGTTTCAGTAGGAGATCATAGAGCTGTTATGTCTGCTTTGTACGAAAAAGGATGTCACGCTCAGAGGAGAGATTTCCAGCTTCTTACATAAAGCTCAGATCTAAAAATATGACTCAAAATGTGAACGTCAGAGAGGCTGGCATTTAAAAGGAAAATGTGAGCGATGCATGCTACTGCAACGTTTTGTACAGTGTGTACGAATCTGTGTGTGCTGTGCCTGGATAAGCAGACAGTATTAAAAACAGGCTTACTGTTTTGTTTTGAGCATGTATTTGTGAGCCTGTGAGCAATATTTTTTCACCATGTGTGTGCGATGCCTTCCATGAAGGGGAAAAACGACTGAACCAAAAAGCAACTGTTCACGCTCACTGAGCCTAGTGGCAGCTTGTCTGATTTCCAGTTCTCGTCTAACTTTGACACTCTGACTCTTACCATGTAGTATCCAGGCAGCAGTTTCTGTAAGAACTCAGCCTCCTTGTGCATCACAGTCTTGATGATGAACTCGTCGTCCTTCGTCAGGTAGAAGACCGAGCCACTCGCTCCGGGATTGGACAGCTCGATCAGAGGCTCATTACATAGGGAGTACTGCATGTAAACACACACACACATACACACACACACACACACACAGACACACATACACACACACACAGGAACAAGAGACACTGATCAAAACACTGAAAACATTAAACAAAGTAATCGTTACATTGTGGATTAGCCCACGCTCTTTAAACACATAAATACATTATGGTGGTATTGATCGAAACACTGTATGTCAACCTTAATCCAAATAAAGTTACGATTAGATAAATGTCATATTTTCAGATTTTATTATTCTAAATATATTAGTCTTTTTTCATGTAAATTTGCTGCAAACACACTCGGTATATAACGTATAATACAGAACACTTGTTTAAGTAAGTGGTGGTGTGCGAGCTCCCTTGGGTGGTACGCGAAGGAATCTCTGAAATCTCTTAAATAAATCAATTTAGAAACATCTAATACTACCTTAATACTTTGTTTTGAATGAAAATAGTTAAACTATGAGATCACAGGGATGTCATTTAAAATAAGTTCTGCATTTCCTGTAATATTTTGTGTCTGTAGTCACAGTTGCGCATACATCCATGATGAGTTAAGAGCCACAATGTGACGGTGAGATAGTACGAGGAGCAGAGGAGAGACGAATATCTTCTGGGGTGATACAAGAGTGAACAGGGAAAAACTCAGATAGAACAGATTTATGCTGATGGGGAATAGTCATGATTAATGTGGCTCTTCGACATAGAAAATAAACCTGAATATAAATCAAACAGTTCTCCAAACAGTCCATGTAAACAGTTTGATCAAAATACTGTATTATGTGGAATAACGTCGATATTTTTGCAGTCAGAGTGAATTCAGCAAGCGACCAAATTATTTTAACATCAAATAATCATTTTTCATCTCCTTGATAAAACACCTCTGCGCCCTAGATCAATAAATCTAAACACACACACACACACACACACACACACACACACCCTTCATGCAGACACACGCACATAAATCCGCTTTATGATAGACTTATGAGAATAATTGATGGTATGAACTAGTATGGAGATTGCAGGTGAGAAAGAAGTAGAAAGAGTGAGGAGGAAGTGCAGCACACGCTGCAGCAGAACAGAGGTAAATGTAGATTAGACTCATTTAGATGTCAAATAATGACTGCTACCTTTCTAGCTGATGCCATGATTAGCTCAGCTGATTAGCCCGTTCTCGCTTTTCCTCTCAGTAATGACAGACATCTTTTTTTTTTTTTTTTTAAAGGTGAAGCTGCCCCGATGTACCGTCTGCTAATGGCTCACCTTTCAAACATCCCTCTCGGAAGATCCTGACATTTAATTTCATACCTTTTTTTTTTTTCTCCGCATCAAAACATGTCCGAACGGGGGTTAGTAGAAAAATGTTCAAATGGAAATGTAACACAGTGCACACAGCGGCATGAAAAATGATGCTATTTTCACACCAAGAAGACTTAGAGATTAAATAATCTTAAAGGTGATAAAGCTGGGTTATGAAATGTAAAGGATGGATATATTCACCATTAAAAGAAGATGATGTAGCGAAGATTCACATGTCTTTAAAGCTGATTAGTCGATTAATCTGCAGCTATTTGGAGAACTGATTAATAATTTGAATCATTTTTTAATCAACTTTGAGGACTTAATGCTTCTCTTTGCCATGTAAGATACTAAAGTGAATATCTTTGGATTAAATAAAACAAATAACTTTATTACATTACATTGACCTGTGGAAATTTAAACAGACATTTGTCCTTTTGTTTGGCATTTTTAAAGAAATAATTCTTACAGTCCTGCATGTCAACATCTTAAGATTTCAGCTGGTATGCCATAATGAGCAGAAGGAAAGAGGACAGAGGTGAAATGTCAAAGACCCCTGACACAAGACTGAAAAAGACCAGAAACAACATCAGCTGCCTGTAAACACCAGCCCAAACCTGCTCAAGGTGTGGATACACACAGGAATGTAAGCTACTCTATGATGAAAGCTCTCTGGGCTCTGTTAATAAGGCCATTGATCAGATCCCAGTGGTTGACATACCACATATATTTTGGGATATTTTTTAAGTTTCTACTTGCACAGAGGTCTTGATTTAAGATCAGGTAGACAACAACGCCCCTGAATCTGAAAGAGATTCAGAATTTCCTTAAAAATGTGTCACAAACAACCCGAGCCCTCTAATTAAGGATGCTAATCTATCAATTAGGCCAATTAATTGAGAACACCCCCCCGCCCCTTAGGCTGTGATTTTCTAATGTTTGTTCAAGCGGCTAAACACTTAAGTTCGTAGTTTACACGGAGGTAGCACAATGAGGAAAGATTAGAGTCTGTTCCTTTATAAACTAAGACATAGCAAAAATCTGTTTTTGTAAGTTGGTGATAATATTAAAGTGCTTGGACGACTTGTGTGGACATGCAGTGATGAATGACCAGCGGAGATGGCAGAAAAAAAGGCAAGATGTGTGCATTTCCATCTGGTTGGAGTGCCGATGCGTTAAAGATAGGTGCACGTGGAACGCGTAGAAACGCTGACCGTGTATGTACATTCTGCTTTCATACAGCCACCAGGTCCTCCACTCTGATGAGGGGTGACAAGCTGCAGGCCTCACTTCCCTCTCTTTAACCATCCTCTCTCCTCCTCTCAGCCCTGTCCTCATTGCACGGCTTCTCATTCTTCCACTCTCAGCTCCGTTTCTCGTCCACCCTCACATTTTTCTGATTGTTTACACTGCGTGTTGTGACGGCCCCTGCCTAATCTGTATAGATGCAGGTGTTGTGGATGAGTTTCTGTGTTTCCTATCTGTCCTTGACAGTAGTATGCGGCAGCTAGCCAGATTTGGAGCACCTGGGCAGAGTGGATAAAAACAGGATAAAAACACGGGCCCCGCTTTGCTCTGGCTCTCACTTATCCCCGCCAGCTTCAGCACGCTTTTGCACACCTACATCATTTGCCATTATGTGTTTAGTTTACTGCAGTAAGTACTTTAATTTACTGTCATCCATTGTGTCCATTGCTGTATTGGGAGCCATACTTCACATTCTCACATGCCTCTTCTTTCACTTTGTACCATACACTTGGAATCTTTTAATTAATCTGGGCCAATGCAGCTATGAGCAAGCCAAATCTTACCAGGTAGTCATCCGGCCTGATGCCAAACAGTTCTCTGAAGTAGCGGAAGGCCACGGGAGCGTATGTTTTAAATCGGAAGTCTGGGAAATGGTGGGCTGGAGTGAGGTTGCTGCCTTCGCTGAAATACGGAAAAATATAAGAACACATAAGATTCACATTCCTCTCCAATGAACATCAAACAGTCAATAGAAAAATCCACTCAAGCAACATGTAAGCATAGATAATATCATATTATCCATATGTGCACTTCATGTACATATATAGCATGTTTGTGGTTGTAGTGGAGACCTCGGGAAAAAGATGCTCTCCACCACGTAGAAGTCCTGCATCAACACATCTCTCTCAGGCTTGGAGCTCAGGTTGCCCACCGTGTAACCGATGCCCAGCTGGATGGCACCTTTCAAGGCTGAGGATGTGGTCTGCGGAGAGAGAGAGAGAGGGGTGAGAGAGGGGTGAGAGAGGCAGAGGGAGATGTGGTGAGAGAACTACTTACCCTGTTTTTAACCCTCACTGTGAATGAGTGCTCCTATTCTGAGTGCATTTAATGTTTTTATTATGTATAATGGTGTTTAGAACTAGAAGACAGATCATGGCGCAGGCATTTACCTTCTTATAAGTAGTTTCTCCTGATGCATCCACCCCTCTGTGGCCAATCTTCTTTCCCTGACCAGGCTGGCCTGAGGATGATGGCATCTGACGTGAAGAAGAAGGAGAGGGTTATACTGTGGGGACAGGAGGGCTTGCACCTGCTCATTAAGACTGATTATTTAAATATTAAAGAGTGGGGAGTGACAGAGTGTTTATGTGTGAGCAGATTTCAAGCTTTGACTTTCACTGAGTGAACCAGGTGTTCATTTTGAAGCAAAATGCAAACTTTAGTCCTGAATCAATCAAACTCAGACTGTGCATAGCACGAGGTCTGATAGCACAGCCTGTAATTTAATATGATTCAGATTAAACTCTTTTAATAGTAGAGGCTGCAGCGGATATTTTACATCTCAAGCTGGACATCAGAAGTAAATATTTCTGGCACTATTTTAAATTATGTTCATTGAGCTTTTTTTTATTTAAATTTGCATATAAGAAGAATATCTTCAGCAGACTCAAATTAAATAAACTGTACAATACTTCTAACTGTTGGCTTTAACGTACAGTACAGTTAGCTGCAGCGCCAGATGGACGAGATTTACCAAATTAGGAGGATTAACATAATATAAGCCAAGTTGTTTAGTAAAGACAAAGAATATTAAAGCGATAATTAGATCATTTGTTTGACTACACATTCTGGCACTCAAGCAAAGCTAAATATAAATAAATGCCCGACATCTCCCTGATCAAACCTTTGTAGTGGTTTCAGTGTCTGGCTAAAACCAAAGAACTAGTTAGCTATTGATATGGAGGACCAAAAAGGAACTAAAGAGAGAAGCGTAACAGAGCAGATGATCACAGGGACTGATGGTAGCTCACCTCTGTGATGAAGGCTTTCTTAGCAGCAGCATCTGAGAGACGGAGACAGAGAGAGAGAGAGAGATGACTGTGTTAGTCACACTGAGACTGAGAGGCTCCATTACTCAGCATCATTAGTACTCTACGTGACAAAGATGAATCCCAAAGGGGTGGACACAGCCAACATTATGTAATAACAGTGTCAAACACAAGTAAGGGCCTGTCAGCTGGAGGAAATGCAGGAAACATCGTCTGCAAGGGCACAGCACAGTCATGGATGTAGCAATGGCAACGTCTGTCTGTTGCACCAACTTTTTTGGTCTAGACTGAAGTATCTCAAACTGGATCGTCATTTATGGTTCCCAGAGGATGAATCCTAATGATTTTGTATTTTTATGTATTTTTTGTGTTTAGTGCTTATTAGCAAATGTCAGCAAGCTAACACCATTCAGAGCGTGTTAGCAAGCTGATGTTAGCATTTAATCCACTGTGTCTAAGTACAGGCTCATCTGCAGCCTCGTCTTAATTTGACTTGTTTGACTTGAATTAATTGAGATTAGAAATACCTTATAGAGTAAACTAACCAGATAACACAGGAGTATGTTCAAAGGTCACATTGTAGGTACAATATAAAGGGTAAAGAGTTAAACATACACAAACATAAATGCATATTCATGCATTAATCTTGAATGAAAAAGGCTTAGACACCCTTTTACTCACGTTGTTCACACTTTTTCCATTTGAACTAACATGTTGGAACAACTCTGCAAAGTTGAGTTTGTTGGAGTGGGAGTAAACTACATTCTTGTGCTCTCTAACAGGCTTTACAAGGATAATATTATAGATTGAGATGTGCTTCACCGAGAAACAAATGCAAACAGTGCACATTACATACACGTTACATACACAGTGCAGCAGTTTTTAGTTTAATAACACTAACAGGAGATAGGCAGTAGAGAAAGGCAATCAGAGGACTGTTTTCAACAGGAAGGCCTGAAATAGATGCATAATTATAGATGTATAACATTCAGCATATTAATGAAGAAAAAGCTCAGAAGAGTAAGAAAGAGAGAGAGAAGACAAAATGAGCAAATGAAACAGTAGAAAGATCCAGAGAGAGGGGAGATGAGAAAAGGGCTTCAGGCAGCACAGGAGTGAAGCTGACTGAGTCTCCCTCTGTTCATTATAATCATCATAGCCAATATCACACCCAGCTGCCCAGATGGTGGAATTTACAGAGAAGCTGCAAATGTTTCCAACAGCAGCAACACAGTCTGACTGCTTTGAATAAATAAATGAAGATAAACGTTCAAATCCAGTTTTATTTATTTTCCATTTTTCTTTCCCTTCTAGTTACCCGACAGTAAGAAACACTCACAGATAAAACATTGCTAATGATAATGCAATCATTTTGATTTTGAATGAATAGTGATGAACAGTTGCTCACTGCATTACACGCGCATTAGACTTAGAAGTACATAACAGGCTGTTTTCTCACAGCTCACGACAGAGATATAAAGTTTGTAAGGACAGTGTTTTAGTGCTGGTTGCCATGGTTTGTTTGAGTTTGTTGTTTTGTGTTTCCTGTTTTATTTTGTAATTCTTGTGTAATCTTTACTTCCTGCATTTGTTGTGTTGTCCAACAAGTTTTGAGTCTGTTCCACCCTGATTGGTTTCACCCGAGTCTTGTTAGTTCCACCTGTGTCTGGTTGTCCAGCCTTGTGTATTTAATCCCTTTGTTAGTTCCTTTGTACCTCTGTCAGATTGTACTATGCCTGTTTGTCAGTCCTGTGTGTGTTTCCGAGTTCTGTTTCAGTCCTGAATCCGGTCTTGGTTCTTGTTTTTTTGGACTTCTGTTTATCACACAACGGTTGGATTCATGGATTCAGTTTGTTTTCTGCCTGAACCTCCCAGCCGCCTTTTAGTTATTTTGTGTTAAAGTTACATTTTGTTCACTTCACCTTCGTGTCTACATTTGGGTCCGCTTCCTGAACTCAATAGACCTTCTTCACAGCAACCATTTTGACATGAAACAGTAAACACAGGTGTTACCAATGATACTACTTAAGGCTGTGGTGCATGTTGGCTCACTGGAAAGGCTCTACTGCAATAAATGGAACGTAACCTTAATTAGTATCATTGGTAACACCTGTGTTGACCCTACTATTTCATGACAAAATGGCTGCTGTGAAAAGGGTTTATTGTGACACTGGTTGGTTTCAAATGGCTGCTGTTAGCAGCAGTTAATTAGCAGTATTATTAATCTTAGATTCCCTTTGTTGGGAAAAAAACAGAACATAGTAACAGCAGGTTCAGTCAGCCACAACACTTCTACTGTACTAACATCACATAACAATCAATGATGGCCCCGGTCCACTAAGTATCAATAAGCCAGCAGGCAGAATACCTGAACCTCACCTGACTGGAATCCAGCCATCATTATGTTATTTACACCCGTGGTTTTCCTGCTATGACATGTCATGACAATGTCTGCTGCTAGGCTCCTTTTTCCACACAGACATTTTGTTTTGTTAGAGCAGGAAAAGCGCAGGTGAAACTATTAACATCAATCACGGCTCTATTCAGACTTTGAAGTAAATCATGCCGGTGAGCCAGGAAGCAAAATTATCAGGAGCCTGCAGCAGACAGAGCTAAATAATGTACAGCAATTATTAGTGTTATTAGTTACAGCGGTGCTTCTTCTATGTCATGCTATGACATGTCAAAGAGTCCGCTGTAAAAAAAGGGTCTTTTACATCAGCAGTCACTGTTTTGTGTCAAAGTGCCCCTTAAGCAAGACACTCAAGATTGTTTACAAGCGAGCCCCTGACACATTTTAACATATGCATTATTATTGGTCATTACACAACAGGCCAAATAAGGATGACGGGAGATGAAATGTGACTTTCGGGCTCTAACCTCCGTCTCCCAAACCGGCTGAGACGCTAACAGCTAACCTATATAACCCAGTGTCACTCAGGAAGTGGGATAGCATCTCCACAGCTCGAACTGATAGCCAGCCTTCTCTGGTCTCTGTGCGTCTGTCTGCCTGCCTGCTTGCTTGCTTGCCTCTCGTGGACGCCCATGTGACTGAGCCACAGAATAGCCTGTTTGCCACCCCTCCTCCTCCCTCTTATCTATCTCTCTCCCTCTGTCACACACACATGAGCAAGCCAAAGCGTGCCAATGCAATCCCGGCACCGCTCCCTGCAAGCTGGAACAACCAGGGAATAAAATGTGAGAAGAAAAAAACCTGCTGGTGAAGGAATGTTTGCAATGCAGATAATTAAAGAGGAGGCTCTCCTGATTTTTACCCTGCTGCACTGTTTATTTGTGTTTGTAGGTCGAAGCGTGTGAATGCATGTGATCGGTGTGGCTCTTTCACATCTCCTCTGTCTTCTTCCAAATGCCTCTTCCCTATGCATATATTAATGTGTGTATATGTATCTTATTGCACCTGTATCTCTTCCGTTTTCACATGCCTATACCTGTTACGACCACGCACAAAATGTGTATGTACGTGTGAAGTGCTGTGAGTGTGTGTCTGCTACAGATTTTAAATCGCAGTGTGTGTGTGCAGTGGAGTCAGCCTGTGTGTGTCCAAGCATGTGCCCCATTTCTCGCTGCTCGACTCCGACCGAACCACCTCCATGACAGTTTAACCAGAAACGCAAGACTGAAAAAACACACACACACAACGATCATTTTGCCATTTGATTTGTGTTTAGACTGAAATGTAATTACATTATGATTACAAGCAGTCAATTCAAAGTGTGAATGACAAAACCATGATGCCCTGCTGCTATTTCTATGGCACATAAAGCCATAAAGATGATGAGAGCGCATTACAGCGTATAGAGGAAACACAGAGGAAGGAGTTATGATGGGGGGGGACATGATGGGGTAGAAATGAGGCCTTTCATGAGGTATGGCGTGCGAAAACGAGTCATCTTATCTGTAATAAACTCAACACTTCAGTACTGTCCTGATCAGTAAGGGGTGCTAGAGTCTCTGAGAGAAGAAAGAAGTGAAATAGAGTTCCATTTTTGTAAGAGGCTCTCATCGTTTGATGACTTTCCTTCTTCAGAAATATGCCTCTACCCAGGAGCACTGGAGTCTGACATGATAACATGTTATCGGTGTTAACAAGCCTCCATTTTCCTCTAACAGGTACCCAAGTGATTCCAGCCTTGATAATGTAGAGAGGCATCAAAATGAGGACATGAATTAAAATAGGTCCTACTCCATCATCATGCTGCAGCAGCAGTCTGTAGAGTTCTGCAGGGGATGGAAAAACAAACAGACTGATCCAAATAAATAGCTTCTAGCTGAGACTGTTGCCTAGCCGGACTGCTATGTGTTGGTTTAATGGCCCACTCTTACAATCCTTAAGAGAGTGGTCCATTACCAGCTGGTGATAGCCACGGGAGCTGAAGCGAGACGCAAGATATATGATCACGTGTTCTCAACCAACGTTTGACCTGCTCGTGTGAGACCGCTGTCACAGTTTAATCCCCGGTTGTTGCCAATTCTCATGAGACCACTCAGAGTTATACCAGACCCCGTATGTTTATTAAAATCCCATATTGAAACTGACCGATATTTTTATTTTAAAATTCTACATACGAAATTAAGAAGGCAGGTGCAAAACAACAAAAGTGAAATATGTAAAATAGGAACAGGGAAACGTGACAAAGTTCCCATGACTCCAAAAAGAGGATCCAGCTACATATTAGAATAACAAAAACAACAGAAGTGTATTCTACTGATCAGAGAGAACAGCAGAGATACATATTTATCTCGCTGAGTTGATTATTCAACCATATGAAAAAGAGGCAATCAAAACTCAGGGTTATAGCCAATACCAAAAAAGTACCAATTCAATGCCAGTTTATTCCTTTTTCAAATTAAAATCTGTTTATGATCAGTCTTCAGTGTGGAGCATGACGCCTTAAATACACATCCCTAAAGACACTGATGCACCAGCATCCTTTTGAGGCTTTTTTAAATATCTAGAAGGTGTATAGTGTTGGATCTTGATAAAAATAAAATAAGATAAGATGTGTTACGCTACAATAAGATAAGATAAGATAAGATGATAGACTAGGGGAAATTCACTTGTTATACAATATACAAGGCTGATCCATCAAATCCATTCCAGCAAATAAAAATATTCAAGATGTCTTGTGCATCATTTTAGACAAGCTTACTCTGCCTGTATGCTTTAAAGCACACAGCTGGTCAGATCACTGATAGTCAGACACAGAGGATTATTAAAGCCTTTTAAAGTCAGTCATATTTGACATCTAAGTTCACTTTTCCTATGAAGACCTGACCCAATCCAGTTCATTAACTCTGTAATAAACACCCACGTGTTGCCCAAGTGGATATGAAAGTACAGTAAACTATTAAAAAGACACAAAAACACACTTCTGGTCCAAACAGATCCTAAGAAGCCTGTTAATGAAAACCCACATGGATCAGACGTCAGTACTCATGGCACACGCTCATTAAAACTGTGACACTGAGCTGTTATAATAACCTGTATTACACTCTATGTCCTGGACTTGGGCTGTAAATAAACACATAAAAATATCTGCTCCGTCCTCATGCACACATCTGCTTGTTTCCATGGTGCTCATCGAGGTCAACCAGCATCACACGTGTGCTGGAATCAACAGACAGAAGCTGCCTTCCACGTGTTATTTCATGCTGCTGTTAAATAGGACATTAGCACAACTCACGGACACATGTGCATAAAGACTACAGCTATTAGCCCACACCCAGAATCAGGTGCTGCAATGAGTCGCCATTGGGTTGTGTGGTGCTCGCTGATTAAGTGGCTTTATCGATGGCTCACTCTCATTCACTTTCTAGCTAAACCACTGCTCTCTCTCTCTTAAACCATCAGATGCCGACCAAATTAAACTTCTGCTTAGTTTTACAATGTAAATGCGAATCAGACTCAGGTCTAGAAGCTGAGTACATGAAATAAACAAAGCCAGAACACAACAGAGTTTAGTCCATGAATCACCTGGATAGCCTCAGTTTCAGAGACATTTCAGGGTGACCTGTGTTTGAGCCTCTGAATTCGCATCGTCAGGCTGCTGTTGGAAACTTCTCTGCCACAGGTTGCTGCCTTGACACCCCTTATGCACTAACTCTCACCTGGCATTTAATTCCACTGACATCACATACTATTAATTATTTATGATTTATGTTCTGAAACTACATCAACAAAATAAAGCAGCCAATCTTTAGTAACAAAATTAACTGAACTAAAAACAAATGATTTGGGTGTGTGTGTCATCTAATTGTTAACATCATGCAGGCAGCACTGATAGCGGTGTCTGACCCTGATGGGATCAATAGTGGGACTCCCTGAGGACGAGCTAAGTAAGAGGCAGCCTTTGAGATGATCGTTTGTTATCTCGGTAGAGGCTAAGTGACAAGCGCTCAGGCTGTCGATGGGATGTTAATTTTTCATGCAGTTTGCTTATTGTGTCAAAGTGTGTCTGACCTGACCTACAGCAGACAGAAATCTATAAATCTGGCTAATTGTAATGTCAACAAAGCAGCCTACTCAATACTAAATGTGGCATAAAAAACAAAAAGGCAGCTCTTGTTTCAGTATTTTTCCTTGTGAACAATGCTGTGAGGTTGTAATATTATCTCCAACAACAGCGTGTGCATGAGATGAGTGTTGGAGAATCACCATGTCAAGGATTCGGCTGAAGTTCACACAGACGGAGCCACCTCGAGGTTTTCCTTTTTTTTTAGAATATGTTAATTTTTCTGTTAACCTCAGCCTAGTTCACTTTACACAGGAGAGTTATGCAACAGCGATGGCTGCTGTTTAGACTGAGGGAAGGCAAACTGATCCTAAATCATTGTCATCAGGCTATTCCACCTCTGAGCTCTTGATCTCAGTAGCCAGCGGATTGTGTATTTTTCCATGAGCACACCAGGCAGCCAGTGTGGTCCTCTTCGCTTGTCAGTGGCCACGACCCAGAAGGGAAAAGTGGAGGCAGTAAAGAGGCATAATTGAGTGCATTTGATTGCACACTAAAGTTAACGAGTTGATCTTTAGGATATGGTGTTTACTTGGCACACATTTATAATCTCCAGGCTTCTGATAACTCTGATTCCTGTTTTTCAGACACCTAATAAGTGTCTTATCTTGTCATGAGTACCGGAAAAAGCAACACGATGAGTTTAATATTTAATATTTATATTGCTTAAAGGAATGCTTCAACTTTTTTAAGAAATAGGCTTAATCACTTTCCTGGCAAGAGTTAGAGAAGTAGATCAATGCCACTTTAATGTCTCGACCGTAAATATGAACCTAGAGCCAAGAGATGATTAGCTTAGCTTAGCATAAAGACTGGAAGCAGGGGGAAACAGCTAGCCTGGCTCTGCCTGATGTAACAAAATCTGCCTACCAGCACCTCACTCTAAAGCCAAAACCCCATCATGTTGCGGCCGTGACGCTATTTTAGTCCGTTCTCCACGTGACTTTATGTTTCAGAAGCGAAGCGTTTTGCCTGCCAGACTTTGTTAACGTGCTCAGATTTGGTCATTGTCCTGCTTCTAAATATGTAAATATGCTATGTAGTTAAACTGTTTTCATTCTCTATTCAATTTCTGTGTCTGACTTTCTGGCCAGCTCGAGCTTGATCCGTGCAATTTAAGTAGTGCTGCTTGTGGCGCCTGTAAAAAAAAAGACCTGTTGCGTATTCTCGGTGGAGCAGAGCGTGGACCCGCTTCTGAACCGGACCGTGGTGCTTCTGGTGGGGTTTGAAACACTGACTAGACCCGCCACGATTAGCTTAACACATTTTGATAAAAACCTTCTTCTCTTTGTTTGATCTGTACAAAAAAACAAATGTTGTCCTCACCATCAGACTGCCAGACAACCAGCAGAGACTTGAGTAATTCCACATAATACCACAACTTGTCGTCTCTGCACTTCTGTTTGTGTGCAAATAATAATGAAATATAACGTGATATCCACCTTTAACTCTCGGCAAGAAAACCAATAAACATTCTGAAAACTATCATTTTCAAAATCCATTTTGCTTTTGTGACCACCTCTAATGTGATTCAAGTCGAAGGCACATCTGTGCAGACGGCAGACGGCGATCAAAAACATGGATAATGTGTTTACATGTCACAGTATCCTGGTTTCCTTCAGAATAATCCAGCCCAACCCAGCCAGAAAAAATATCTCCTCTGTGTTTCTGTATCTAGGACATGATGTTAGCATGCACAGACACATTAACAACATACTCTAAAAGCCTGGCACTAATGCGCCATGGAAACACACTCAATTGACCATTCCTCCTTGATCAGTGCAGAGCTACTTGGACGCGGACACTAATAATTAAGGAGTCATCAACTTCCTAATGCTAAGAGGCTTTAAACGCTCCTCGTAATTACGTCTCTCTGGCAGAATGATATCCTTCCAGCTCATCTGTGCTGCTCCTGCATGTAAACACACGCAGACGCAGACGCAGATAATAACAGCTACTTTACAAGCTACAGTAGGAGGTATGGTTGAACTCTAAATACATTAACGCGTCATAAACTGGCATGGCAGTGTCAGCACACGTCCCGCAACCTTCTTTCCCCTCAGCACTCCTCTGATTCACCGAACAAAGCGATGTGCTCAGAGGGAGGAAAGCTGCTCCATCCTCTGCTGTCAGTGCATATCATACACTCTGTATAATACAGTGAATGTGTGGAGGAAGCCGGGGCTGGAGAGGACAGCTTTTCACTATGCCAAGTCATCCATTATGATCAATGGCATCAGGCAGGCGAGCAGGCTTAATAAAAAGCTTCCTGCCTTCTGCTGGCTCAAAAAAAACATCCCTTTGAGACATTTAGCTTCAGGCTGGATGATGAGTGGTGCACAACTCGGTCTGCATACAGACGAACTGCCTGTTTTGACCAACCGACAGTAAAAAAAAAAAAAGACAAAAATATCAGTTTACTCTCATAGAAAACAGACAAAAACAGCAAATTCTCATAACTGAGTAGCTGGTTATAACTGGTTATAATTAAAATTTTGAGCTCTAAAAAAGTGTATATTCTTTATACAAGTGACCGATCGATTAACAACTGACAGGAAAGTAATAAACTGCAATTTTAATAACTAATCATCAGTTATAATTGCTTGTTATAGCTTCAATCCTACATCATTTGTTTGAGCATTGGGGGTTTTCTGGCTGTTGTTTAAACATTCGTGCTTAGTTGCCGTTGAATTATTAAGAATTATTAAAATAAAAAAATAAACAGATCAGTCTGATTGACAATAAGAAATCGCCACTGTTGCCAATGAACGACGCCTGGCACTGCTACAAGTACGGCAATCCATTCATATCCGTACTTATCCTCGTTTTGCTCAGGTTTAGTGAGAGAATTAGTATAATTTAATTAATAATAAGTACTTGTATTATATCACTTAAGTTAGAACAGGAACTCTATTTCATGGTACGCCTTGCCTTTAATAAGTGATTGTTAATATTGGGCAGAGTGATCACATTGTTGGTCAGTATTGAGTTGTCCTACAGTTGAAGCGGACATCAAAGTATTCATGTAACACAGAAGAAGCTGTCCCCGTGCGTTTGCTTGGTGGTAGCGGTGGTTAGCACTGTCACCTCGCAGCAAGAAGGTTCCGGGTTCGAACCCCGTCTGGGGCTTTTCTGTGCCTGCTCTCCCGTGTCTGCGTCTGTACTCCACACTCCACTCCACTGCCACCATAGGCTAATAGGTAACTCTAAATTGTCCGTAGGTGTGAATGTGAGTGTGAATGGTTGTTTGTCTCTGTGTGCCCTGCCATGAACTGGCGGCTTGTCCACGTCAGCTGGGATAGGCTCCAGCCCCCCCGCAACCCTAGTTGAAGATAAGTGGTTACAGATAATGGATGGATGGAAGTTTATAGTTAATGCTAACAGTAGCCAGCATTACACTACCAACAAGTGGACATGCTAAATCTGCTGAATCTATTCCCCTCTTGAAATGCCACTTGATTCTATGTCACGTCACACGTCCTTAAAGCGTCATCTACTAAACATCCATTACCTGCTAAATACTACTGCAACAAAGATTGTGTTACAGTGCTCATAAACGACATACGATAAGTTAGTTTACATACTAGCCTGTCATTGCATACAAGTTGAATAATGTTGCACTGGTTTTCCATGCCTTTCAAGCATATAAAACAGAGCGAGCACCGGTGATTTTCTTAAGACAACAAACTATTGCAGAGCTGTAAAACAACACGCTACGTTTAAAAAAACAGACCAACACATTATCATTTTCAGCTCAGGCTCAGTCCCAGAGCTGGAGACACTACAGACAGACACACTCGCTCCTGTTGGCCAGGCCTGAGTGTGATTCGTCCAGACAAAATCTAAATCTTCTAAGGTTGAAGTGTGCCGCAGGCAGACAGCAAAGCCAGCTAAGACGCGGCTACTATTACTTTACTATCTCTAATCCCAATCTCATTCTCTCCAGGCTACGAGACTAACTGTCTGGATTATCAGGATAAGATGGCACCAAATGCAAGGACAGGTGGAAGTCAGGAGACCGTCTGTCTGTCCGTCTCTGTCATTAGGGAAAATGGCTTTACACTTATTGCAGGATTGGCTGTGTTTAAGTGATATAAATAGTCAAAATTTGCCACATTTCTCTGCAGATGAAAGGCTGACAAAAATCTTGAAACATCATTAAAATATCGCACCTGCCGGCAGACTGCATCCACCGCCTTCCTTCGCCGTCCAAATCCATCTGCCGAGCGTTCAAGCTGACAATGAGAAGTGGCTCAAATCACGGCTGGCAGTTACTGCGAGCAGCCGATGACTCCTGTCTAAATCTCGCCGCCATTCAGCGGAGGACGCGACAGTTATGTCTTCATTTCACACTGTGGATCGGACTAATCGAACGGGTGGGTATCAAAGTGTAATTTCTCCTTGGAGAGGCGTGAAAGCTCAGCGGACTTTGAAATGGAAATCCAAAGTGATTGAGATGCTGAAAGAAAGCGTCTAGCTGCTCGGGCCAAGTCCTGACAAAAATATTAAGACGTGATAGTGATAGTAGCTGGTTTTTACACACACACACACCAAAAGGACACACACACACCTCCACGAGTCAATAAAACTGCAACCCCGGACTGTGAGCTATGCAGACATCTGCTTTGTGTGTTTGTGGGAATGTGATGCCTGCCCACAGTGTGAATCAACATGTCGACTGAGTCAGTGCAAACGCACATCAGGAGAGGCGTCGTAGTAATTGATATTTCTACAGTGACAATGTCAGTCAACATTTTCTCCTGGACACTGACCGATGGCAATGTTCACTGGTTTGATATGTCAGCGGTGTGTGTGTGCGTGTGTGTGTCCTATACTCCCTCAGGGAGAGACTGGCAAGGCCGAGCAGCAGCAGCAGCACCCTGTTCTCTGGGCAAAGCTAAAAACAGCTCGGTCCTCCCAGCACAACCAAGCTCAAACTCTTATGCAATTTAAGTATGTTTTTCATGACTGAGCTCCCAGATCAGAGTCCTTTTAGGGAGAGGAGAGGAGAGGAGAGGAGGAGAGGAGGAGAGGAGAGGAGAGGAGAGGAGAGAGAGAGAAGAAGGAGAGGAGGCTCTGCAGGGAAGGAGTCATGGGAGTGGATAATACAAATAAACAGGGTGGTGATCAGCCTGACTCCTGTGTGCTGCTGTTATTGCTGAGAGCAGCACCAGCGCTGGTGACTCAGCCGAGGGTAATCGTCTCAGAACATCAGAAGGAATACAGTTGCACAACAGCGTAGGTAACTGCTGCTCATAACTGAACTCATTACTACGCAGACACCTGGAGATTTAGTTTCACACGTGGGGCTCAGTGAAGAGACGAAAGTCAAAAATAAAACTCTTGTTGAAAGCGCACAGTAAACGTGCATTTGCGTTTCATTATCCAACTGTGATGAAGTCTGCTTTTCACAATAAATCGTTACTCAAATTCAGCAACAATAGCAGCGAAATTGCTTCAACTTAACCATTTACCTCATGTCGCCTGCCATCATCCAAATGCTCTGTGGCATTGCATTTATCCCAGCATGCCTCTTAGACACGCTAAACTTAGACACGCCATGCAGCCCACCTCTGCAGGCTGCCATCAAAACGAATATGTTGTGAGCAGATGATCTGGTTGTTGTGTAGCAGCCTCAGGTATACGGTTGGTTACTCGGCATGGTGTACTCCATCATTTACCACTCTACCGACACTAAGCTGCCTCCATCTCTTATCCACAGTGGGAGGCTGCACTGCGTGTGGTTTCAAAGAGGAATCTTTTTCCACAGCTACTGTAGGGCCTTGGCCTTTTGGAAAACACAATGCAGCAAATGACACAGCCCGCAGTCGCTCATCTAGCTCGAACCTGTAGAGAAAATAAAGCTCTCTTCTCAAGGCTGCCCCCAGGAAACATGGAGGGGACACAAAGCTGCCACTGGACGAGTGAGGGAAAGTATTTTTTTCCTGCAGCGCGAGAGAAGCAATAATCATATACTGATAGGATTTTGGGCACAACACAACCTTATAGCTGTGACATCACAAACTGGAAGACATGGCGAGCCAGAATTATGGATTAATGGTTGCCTGGCAACCAATTCAAGGCCTTTGGTTGCCATCAGCAGTAACCACTCTTTAACATATATATATATAAAAAAAAAAAAAGAGGACAGCAAAATGTGCGCCTCAACCATTGTTGTCTTATCCTAAAAAACACAAACTACAAATAATTGTTTAGTTGACGTAATAAAGCTTTTAAACATGCCACTTTTTAATGACGAAGCTGATCTGTAATTACTTCAAACATAAGGTGAGTTATAATCATATTTTCAGTTTCGCCAACCAAAAAAACACATGGACCTGCGGCGGATAAAGAAAAGCCGGATCCAACTTTTTGGAAAAATGCAGTCTGACGTCACGCTGCGGCAGCCAATCAGATCGCTCAAACTCCTCCACGGTCAGCCTGAATTGTCTCTGAAACTGAGGCTATCCGGGTGGATTCATGGACTAAACTCTGATACCCTACCTGTTGTGTTCTGGCTTTGTTTATTTCATGTACCCAGCTTCTAAATCTGAGTCTGACCCACGCAATTTACTACACTGTGCACCACAACCTTTCCTTAATATGGCTCTTTTCTGAGGCTTTCTGTGCAGGATGTGCGAAGCTTAGTCCAGAGACAACAGACAATCACACACACTGACAACATCTCCTGTTATTCGTACAATCCTTCTTGATATGCATATACGTAAAGAACGAGAGAAGTCTACTCATTATATGTAAGCTCAGCTTCAGAGGACAGGTGAGCTATGCTTCCACGTCAGTGTGCCCTATTTAATAAATAAAATCCACGTCACTGCAGCAGAGACTGCGTCAGAAACTAGCCGCAAACTGCTTAGTAAATCTCCCCAGAGGCAAATCTGACCAACCACAGCAGTAAATCCCACACAGAAACTTTTGCTGGCCACAAGTTTACTTAGACCGGATTATTTAAGTTTACTCTGCTGTCTCTGTCCATGGCAAATCCACCACCAGATGAGATAACATGCGAGTAATGCTCAGACCGGGGTTAGGGAGAGTGTATTTGCCAACTAGGCCCACATTATTTAATGAATGAATGAATTTTCTCTCTGCTCAGATCCCATTAAACTTACATAAACCCTCCGGCATCTCGCTTCTTCTTCCACTTTGCATGCTGCTCACTTTGAGAAAATTCAGACTGTAAATAACTGACAGCTTAACCGTGTGACAATCCCAAGCTCAAGTCTATGCGACTTCACCTCCAAGAGCTGCAGTCACTGTCAACTGTTTACTGAGCCTAAAACTGAATTAGGAAGTACCGATTAAAGTCCAAAAGACAACCAACGATGATGTGATGACCTCTAATAAAGAAGAACATTGTCAACAATATTTGGTCCATCTTACAGAGCTGCTGTTATTAATTTAATCAATTTTCTGAATTAATTGATTATTTGTTTATCTGAAAAAGTAAACTGCCAATTACAATTTCGAAGAATTCAAGGTGACATCTCGCTTTGTCTGACCAACAGTTCAAAACCCAATAATTTTCACGCAAATCTTCACATTTGAGAGGCTGGAACCAGTCGGTCTTCGTTACTTGTGCTTTGATAATGACTTCCATGATAGATCAATCAATTATTAGAATAAATTTTTTAGTTGATTAATCAACTAATCATTTAAGCTCTCCTATCTATTCTGTATGTAACTATATGAAATCCCTTGACACGACACCTTTGGCTGTTTTGGACTATTTTCCTAGTGGTGTCAACAATAATCGATTCGGCGATGCATCGCAATGCGGGGCATGCATCGATGCGGCAAAGTGCCATGATCGATTATGTCACTGTTTATTTTCTGGCCTCGAGTGGACAATAAAGTTGTGAAGTTTCAATTACTGCCAGGGGCATAACAACAACAATCAAGATGGCTGACGCGGAGGGAGATGACCGCGATAGACGGGTAATTAAAAACGCACCCAAAGCTTGGAAAGCGGACATCTGGGCACATTTCGGATCCTACGAAGTTAATGGGAAACTAGACAAGACTTACGTGGTGTGTAAAACCTGCCACACTAAAATCAAGCACGTTGGCAATATAACTAACTTCACGAACCATGTTGATCGTTGGCATCCTGAGTTGGCTTCAACAACAACAACAACCCAAAAGTCGACACATCCCAGCCAAGAGTGGTGCTCACTGGTGCTCATATGGCGAGGCTACTCTTGGATGTCGTGGAGGAATGGCAGCTAACAGATAAAAGTGTTGTGCTGGTGACGGACAACGCCGCTAATAAGTGCTGCTGAAATTGGGAAGTTCCCTCATGTCAGATGCTTCGCCAATAAAATCTGTTGTTCAGTATCTGACTGCTTGTATTGCCTCATGACTGATGAAAAATTTGCCTTGTTGTGTGCAGTAGAATTTTGATGCGCCGTAGAATCGAATTGAATCGAATCGTCTATCGCAGGGCTGACGCACACAAACAAACACAAGAGTTTCCACCTGTCGTGCATGTATTTGGACTGTGGAGCCAACAGACAGCAGAATAGGGTGCAATTACCGAAGCCCCAAGCAGGCTCCACTTTATTGAAAACAAGCACTATGTGGTTGGTTCAAAGACGTTTGATAGTTCCTATCTGACTGTGCTCATGCTCCAGGTGCTGATTATGAATTAATAATAGTCTACACAGTGGGCACAGCAACTCTCTTGATTGAAAACAGCAGGTCTTTGCCTTATTTCCCCTCGAAGGGAAGCCGGGGCTGTATGACACTGCAGTCATGTGAGTGTAAAAACTAAGCCAGAGCTTCATCCAAGGACACATGTAGCTTCTTTTTACAGCTGCAAAGACAGCCTATGATCTTTATATGTATGTCTCTCCTCCCTGTCTATGTCCCCATTTCCTGTTCTCATTCGTCTTCCCAGCAGCTATCACTCCAAAAAATAAAATAAAAAAAAAACCCTGGCCTCGCACAAGGACAGACAGAAGCAAACACAGCGGTCCTGCCTCGCTGTGGTGTCTGTTTAAAATAGCCACTGTGGCACACATCCCCCACTTTTACAGAAAATCAGCAGCACGGAAGACGTAGCTAAACTGCGTCATCAGCTACGTTTAATAATATGACATCAAATACCCCGGAAGAGGGTCAAAATCTTGTACAAGCCCCTGTGAATTGGCCTGCTGATAGTGGGACACGGAGCCAAAAGATATAGGGAGAAGGAGACAGAGGAGGAGGAGGAGACAGAATGAATGAGGAAGAGGAGGAGGATGGATGATAAATTCCACAGAAGGCAACCACCCTTTGTGCTTCCGTCAGCAATACTGACAGGCCATGCCTAAAGCGGAGTACAGAGAAAAACACAGAGGTGGGAGGACTGATGGATGGTGACAAATGAAGGAATCACTCAGTGAGGAGGAGGTAGAGGAGGAGAGGAGAGAGAGGAGAGGAAAGGGAGAGGAGAGGAGAGGAGAGGAGAGGTTGAAGGTGACAGGAGTTCAAATGTGGAAAGACGATAAGACATCGATGCCGTCGTGCCGACAGGAGACTATAAGAACAAATTTGCGAGTGCCTGAGGATGAGGAGCGTTTGAATGGGACTAAATGCTCAGACAGCTATTTAACAGCCAGCTGTGACACCCACACGACATTGTGTTCACACATTCAGAGCAGCTGAGCTGAGCGGCACAACCTACAATTACATACAGGCGAGATCTGACATTAGCCAAGCTCACGCGTGTGACGTCAACAACCACCACCACCACCGACAGGAGCCAGTGAGAATCAAGCAACACCTTTTTTTTCCAGCTGACAGCCATTCATTTCTATTGACCAGTGTCAATGCCGCATTGTTACCGCACTGCCATAGAAATGAACACTATCCCCGTGTTCAACACATTTCAGCTGAAAAGCCTTTTTATGGACTCTCCCTTTAAGACCTGTCACTGACAGATGTTGCATGGGAGTCACAGTGTGATGCACACCTACTCCACCCTGCTGGAGGGCTTATCAGAGAAACCAGCGTAACATACAAACACTTTGTATAAGAGGAAGAGACACACACGATTATGTTAGCAACACAAAGAAAAGAGTCGATGCAGGTTCACACATTCATTGGTATTTATATTTATTTATGTATATTTTAACCTTTATTTTTGGCTATCTATATATTTTATTATGCTTTACTTTTATTCCATTTTATCTAGCTACTTATTCATTTTAATAAGTTGGATTATATTTTTTTGTTTTTATTTATTTTTTATTCATTTTTAACCTGCCTCCGTTGTTTCCTCACCGCAAGATGATGAGACGGTGCTTCCTCAGCTTGTGCTGTGCTTTGTTTATAATGGGATGGGGTGGAGGGTAAAGAGGTTTTACTGTGTGAAGCACTTTGTGTTACTTGTTTTGGATGAAAAGTGCTATAGAAATAAAGTCTGACTGATTGATTGATTGTTGTTGGTATTATAACAAAATGCTGTCGCTCTACCTTAAGCATGATTTTCTAGCACTGAATTTAGGTGAGTTTCTCTGCTGTTAGCCTACAATGAACCCAGGTTTGATGCCTTCAAGTCAAGTAATAATTCTTGTATTTTGCATTTATCTCTCACATGTTACAAAGACAACATTGGCTCAAGGAAACGGTGAAATCACACAGATGTACAGTAGTAGCTTGTTTATTTACTCTGCTACAGCTCAGAGATGCGGGAGCTACAACTTTATAGGATAACAGTTTGAAGCGTGTGTATCAAATGGCTGCAATTTTCTGTATATTTTACTTTAGTGTAATAGCGAGTAGCTTTAGAAGCAGAATAACAGAGTACTCACTCATAAAATGGTGCACTAAAAGCACATCAGAGCATTACTGCATGGACGATGGGCATAATTGAAATATGCCTCAGTAATATTTTAAACCAACTCGGCAGATTCAGAGATGGAAAGCTGAGGTTACACGGGGTAACAAGGTTACAGTCAGTTGGTATGTTAAAAACAAGAAGCTTAAGCAGCAGTCCTCTACTCTACTCTATGAAGACTTGTCCTCTGTTGTTTTTATATAGCTCAATGTCTGTAAACCATCAACATAAATACATGTGGACTCAATAATGCATCTGTTTAACGCTGTTCATCTGCACATGTAAGCTCAGTCTCTCTCCAGTAATGTCTGTATTTTTTATTGCAAATGAAGGTGCACTGACTGTGCAGGTACATGCTTGTGAAAATACCAGGTACACAAGACATGCACCAGCATGCACGCTAGAAAAGAGCATCTACAGCCAAAGGCACCCCGCGTACATTTTCACCCTCTGATATCGCTAAGCTCGACAAGTAACCTTCACCAGACAACCCTTTGATTCATCCTGAACCTGTGTCGAGGTACAGAGCTCTTGTCAAAGTCAGCACTTTCCTCACCGGGGACCATGAAAATCCCCAAACTGTGATGTTCACTAAAACACGACCAGTGAATGCAGCATGACGGACTGCTGTGAGACTCAAGAGCCCAACAGGCATATCCACATCCATGCATATTTCGCTATATCAAACAAGGCTGTGTAATTTATATAGTAGCATCCATCTCTATGCTGATGATGCAGTTGTTTATCATAATGTCCGGAACAATGGTTTTATTCTAAATCAAATCTATATTGATTTCCATGATAAGAACTGATTATCACTCATGGTGACACACAATAGAGGAGTTTAAAATAGCAAAGAACTCAGTAACTAGACGTGATTAATGCTGGCTTCAAATGAGGTCATCCATATGATCGCCCTCTTTTTTTGGTAATCTCAACCTCGTATTTAGATCATTAAAGGCCCAGTGTGTAAGATTTAGGAGTATATATATTGGCAGCATTGGAATATAATATTCATAACTATGTTTTCATTAGTCTATAATCTCCTGAAAATAAGAATCTTTGTGTTTTTGTTGTCTTAAAATGAGCCCTTTATATCTATCGTGAGAGAGGGTCCTCTTACATGGCGTCGGCCATATTTATACAGTAGCCCAGAATGGACAAACCAGAAGTTTGCTTTTTATGTGAATGCCACTACATCCTACGCACTGGACCTTTAAGATGTTTTAGCCAAGATACTGCAAACAATGGCTTTTCTATACTCTTTCTTATTATTTATAAGCCAACATATACACAATACATAGGAAAAATATCTGCTAATATAGCTGCCTGACTAATTTATATCAGTCAATCGCTAATAGGCCTTTTCACAGAGGACATTTTGCAATGTCACAGTAGTAAAGCACACGTATAAATGATCAAATTAATGATGGCTGAATTCCATTTGGCTTCTTCAGTTTCACGGTCCTGGTATTGTGCATGCTGCCTCGCTGTCACGCTGCCATGACTTACTGAGACACTTAAATAGAACAGAGCCGTCATTATTTCTTATGAGTAACACCTGTGCTTTTCTTTACCTGCCGTGGCAAGTCTGATGAGAAAAATGTCAACGTGAGTGCCAATTACAATCATCATCATTAAAATGTATGGCGCTTTGTTCATCAGTCCTCTTCCTTGCTTGGGAAATGTGTATTTTCTGTCTCCTTTTCTGTCTCCTTTTTGTCTCCTTAACCCAAACAGAGGCTTTCCTCAGTAACATAAAGGTTGATATTCATGTTTTTCTACAGCCTGCAGATGACAGGTGGTGATTATGTGTCTTAAGCTGGAAAAAGGCAGGGGAGGGAGCTAAAGGAAATGTTCCTGGGTGGGGAAGAAGATGGTCAGGAGTCCAAGCTACACCCCTGACTGTCTGTCTGTCTGTCTGCAAAGCCAAGTAATTAGAAATATTCACAGCTGCACCATACACACATATCATATTGCCTCTTTTCAAATGTCTGCCCACTGCCTACCCATGGTGTGTGGTGCTGCTGGCAAGTCACGACTTGTACCTACATGCATGTACTGTAAACATTACACAGTAACACGTACAGTTAGTGCCTAACTTTACCTGTTTCCCCTCATCCAAGTCTGCTAACTTAGCTTACTAGCCTAGCCTACCAATTCCTTGCTAGCAGAGATGAGTCGGGACTTTCTGGTCACAGCAGCATCAGATGAAAATGGATGTATTTAAATAAACATTAAAAGAGGAGTGGGTTTTATTTAAAAGCTGATAAAAGTACCCATGTCTGCGGCGTCCATCCCGTAGCTAACTCCAACGACCGTGTCCCCATCATCGGATGCTGCGGCCACGGATAGCGGGCTCCCGTCCCTGGCCTCCGACAGCCCGACCGCTCCCTCGGCTGCTGCTTCCATTCAGCCTCCCGGAGGAAAAACAGGCAAGCCCTCCGTATGAAAGACCCGCAGCGATACGGCGCGATACCCGTAAGAGGAAGGGAGAGTGTCTTGTTTGATATTTTAACACTAGTCAAACGGAGGGATTTGTTATAGTTATCCGCGATGGTCCCTTCATCTGTGCGGTGTTTCCTCACGACGGCGGCACACACACACACACAAACACACACAGCCCCGCTCCTCTCAGGTCGACTGCACCGCACTTGCTGCTGCTACCGCGCCGCTGCTGGCTGCTTTTGAGCCGGGCGCTGTGGCTCCCTCTGCCGGAGGCCGAGGGGGGAACTGCACCCCGGTCCTCCCTCCTTATATAGATAGATGCTGTGAATCACACGCGCAGAGGTCAACCTGAAGAGATGGAGTCTGAGTGAGTGTTTGCATTACATTTACAAGGGCTCTTAATCCGTCTGGTGATTCAGCATATCTTTTTATTTTATTTGGACTCAAAAGTATGAGTAAGAATAACAATTTCCTCTCTGCATGACCTCTACATCTTAATCACACAGTATTGTGTATACATTTCCAAAACAGGTAGGAGGAGGCATTCCCCTTTATTCAAGTGTTAATAACTATTATTATTGGTTTATTTGCTGACAATATACTGTGCACATGAGCCAGAACTAAAGGTAGCATTAGTAGTCATTCAAATTACACTCATTTCACCTGTTTCTACACATAGAAACACCTTCATCATAACACAACATGGAATGGGTGAGTAGATTTCCTCTCTGTTGGAATATTTTGATATGATTTTATGGTGTTATAGTGCTTCATGAAGAGGTTAAACTATACGGTATATCACAAGGCGAATGGAAAGAAGAGAAAAAAAAGTAATACTGTGTAGTGTAGCAGAAAATTGTTTTCATAATCTTCATCTGGCGACCCCTGAGATTAATCTTGTGGCTCCTTCAAGGATCTCTCTGATCTAAGATACAGCTAAAATAATGTCTTGCATGTTTTTTTTTAATTTACTGTGCAATTATAGTTTTCATACCATGGTTTAGAATGATGACACAAATATGTGTATGGTGCACTTGGGTATGTAGATATGTATGTATGATTATGTGACAATGTGTATATGTATATAGAAATTTACGTAAAGGAGTCTATAATAGCAATAATAATGATGATAATCTACAACCGTTTCAATAGTGGCTGATTTTAGAAGATTAGATGAGTGTAATATTTACCTCCCTACAAGCATATTAATATATAGATATCTACAGATCATAACTGCGCCTGTCAACTAAATATTGAGTTGCTGTACTTTAAATGTCCAAACGATTGAGTCTGTGACATTGTACTTTTTTCTACAAAGAAGAATAAAGCCTAGCAGTTTCATTATCATTATGCGCATCAATAGCTCGAGACAAAACATCAACATGCATCTATTCTACAACCACACCGATAAAATACAATATAACTCAGTATGATTAGAACAAAATCAGTGCTTTTTATTTTGAGAACAATGCCACACATTTACATCTACTAAAAGAGTTACATTTAAGGATGCTTTCTCCTTCTCTCCAGAGAACCACATGAGTACCAGCTTGGTTCGCCCAGGAGGTTTGCACGCCATTTTCATCAGGTCTGCTCTGTCCGCCGTGCGGGTTTATGAACAGACCGTCACTAATCTGGGCTGGACCCAAAACTATATCCACTGGTGCTCGGAGAGGCCGAGAAAGGAGGGCGATGGAAAGACAAAATGGACGAAGTATGAGTAAGTGAGGCATCAATTATCCATTAGGTGTTTATAAGTATCGGGGAAGATCCTTCTCCACCACCTGGGAGGAAAGCAGAAGTAGAAGTTGACATCAGCTGATAATTAATGTGTTTACACTATAATACATGTGGCAAAGTAAGATATTTGTACGTACACTTGGATCATCCAGTGGCCCGTATCTCTTCACCACCTGACCCTCTCTGTTGATCAAAAACTAGAGAGAAAGAGGGGAAAATGACAACTGAAATTAAGCGAACATGAAATTTATGAGCAAAAAATTATTTTCTGTTCAACATTTAGAATAAAACACTTTGAAAAACATTTACAGCCTTCATCCAATAATCATTATATACCATTAAATATCGTCTGGGTGTACTGTTTCATGATAATAACAGAAAACACACAATAGAAAGAGGGTGCATGTTTAGCACTGATGAACTAGAGTACAGAAGCAGATGATGAATTGTCAGCTCAATCAACTTTAATGATGTCTAAATGCATGTAATAATTATAAATAAATGTTATATTTACCTTAGTGAAATTCCACTTGATGCTACTGCAGGAATGAAAACAAAACATGTCAGAAAATAATCACTGAGTAAACATGACTATGATCAATAATTGATTGAGGATATGGCTCTAATTCAATGAAGTATGATTTCATTACAGTATCAATATGTCTGTTATAATTGGCTCATAACGAGCCTTTGTGTCATAAGAAGATGAATACTGCCGCCTGTCTTTTTGTGCTCAACCATTCGTTTGTTCACCACTTACTTTCCCAGGAAGCCTTTCCGTTGGGCTGGTTTTTCAGCCACTTCCACAGAGGATGAGCGTTGTCCCCGTTCACGTTAATCTTACTGAACATGTCAAACTGAACATGATAGGACTCGGCAAACTGCTTGATCTGAGTTTCATTGCCTGGCTCCTTTAAAGTAAAACAAATTGAGAGACGTAATGTTTAAGCCCCGAGCAGGTTAAACATAAAAAAAATACTAAAACAATGTAGATAAAACAGAATTTGGCTTAATTTACTACAAATATTATGGTTATAAAATGTTTTGTGAATACACCTAGAACATTTTGTAATCTGATCTGATTCTTCTGAAATGATGACATTTTCATATCACAATCTTGGTCCTGTTCTAACATGTTGCATTCATAAAACACTCATGTGTTACATACCTGGTTCCCAAACTGGTTAGAAGGGAAGGCAAGGATGCGTAAACCTCTCTCAGCATACCTGGCGTGCAAGTCCGCAAACTGAGAGTAGTTTACTAGGGTTTTACCTCATTTAGAGGCAACGTTGGTAATGATGACAACACTACCCCTGAAAAAACAAACAAAAGGTTGTAATGATAGTATTGTACGCTTGTTATGGGATGCTGTAGCACATTTAGGAGGAGAATGTGTCATAGATAGATTTACCTGTATTTTTCAAGGGGAACCACATTCCCATCAATATCTGTCGCTGAGAAGTCATAAATAGACGTGGCCGTCTGCCATTCCTCTGTCTGAGCAGACTGTTAGGAAGAAAGAGGAGGAGGAAAAAAAAGATTTGAGTGATGGTAGCTTACTTTAAAAATGCACTTTCATCCTGCTAAATGAATATTAATCAAGCTATATATTCCAGCACATACATCTCCAACATACCATCATCTGTGCTGTGTGTGCAAATCATTTAAAAACATAGAAAAATACAAAATAAATACAAACATAACACATCAGATCACCTATGATCAATTCAGTTCCACAAACTCTGACATTGTCCAAAAGTAAGTTGCAGTACTGTACCACATAAAACAGCCATTCAATCCTAATCTCATTTTTCTTACCATAGCCTGCAGCAGCACAGATAAAAGGACAGCGGACCCTATGAGGCGCATTGCTGCCCTTCAGTAAGGTCCTCTGAGGGCAGAAAGCGATCAAATTTGTAAACCCCCCCGAGTGGCTTCAGCTGCAGCCTCACTGTCAGACCACAGTCCCGCTTACTGAGAGAGGAGCACACGTTCCAGTGTCCTCATGTAAAGGGAACGGGTGATCATTAACAGAATTGATAGGCTGTGATTCTCCGATAGGTCCCTCTCAGCTCCTGACTAACATCCACATCAGAAATGTTGTGCACTGCGGTCCACAGTCCAGAAAATTATCACAGACGCATAAAGAAAGTTGACTCTTTAGAAAAGCAAAGATTTAGTCCAACGGGGGATTGAACTTCGGACAAAATGCAACAGTCTGAAGAAATACATGAACTCATTATGTAATGAGCTTTATATCAAGAATTACACGAGTGAATCAGCGCGATTTACAGCTCCTAAATCTCGCCATGACCCAAAAGTCACAAAGACTAAGGCCAAAACACTTGTTTATTCTACTAAAGCATTATAATCTGGGAAAACAAGAGAGCTGGTGTTTCAAACGATTAGAAAATAATCTGTTTTTTGAACTCTAACAGCATTCTGTACGTGCTCATGTGCATGTACATTTCCATTACATCTTATCACATAACAAACTGGTAAAACTCCTGGAACCACCAGGCAATTAAAGCATTGTGCAACAAAGTGAGTTATTTGGAAATGATCTCATTATTTCACAATTTTCTGGCAAGTCGACCTGTGAATTGTGTTTCACAACTCAGCTTTGACAGAATAAGTACATTTTATAATCCAAAACATACATACAGATACTTAGATATAGAAGCCAAAAGCATATAAAGAGAATGACAAATTAATGTTTTTAGAGGATAAATAATGATTTCTTTGTTTACAGATATTTTGTACTATTATCAATGGAGGATATAAACTAAAGAAGAGATGATTTAATTTCTATATAGTACAAGTCCTCTTTCTAGTCCTCTTTATGTTCATATAATAACTGACTTCAATACTTTTCATACCACACTAACAGTCTGTAAGACTTAGTAGCCTATACAGTAGGATGCTGCTAACCTGAAATTCATTTCATTGCTGATATAATACAGAGTTAGCTGTAATGCAATACTAAAATGACCTTGTGTTATAAAACCTTTAAATGACTCGTCCTGCTGCTCATGTTCTCTCTGTCTCAGGATGATAAGCCTATCAGCTGACACCAGATGGGGGGAGTGCTGCTGCATGAACCGTCCGGCGTCACAAGCTACACTCGTGTGAGCCTTTGCAATATTTTTCACACTCCAGCGCCCTCAGTTAAGAATTATGCGTACATATATACTAAAGTACACGGCCGGTCTTGCGTTTATAATCATACACGAACACAATGACAGACAAGAAAACTTCGTGAACTGTATAAAAAAAAAAACTGCAGGCGTTTCGGATTAAAGAGCGACCCTGTTAGCTGGCGACCGTTAGTCGAAAGCGTAAGTGGTTGTCGTAGTTTCGATGGCTGTTGAAAACAATAAAGGGGACAGCTTCATTGTAGTTATGTTTTTAAGCATTGTAACGTTATTATCTTTTATAAACAAACAAACAAATAAATGGGGTATTCACGAGGACAGCTACGTATCTTCCTGTTTTTAACGGCTGTCGTAACTACGACAACCACAGACGCTTTCGGCTAACGGTCACCAGTTAACAGGGTCACTCGTTGAACCGAAACACCGGATGTGTATTTTACCGATAGAAAGTGAGTTTACCAATATAGCATGGGCTCCAAACAACACTCATTATAATCAATAGGCAGATCTTATAATCTATAATATATAAAAAAAAAAACAGAGATTGATACAGATGTCACTGTTACACATAATAAATTACAGTCGCCCCCCTACATCACCCTTGCCTGGGACCCGTTATAGGTTTACGTTACCGTTGTGGATAAAACAAAGCACAGTACCATCGCCAGTAGTACTCCGCTGCTCGCCACAGCCCCAAATGTCAAAATAACGTATAAGGGCCTCATTTTTGATACAGGACAAACCTCATTTATTATAATCAATGGCTACATTATATCCGCTGACTCCGCCCCGCAGCTTGTTGTGAAACGGTAGACGGAGACGCTTCACGCAAGAGTCACGTCCTGTATCGGTGTCACGTGGATCTAACCACTAATGATGGGAAGTTTGTTCTTTTTAGTGATCCGGATCATTTGACTCAGCTGTCCAAGAAGAGTCGGCTCTTTTGGCTCCCAAACGACTCTTTGTTTTATCACTTATACCTTTAATAATTTTTAACATTTACTAAATTATTCAATGCATTCTTTGTACTGAAATATTCAAAAGTAAAAATTACATTTTCTAATACCAATAATATGCTGTAGCCAATTGTTTTTATTGCATTTACAGACCCTTGTAACTCTCTAAAACCACCCAATCAATGCACTTTACCTCTCTGCTACACAAAGCAGATAGAAACACTTAAACAAACTTAAGCATCGAAATAAAAATAATAAAAAAGCCGGCTCCCATCGTTCACTTAAAAGAGCCGGCTCTTTGAACCGGCACGTTCGCGACCGACACATCGGGAGAAGTGAACGTTAGCACGGATTATTAACGATTCGTTCGCCTCGTAGTCACTTAAGTAAACATTGGACTACTTTCCACAAGCATCCTCCTAACATTATGACACTAAATCTGTGTTTTTTAGACAAATAAATCAGGAGAAATTTAATTTTGTTAAACCTGTTTCTGTCTCAGCAGTCACAACATCTCGCGAGATTTACAGTGAGCAATACAACTATCTCTTTCAGTGCTAATTTGTCGGTCTGGTTTTACCAAATATGAATTATAAAAACATAACTAACATTTAAATAGTCACCTGTCTCTGGCACAAGAAAATTTTGTTTTTATCCATCTAAACGACGATATATACCGTTTATTTTTATTTTATTTCGAATATTATAAATTTACATGTACACATCATGTACCGAAGAGAATAAAAGAAGAAAAAAGTGGAAATATTTGTATTGGAGACACCACACACATTTTTTGGGATTGTCCAGTAATACAAAGATTTTGGGACAATATTAAAAAGGAAATAGATATTATTTTGGAAGTAGATGTCGCTCCAGAACCAATGTTGTTTTGTTGGGAGCCATACCCAAAGACCTATATAATGCAGATCAGCAATATATACTTATCTTAATTTTTACTCATTTATTCATTTTTATTTAACTATTTAACTTCATAATTACTTATTTAATCTATTTATTGTACCTTTTTTATGTATTAATTCTATATACTTTTATTTTATTTTTATCTTATTATTTTATCTATTTATTTTTATCTATTTTAATTTTGTGTGTTGTTGATTGTAACTTATACTGGGTGTCATTTATTACATAAAGTCCTATGTCAGGAAATGTTATGTAAAATGATTAAAATGGTTAAATAAAAAGTTTATTAAAGTATATTTACATTTGTAAACAGCTGTTTGAGCAGAGGAGAGAGGGGCGGGGCAAAACTGTCCGAACTACGCCGGTTAGTGTCGACGTCTTCAGTCTGCGACAGTAAACGGTAAACGAGAACGTGCGTCGCGCTGTCCGGAGGAGCGAAAGTTATAAATTAACAATAAATCAAAATTTAGAAGAAATCCGGCGCAAGTGACAGAGCTGAGACGACATGGATGACGAAGAGGAAACATACAGACTGTGGAAGATTCGTAAAACCATCATGCAGGTGCGGAAGTCTTGTATGTTTTGTTTAGCTTGATATCTTAGCATGTAGCTTAGCTCAAACAACGGTTCCGCTCTGTGTGCTGCAGACTGGAGGAGGGTTTGTTGACCGTTTTCCTCAGTGTTTGATAGTGTGTGGGCTACTTTAGCAGTGTAATTTAGCAGAAACAGACCAAGCATCAACCTTCTAGTTAAAATGAGACACCTATACATCGCCCTCCTATTGTTAAGACACGTTAGAGGTGGTTTACAGGCAGGGAGTAGAGACCTGTGTAACAGTCTGCTGCTGAAGGAGCTACTCAGGGACCCCACAGTGTTAGGTAATATGCTTGTTATATATTATGGTTTGTCTCGTACACTCACTGACTTTCACCTGTACACCCTTAAGCTGTGCCATGACCGAGGCTACCTGGTGACGCAGGACGAGTTGGACCAAACACTGGACGAGTTCAAGAGTCAGTTTGGAGACAAACCCAGCGAGGGTCGCCCCAGACGCACGGATCTCACTGTGCTGGTGGCACACAACGACGACCCCACAGACCAGATGTTTGTTTTCTTTCCTGGTAGGTTAATATCTAATGACCAGCATTCCCTCATAATAATACAACAAATGACACAAGTGATATCATCACGTTATTATTATTATTATTATTATTATTTTATATTTCAGAGGAGCCCAAGGTGGGAATTAAGACGATTAAGATGTATTGTCAGAGGATGCAGGAGGAAAATATCACACGGGCAATCATTGTTGTTCAGATGGGCATGACACCATCAGCCAAACAGGTAAACAACTACATTTTAGAATTATTTTATATATTTACTAAACAAAAATAAAAAGGATTTTTTTTGTATCTTGCTGGCTTGGTAATAAAATATTTATGAAAATATTCTCCTTTACAGTCACTAGTAGACATGGCACCCAAATACATATTGGAACAGTTTCTACAACAGGAGCTGCTTATCAACATCACAGAGCATGAGGTAAACACTGTATTTAAAATCCCTGTTTTACTATATTTCAAAATTACCACATGGACTATCCCTGAGATGTAGAATTACATTTTTCGTGTTTGTCTTTCAGCTTGTTCCAGAGCACATTGTTATGACAAAGGAGGAAGTGACTGAACTTCTGGCAAGATAGTATCCTTACACACACTGCACTTTTCAATGTCATTTCAGAGTATTTTCTTTTGCGATATTATTTGTAATAAAGAATACAGTAGCGATTGACGTAGCTTAAGACCACCATAGAGCTGTAGGTAGTGTCTTTGAAAGACTCAGCTTTTCATATAAGTGTCTGTTGGCCTGCCTTAACATTTTTACCTCAGCAAATTAAAGGAAAGTCAGTTACCGAGAATCCAGGCTGGTGACCCCGTAGCTCGCTACTTTGGTTTAAAAAGAGGACAGGTAACGTACCCTGAAGATGTCTCTCTAATGCATTGTCATTACGTGACTGCACGGTGCTCTGTATCTGATATCAGGCTGTATCAGCATTATGCAAATTTCAGCAAATGACTTGTTGTTTAGCAGACAGACATGATTTCCATATTCATAGTCATATTTCTTTTAAATAAACATCTAACATCAGAGTTTTACACCTTTTTAATACTCAAACCAATTTAACTTTAAGGCAAGACTGTGAGCAGTGTGGATGTGTACCATAGTCCAGTCTAAACACGTGCTATTTTTCTTCAATATTTCCAGGTAGTAAAGATCATCAGACCTAGTGAAACAGCTGGGCGGTACATCACATACAGGCTGGTGCAGTGACAGAAAGGTTAGTGTTTCTGAATAAGTTTGCATAATATCTGTTTATATATTATTATTTTTTTCAGATACACAAACAAAAAACATTCAGCCTGTGTTTTTAAGCTCATAGATGCTTGATAAGCTCTCTTTCTTTGTATCTGCGTAGTTGCTTTAAATAAAACTAATACTTTAAATGTTTTGTTTTCCAGACATTTTTCTGAAACATTTAGGACCAGTGAAGGAAACTGAAGAGCTTTCACTCATCCAAGTTGTTTTTCTTGTAATTACTGATTTTGTAAAATAAACAATTAAAAATTGAATCACATTGTTTTGTCAAGTTGATTTGAGCTCACATAATCTCTATTTATGTACATTTCAAAAACTAAGTCTGTAACTTAAAGCAGGACACATTATGCTGTAATGGTTTTAGATGCCTACCTTCTTTTTCCTTTTGAAAGCCATGCCGTAGCTGCTGTCACCTGACGTCTGTAGAACTGATCTGATTGTGCCTCGTGTCGCACATAAGTACCTCCTACCTTACTGTGGCAGGGTAATACAGCCCTTATCAGTCGTAATAACTATGTCATTTGGGTAGTTTGTTCCTGCTCATGTTTAGGCAGCTGTTCCTCATTTGTTTTTTTCTTTGACATCTAAAATACACAGAGAGACTATGAACCGATTTTAAAATAAAATGTTTATTAAAATAGACCAAACATCCATATCAAGGCAATACAGGCAACATTTATAAAGAAATTGATAAATTTATTTTTTAAATTTTAGTGCTGAAATAAAACCAGCAGCACCTTAAAAAAGGGAATTTGCTTGGAAATTTTTGCACATTGCACACATTCTGATGTGGTTTTCTCCCCCTTTTCTTTAAGATTGTAATAGCAATGAGTAAAAAAAAAAAAAAAAACCCTTCTAAAATACAAACTGGCACAAAAATACATTTTTAATAATTTGAGTCGAAACGTCTTGAAATGACAGGAATAAATTGCATCAAACAGCAGTAAAGCGTGCAGAGTTTTCACTGCCAGGATAGATCAATACAGCTGCACAGATTAAAAACTTCAAAATTCGATCTTGATTTACACAACACAGTAGCCCTCTCAGTTTCAGGTTTTACAGGATCTCAGTGTATGAAAACACAGATGTCGCTCAACTCAAACTAAAAGACTTCACACACACAATGATTTAGATAATAATATCAGACAAACTCTGGCTCGCTGTCCCTGTTTCTGGTCAGGGGTAATTTCTTTCCACACAGACGCGCCAGTGGAAGCCCTGACAGGTTTAAAATGGGTGAACAGGGGTAGTTGTTGTTGGACTGGTTTACATTGAGCTCGGCTAGAGAGGCGTTCAGGTCCTGCTCTGCTCCTGTCTCTTCGTCTGGGGGCCCACTGTCTGGCAGCGCGGGGGGCTCTACTTCTTCTGGCTTGTCCTGCTCCTGCTCCTGGTCCTGCTCCTGCTCCTGCTCCTGATCTACCTCTTGTTCCGGGCTAGTGTGGGTTGCAGACTGGCTGGAGAGGTCCAGACTGTCCCTGTAGCTCAGTTGGTCGTCGTCCATGCTCACCTCGCTCTCCTGCTTCACCAGTCTGCTGGAGCGTGCAGTCTTCTGACTGCTCTCGTCCAGCTCTGAGTCGGAGTCGGGGAGTTGCTCGCTGGACCCCAGCGACCCTAGAGAACTTCCTGAATGGAGATAAAGAGGCCAGTTGTTACAGAGGGGTTAAATATTAAAGCCCCGTTTCAAATATAAGTGATAAGTGTGTATTCTGCCTACTTTAAAAAGAGCATGAACTCAAAGGGAGCTGCTGTACAATAACACTGGTAACCTTGGATTTTCAAACATTATAGGGAAGTTGGTTTATTTACTTTTCAGTGTTATGCAAACTAGGCTTCATAAAAAAAACGTACCACATCCCTCCTCCATCTTGTCAGACTCTGGTTTATTCTGCTCCTCTCTGCCTCCATCCTCCTCCCCATCAGCCGAGCTCTCCACCTTCTCATCTGTACCCTGAACAAGGAAGTGGGAGGAAATGAAGAGATTGTTATCAAAAAAAAAGAAAAAAAAGAAGTGACTTGGTTGTGTCGTCTTTTATTTAAAAAGGACGTCACGTCAAACATGCAGATCAGGAAGGAAAGGCTGGATTCTAATCAAAGTCACATAGGTCATAACTCTGGATGAGAAAATGGATGTGCTGACATTTTAGCACTTCTGTTTTTCGCTTCATGCCTTTCCCCAGGAAGAGTTATGCAAGGTTTTGTTCTTAAATTATTGGCTGCTTCTCTCTAAAGACTTTTCACTCTTCTCAGAGTAAAAACAGGCTGCCGTTATTCTGTGGTGACATTTGCAACATGAGAATCTCCTCAACTTCTTAAAAATGTTGTATTTAAAGATCTATTAATGAGCGGACCCTTACACCATGATAAGGCTTTTAATTAGTGGTTATGAGTATGTATTTGCACGACACTTCAGCCCTCACATAGCAACCCAGTTCAGTTAAACCGAATATGCAAAGCACAAATGAGCTTGTTTAGATGTGGTGTCATATATATTTATTTCATCAATAACAACACAGTTCAGTTCACTTCATAAAGTTACTCTTATTAAATGTCTGCTATGAATACACACTAGAGAGATGGATATCTACCCACACTACACGGGGAGTCCTACCTGCTGAGTGGAGATGGAAGGAGAGCGACAGGTTTTGTGCAACTGAGAGGTTTTGGATTGAAAGATGGATGAATAGAAGACTATGAAGGCCTCCACGATGCGAGCCTGGTGGGGGTAATCAACCAGAGAAGACAGGGATATCGTGGCCCCGGTCGGACGGGGTCGCATCAGGGAGGGACCAAACACAATACCCAGGTTACTGGCACTCATCTTGTTATCTTCCTCTAGCTCTGCAATCCTGGTTAGGTGGAAGGATGAAGAACTAATGAGTGCACCAGATTCAATTACACAGAGACTATATTTATTTTTTGAAATATCTGACCTCCGGAGGTGGCGAATTATGTAGCGCAGCGTAGCGATGTTTGCCTTGGGAAGCTCTTTCAGAAGCTCTTTCAACTTTTCCACCAGCACCAGGACCTCTGGCTCAGTGTTGGACCCCAGATCCACCAGCTCTGGCCCCTTGCACACTGCTGGGTTAATACTGTTGGACTCCTCTCCCTCTGGTGTCTCTGCTTCACTCTGCAGACTCTCCTTTGCCAAACCCATCAGATTGTTGTATAGGCGGAACGGCATGATCGGCTCAGGCAGCTGCGTGTGTGACGAATAGAGGAAAAAGTGTTAGAGGCTGAAGTAAGGACACATGGAGGAGCAAGAGAGTCTTGTGAATGATGATAGATGATTGAAACAGGACTATTAAAAACAAATAAATCAACAAATAAAATAAAATGGAATTTTTACAAAACAAATCTGACTTTTATTTTAAAAACAATTTGCGAATGAAGCTATTAAACTTATTTACTGACAGTTTATTTATTTAGGAGCCTCCAAAGATTAAGTTAAGATTAAGTTTGATTTTTTTCCTTGTCAAGGAGGGACTACTTTATAATGTAACACGTTGGCTTGTGTGTGTACCTGTCTCAGGTAAAGCTTGAGGACGTTGCTGATGTCATGTGGTGAACACTGGGACAGCTCCACCAGCTCCTTGCCATTCTCGAAGGCCTGACACAGCTTCTCCACACGTGTCTTCACTCCGTTCACCCTGTAGATGCCCTGCGAGGAGGAAGCAGAAAAGTTTTGAATACTTCTGCGTGCCATCACTCTAACTCACAGCATAAATGCACTTTCTCACCTTCATCTTGAGAGCTCGTCTCTCTATCTCGGTGATGCACTTGGTGATGATGAAGGGGATGCCGTCACTGGCGCAGCTGGCTACCTGAGAGAAGTCCCTGCCAAACAGCTGCAGACGGCCCTGCAGCTTCTTATGGCCACACTGGATGGCCAGAGTCTCCAGACAGCGCTTGTGACACGCCAGGAAACACTGTGAGGGCAGAGAAGAAGGTCATGAAACCTGGTCTGATCATCAATCATCAATGAGATGTTTCTCAGGGTATGAGCCTCTTTCTCCTTGCAGGCTGGATGTTAGGACACATGTAAAGGACTCACCTCCTCACACTCAGCACCCTGGAAGTAAACGTAGCTGTCACACTCGCGGCACTTCGAAGGAGTTCGAAGTTTCCTGAGTCTGTGGGTCAGAGCCGCTTTAGACAGACCAATGTTACGGAAAGGTCTGGTGGACACCACCACATCAGGATCCATGCCGTTGATATCTGAAGACAAAGATGCACATTATGAGACATTTTTCACTTGTAATACTGGCTGTGTGGCCGTGTCATTGTATAGTCACATCAACAGGAGGACTGTAAGTCTTACTTTGAGCTTCAAATGAGGTCACATTCCCGTCCTTCTCATCTGCGTCCTCGTTGGACGACATTGTTCCGGTGGATGACGTCCGAGCCATTTTACTGATGTCACCTAGAATGAAGGTACAGTTTCAACATGTTTGCTCACGTACTTGTGCACCTTTAAGAGTCTGAGGAATAAATGAGATATTCTGCTGTATGTGTCCAAGTTTCCACTCACTTGTGCTGGCGGTAGGAGACTCGAGGCCTCCCTCTCCTCCAACACTGTCATCGCTCACTGTTGAACCCCATGACTTGTGGCCCTGCCCTGGGGATAAGAAATGGACACGAATATGGGAATAATCAGTATAAATATAATGGGTTTACATGTCTCTATTGAGCCAACTGTTATTTTAGATTAGGTTAGTTAAACACCATAAGAACTTGTAACTGCTTTTACCCTAAAATATGCAATAAAATTAACAAATGAACTGCAGGCTAAAACAGCAACAGCAGCATCTTGTATATTTACACTCAACAAAAAGATAAAAACACTTTTGTTTTTGCTCTTTCATGCATTGAATCAAGTATCTAAGATGCCCACATGTACACTTTAGAGTGGCCTTTTATTTGTGACCAGTCCAAGGCTGATCTCTGCAATAACCATCTCTTTAATCAGCATCTTAATATGCCACACCGGTCAGGATGGATTATCTTGGCAAAGTGCTCACCAACACAGATTTGAACAAATTTGTAGACAAAATTCAAGCAAATAGGTCTAAGAAGAAGTCTCAGATCTTTTACGAAAAATGGGAGCAAAACTAAAGTGTATAATTATTATTGCGACGTCTGGAGCAGCAGCAGCCGGCTTTGCTTACTCTTGCGGTGAGTCTCTGCGTCTCTGTTGTCTCCAGCTGTTGTGTCCACACTGGTGGCGGGATTGTCTGTGTGGCTCGTCGGCTCTGTGTTGAAACTGTCGTTCCTCGGTCTGTGGCCGTGGCTGCAACAATGTGGCATTATATGACAATTTAATTTTTTTTTTCCAGTTCAGCATTTTGGGAAATAGACATTTACAGGTTTTCTTGCGAGAGTTAGATGAAAAGATTGATACCACGTGTAGCTACAGCATGCAGCTAGTTAGCTTAGCACAATAGCTGGAAACAGGGGGAAACAGGTAGCCTGGCTCTATCCAAAGGTAACAAAATCCACCTACCAGCACCTCTAAAGCTCACCAAACATTTTATATCTCATTTGTTTAGTCCGTACAAAATCAACACATTGTAGTTTGTACATGTGTTATGCTCCAAAATGGGGCCCAATGAGTGCATGTCTTTTCATGAGGTTGCCAGGCAACCAGTAGAGATGATCCAGGGAAATGTTGTCCACATAACGTGTTAATGTGACCTCTGGGGCTGAGATTTTGTTGCCTTTGGACAGAGCAAGGCTAGCAGTTTCCCCCTGTTTCAAGTCTTTGTGCTAAGCTAAACCTTGCCTTGCTCCTTGACAGACCTAAGAGCGGCATCAATCTTAATCAGCTTATTTCTCAAATTGTGAAACGTTCTCTCTAAAAAGGTTTCCATTGAAAATCTGAATAATTGTTGCTCTGATTGAAGCTCTTACTGTGACGACGAGCTGGAGGGACAGTAGTTCTCAAACGCGTAGTGAACAATCGGCTGCTCTGGCAGCTGCAGGTCTCGCACGTATGCGGCGTACTGCTGGCCTGGATCATACAGCTTACTGCTCTCACACAGAGTCTGGTAGTGGACCGGCAAGGCTACCGTCTGCATGTGCATGAGCTGGTAGTACGAGATGGTCGCCTGGTGGAGGAAGAGTTGCCACAAAAAAAAAGGGTCAGCAAAGAGCTTTTCTTTGTCATAAAAAGGTCTTGTGTGTGTGTGTGTTTTGTTCTGACCGAGCGGAGGGTCTGGTCGCTCTGTTTGATGAGGTCCTGAAGGTGTCTCAGCACCGAGACCTTCGTGTGCTCCATGTCCAGCTGCTGAGTGGTGGCATCTGCTATACACGTCCGGTAGGTGGCCTCCGCCTCCTCTGCCTGCACACACACACACTTTCAATTTAACTTCCTGTGCTCTGTCTTTCTCGTGTTTTAAATCAGGTCAGATTAGCACACAGATATGTCATCTGTGACTGTGGCCCACGAATCACACATCACTAAAGAGTCAGTGTTGAAGCTCTGAAGCAGTTATTGATAAGAACCTTGTTGCGAGCCTCTTCCTCTAATCGTTTCTTCTTCTCCACAGACTTCGCTGTCGATCCTCCTCCTTCTTCTTCAGCTCGGCAGGCTGCCGTTTTGGCCTTGTCGTACTCCTCGCAGCGGGCCATAAAGGCTTGCTTGGCTTTCCGCAGGTTCACCTCGCACTCCATCTAAGCAAAGATAAATAATTTCTTATTGCTACTGACAGATAAATAAAACTCTAATCTACTGCTACATGTGGTCGAGATCGTACCAGCTTTCTCTTAGCTCGAATCCACGCCTCCTTGAGCTCTTTCCGTCTCCTTTCATGTTCCTGTTTACGCTGCAACAGAGGCTGCACACAAACACATAAGCACAATGTGTGAAGGGGCAAAACATCATCATCATAAGGGATTCAATAATTACAATCATGCTGCAATCAGTCAGTAAAGTTTACCTGGATGAAGGTCTGGGTGTGCAGGGTGGTGTTGGCCTGCTGCAGCCCCACGCTCTGCTCCTGGTCCTGCTCCAGAGCCAGAGAGTAGATGGAGAAGAGGGGCATGTGGGGCTGGAGGGAGCGAACACAAACACAGAAAGAGAAGGTTTGCTATCGAAACAACAACAACAGAAGGTTGAAATGCCATCACCACAGGTGAGTAGTGAGAGATATTCAAAGGTTTACATGTGTTATGTTGTGTTTGCAGGACTGGTATAATCTCTGGAGGCCTTTGGAGAACTCGGTCTCTGGTAAAATAAAAGAGATGATCAGTGGCAGGATTGCAGCAGATTAATCGAAGATGAATCTTATTTTCATGATTTATCATGACAAAAAATGACAAATACCAATCACAATTTGCTAAAGTTTAGCAAGAAGATCTTCACATTTTAAAAGTTTTTTTAATATGATAAATCCACAGACAGACTGAAACTTTACTCACCCAGTGAAGTTCTCTTTTCCACATAGCTCATCAGGTCCTTCATGTACTTAGAAATGGTTTTGGCGTAGAGCAGAGCTGAATCCACCCCTCCCTCACTGTGCTGGAGGATCACATCCACTTCCTCAGCTCTGCCTACACGTCATCACACAAACACAGGTCAGGAAGCAACAATTTTGCAGCTATCACAACATTAAATGTTTTTGCCTGATTATGATTTGTGAGAGATTTGTAGCTGAGCTGCGAGGATTCAGAGCTGAAATTATAAATATCCAACATCCTGGGTTTTATTCTGGTGAAAATAGTTTATCATTTTTTAATACTGTTTGTGAGTTGTTTCTTTGCTTTTCTGTGATCAAGAGTTTTGGCAGCTGTTGCTCTTGCCGTGTAGAAAGTCAGCGTACCGGATTACTACTTTTCAGATAAAATGACAAAGAGTATGCAAACGCATGAAAATATCGTGTAATAGTAGTACTTTATGTGTTTGCATACTATATGTACATACAAAACAAGAGTGATGGAAGGACAGGAAGTGCAGCAGTATCACAAATGGCAGCCCTGAGGGACTGAAACAAGACGACAAAAACCGGAGTGTGAGCGAGGGGAGCGACTGATTGCCTACCCATGTCTTGCAGGTCGCTCCTGAATGCTCCCCCGTCTCCCTGGCCTGTCGCAGCGTACAAGTTCTCCATCGACTGCACAACACAAACATTGTTCATTGCATGATGATTCATTACAAGCACAGATCAAAGTTCGTCATCAACTTTGGGGTTTTTTTTCCCTTCGTCCAGTGGAAAGCTAGGAGGGGAACTTTGTGTAGAGTGATGATAGATTTTACGTAGTCACTGACTGTCTGGGTTAGACACTGGCAGATGGGAAATACTTGGAGCTCTGTGATAATCGCTCACTCACCCTGCTCTTCTCAGTGGGCAGCAGGGAAAGCAACGTGCTGCTGTCCACCTCGCCCATCAGCAGTTCGGAGACGCTGAGGAGGAGAAACACAACAGAAACAGCTTTACATCTGCAAATATGTAAAAAAATATACTGTGTGATATGAAGCATGTGGCTGGATGGACTTTTACTGCTGTCACAGTTATAAATGTTCCTGGAAGTGATCAAATTTGAAGTTTAATTAAGAGTTGCTGGGTCTCAAACCTTCATTCTATATGTCAAAGGAATTATTTTCCAACATATCCCTCATCCTATCTCTTTGACAGCTCTCATTTAAATGATTTTGTTCGAATACAAAGCTAAAACCAAAAAAGAAAAAAATGGCATCTCCATCTTGGGGTTTTTCCGTTGATGACAGAAAAGGTGTCAAACAGAGGAAGAGTGGAGGAGAGAATGAGGAAACAGACTCGTCAGGCAGATCTCAACTGTCTCTGCCAGCTCACTTCCTCCCGAAGCTCTGTGACAGCTGTCTAAACCCTGAAATGGCACAGACTCGCGCGTGATAAACTGTTGGTGCAATATTCTTCGATTACACACTGAACGGACACGTTTTTATACGCTAGCTTCACTTTGAATTAACAAAATTATTTTTTTTTAAAAAGGACTGAAAAGTTCAGGTAAATAAAAAAATAAATAAATAAAAAAACTTATTTCAGAGTTACCACATTTAATAATAATTCCTCTGGAGTGTTTAAACGTTCTCGTGATTCATTTCCTCTCCGATTTGTACGAATATGTTCGTAGGTACTCAACAGCATTTTCAAGTTCTGGTTTTGTGTCATACAACAGAAGAGAAAAAGCAAAAAAAAAAAAAACCCACTTCCTGTTTTCAACTCTGCCTCATGCAAATGTGTCACCATCGCTGCACTTCTCTCTCCAATTCCCAACAGCAGACGGCTTCATACACGCACACTAACACACGTTACCACACACTACCTGATTTCTCCGCCTGTAACCGAGGTAACGACTGCTTTGACACCATTATAAAAACACACTACCTTATTTTTCCAACGCAGTCTTTGCAGCGGTAACTACACCAACTACCAGCAGCGATCACTATAGGGGTGCTTCAGGATTAAAAAGGCATTTGATTGATTGAAATCAGACACACTGAGGCCGTCTCAGATACTCACTTGCTGCTAAAAGCAACTGCGATGGTTTCAATCGCCTTCTCAAAGTCCATTTTATCTGCCTCGTTACAAGCCTCATAATGAAAACCTGAAAAAATCAAAACCATGCATGCAGGTTTCAGTTGTGGTTTACTTTACGCATTTGAACAAACGAACCTCCACATCAGTTACTTCGGACTATATGTGCAGTGTTATCAAATGTCACAGTTTCTCCGCACTGCTCACTCACCTTTGACCTTGGATATGAGCTTGCCGGCAGCGGTGAGGATCTCCACGGTGTTGAGCAGAGGGTAGGTGTTGATGACCTGACGGAGCACCCGCAGGACCTCCCCCAAACACTCATGAGCCACGGGACGCTGGCTCTCCCTACCTGGATTAGACAGAAGGACGGAGGAAGATGTGATGTGGTTGGTTGACAAGAAGGGAGCAGATTAACGCAGTAACAATCACACCATTTCATAAACTATGAAGCATCTTAACTATAAACTGTTGCCAACTATTTCCTACTTCTTAAATCTTGTTAGAATTGTCCTCTAAGACGTTCATTTTATTTAATTTCAGCTCATTTCAGACACAAAGTAGATTTTGTTGTCTTCAGACAGAGCTGAGCAAGCAAATTCCCCGTTTCTAGTCTTTATGCTAAGGTAAGCTAAGAAGCTAATGGCTCCAGACTCATTTACCTCTTAGGTACAAGTGAAATATTCTCATCCAACCAAAAATGTCCAACTATTCCTTTAAGTCTGTGCGAGTCAGTGTTTCTGCACAGGAGGAGAGACGGACAGTCTGAGCGCAGACTGTCAGGACTGTGATAATGAGTGATAACAAATGTCAGACAGGTTGGGTCAGGGGTTCAGAGTCAACTTGACGTCAGCGGTGAAACACATGCAGCTGCCATCCTCATTTCCTCATCGCACACGCGCGCACACACACAGACAGCGACTGTTCGCGTTCACTCTTTTCTGCCTAATGTTGCAACCTCTGTGTATCATTTTTCTAATCGACACAGCTCGCTCAGGGATGAGGCCCCAGAGCTGCTGATCCTTCATCCTCCCACAGTCTGTCTGAAAATGTGTGTCAGAGTGTCAGAGCAGCAGCAGTAACAGACAATGAGAACAGAAGTGACCTGAACATTGTGCCAGAGAGGATGTGGTTTTTGCTATTGTTTTGCAAGATTAGAAACCATTTCTTATGCTGTGCTACATCTGCTTTCTGCGGCTCCTAAAAAAAAAAAAACGCGTCACCTTACGCTCGACTTCATCAAATTGATTTGTTGTTAAAGGCAATAAAAAAAAAAAAAAGGAGCTCCAGCTTAGGTGGTGCAGCGGGGAGGAGACGTGGCTAAAGCTCTGATTGTACTGCTGATTAAGAAGAGGAGGAGGCGTCCCTATCAGAGGAGGAAGTGTGGACGAGGCCTGTCTGTTGGAGGCTATCCATCATGGCTTCCTGTTTAGAAAGCTCACTCAGGGTGGAGAACATGACAGAAGAGATTATGGCGGACAGAAAGACACAAAGCACAGAGAAAAACCTTTCCCAACTATAGAAACCGACTTCTTATTTTTAAGCAGTTTGCACTTTTAGAGTCGGACTTTCACTTCGTTTAGCAATTCTGAAGCGGGGGTATTCACTCCATGAGGAAAGGTGCATGCGTTCTGCCATTTTTAAGCCTCTTCTACGGAGGAGAAGAGTGCGTGTGTGTGAGAGGCTGCAGTAAACAAGAAACTGGCTTCCTGCTGGAGACAAGAGTGCGGTTGACTCTGTGGGTGCAACGGAAACGCAGCCCTTCATTTGGAGAGAGGACGTTCACAGCCACTTGTTAGCTTTCTTGTGTCTCTCTGGTAGCTCCTCCCCGTTCCCCCGACACACACACACACACACACACACACACACACACACACACACACACACACACACACACACACGTGTACTGATGTAACACCGACGAAAACCTTCTATGGATGCCTTGTGTCCTCATTGTAAGTCAAAGTGGACTCAAGTGTGCAACACAAAGGGGAAGAGGAGGAACCAAACAGTATTGTTCTATCTGCAAACTGCAATGACATAACACATGCAAAGAGAGCTGTTTTGACTCCACATATCTTTAGTTTTGTGGTTGCCACACAGGAGGAGAGCCACTCCCAGACGGTTCAAAGCCAAATCAACCCGTAACACATGTCCTCAAACATGTCTCTTATATTCGGACTCACAGGAGAGACAGTACAGTACCTTCAGCCAGCACGACATCCTTCAGTTTCTCCACGGCCTCGGCGAAGCGCGCCACATCCCTAAGCAGGGCCGGGATGTCCTCGACCTCGATGGCTGTGCTCTCTGGACCATCAGATGGAGTAGTCGGGGTCAAAGCTCCTTTCCCCTGGCCTTTAGTGAACACCCATGACTGGAGCGGGAATCCTGAAGAGACACAGAGAACAAAAGTCATTCGTCACTTACAAATAAAAGGAATAGTTCAAGCCTGTTCAGTTTTAGGCACAGACTGCAACCTTAGCTTAGAATAAGAACTGGAAATGAGGGGTTGGATATCACGAATTAACACTTTATATCTGTTTGTTTAACTCGTACGAGAATGTGTTAGCGAGTGTTTCTAGTCCTTACGCTAAGCTAAGCTAACTGACTGCTGGCTGAAGCATAATAAGTAACAGACAGACGTGAGTCAGTCAAACTATTCCTTTAAATGTGAAACTTTGCTTTACGTCTCAGTTTTAGATCACCGTACATTGAATATCTTGGTATTTTTCACCACCGGCCTAACAAATCCAACAATGTCAAGACGTCGCCTTGGGCTCTGGGAAAATGTGATGAGCATTTTTCACTTTCTTTTTTTAAATTTGGAGACTGAATTTATTGAAAAAGGATAATAAACTAACAAATCTTGCAGCCCTGCTCCACACATAACACTAGTGGACGGGAGTGCCACCGGTCCAAAGTTTCAAGGACCAATGACTAAGGTTCATTTAAAAAGCAGGGCGTCAGCAATGCAAGTTTAGGCCCTTTTTGCTACCCACAAAGCAAAAATTATGTAAATGGATGAATAAATAATGAGCCAAAGACATAAACTATTATTTATGAGTGTGGAGGATGAATTGAGGAGTCACAGCCTGGGAAAAGAAGCTGCTCTGTAGGGTAAACATTGCGCTGTGGTTGTGGTGGATATTACTCTTCACACTCTTTCAAACTGCCTTTCTCCAGATTCTGCTTTCTGTTTCAGCTCAGGCATGAACGTGTTGCACAACAAACAAGAGCAAGACGACTCTGTGTGAGCATATTTCAAGTTGCAAAAGGTGTGCGACGTTTTGAAGCAGACCTGCAGCGCTGGCGTGTCTGCTCAGGGCAGTCGGCCTCTTCAGGGTGGCCACAGGAGAAGGGCACCCCACCCCTTGCAATGCCGCCAGCTTGCCGTGCTGCGTGCTGGGCGTGCCCGGGCAGGACATGGAGGGGTCCTGGAGCCCGGCGGAGGTCGGGGTGAGAGTCGAAGAGGAGGAAGAAGACGAGGGCGAAGAGGAGAGGGTGATGTCGCCTGCATCTTTCCGAGGCTGCTCCTGGAGGATGGACAGCTGAGAGAGATAGAGAGAGAGAGGACAGAAAGGTCAAGATGATCACATGATTTATGCTTTCCAGCTCGACCTGAACGGCATGAGGGTGCCGGTGTGATTCCTTTTTTCCTTTGTGTGGCCTAAACCCAGCAGCACTGTTGTTGGTAAACACACATATGAAGACTTTCACAAGATCCTGTGTTGCGTTGTGCAACACTTCCTGACTCCAAGCTGACGACGGGCGTGGCAAACTGAGCAGAAATGACATTTACTGTTTGGAGTAGGAACAGTGATATTTACAGAGGTGGAAATGACAGTTTCATCTGACTAGAAAACAGACATTAAAAGTCACGGGTACGCTTTGTTTTCAGCCTCGCCACAGCATCTCATCTCCTACTTATCACAGACTTAAAGTTCAACTCATGGCTTCAAAAAGCGCACATATTTCACAAGAAAACAGAAAATCATCCTTGAACGTTAGCCGGTGTGTGAGACGACACTCCAACATACCTGTTTAAGCCATACGCTGTGCTTGTTGGGCAGTATGTTCAGCCTGTCCTTGCCTTTCGACTCAGCTTTCTTAACTCTCAAACTCGCAGAGTAAGGGTTGTAGCTACTTTTGCTGCCACGTTTCAGCATGCTCCTTCCACCCCTACAGCTTTGTACCCATTCTAACTACAAGGTAACTGAGGATTCACACGCACACCTCAACCTGCCACCGTGTTTAAAGATGAGTCAGTGGGCCGTCAAACACATCTGAATATTAAGATCTGTGCTTCATAATGACTTTTTAAAAGCAGCTTCTCAACCACAAGTCACTCAAACTAAACTCAGATGTGGTGTTTGTAGTCCTCACACTCACACACATGCATCCCCCCCCCTTGTCCAAGGTCCTCTGTGCAGCCTGTCCCCTCCAGCTGAAGGTCATCTGACACACAGCAGACTGAGCAGCAGTGTCATGCAGAAACCAGAAGTGATGCGTTTACTCACAGACTGGGCGCTGCTCTGAGGCCCGGGGCTTCCTGCTCGGCTCTTTTTCGAGATGGATGGCGTCTTAATCAGTTCCCTTTTCTTCCTGGTGAACATCTTCAGGGTGCCTTTTCCGTCCATCCCGACTTCTTTGAGTTTAACGTACAGCCCCCACCCACCCCGACTCGCCACTTGGGTGCTCTGCCGCTCGAGTTCAGCGGGAGCTCGGTGCCATCCAAGCCAACCTTCAGCCACGGCAACTGTCTGTCTGTCTTCCTCCTGCCGCTGTCGCACATCGAGCCGCGCAGGCTCACTGACAGAGAGACAGACAGCTCACCGCAAACTGTCTGTGCGCACTCCGCATCCGCTCTGCGCGTAAATTCAGTTTCCTCAAGCGGAGGAGGAGGAGGAGGAGGTTGTGGTGGAGGAGGTAGAGGGAGTGAAACGCGACTTATTCACAAAGATTTTAGGGTGGATGATTGATAAGGAAGGTTAAGTGACTCTTAATACACTTTGCCCAGCAGTCCAAACTGACGTGAAATGTGGATGAAAATGCGTCCTGACGCACAGAAACAAACCCCGGCCTCGTTCAAATTCACAGTAATCAGTTCATCCTGACGCACACGTGTGTTTCAGACATGTGACCTGAAGCTTTTCATGGTAACCTTCCGTCTCCGCCTGCACCTGCTGCACCCGTGAGATTAAAATGTTGAGATGTTTCATCATACAGACACTTTGAGACTTCAGTCACAAGAGGCAGGTGGTGAACGAAGTGATTAATTCAAACATCAGAGCTTATAAAATTGACATTTTTTGACAAGTTATTTTAGAGTGGGATGTCAAGATAAAAAAAGTATAATGTAGCTTCTTGTATTTAAAAGTTTAACATCCTATAGCACACCTGAAACAATCTTATTCTGTGTGAGGAGGAATCCAGAGAAATATGAAACGTGTATTTTATTTTGCTTTTCAGATGTAACCAGGTGTGAACTCATTCAACCTCTTATTACCATACCAGGGTTGAGGGTGAGGGGTGGTGAGTTTGTGTCAGTTTGTTGTTGTTTGTTGTTTTTGTGTAAATATACATGAAAATGAAAAAATGGCTTTGATAAAAAATATCTTTAAAAATAAAAAAAAGAGTACTGTTTGAGAGCATTTCCACCAACATTTATAACACAAGTGCAGACACAGTAATGTAAAGTACAGTATTGCTGCAGTTAACTTTTTTTTTTTTTTTTTTTAAATAAATTGATTAATTTGGTCTATAAAATATCCAATCAGTTCCCCAGAGTTGTCATATTTAAAAAGCTTCTTTTGTCCAACCAACAATGCAAAACCTAAAAATATTCAGCGTGCTATCACAGAAGACTCACAGCAGCAAATGTTTAAATATGAGAAGAGAAATCCAGGTTATCAACATTTGGCATTTTTAGGATTTTAAAAATGTTAAACTGGACATCTAATTATGAAAGTGTAATCACTTCTTTAGTTTCTCTTTTGAAATGAATAATTACCAGTAAATCTGTACACTGCACAAAAAGTGCTGTCAAGTAATATGAAAATATAATATATAAATATAAATAACATTCTAATACTTATGTTAGATTGGTGAAATTCAGGCACCAAAATGTGAGGAGGAATCAATCAATGAAAGGAAGTTTCAGATGAGTGACACAAAAATGTGAATTATCTTCTGAATATTTCAAAGAGAGGCATTTATATATATTAGTTATACAAAGATTTTCAAAATAAAAACATTTAAATGCTGTAAAATTAGTGGTATTTAAATTTAGCGGTGGAGTGACTTGGCTTTGAAATGTTTGAAGTTTGATGAGATTAAATGAAAGAATAAAGTTTCATCTGACAGGAGTGACGTCTGACTGTAGACTGAGCCAGGCCTTACTCATGATGCCCTCTTCTCATGCAAGTTTCAAGTATATTTCAGAATAGCATGACATGGTGGTGCAGTGGTTAGCACCCCACAGTGAGAAGGTTCCTGGTTCAAAGCTTGTTCTGTGTGTAGTTTGCATGTTCTCTCTGGTTACACCAGCTTCCTTCCACAGTCCAAACCAGAGACAAGGTATCATGGTAGCAAATGCAGAGTTACATTTCTGTTTCTATATTGTGCGTTTGTTGTATATAATAACAAACACATTTACTATTCATCAAATAATCCACAGTATAACTGCAATAAAATGAACTTGATGCCTCTGAGGGTCTGAAGGGAGCATCACACACGTACAGGTCATTTTCACAGTGGCTAATAAATGTATTTACATGAATCCTTGTGAAAATGTATTAAAGCATGAGACATTTATATATTTTTTACCTTTTTGTATGATTGAACAAACCCACGTTTGAAACCAGGAAAAACAGTTTAATGTAGAAAAAGTTAAACAGAAACACATTTAATAAATGTTTCATCTTTTTATGAAAAGAGACTGGTTTAGTATGATTTCTAATAAAACTAGAATTTGTTTATATGTTACATACAGCAGCAGTAACAAAGGGCAAAATTATTTGTTTGATGTGGTTATTTCATTAAAAAAATATGAAAAGTAATCAGGCACTTTGATCTTAACATTCACCTCTTTCTTTACATGTTCAAACTTTTGGTAATGTGTTAAGGAGGTTGTATAAATCTTGAATATCCCACTCCTGAAAAAGGCCTTTAATGTAGCCCGGCCAGCATCTCCAGACAAAACTTTGCTTCTGTTTGAAAAATGTTCGGAAATGATCCAAGAAACAACGAGTTTCTCGAGGGAGTGAGATGTCCTTGTTCGAGCACTAAACTCCATCTTTAATCCTCGACGCAGACTCTAGAGTTCTGTTGCAGGACCCCATTCGATGTCCTCCGTCTCGTCATCGTCATCATCGGAGCTGTCGCTGCCTCGGATCTGCGTGCGTCTGAACTGGACTGCTTGGTGATGATGTGCCAGCCTGTCAAAGAGCAGGACAGAGACGGGGGGGGGTCAAGATTAGCACATGATCTCAATCTAGCTTTACACTGATACTCAAAGACGGGAAAAGAAGACTTACACGATGAAGTGAGGGGCTTTCTTTTCTGCAGCTTGAGGCTGTGGCTCCGCCTGTGGCTGTGCATCTGCAGAGCGAGCCTACAAGAGAAGACAAGACGGGTTTAAAAACAAGAACGTCCAATTATTTTGTGCATAAAACACGTTACAGCAAGCACAAATATTTCACAGTTTCCACATGATCTTAAGACTGCACGAGTGTTTTTAAATCAATTTACCACAATCACAAATTCTTAATATGTAATTATTTATAATTACTTCACAGGCAGTCACAGTAGGAAAAGTCAACTTTAGACTTTCCTAACTAGAATAACTTTATTATAGAATATACATTTGGGTTTAAGTGTGATTGCTGTGTGGTAATAATGCAGTTTTCCACTGCTGGTACATTCAGTCGTTCTTTTATAATACACAGGCAAGTTTTTAAAATAAAATCATTTGGTCTGTAAAACATCAGAAAATGATTTGTGCTTCAACGAAGCAAAAATCTTAAGATATTCTGTGTATTATCATTAAAAAAAAAAAAAAACAGCAAATATTTACATCTGAGATGCTAAAAACAGTTCATGTTTGGCCTTCCTGCCTGAAAAATGATTTAAAAGACGAATTGATTTTCTCTGAGAGTGACGATGGATTAGGTTTAAACACGAAGACATCAGCGACGTATAATGTATAATTTCATTGATAATAATGCAAACTGATGTATTAAAGCTTCAAGTCAATAGTACAGTATTGGATGTAAGCTGTAATCTTTGCTGTGCAGTTGTAATTTATGTTGTTTTACATGTATAAAAACAATTTGAAGATTAATCGATGATGAAAGTTGTAGTCTAAATACTACTCACTTCTTCTAAATGGTCTTAAAAGCAACATTTTATTTACCTGTTGTAATTTATCCTCGATAGCAGACAGGCTGGCATGTTGTGGGCTCTCAGGCTCAGCATACGAGGGTTCGTTCATTGAGTACCGAGTGGTGGGGTCGGGGGCTATAAAGTCCGGAGGCCCGTCTGATGGAGTGGTGGGTGGAATGACGTCGAGGGCGCTGAAATCTGAGTCTGTGAAACTGCGACGAGAAGGGTCTTCCTCCTCAGCAACGCTGTGAGGCGGGGTGTAACTCTCCCGGCGAGGTGCCCTGGGCTCGGGTACGTGCATCAACGGTGGGATTTCTCTGGGCGAGTGGGAGTCAGCGTAAGGCTCGTGGTCCATGGTGGGGCTGCGGTCCCCGAAGGCGGGCTCGGATGATCGGGCTAAAGCAGCTCCAGCTACCCTGGAGCCTCTGGAGACATTGGCCACATTCTGACCGGGGTAAGCCTCCTCCAGGTCCTCGTTGTCAGTGTAGACCTCTCCGTCGGTGAAGGGCTCTCCATCAGTGTCCTCCAGGTCACTGGCAGCACTGAGGTAGTCTGACTGGGTTTGGTCCAGAGCATCTAAGTCCTGTTCTCCACCGCTCTCCAACTGGACAGGAAGGAAAACCATTTTAGTTTTTTAGTTTACCACGTCAGAGGACATGTAAACGTAACATTTAATACAGTTAACACAAGGGGCAACTCTTAAATTCTGGTTTGTGTGTGGGTCAGGAGGAGCTGAGGGTCGTACCGTGACTTCAGACACCCAGACAGGTTTGGACTGTTGGTGGCGGATCTTATCCTTTAGACTCTCATACCAAACTTTGGAGCTGGGCTGCAGGTCAATACGTGCTGAAGGAGAGGAAGAACACAGTGTAAACTGGTCAGGGATAACTAGACAAATAAAGAAGCTTTTTTTATATATGTTGTATTGTTGAGTTATAATATATAACACTGATGTTCATGTGTTATTACCTGAGAAAAGGTGGCTGCAGTGTTTCCTCAACTTGAGGGCCTGCGTGTAAAGGCGTCTGGAGCTCTTGTTAGAGTTGGGGTTGTACCTCTGCCTCATGGCCTTGACGTCTTTGCGGCTGTGAGGGTCCAAGAACAGGACCATTGGGTGGTACTGGATGTAGTTCAGCCTTTCTACTGCAGTTGGAGTGATGTCCAGAAGAGGGTGCTTGTCCTTGGAAAAGAGAACAGCAACAACAGGGTGTAAGGGAGTGAGAAATATAAATATCAGATTGTTTCTAGCTCTCGTTAGTTGAAGGTTGACTCACCTTCTCTGCTATTCTCCTCACGGTGTCCAGTTTAATAACCGTGGAGGCGCTGTCTCCGCCTCCACTGCGGGGAACCATGTCTGCCATGAATTAAAAAAAAAAGTTTAATGTGAAGATCAGGAGAATAACTTAAAAAAGATAGGTGACAAAAAAACGTCAAAAAAAGAGAAACCAACCTGCCACTTCATATTCATCAGGCATCTCTCTGGCCAGCTTCTCCATGGCAATGTCATTAAGAGGACCCATAATGACAATGGGTCGTTTGAAATTAGCTGGAGATGCAAACAGTTCAGGATTATTTGAAACTTGCTCAACTCGTTTTGGATTTAGGACGTGAAAAAACATGACTTTAAAACAAACCTTCTCTGAGCAGGACTCTCTCATAGGCCGGGAATTTGCCCTGAATGGTGAGCTGCAGCAGGTCGTCACGACTCCGACGGACGTTCTTCTCGTTCTTCTTGTTTCCTCTGAGCCCCCGTAGTTTCCAGAACTCGGCTCTCGGTCCTGACACCTGCCTCTCCCCACCGCTCGCCCGCTGCGCCTGCTCCAGGCTGGCAAACGTCTCAGCTCTGCGGGAGGATAAATCCACACGTAACGACTGAATTTATGACGCTGGCTTAAAGAAGAGATCTAAAACCAGTTTCCCCGTCTTCTTCCTCACCTGGTCTGGTTGGGGATGGTGCCTTTATCCATCTCGTGCAGGTCGTTCCCCATGCGGACGGCCAGCCAGTTGCCCAACTTCCCGCGGTGCATCGTGTCAACCACCCTGAACACCTCTCCTCTGGTGAAGCTCAGGCCAATGGGGCTATCTGCCTCGTGGTCAAAGTGTGTGCGGATGTAGAAGTTGTCCGCCAGGTTGGACTTGATGATCTTCTTATAAACTGATTAGAGGTGGAAGTTAAGATTGATAAATTACTCACTGATTGACAGCAGCTTTACATGTGATTATCATTAAGCGCTTTAGTTATAAACTTACTGTCCATTTTGTTCTGAGTGCAGATTTCAACCCTTTCTCCTTTCTTGATGTCCAGGAGGAAGTTGGCTGCCTCTTCTCGTGTGAAATGACCAAAATCGACTTTATTCACCTGAGTAAGGAGGAGGAAGACATTTTATCTTAAGCCTGAGGCCTTTTAAATTCAAATATATATGTAAAAAGACACCAAACAGCTGACTTCTGCAGATTGCAGTCACAGAAAACTCACTGCATTACAATTTTATTTAACTTTCACTGCTGGCAGAGAGCTTTGACGTGAAACGCCTGAACATGACGGGATAAATTGTGCTGATTCAGGGTGACCTGCCTGATGAAAACTCTCCTTGATCCTGAAAAGCAGCTGACGTGCCAAAACACATGCATTACTGTTAAGCTTTAAAGAGGCGATAACTAACGGGAGGTGGCGTCATTCTCTCACCTGCATGATCTGGTCTCCCTCTTTCATCCCCTCTTCGTACGCAGGGCTGTTCGGCTGAACTCCGCCTACAAATATACCGACATCGTTGCCCCCCACCAGCCTCAGACCCACGCTGCCCTCCTTCACAAAGGACACCGTGTGAAGGTCCGAGCTGTACCTGAGAGTGAGATGAAGAATTAGCGATGAGTTAAGATGAATTAGCTAGACGAATATGTCGACATTTACATGAATGAACATTTACAGATGAACATTACTCACCCTGGATTAGGTGCTGGGTAAGAATCTGGAGGTAGTGAGTAGATGGGCTCTTCTGTAGGTTTAGCTGGAAGAGATACAGACATACTGAGTTATTAGTTTATAATTTTGATAAATAAATTACTAATTTAGTCTATAAAATGTCAAAAAAATGTACAACACAATTCTCCAAAGAGTGTCCTTACAGTAGACTGGTGGGTTGCTCTTCACTGAAATCCCAGATCTGAGGGTGCCAGTCCCGTTAGCAGCACGAGGAACACTGTGAGGTGCAGAAAACATCAAACTGTGATAAAGCTTTACAATAATAACACAACAGTTCTCATGTGACGGTAACAGTGATTTGATTTTGATGAAGCGCGTGGTCAGCCGTACCTGCGGTGGGTGTCCTCCCGCTCAGAGCTCCCAGACCTCCTGAGATGTGACAGCTGGTCTGACTCTGAGGAATCTGAAGGAGATAAACCGAAAACAGAAACTGTGGTCAGGACTAACTCTAGAGTGTTAGATGAGGATGAGAGTGTGTGTGACACGCGGGAGAGTATGCTGACCATCAGGAGGCGGTCTGGGCGGTGACGGGGCGCGACGAGGAGGCTCCTGCTTCGCGGCGACTGGAGTGGCTATTACTTCAGGCAAGACTCTGAAAGACACAGATGGCACATGATAAATAAACGTAATGAACTACGATATGTCACATCTTGTGATACATAAACAAAACAAGCATCAGTTAAATCTGTTAAATGAAATATCTTAAAACTGAAATGTTCTATTAATTCTAGATACAGATGAATTACTATTTCAAATCAGGTTCGACACATGTAGTCACTATCACACTTGTTCTGGCGCTGTCTAGTACTAAATCATTTATACAGTGACATATTTAACTGTTTTTTTTCCACTAACACTGTAAAGTCAATGTTCAGCCGCTGTCCCTATATCTCAAGAGGCAGCTCAGTGAAATGTTTTGGATTGCTTGGATGGAACAGAAACTATTTCAGAAAATGTGGAAAATGTTTTTGGCATCATTTGATGAGACTTAACTGTCTGACTTTGTGTTTTGCTACTCTCTGATCTAGATATATTTATCCGTTTGTTTTGTTTGCTTGTATTTTCTTTTATTTATTTTCTATTTTAAGTCTACTGCAGATGTTCACTGTGAGAGAATTTGAAAATAGAGTATTCAAAAAAAAAAAAATTCAAACAGTACGTGATACAACCCTTGCAGGAAGTCACGTCAGTTATGAGTCAACAGTGTGTACAGAGTGTTACTGTAAGCTGATGAACCAGTCAGACATCCTGTCAGTATCATTTTACACATCTCCACTATGAGGCGGTAACCTAAAGGTACACTCCCGTTTCATTTTAAACTGTGTCAGAGTGTGCTCACCAAATACGACATTTTTTATATGGTTCTTTGTTTTAATAAGCTACAGGTCTACTGTATTCTGTATCTAAACCACATGAATTAATATTATTTACAGAGCTTTTAATCGCTTGATTTTTGCTTAAATGTTTTATGTTTTTGGTAAGTTTTCCTGGATAACCAGTGTCAGTTTTGCCTCACCTACCTGAACTCCAACAAAATATTCCTTTAGTACCAATTTATTCTGGCTCTGTACAATGACATGTTCAATTGACTACAAACAAATATTTACCTAAGTGTAGTCATATTCTGATAGTACACCTGCTCAGGTTACCATCAATAGACTGCTGCTTTAATGTCAACAGTGTTGGCTGAGGCTAATTTATGCCCTCAGAAGTACTCGGTAAGTTTAGAGTTAGGTTTCTTGTTAGTCCCACAGGTCATGTTTATAAATGTGTTTCTGAAGTTGAATACTAGTTATTCTGACAGAAGCTCTTACGGCGTCTCTCACCTGTATCGGTTTTTAGCCGTGTTGGAGGGTGCGCTGTCTGTAGAGTTCCTGCGAGGCACCGGTGCATAACTGGCCTCTGATTCAGAGTCAGAATCAGCTGTGAAGATCAATTAATAAATTATTTTATCAATTGATCATGACCACGTCTCTAAAAACATTACTGTTATAGAAATAAAGTGTTTAATGCCTAAATAAGGTATTAAACTCTTTAAACTGCTGCATCCACACCTGTATATAAGGCTCATTGACTCTATACAAACACACACTTCTAATAAAACATAAGTACACACACACACACCTCTCTGTGGTGGATTGCTGGCAGTGGGGCTGGCTATACTCCATTTCGGCGGCTCCACGGCAACATCTGGCAGGACTCTGCAAGAGAAGAGAGGGAGGCGGGAGTGAGGGAGGAGGAAGAAATCTCAGTTATGTTTGGAGAGGGGGGGACCGGTGGCTAATAAGACGATTATTGATGAGAGGGTGAGACTGAAATGTTGAATATTCACCTTAGTGTCTCTGAGGGAAGCTCTCTCTTTGATGGTTAACTGCTTTGTAACTGATCAGAATTAACCATTCAGTATTATTAGTGCTCTCGCTTGATCTTTGTTATGTCATGTTTGCTATAATTTTTTTTTAAAACATGCTGGATAAAAAACATGCAGATTTGCAAGAACTGATCTGAACTATTCTGCAGATGTTTGATTGGAATATTGTTGCTTCAGTGTCCTCTGTTTAATCAGCACTTAGCCACATACAGGAGAGGGACATGTTCAAGTGAAAGTGACTTTTATTTCATTGGTTAACAACATGTCACCACAAACACAAAAACACTTGGTACACAGTCATAAACACACAAACAAGCAAAAATCAAAAAAGCAAAAAAAAAAAAAAATGCGACAAATCAATAATAATAATGAAAAGAAAAAAAAATAAATCACACACAGAGGGGTAATTTAAGTTTTAAAATAAAAAGGTAAATGTGATTAACTAATATTAATAACGGGAAGAAGCGTGCACAGTCTGCTCAGTGTCCCAGTCCGTGACATCTTGTTGGGTTTCGGGGAGGGGGAGTAGGGGGTTGGGATTTGAGGTTGGGGGTTGGGTGGACCTTCATCTGTACCTGTATCTGCTGAGGGAGTCCTGACTGTAGGTGGTGCTCTGCCTCTGAGGAGGCCCCACGCCGCTGTCCGACTCAGACTCAGAGTCTGAGAAAAAAAACAAAAACAACTGTTAAAAATAGTGTTGCAAGTATTTCTTTTACTGTGTTGTAGCATAAAAACAACTTTATATTTTTGTAACGTTTTTCCATCACATTGTGCCGTTTTTAGCCTTAAACTACCAAAAGATGACTTTAAAGTCACTTTAAAGTTGTTAAATGTAGTTTTATAATTATTAAATCTTAAAAAAAAAATCAAACAAAATGAAACATTTTAAGAGTCTTCAGAGTGAGTCGACACTTTAATATGTTATCTGGCTTGAGTGTTATTTGACTGTTCTGCAGCAAACATTCAAAACATTAAGCAAATATTGTCAAAGAGATGTCAGACAGAGTGTAGGTTGTGTATTATGACAAGGAAGTTTGATTGTTTTGCCTATGTGTGTGTGTGTGTGTGTGTACTGACCTGGGGGCGGGACTCTGACAGGTGAGTTGACCCTCCTTGGTAGCTCTGAGCGAACATCGATGGGGGTGGCTCTCATCCCTGCGTGGGCCAGATCAGGAAGAACTCTGCGGTGGGGAGAAAGACAGTTAGAAAGGAGGAAAAGGAGATTTAATTTCTCATGGTGTTGGAGTTGAATCAAGCTTTGTCCTCACTTGTATCTGCCGTCTGGCGGGGCTCGCTTTGCGTGCCGGAGGGGAAGCGCTGTGCTCAGAGTCCGACTCTGACACCGGCTTACGAGGCCGCGAGGCAGAGGAGGTGGGCCGAGAGGTGCTCCAGTTGTTGACTACAGGAGAGGACCGAGGATTGGGAAGGGTGGACACACCAGACAGACTTCTGTGAAAAGAGCAAATCAAACATTCATTTATTAACACCTTATTTGACATTTGTTGCATTTATAAGCACTTGAGCAACGTGGAGATTGTTGGTGTTCCTGTAAACATGAGTCGAGCGATTAAAAACACAGGAATCATTGCTCGATTCCAGCTGGAGAAACCTGATTTGGGTTTTACAAGCGTGCATGTGCCAAAGACTATCAATCAACAGCAATGCAGAGGAATGAAAGTAACAGTAATTACTCCACCCAAATGAAAAGACTGAAGTGAAGCAAGTGGAAATGTTTCCACAGCTCAACAGGTTACGATAAAATTCAAACTTCTGTCTGTCTGACATGCAAAAACAAATAAGTAAACAATGTGTAACTACAGGAGACGGACACAAAATGGCTGCAAAAACCTTTAGTTATGTCGTGAGGTAAAACTTAAAATTAAATAATAAACAAAAGTAAGTCATCTATTTTGATTTTCATCATCAGTCTTTCATCTACACATCCAAAATCTAAATATATACAAAATATACACAGAGTTTAAAGAACATTTGATTAAAAATAATAAAGAGATTGAGCTGACTTGTATTTGCTGGAGTGGTCCCTCGTGTCTGGACTGATTCTCCTGACGGGAGGAGGAGAGGCACTGCGGTCCGACTCTGACTCAGATGGAGCTGAAGGCACAAAAATCAACAGAAATAAAACAGCATTATGTTTATTTTAAATCCCAATGTGAACTCCAGCAGCTACAGAGACATTAAACTTTTGCTAACGCAGTATTAAGTCACAGCTCGAATTAAAAATCGCACAAAATATTAACAATTGTTTTTGTGAAATTACTGCTGTCTGTCTGTCTTGGCAGGACTGACCTCTGCGAGAGGCGTAGGTTCTGGCAGGAGGTCGAGGCAAGGTGGTGCGCACCGGTGATGAATCCCGAGACTTGGCAGGAGGAGGAGGCTCAGCTCTCGTTCTGGGATTATCAAAAAAACAGATAAAAACTATTAAATTATGGATTATTAAATACAAGAGTTTTCAGTTTGTTTCTTCTTAAAATGAATCAACTTATATTTCTTAATTTTGGTGCTGGGTTAAATGCTGTGTGTACCTGCGTGTCCGTTTCTCTCTGTTAGGTTGACGGGACGTTCTGTGAGTCGGGATGTCTTCATCAATGTCTGAAATGTCTGATTGGAAACAGAAAACAACTTCATGTAGCGAGGTCAGAAATGCTGCAAAGACTTATTCACAGTAAATCCTTCATGAACATTATTTTCTCTCATTCACGTCATTCCTCCATCTTCTCCATCTCTCTCCCTCCCTCACCCTCCAGTTCAGAGCTGCTGTCTCGGCGGGCCTCGTCCTCGCTGTTGGGGCGGCTGTCCTCCACCTCTGGGATGCTGACCAGGAACTTGCGGTCGTCTCTGAGGACCGTCATGGTCAGTTTGCCCCTGCTCTTCTCCACCAGGTGCTTTGTCTCCAGCAGGGATAGATTCTCTGTCGTCATGCCATTGATCTGATCAACGGAGACAAATCAATCAACATGACAAGAAAACAAATGTATAGTAATCTGTTCGTGTTGACTACGTATTTGAATTTTTACCTTGAGAATGAGGTCGCCCTCCTGCAGCGTTCCTTCCTTTGCAGCCAGGCCTGTTTCTGTCATGTGCTTGATGAAGATCTGACTGCCCAGCTTCAATCCGTACTCTGCAGGGAGAGGAGGACAACAAGAATCCAGTCAGAAATCACCCACCGTGATTATTTGAGGACTTTCCGTAGTCCCTGAAATCTTACCATCTGTGATCTTCTTTTTAAGTAATGTTGTTTTGATGGGTTTGTCTGGAACGTCCTGATATGGCAGCCTCTTGTACCCGGACGACATCAGCGGCAGCGTGTTTCCATGTCCGTTGCGGTCGGGCGTCGTGCTACGAGGGCGGGGGCGATAGCGCTCTCTGTCTCGGTTGTCGCTGCCATCAGAGTAGCGCCGTGTTCGCCTGGGGGGGTCAGCGTCCAGCAGGTTTGAATGGGAGGCGGCCCGTGACGGCCTGGTGGTTGCTGGGATCTGGATGTTGCGAGGACGTTTTACTGTCTTAATGAGAAATACGGAGAAAGATTCAGAAACACGAGCGAGCGGTAACACATGATAGATCATGTTTATAAATGTGTTTCTGAAGTTGAATACTAGTTATTCTGACAGAAGGTCATTCTTTATACTCACCACGTTTGCAGTCTTGCCGCATGACTTGAGGGTGTGAATGGTGAAGTTGGAGTGGACGTTCTCCATTGACACTCCGTTGACCATGACAATTTGGTCTTTGGTGCTGCAGAGAACAAGCAGACACACACGTGAGTCTGCTTCGAAGCAAGTCTACGTATTTATGCACACAGGAGATCAGGTGTTTTTATGTCAACAGTCAAGTCTTTAAGGTTCCTACAGTCACATCAGAGCGATGGTGGTCTACTTACAACAGGCGTCCCATGGCCGGTCCATTTGGCAGCACATCTGACACCACCACAGTGGTATCCCCGCTGTCTGGGTGAGGCTTGTCCTTGCCTCCTGATATGGCAAAGCCGAACCCCAGTTTGGAATCCTGTCATTATAAAAGAAGAGATTAAAAAAAGCTTTTTAAAACAGACAGAGAAATGACAGTACATGAGAGAGTGACATGAATGAAGCGAAGGAATGCGGGAGAGTATGAGAGCAGAGTGTGAGCATGTGTGGGAGATGCAGTACAGAGATAGAGCGAGAGAGAGCACATTCCAGCGGCGTGCAGTCTGAGGCGGGATAGTGAAGAGCCGGCTGGTGCTGTGGGGTGCAGCAGGGTGTGTCGCTGTGAATTCCTGCTGGAGTCTGTGCTGTGAAACCGAGAGGTCTGAAGCACGGTCCACCTCAACCCCCACAACACACACACACACAAGCCCTTTTACAACAACCATGGAAACAATACTGAAACTGCCTGTGCGACATACATCGACACTCGACTTTCACTTCTCCATTTGTGCTTCAAAACTAACCAAACAGCACTGAAGTGGTCAAGAAACTTTAGTTTCTTGTAAATTTCAGGGGAAATTTTCACATGTGGAGCAAAAAAACCTTAATGACCTTCCTCGACACCTCTGCGTGTGAAATGCATATCATGTTTTCTTCATGTTATTTAACAAACAGTCACTTACTTTGTTTAGCGTTATTGTATGTTGCTCCCATATTGTTAGCTCCTCCATGCCTGGTTTCTGGAAAGAAAAAAAAAAAACAAGAATAGGAATAAAGCAAAGGAATATTTGACTTAATATGAAATCATAAATTTTTCATCATTAAACCAGGTCATTACAGGGTGGACAGCTGAGCCTCTATCTATCTGAGGAAGAGTGTGTGTGTGTGTGTGTGTGTGTACGTACGGCTCAACCTGATCTCAGCATGCTCTCACCTGTCTCAATCCTGCTTGACCGGTATGGAGGAGGGGTTACCTACTGTGTGTGTGTGTGTGTGTGTGTGTGTGTGTGTGTGTGTGTGTGTGTGTGTGTGTGTGTGTGTGTGTGTGTGTGCATATAGGTGCTCATGTGGTGTTGACAACGTATAACATCCGGGGCTTGTTAAGTAGAGTAGGCGCACAAAAACATTGCATAGAGACAAACAGGGCTGCGACTGACTGTTATATGCATTATTATACGAGTTATATACAATTATTTTCTTGCTTTGTACATTGATTGATTAATCAATTAATCGTGGCAGCTCTAGTCTAGAGATATAATTCCTGTGACCCAGACACACTTACACGTTTGACTCTCTGTAAACAGTCACGCTCGGTGCTGGAGGCGGATGACAAAGCTCCAGGTTAATATTACAAATAAAGTCAATATTTTCTAATGCACCAGGTTATTTATATGAAGGTGCTTCAGTCCTGTTGTTTACGTCTGATTTTGAACAACTGTTCATACCTCAACGTCTCAAAGGAGTTGTAAAAACCACCTGAGAGTTTTCATATAAATTAAGGTGTTTTTATCCAATTTAAATTGTATGAAACCACCTGAGGAGAGATGTCCCTCCCACTGTTATGTAAACTCCGTCAATCCGTTGAGCAAATTCCTGAATTTCTGTCCCAAAAAAAAAAAAAAAAAAAAAAAAAAGAGATGGGTTGTACACTAATTAACACACTGGACTACCAGACGTTTATTTGCAGCCCTAACATGACAAAATGCGTCTTATGTTTATCATTTATCACATACTAAATATCTTCAAAAAAACCCAAAAAACAGGAAAGTATCTAATGTCCCAACACACCCAAACACATCATCTAAAAATACTGTGAATTAATTGATGTTGCAAAATGTTTTTTAATCTTGTTTTCACAATTAAAATGATCTAATCATCAAGGAATGGAAACAAGAATTTCAAACTCGCTGGTAGGAGTAACTACGAGCACAGGTGTACAGTGTGTGACCTGTGAACAGTAGGCCATTTGTTTGTCCAGGTTAATCATAAACCTGAGGGTGGAGAAAAAAGAATACACACAGCAGCTGACTGGATTGGTTAAATAAAAAAAGCTGCATGTCTGTAATTTTAATCTAATCTGACACTGAAACTAGGAGGTGTTTGATTTGTAGTTTCACTGCAGTTAGTTACAGCTCACACACACACACACACACACACACACACACACACACACACACACACGTCAAACCGGGATAATAAACCAGACGTAGCAGAGGTGACGAGCAAAGAGCGAACACTTGATTGTAAAACAACTTCCCGAGAGGACGAGTTTGTCGAAACGCTGTTGCAATACTAAAGCGCTGAGCTGAAAATATCTGAGTCACATCAGATACCAAGTTAAAGTTTAACTTTAAAGCGGTTAGTCTTCTAACCATGTAGTTGCACTGCAAAAGCAAGTAAATTTATCTTAACAAATTATAAAGGTGACAGTTATTTACTGTCCACGGATGTGAGTCTGGTTTAAGGCCACAACCTCCAGCCCTTCCCGACACTCCCGCACCTTTATCTTGCCACCTCTAATCGTACATATCAGTAATAATTTATGTCCTTTGCTCCTTTTTAACAGCTCCGCTTTAGGTACTTCCAGGCAGCGGTATATTGTAGGACCGTTAATGCTTTGTGTTGCTCCCTCTCCACTTACCACTTGGTCTTTGAACCTTACTTCCATTTCCCACTGGGATCTCTGAGCTGAACAAAACACCTGCGGCCTCCGGCGCTCAATGAACAGCCAGCTCTTTATATTCCATAAGGCAACAGCGAGAGCAAAACAATCACAGATCCCACAGTTATCCAACTACTTCCTCAGATCAGCTCTGTATGGACGATGGAAACTCAATCCTCCTGCTGAAATTACTTGCAATGTGACCGGTGATAGTGTTTCACTCTCAGCAGGGAGGAAAAAAAACCCCAAAAGAAAACATAGGAGAGACCTCACCTGGAGAGCTCCTCCCCCATCTAGCCTTTGGCCACTCTCGGATGTCCTTCAATAATCATGGATTTAAGGTGGAGCTGCAATACCTTAAGCAAATCCCCCCCCACTCCATATGATAAGACTGAGGTATCTTAAACGTGACGTGGACTGTAATCACGGAGAGGTGTGCAGCGCTGATGAAGATCAGCCAAGTCCAGATGTTGAAAACATGACTTTGGAAATTCAGAATATAAAAATAAAAGTTACTGACCTCCTGGACAGCAGAGTTCAAAGTTTCAAGCCAGTAAAAATATTTTTAGACACACAAAATGACGTGTTTATAACACAGAACAAATATTATTTACAATCAATTAACATCTTTTCAATTAATTCAGAAACAGTTTAACTACTGCAGCTACGACTGATGCTACTCCTATTCCTACTGATACTACTATTACTCCTAAAGCTTCTCCTACTACTACCATTAATGCTGCTCCTCCTCCTACTACTCCTACTCACACACCTACTCCTTCTCTTACTCTTACTCATACTCCTCCTAGTCTTACTCATACACCCACTATGTATGATGCAGATAGCTTATCTTTACATTTTTCGCCATACATGTTGGCAGATTTTTGCAAAAAAAAGAAACTGGAGTATATACAGCTATATGTCTAATTGTTTAATGTCCTGGTATTATTATTGTATTAACACATTTATATAAAAAAAAACAAACACCAGAAGACGCCTGGCTCTGCCCCGTATCCTTTTCTCGTCTGTTGTTCCCCGTTGGTGGAACGTCCTACCAGTTCCTATCAGATCAGGGGCGTTCCTCTCTACCTTTAAAAACCTCTTGAAGACCTTCAGCTCTTCAGAGAGTACCTCCTCTCCAACACTACCAACAACTGGAAATGCTAAATCTATCCCCATCTAGTACTGTCACAGTACTTACAGCTGCACTCACATGTCCCTGTCACATTGGATAAAAGCGACAGATAAATGACTAAATGTAAATGTAGAAGATGTTTCATCGTTAGATTTTGAACTCGATACCTTAAAAACTCAAATCGTGATGCTCATGCTTAATGTTTTGATATAAAATGAATAAAAGATTTATAATCTTACTATTTTTGAGGCTGTAAGCAGCAAATATTTAAATATTTTGTGGTCTTACTTATATAAACTAATAATTTTCCGCATTTCTGCTAACTGACTAATCAAGGACTTGACTGGAGTACATAAATGGATAAATTCAAACACACAAACGTACACTGTAGCGACACACACAGCACTGACCTACATTAAAAGCTTCAATACAAGCCGATGCTACAACAACAACAACATCCATCCACTTACAGGCACCACCAGCAGCGGTGGCGGAGGCTCCGGGGGCATAGAGCCAAAGTGCTTCAGCAGTTTCATTCGCTGTGTCAGATTCATGATGATATCCTGTTAAAAAAAACTTAAGTCTGACTGATACAGGCGCACAAAGAAAAAAAAACTTCAGATGGGTCGGTGCTCGTCTCCTCGAGTCCTCAAAAGACAAACAATCCGCAGAAAGAAAGAGGCCACAGTCACAGGACACTTCAAACTATTTGACTTTAAAAACAAGTCGCTGGCCTTCCTGTGCTTCCCCGCAGGTAGCTCACGTGTCCATCGCTCCAGAGTAATGATCTGTATTATTCTCTTTCTGACGGGTTCATAGAGTCAAACAGGTCCACTTGCTCCCACTGTCAGTGGTATGTGTGTGTGTGTGTGTCTTGGTTAACTTGTAGTCTTTCCCACAAGGCAGCAGCAGCAGCAGCAGCAGCAGGTCCCAAGCTGCTGGCTGGCTGAGTTTTTAGTCTGCTGGGTGCTATGGTTACGTCGAGGGAATGAGAGCACTGGGCTGTTAATAATTGACGGGGTGTTTGCTACACTACAGGTCTGCTTGCTCTGAGTAAAGTTTCCTGGGTTCCTTTGCAGGCCTTGGACTGTTTTGGGATCAGGAAATGGCACTGTGGCAACACAGAGCTTTGATGGCATTTCTCCTTCACGGTTAATGGCAGTGCGTGACCCTTTGGTGTCCCGCGGTGCTTTCCTATCGGTGCCCTCATAGTTGCTTGTACCTGATGAAGTTAGGAGGGGGAGGAACTTTCTGTACCTGAACGTGCAGAAGTTGATAACGATAGATGAAACAAACAAGCGGCAGTTGCAAGATGGACGGCGGCTTGGGTTCAGCCAAGTGGAACAGCTGGCCTTTGGTCAGCCGGGACACCGCTGCTTGAATTATTCATGAGTCTGAAGAAAACACAACGGGATGGCAACTGCTGCTGTTACTACAACAAACACTTAGCGAAGGTGTAGCCCCCTCTCGCAGGTAAACAATCGCTCATTCATGCAGCAGAGGTTGTGTTTCTTTCATTTTGAAGACAAAGCCACACCTTGTTGGCCTTTCAACGTGCAAGCCAACGACTCCAGAGTACCGAGCTTCACTACAGAGGCCTACTTTTACCGTGACACATAGCTGGAATACTTTTAACAGTGCGCCATTCAAACGAGCTGCTCTAGTAACTATTAACGACTGAGTCTGACATACGGTGGTTCGTGGTTAATGGAGAACAGCAAAGCTTCCTCGGGTAAGTATAGAGATCCGAAAGACAAATACTCGAGAGGTTTACAGAGCCCACAGAGCGGCTGTAATTACACAGACCAGGGCTTTGTAGCTCACAGTGGAGTTACTCATGGCATGTACTGTCAACAGTGTTTAAGCACTGCATACACACTTTACAGCTACCTGGACTCCAGCGCAGATGTGTTCGCCTCGGTTATGTGGAAGCACACAAACGCAGATTCACAGTCAGGATGTGTTATAAAGAAAATATAAAGAGGACAAACACAAATTAGCATTTCGTGCATGGTGGTGTTGAAAACTGAACCCACAGGACTGTTTTTGTAATTCAATAACAAGCGCACATGTGTAACGTAAAAGATACCTGGAGGGTAACAGCACGTGTTGTTGACAGTCACAAGCATATAACATCAGCCTGTGAGTGGGCACATGACTATTAAATATATCTCATCGGAGGCACGTGGGGCTGGAGCCTATCCCAGCTGACACACTGGCTCATCACAGCTTCAAAATCATCATTCACACTCACCTACGGGTAATTTAGAGTCACAGATTAAACGATTACGTTTTTGGACTGTTGGGGGGAAGCCGGCGAGAACATGCAAGCGCCACACAGAAAGGCCTCAGCCGTGAAGGCACAGAGTATAGAAGAACAATCTGGTGTCACACAGATGTTTATTAAAGAGACACAACTAAATGAATTATTTAGTACTCCAGTATTTCGCTGATGAAGAACAACTCAACAGATTAGGTAAAACAAAAGTGTCAAAGAGAGCTGGACATTGAGGAGGAATGACCTCTCTCATTATCCACACCCAGATCACGACCTCATGAACTCACAAAGTTGGAGAGACTTTGAGACTGGACATCAGAACCAATGCTGGACACGATGAGGGCAATTAATTGCGGACCATACTCCATATTTTTTTTGTTACAAACCTTCTGGACTCAAGTGCAAGCTACCACCAAGAGGATTCTGGGATTTGATGTTGAGTTGACTTATCTCTCTTTCTACTCGGTGGAACATATCAAATGAACTGGATAACAGGGACAAATATTTACTAAAAATTCTCATGGCAGCAAGAAAAAATGCGATTACTAGATGCTGGCTTCTTAGAGAACCTCCCTCCACCTTGAGCCAATGGGAAGACTTTATAAATCGCATACAAAGTATGGAACGCATAATGTTTAGTTTGCGATAACTGAAGTAAAAGAATATGGGGCTAAATGGGACGCTGATGAAAAGTCTGAGGTTCAAACCAGGAACCTTCTGTGAGGCGACAGCACCACCGTGCCACCCACTATTAAATACAATTAGAAATAAAGCAACCTGACCTTTTAGGAAGTGCATTAATTAAGGTTTGATTAGATGGAGCTGGACACCTGTGAGATGGTTTAAATTTGTGTTTACACCGAGGCAAGCGTAGGACTGTTTTATAGCAATATTAGACGATACACGGCATCAATAAGACGTAGTAAATCAGCCACAGCACCTACACAAATACACGGCTCTCTCTAAAAGGAGGTTTCACTGCAATGCCCCAGATGTTTCCTGACAGAAACCTTCAGCATTCATCATAAAACCTTCATTAAACTCAGGATTTACAGATTCAAACTAGAGCTTCTCCAGATCGGCGAGGCCTTTTTTAAGTCTGAATACAGCAGCAGCAGCAGCAGCAGCAGCACATCGTTAATCAGACAGCGTATCAGTAAACACACTGGATTGGAGTCAAAGGGAGAGACAGACGCAGCAGTTTGGGAATGCAGAGGCGAAACTATTGTGAAACTGTGTGGCAGGCAGGTAGAAACTTGCATGTGTGGCAGAACCTGTAAGGCGAGGATGAGGAAAAGTGGGGCTAACAGCTGTCAACAACCCACCCACACACACACACACACACACACACACACACACACACACACACACTTACAGCTGCTGCTAAACCACAGCCTAAATGATGTTATACAGCAAGCCTTCACAACAACACACAGCTGACATTTAGACTCCATTACCTGTCCACAACCAGCTTATCATGAAGGAATAACAATAAAAGCTATTAATCAGTCAGGCCTGTAAATATCCAGTTATTGGCTACAGGCCTGTAAATGCTCAAAGGTAGCTTCACGGCTAACGGCTCAATCTTTTTTTTTTTTAAAGTGAGGTTATGGTTGTTTAATTTACACAAATTAAAACGTTTTGCTTTAAATGACTTCAGTAAAACAGGTTTCAGGTGTTCAGATATCGTCCCTGAACTTCAGCCAGTGTTGTGGACTGACAGCCATGCTTTTTTTATTTTACCTGAGGACCAGGAAATCATTGACAGTCGAGAAGCTAACGTACCTGTAAACTGCCCCTCAGCCGGCTCTTCTCTCTGTCAGGTGAGTCGTCCGACTTTAAAAAAATCCGCTCAGACTCAGTGGAAAATGCGTGTTTTTTTTTCAAAGTATTTAAAGCGCTTGCTCGTGTTGACTGCTTCCACACACAGCTTGAAAAGTTTCTTTCTTAAATCTTCCCGAGGACAGGTGTGGAGGCGTGGCGTCGACGGCTCGACGTACAGGTGAGTTTCACAACGTCTTCACGCGAGTATAGGCGTAGCCACCAAGAACCGGAAGTTGGTCCTCATAAATAAATCCTCCTCCAGTTTAAAAGGGTGTTAGAGATAAGTGCACATGTTTGATTTGAGTAAAAATATTTTGATGTTTTTTGTTATATGAAATCATTTATTTTGTGTAAATCTTTTGATTTGGTTTGTTTCAAACTTGAGAAACAACTTTACAAACGACACAGTGAAACCATAAACTTTATTTTTATTATATTTAACAGTTTACTTCCTTAAATTGTGAATCCTCCCTGTGTTTTTTATTATTATATTAGGGAACTGAATACAGTTTCACCTATATATCTTAGTTATGACCTGTCCACTGACTTTTGAGTAATACTTTAAAAAGTATTCAGTTCAACATTTTACTTACTGTTAGCATTAAAATATATTTCAAATACCAAAAAGTTAAATTATGCTTTTTCAGAAAGACTCATATCAGAGTATAATATATATTATTTGACTTATTATTCCTTTTTATGTTGCACCTGGTAAAGGCGGTAAAGATTAGTCTTTCGGGGGGCTTTTGAACCTTTACTTGACAGAGACAGTCGAAGAGCAGCAGGAACTTTAAGAGGAAAGCGATGGAGGATGGCCACAGTACATGAGTAAATTTACTTAGTTTACAATCCACCATTGCTTTTGTCTCAAGAAATAGAATACAAATCAGTAATTTGTTTATGGTGATGTTTAAAGGTCTAGTGTGTAACATTTAAGCTATGTTTTCATCTGTGAATATCACTGAAAATAAGAACTGTTATGTTCATGTTACTTTAGGATTAGACTTTTATATCCACAGAGTCCGCCATGTTGAACCACTTTGTTTCTACAGCAGCCCAGAAGGGACAAACCAAACACTGACTCTACAGGGGACCTTTAGTGTTTTTCACCAGTTTCACGGCCGCTGTAGTTTCTCCTCCATGCTTGAACCCAGAGGGAGAAGTGACAGATTTTCACTGGGTTGCAATCTGTAATTTCCCCACTAGATGCCACACACTGGACTTTTAAGATTAAACCCATTGGACTGTGTGCAATACAACAACATGTGCACCATGTGTAATGTAAGAGATACCTGGAGGGTAATGGCACGTGTTGCTGACACTAACAAGCATATAACATCAGTCTGTGTGTCGGCATATGACTGTTAAATAGATCTCATCGGAGTCACGTGGGGCTGGAGCCTATCCCAGCTGACTTATAGGACGAGAGGTGGGGTACACCCTGACAAACAACCATTCACACTCACATTCACACCTATGAATGCATGTTTTTGGACTGTGGGAGGAAGCCAGAGTACCTAAAGAGCATCTACACAGACATGGGAAGAAGTAGTAGAATGAAGAGTACAATATTTACCACTTAAATTTAGTGCAATTGGGGCATTAAGATGTAGAAAATGGAGCCTTAAGTACCGTACTTGAGTAAATTTACTCCTTTACACATGACTCTGGCTCATAGGGCCTGTATCAGGTAGGTGTGTGATAATTTATCCCTGACGTTAAAAGGAGTCATGTTTATATTGTGTGAACTTAAAGTCTGTGGTTGGCTGCTGAGTACAGATGTTTGTAGAGTAACAGTCGAGCCGTCACTCTGTCACAAGTTTAAATAAACGAGGAGTGACGTCACACATGCTGCCTCTTCCTACACGAAGCGACTAAAAGCCTCCAGAGTTGCGACGAAAACGTTTCCCCAGACGAACAAAAGACTCAGTTTCAGCAATCTTCAAGTTTTTATTTGTTTACAAAGTTAAGATTGCAATTTCATATAGTCCTTCCTTAAATGAGTAGAAAACCTTTTTAAAGAATTAGTCGAAAGGCACAAATTTTACAATATATACATTTGGATCTAAATTATAAATATATAGAAAACAGAAGCACAACCCAGAATAAAAGTGCTGAACACAGTTTCTTTTTTTGTCTTTTTTTTTACAGAAAAAATAGGCTTTGTTTAAAAATACATACAATCAGTAGCATGTTTTTTGTTTTCATTTTTTTTTTGTTAGCAATAAATTATTTTGAGTGTGATAACATTGATAACATATAATATGCAAATGGTGGGAGAAACGAGAAAAAGATGGTTACAGTATACACAGAGCTATCCATCAAAGATCAGAAACACAACAAGCTTGCAACGCTCAATCATAACCAACGAGAGAACAGTAACTTGATTATGCCATTCTTAGTGCAAAATGATAATAAAATGATAAAAGGCCTAACTACACTGGTTCCTAAAATTGCGGTCCATATCCCTCAAATGCATAAAGCTTTATTTGTGTGACTATAAAATACACAAAATCGAAGGCAAATCTTTTGCAGACTGACGTCTCGGAATGTGCCTGATGTGGAATATTAAAAGCAAAAATTAATGAGGGTACGAGGAAAACATGCTATAGAAGTAAGATGATGTGAATTTTTTTTTCTTTTAAAAAAAGAAGAAGAAGATGAGGAAGAAGAAGAAGAAGCGTTTACAAGAGATCTGGGATCTGAGTCAGTCCTAAACATTTGTTACACTGAGGGAGGAGTAAAAAGGCTTGGACAGATCAATTGCACGTTTCAGTGTAACCCCAGGTGTGAATCGACTCAAAAAAACTGTCAGCTTTAACACGAATTAAAGAAAAAAAAAAAAAATAATAATAACTGTCCACAGAAATAATAATGTTCCTTTAAAAGAAACAGCCTTTGATCTTTGCCCTAAGAAGGCATAAACGTTTAAAAATCACTGACATGTTCACGAGGACAAATGACAAAACCCATCACATTAAGTCTAAAAACATAAATACAGCAAGAGTCACAGCACAGAGTTAAGAAAAAAAAAAAAAAGCACATGTATTGGTTAGTTTCACCACTGTTATAAGGGGAAATGATATATTTCTGCTAACGCCCCGCGTTACACCTCTTGTAGGTTTTTTTATTTCATTTTATTATTTTCTTCCTGAGATTGATAAAAAAAAGTTCTGATATCTTAGAGCCAGTAACTTTTACGGGGTGTCTGTCTGTCTGTGGAACACTTTGGTATCTCTCTGCAAACTCAACGCCTGACAAAAAAAAAAAAAGAAAAAAAGTCTAACAAGTCGGAGAAACAAGAGAGCAAAAAAATAATAATAATAAAAATGAAAATGAGCAGAAATAAATCCAGACACTGTACAGCAGTACAGAACAGTGCAATCTTATTTGGTGGCAGGTTATAATAGAATTTGTTTTTTTTTTTATAGCAATCTTGAAAACTAGAAACTTCCCTGACCAAACATTCCGTTAACTCTTCTAATAAGCAGGATAACATATCTAAAATCTAAATATCCCTTAAATATAAATAACAATAACTTTTATAATAACGATGACTAAAACATCAAGAGCGCATTGCGCTCATCCCGTGAAAACTTACTATACAAAGGTTGTATGCATTTCAGAATCTGTTTAGCTAAAGAGACTATGAAGAACAACAGAAATAAGAAGATTCATACCATGCAAAAGTAACCACAAAGCTTTGCCTGTTGAGCGTAAACAGTACTTAGGCATTTATGTATCATAACAAATGTTGACTATGGTTTTATTGCTTTTTAATCACTTTTTAACTTATCCCGGCGTTCTTTTTATTTATTTATTTGTCATGAACCAACTACAGTGCATCCTTTTTCACACAAAGATGGCCAGATCTCACAGGTTTTTGTTTTTTTAGCATTTTCTTTTAAATATGTACTATCATACACAGTGAACATCACCAGTCTACACACGTTTTTATAGCCTTGACGCCTCAGATGGAAATCGTGAGAGATTTGTCTTCTCCCCAAGCGAGGCTTTACTTTAAAAACAACGGGATTTTATCGTCACGACATCCAAGACAATGAAAACGTCCTTGTTTTGTTATCCGCTGAAATTGAAGACTCGAAACAAATTTTCATATCCGTGTTGGTCAAAATGACACGCACACACATACACGCACACACACACACACACACACACAAAAAAAAAAAGGAACAACGCACTCGAGACTTTCCTGAGAAATTCAAAATTAAATCAAACCAGGAGTCACATCACTAAATGTTATCGTCAGGGTGGGATGGGTGTGATAGACTTTTTTGGACGCTGCTCAACAATCTGTTGCCGTGTCGACCCCGCGCGTTGTCGTGTTATGAACGGGGACAGTCGGAAGCAGCAACACAGACAATCATACAAGCACATACAGGCTTAATGGAGGCTTCTTCCTGAAACACACCACCAGCATAGTGTAACACAAACAACTGACTGAGGGGGCTAAATGTTAAATACAAATATACCATTTAAATTAAAACCAATGCTCAAGAGTACAAATCTATACATTAGGCTACATGGATTTTTAAAGACTGCATTTATAGATTTCTCCAAAAGGCACTGTTTGCAACAGCAGACTGCTCTTCCTCTCCCTTTTTCCTCACACTAGTGTTCATATAAGCCGGGAGAGAGACAAGAAGGAGCACGAAGAAGAAGATAAAAAAAACAAAGAAAACTGAGGCATTTCATGGCTAAAAAAAAAAAAATCAGCTAAAAGATTCCATCATTTCATTTCCTCCCCCGTCTTCCAGTTGAACACTATGTTTTGTTTCACTCAAACGAAGCCTTGAATACAAGCCTTGTTTTTAGTCGAGACAAAAACAGCCATGAGGCGAATTAACAGGAAAAGCAAAAAAGAAAAAAGATGCAGTTTGTTTTTTTTTAAAACTGGTGAAAGGCATTCAGAGCTTCCAGCAACTTCACCAATCATACCTCGTAAAATCAGCAGCGGGACGTTTATTAAAGATTTTCCACACCTCAATGAATGAGCTTTTGTTTTGACAGCTCGTATGTTCGATAAAATACAGTTAATCACGTGGTTGTTGGGTTTTTTTTCTGTCACTTTTTTGTTTGTTTGTTTTGTTTTACAGCTGCCTTTCACTGTGGAGGACACACTTTGGTGCAGAAATCTGATATTGATCGAGCCCCGCTGTCACCTCGACAGCCTCAAAGCGGGTGAACGCTACAGGTGGACAGAGAAGAGAAGGGTGAGCCGAGCGCAGGACAGGCAGTGACGTGACTATAGGCCCTGAGGGGAGAGGGAGTAGGTCCGAGGGGTGCGATCACAGACAGCAGCGACAGAGACACAATCTGCTTCGAAAAGACCAAACAGAAACAAAATGCCCCGACGAGCTGTTGCTGTCTAAAGCTCTCAGTCTTGTGGCCGATACTGAATGACGGATTTGCGGTCCGGTCCGGCCTGTAGCATGCTGTTCAGAGCCTCGCGTACGTCAAGGGTGTTGGTGCAGTGGCCGTTGGGTAAGGTGAGAGAGTCTGACTGGGGGAGGAGGTAGGGCGAAGAGAAGTGAGAGGAAGAGTTGGAAAACGGGCTGGAGAAGAGAGAAGAGGACGACGATGTTGAATTGAGGGTGGACGTGGGCAGGAGGCCAGCGGGGACGTGAGAAACGGGGTTGTTCGACACAGAAGAGGTGGAGGACGTGGAGGAAGAGCCGGAGGAGGTAGAGGATGAAGGGCTGGCTTTCTGTGTGGGCAACAGGGGAGACAGGGGCAAGTCAAGAAAATCTATTAAGTCTAGGGAGTTACTAGGCTGCAGGCTGTGGTTCTGCTGCTGTTGCGTTGCCTGCAGAAGCTGCTGCTGCTGCTGCTGCTGCAAAAGAGGCTGCTGTATTTGGGCAGCGTGCTGGGCATTCGGTGCATTCTGAGACATCAGAGACTCCATGAAATCATCTCCGAATGCTGCAGACTGTCTCGTCAGACTCTCCGTGGTGTCTGGGGAGGGGGATGGCGAGCTCATAGTCAAGTCCAAGATCTCATCCATGGGATTCTTGGAAGACAGTGCGTGTGTGTGATGGAGTGAGTTCTTCAGCTGTGGAAACGACGATAAAAAGGGCTGCGGGTAAAACAAATTGGAGGTGAGGCTAAGCATGTTGGGCAGAGGGCCCTGGTTGTTGGTAGAGGTGGTGGTGGTGGAATTGTTGGGCCAGCTGTTGTGGGTCCTTTGCTGGGTTTGGCTGGGATTTCGCTGTAAGGACAACATGGTTAGGTTCTGGGAGGGCTGCTGTAAAGGGGACTGGTTCTGGACTTGTATTCTCTGCAGCTGAGAGAGGCCAGTTTGTGTCCTTTGCAGGTTCAGTTTCTGTTTGTGGCCGAGGGACTGAGCGAGGGACTGGTTCACCATGGGATTCGGGTTGAACAGAATCGCCTGGAGGTGTTTGTTATCCTGGTCTATTTTACGCCTGCGCTCCTCTTCCAGCCGCTGCTGCTCCTTCTCCTTTCGTCTCCTCTTCACCTCCTCGTCCATTATCAACAGCTCCTCGCGCACGCGGGCCACGCAGTTCTCCGGGATCTTGATGCCTGGGAGAGATGAGGAGGACGTCACATCAGTTATCAGTGAGGTAAATATTCAAAAACCAAAACCAGCTCCTCAAACAATGACATTTCATTTAAAAAGGTGATATCACAGCAACAACAAACAGATAATTAAGATACATATTCACAGATTCTTTTGTATCTTTATAAAAATGAGACACTGAATCTCTTGCAAGCGTCCACACACTGTTGAGTTTTCATGGCTGTCGAGCTGAATTGCGACATATTCCATGTTTCCGGGACTTTGCGTCAGTGTAGTACTCATGTAAGAGTTCAGGAGAAACAAATAAGAAAAGTGTGCAACAATTTCAATTCCTCATTTTGTCATAAAGACGTGTCAGCACTTTAACAGTGTCACACATCTGGATTCATATTCGCATTTCAAAACTCTGACGTAGATGTCTGGAGTGGGTGAACTACGCATCGCTTGCGTGGTGGATACTCACCGACTTGTTTGTTATGCTGCTTGGTTTTAAGGCGGACGATCTGCAGGATGCTGGAGCTGGTGATGTCAGACACCACATCGGATACGCGCTTCCACACACGCAACAGAGCACCACACAACATGTGGTACTGACGGAGACGCATGCCCTGCAGACACTCCTGGCCTTCCTCAATTTTCTTACACTTCCCGTTCCTATGCACAGAAAAGAAGAATATTGAAATATTTTATATGTACAACAAAAGAGCCCGCGAGTTTCTTGGTGAGGGACTAGCATTTCAAAACACAGTTCACTTATCATCCGGTGACAAAGACACGAGAGACTTGCAGGTTAGCTCCTAATAAGTAGAAGCCTGATTGGATAAATTGAGCCATTAATCCTGCTTACCAGTTGGCATGGCTACACTTCCTGAAGGAGAAGTTGAACTGGTTCTCCCAGCTGTCCCTGGCTTCCTCTGGAGTCACCTGGAAAAGCAAATGTACAACACTGAAATCCACAGTTTGATGCAACACCGTTAGATATCTTTAGATATAAGAAACAAACATAGATGTTTATATAAAGACAGAAACTTAAGTAGATTTTCAGATTCAAAATCATCGTTTTATCTCATTTATAACTTTGTTGTATCAAGAAGAAGATTTTGTGCAGCAGGCTTATAAAAAGGTCATTAGTCTCATTTATCATCCCTGTTTTAATCCTTACACTGATTATGATTTTGTTTATGAGTTCAGGAGTCTCAAAAAGATTGTCCCTTTGTTCAGTGCCTTGAACAAAGTCTGGGTCAATACTCTTCAATGGCCACAAGGGGGCATCAGACTCCGAACATAATCCAAACATCAACAGATCGGAAGGTGTCAGTCCTGAAAATGTTCAGCTCTGTCTCCAGTCGCTTTAACTTTTCCATTGTCATTCTTTAGAAAACAAAATATGAACTCAGCAAGCTCAATGATGATAACAGATGATAACAGACACAACTATCAGCCTAACTGATTCATGAACAGTTAAAAAGAGTCAGTTACCTTGTGGTAGCGTTGCTGCAGGTTGTCCAGACTCTCAGGGTGGGCCTGCTTGCCGATGTTCGGCTTGTAGACGATGAGGTTCTTGCCTCTTCCTTGTTCGGCTAGCAGCACACATGGGTGGTTACCTCGCAGCTGTGGAGAGGCCACACAGAGTTAAATATCTGCACGTCTCAAGGACTAAAATAATTGTTTCATTGGAAATCCATTGTGTCATCACATTGTTATGAAGTGAGTCTGTATTTGCCTAACAGTAGATATCTCGGGGTTAGTTTGCTTATAATTGTGTGGACTCACCTTCAGGGAGAGGTAGAATCCCTCGTCGGGACCGCTGAGCTTCAGTGCCCTGTTGTAGGCCTCGTCCCAGGGCATACCTCTGTCCACGCTGATCTACAGGATCAGAGAGTGAAGCATGCACTGTTTAAGTCCAGGAGATGACATAGGCTCTTGCAAAGAAACCCAAAAAGTCGCACACAAACTCATCATCGACCATCGTCTCTTTCTATACTTGCTAAACTAGTCATAGCTCTGCAGCGTCCTGCCCCGGCTGCCAACTTTCAAATGTCAAATGTTGGTTAGCCTGTAGCCGACAGCTAAAGGCAGAAGATACCGGTAATTATCCTGTTTCCACCTCCCCCCCTAGTATCTGCATAGCCTCCTCAGCCCGAGGCTAAGCCTGCATGATCACAGTCTTTCTGCAAGCAGAAAGTGACATCAATCAAGACTTATAGAGGTTAGCTACTCGAGTTACCTGTGGGAGAGGAGTTTATGTAGAAGTAGCAGACCACTTTGTGTGCAAAACTGTGCGCAGTGCAAACCTCGTCACGAAAATCTTGATGAATTTGTAGTCGTTGGTATTTGTTACATAATCTGTGAGGATTGCTTAGCTGCCACTAGATGTGAACTTTTAATTTTTTTGGTCTGTTGGGAGCCGACAAAGCCAGACTGGATTTAACTCAGAGGAGTTGTATATTCATAAAGAATCACTTCTGGTTTATAATGCTCAAGCTGCCTTGGCAGGCACAACAACACAAGTGTTCATTGTTCAGTGTTCATATAAAAAAATAAAATAGATTAGCCAAGGTCTGTTAAAGTGGCTCTGCTCACCAGACTGTCTGGTGACCACTACGTCCTGGCCCACAAAGGCGACACAATATTTAGGGTTACAGTTACACTACTGTTATTTTGGCTCATTTAAAATTAGGGCAGGCTAACTCAAGCTATGATATAATAATGGTGTTTGGCCCAAAGTAATGATCTAACCGACTAAATATATCAAGGTGAGGTTATGCGGTGCCTACCTTATACAGAACAACCTGTCCATCCTGGGGGTTTCCAACTGTCAAGAAAGTTTCCTGCTTCTCCTCGTAAATCTCATCGTTTCCTGGGGCGAGGTCTGTCAAGAGACACAAAAGAACAAGTGTTTAAAATAATCACTCACATTAAAAAATGAGGAAACATCTTTCTTTTTAAAATCTATCCCCGAAAGGCCAATCAAATTTAAAGTACGCTGACAGATGACTAAAGGAAGGAGCAGCTACGATTACAAGTATGATATTGCAGCCTGTCTAAAACCATGCCATGATTTGAGTATGACCTCCATACCCAAGATCCCCATGTCGTATTTGCCCTCCTTTTTATCCTTCTCGATTAGGTAGTCGAAGTTGTCAGTGAAGTACTGGAAGAGATAGTTCTGCTTGTGGACCTCCAAGCCCAGGATGCGGTTTAAGAACTTGGTTATGCTGCAGTCTGGCATAAAAACACAACAAAAGACAAGTTAACGCAGCTGTTTTTGTGCTGACAGATGAGCTAAACTGTGAGGTAGTAGTAGTAGTATGCTGGCATAAAATATGTCTGCATGCCTCTTAGGTACTGTACCTTTCTCAGTACTGATCCCGAAGCGAGACTCCTTACAGAAGATGCCCACGTCCATCATTCCAAGCTTCATGTCTGAAATAAATGAAACATTTTACTGATCAGTCACAGTTAACTTGGCAGTGGCGAAGTTGTTCTCTGACCTCAACCAAAGCTCAAACATACCTCTGAAGAACATGGCGTCACCCACGGGGTAACCTTTGGGAGGGGGCACCTTGTTCTCTATGTGTCCAAGGATTGCTTTGGTGATTTTATCAAGAGCCTTGGTACCATACTGCAAGAAAACGGGAAATATTTCACTCAGCATTCAGCAGCTTGCAAACAGTTAACACAAGAGATCCTGCGTGCTGCGGAAAGAGAGAGATTAAATAAAAAGCATATTTTGAGATGTTAAATTCGCGTACCTTGTTCTCAAAGTTGTACTTGCTCAGGTCTCTGGATTCTGTGGCTCTTCTGTCTCCATGGGTTAATGCACCCTGCAAAGTGGATTAGGAACGGTATTATTATTAGTATTAGCGGTATTAGCTTCACAGCCTTCGGAGCGCTAATACAGACGGACACAGTGACGTGGGATAAATCTACATTCGCCGCTGATCATCATTACACAACTTCATTATACAATCAGACTTTGTACAAGAGGGTGGACATGATTTTTTATAACTGTATATGAATACTATATATGAGTTTGACTGTGGAGTGTGTTATTACATCACTGCAAAAAAATATACAGCTATGTTTAGCAAAAATATATATAGGTGTGAGCCAACTCTGTGGTTTACTAGTGATGTGTATGGAGCCAAAGTACAGTTAAAAATCCCAGTCCTGTGACGGTAGTCTCATATGAATAGGTCAAACCAAACAGCAACATGTGAAAATGTCATCACACACGCACACCAGATAACCTCTGCTCAGGCTATCAAGAGAAAACAGAGAAGTTTGAGGTGTGAACCTCGACTGTCTGCTGACATTTGCCTCAATATGACCTCGAGCAACATTTTTGCAAAGTGACAGATAAAAGCGGCATTAAATCATGTTTATTAATCCACTTTTGTCTTGTAGTTGTCTGTACTTGAAAGATTTCAAACTAAACTGTGATGGAGGTGAAGGAACATTTGGAAAGTCAACAGGAAACAAGCCTTGGAGCCAACTGTTTTCTCTGCCCACACAGAAAAATGCCTTGACATACAATGGGATGTTTTAGCCAAATATGACTTCACTGCCGATCTGGAGTCAGCTGGTTGTGAAGGTATTCAGCAGTCTAAAATGGAGCGACTCTGTGCGAGAGCACGTGTGCACGCATTTGTGTTGTATCGAGTTCAGGCAGGCCGGCAGGGCGAGATCTGACCTATTCTTGATGCAGATTTACCGAACACAGCTGGCAAACACAAGAAGGACTTCCTGGAACTGCCATCCCATTGCACAGTCCTTGCCCTTTTCCCAAAAAGAACTGTCATGCTGTGTCACTATGGGAATAAATGACTGCTAGCGCTGAAATGCATTGATAATTATGGAAAATGAACCTAGACTTATAAATTATCCAGACAAGCTGCTGCTTTTTTTCTGCTTATTCAGTTTTCCATTATTGAGTCGGAGAGGGGAAAGACCCAGAATCTCTTGAGGTTTGTGGGGACGAGTTGATGTGACTTCAAGCGAACCAGTAATAAAAAAAAAAAAAAAAAAAGACTGTACAGAGCTAGAGTAGGGAATACCCCAGCAAACAGGAAGGCTAGGTGAGGGCAGGGTGAGGGAGCAAATGGTAGAGACAACGGCAACCCAGAGAGCAGCAATCAATAAACACAAAACACAGATGCTATCTGTTTACAGTGGAACAATTCTTCTCACACTGTAAGACAGCAAGGATTATTTTCCCATGAGACAGATTACTCTCGAAATAAAGGGAAAAATAAGAACATTCACACAGACACATTTATAAGGCTATGATATTTACCAAGCTCTCTAGTCTCTTTGCCACAATGGAGGCAAAACGTCTCTCCCCAGCCAGCTCCGAGATGAGGAAGATGTACTCTGGGGCCGTCACCTGATTGGACCGATGGGTGCGACCTGGAAAGACGAGGAAAAGATGACGATAAGAGCGAATTTATACGGCGGAAACAGCGAGGGAAGACAGAGAGTCCTGTGTGTGATTTACAGTGTACAGGTTTCAAATGACACGTTGTTCAAAAATGAAAATCATTTAACGCCTACTCGTCTCTCAACTTTATTGATATCATCGCCCAGAAAGACAAACACTGTGACATATAAACAAAAACAAGTTGTTGTTTTTTTTTAACAAGTTGCAACCACTCACAGAAGAACAGTAAAGTCAGAGGGGAATATTGGTGGTGGCACGATAAGATCTGCAACATCGAATGACAGTGAAACCGGATCTTTACACTCTGCAGTGTTTTTTTTTTAGTTAGTTATTTAAGTTGTAATTACTGAATCCTGTTCGAGCAGGGGATCTTCTGTCAAAGTTTTTCTATGGGTGCCCAGGAGACCTTTAGAGTCTCTTATGACTGTGTGCCGTGCAGATGAACAGTAACCTGCCAAACAAGAATTAAGCTACTTTCACACTAAGCTGGAAGGCTGCTAATGGAAAGAATTACTTAGGCAATTTGCTAATTACTGCCAACAATTAATTCATCCACTCCTCTGTGATGGTGTATGTGTGTGCGTGTACAAAAATAACACTTTGTTTTGCCTTGTAGCAAATTCATACTATATATGTATGTAAAACTCATACAAGGGAATACCCCAGGACATAGGAAAGGCGATAAGAGTCAACAAAGTTGCTTTTAATAACAAAGAAGAACCGTGTATCTCCAGCATTCACTTCCCTTCTCTCATTGTCGGAATACATATCTTGACTCACCAAATTGCTGAATGGCCCGGTCTGCACTCCAAGGCAGCTCCAAGGTCATGTGGACCCTGCGTCTCTGGTTTTTGACTCGCTTGTCCGCCTGCAGGGAAATACCTGAGCTGGCCGCCTCGGAGATGATGGCCACCAACTGGAAAGGAAAAAAGTTTATTTGGCGGAGATCTTATGGAACAATGTTTATAAAGTATAAATTCTATTTATTTGGCTGGTGTATCTGACCTTCTCTCCACTCATGAAGCGATCTTTCTCCTTGATGTTAATATGGTCGATGGTAAGACCCTGCTCAGCCCGTGACTCATAACGAACGCTGCCGTCAGGACGCCGCACCACACGACCCTTACGACCAGTCATCTGGAGAAAAAAAAACATTCATCACACTTATGTCACTTAACGGGTGAAAAATGACTTCATGGTTTGGGGTTTGGGTTTTTTTTTGTTGGACTTATGTGTGAACAAGTTTCAAGTTTAGCACCTAAGGCTTGTACCTCTGAAACTTTATCTGGTCCTCCAAACTTATCAATGAGCTCGTCCAAGGTATTGAGAGGTAGTTCTTTTCCCAGTACGGAGATTTTGTTGAGAAGGCCCTGCTTCATCTCCTCTATCCTGGCTGTGAACACGAAGCAGAGGGGAAATTGAACATGTAACCTCAACAGGCAAGAGTCACAAAAATAACTGGAAGTGTCTGCAAAGGCTGAAATATTTGCCTGAAAAAAAAACCATCTGCCTACCTGTCTGACAGCTAGTGTGGTTCACAAAGATGACATCATCATTGTCTAGCAGGGAGTCTGGTGAAGAGTTGGAGTCTGTATCCATGCCATCAGAGTCACTACTGCTGTCATCACTGATGTTGATCACACCACCGCTGTCCACGGTAAGCTTGGGTACCTTGTGCTGGCGACCTCTGGGCTTCCCTGATTGGAAACAACAACAACAACAACAACATACATGACAATTTGAGTGAGAAACAAGGCGTACAGCTCAGGATCACTCCATGAGAGGTCTAGGAATAGATGCAGACTGCAAGAAAATGAAAGGGTGAATCGAGGCTGTCAGATGGTACGCAAACAACCAGATACAATAAAAAACAAAACAAAAACACATTAACACAGACTGTCAACTGTTAAATCAGACCGCAGGGCGAATGCCTGGAATGTCAGCTGAACACAAACAATAAGAGTGAAAAACACGAGACAATATGGGAACTGTTCTAGTACTATTTAGGTGTGCACATCCTCTTCACTTACGTTTTCTCTTATTCCCTGGTGCCTTCTCCCTTCTCTGTTTCTCTGATGGGAAATGTTTCGTTACAAGAGACTGGAATACCCCCCTAAAGGAAAGACAGAGAAAGAGAAACTTAAATTCTGACAGCTGAGGGATCAGAACAACACAGAGCAGTAGTGGCAGTTAGACACTCCGTACATTCCTGATTTGGCCTCATTGTAGCTGTCAGGTGTTGACAGGCAGATGAGCATGTTGTGTGTGATCTAATATACTCAGACATTCGGGTATGTCTGCTAAGAGAGGTTTAGGGTCAGACAAGTTCAAAGCACTCAGCACCTGTACCATCCTGTTCTTGTTATTCTTGGATGAGAATTAAATTCACATTAAAAATCAAGAGACGGTTTAATTGAGGGGTAACTGCATGGCCTAAATACATATTATTTTATTGAATGTATGTGGTGAGAACACGTTCATTAAACAGCCATTTAATGAAGCAACACAGTGGCATGGAAGAAACCCAGGGTGCTATGATTTTGATCATACAAACAACACTTATGAAGGCGGTTAAAGGATAGCTTTAATCCTGTATCAAGAAGGAAAATGCTGAACTTTAACATAGACACAAACAACAACAGACTAAATATTCCTTTTCACTCACTCTGCTGCAGAGACAAATCTGTCCAGGTGCCCGTCATTCTCATCCAGGACCTCTCTGGTGCGGGACTCTCCGGTGGACTGCAGCCCAATAACGATACACTGTGATGGAGAGGAAAAAAATAACACATAAACAACTGAACAGGTTTGGTGGTTTACCTGAAGTGAATTACATCGCGGGCTTCCCGGTATCGTGATGGCACGCATCCGAACATACTTAGAATTACTAAGAATTAAAATGCGCTCAATGATTAATGATGCTTGTAGATCCAATAAATAACCTCAGACAGAGCTAAGCAGCTCAAAGCAGGTTAGTTTAGTACTCTGTGTCCGTGTAGCACTTCTCCCCACTTATGCAACATTTATAGAATTTCAGTTCCTACTTGGATCTTCCTCTGGGTCATTTATAGTCTTTTAGATTATACATACTGTATGACTCAGTGATCAAGAGTGTGTGTTGTCCTGACCTTTCCAGCCTCCAGCTCTTTTTGGGCTAGCTCCACCAGGCACCGGACCTTGGCAGCAATACAGAGGTATTTGAAGAAGCGCTGGTGAGACGACCAGAACTGTCCCCACAGAGACTTCCTGCTGACCAGGCCCAGCTCATCAGCTGCACGCATGAATACCTGCAACGCCTCCGCCCACTGAACACAGATTTCACATGTTAACTTTACAAGTCACTTTCGAGTAGAGTGTGCTTTTTTTTTTTTTGTAAATCTCATACACACACATAAGCACACGACATAAATATGATACGGAGCGACGCTCACCAGTTTGGCAGCTTTGTTATAGACCACTTTGAAGTCACTGTCCAGTCCGATCTCTTCAATGCGGAAAGAAACCCCTGAGAAACTCAGCTGCCTGGCAATGTACATCCCGCTCACTTTCATGTCCATGGCAACAATCTCCATGGCACCGACACCTCTGTATACAAACGGCATATAAATCATTCAACATGATTCAATCACCGGACAACCAGACATCGCCACAAACAGATTGCTTAGGTATTTTCCATTAAGCACAGCGTTTTGGACATACGCCTCCCGGAGCATGACGCTTTATTGAGCCAAAAATCAGCAACATGTCACCCTACAAACCTCTTTTCGATGGCGTGCAGGAAGTCCTCGAAGGTTCTGAAGGGTGTGCCTTCACCCCAGATTCCCAGGCGGCTCATGTAGATCATGTTCTTTGGCTCAGAGGCACCTGGGGTAAAGATGACAAATAGATATATATTTAAAATCCTCAGTTGGATTGCATTACGTGCGTGTGCGTGTGTGTGTGTGTGTGCGTGTGCGTGCATGTGTGTCAGCCTACCTGTGGCACTGGCATACACCACTCTGGCCTTTGGCAGCTTGTTCTGCAGATCAAGCACTGCCTTGCCCATCTTTGTAGATGTGGCATTCTTGGCTTTGTGGCATTCATCAAAAATAATCTGCGATGGGGAAAGGTCAAGGGAAAACAGCGAAGACGTGGAATGTCAAGTAGAAAATTGTTCGAAGTGTGTGTGAGGATTTAAAAAATGAAAGGATACAACTCCGTCAAAGTCTGGCTTGCACCAATCTAAGATCTGTTTAATTCTCGTCCGGTGCTGCCCTCCTGCCTGGCTCTCTCCGATCAGAGCAGAGTAGGTTGCAAACAGGACTCCTTCTGAGGTAGCTGTGTCTCCATACTTTATCTACAATGACAAGTCAAACAGAGATATGTACAAACATTTACAGAGCCACACAGTCAATACAGCTTGTTTCAAAACCCACAGCTTGGTAATGCCAATTACACCTGGACTCACCTTGTTTAAGGCATGCACAGGAATATTCGGTGCATCTATGTCTTTGAGATCTCTCTCTGCATCAAATTTCAGGTCATTGGATATGCTGAACCTGAGGGTAGGAACAGGAAAGTCAGTAATTCAGCAGGTCTGTGCACAAACTAGCTTCTACATGCTCAATATGTCCTGGCATACAAGTGGATACAAAATACAATCATATAAAATCAATTATTGAAACCCAATGAAACATTTATTCAGCTTTTAAACTGGTTTCACGATCCCTCCATGAGGCCTTCCTCTCTCTCTCTTACCATAGTGCTTTCTTCCTTCCCTTAAGGTAGTTCTCCAGGATGATTCCTGCCACAGTGCGTCCCTTTCCGACCCCTGCTCCATCTCCGATCAGGAAGCCTGCCCTCTGGTTGTTCTGAAGAATAACCTCGTGTTGCTGAGGGTGCACAAAAAAGAAACGCATGAACAAACAAAAGCCCGCACAATCAACGCATTAATCATTTATACTTCCAAAATGAATAAGTGCTTCTTTGCGCGTACGTGAGCCTGTCTGTATGTGTGTGTACCTGGCAGGCGTAGATGATGGCCTCTAGCTGTAGAGCGGACAGCAGGCCAGAGTTAATCGTTGTCTCAGCGATAGACAGAGTGTATGTGATGTCGGGAGGAGGGACACTGGATAGAGTGTTGGTCTCCACCACTATGTCAGGATGAGAAATTCCTATAGTGGCTGAAGAGAGGCAAAAAACAAACATGTTAATGGCAAACTGCATGAAAGTCTTCTCACATGTAGAATTAATAAGAAACTGGATGTTCACATTGAGTCTAGTGGCCTACATTTGGAAGGTTTGTACTCAGCAAATGTGTCTACATGTCCCAGTTCCTCTGTCTCCTCTTCCTCAGCATCCTCTTCTTCCTCTGGTGGAGGCTGGGTTCTCTGAACCTGGGAACACCACAGAGGCTTCAGTAATGTCATTCACATTCATGACAGGCAAATGCTTCTTGTTTGAGTTTAAATAAAGACAGGTTAAGAAAGAGACTTTGGCTGAATGTCAGAGGCAGGTGAGCAGTTAGTGAAAAGTTAGCACAGCGCAGGTAGAGCTCCTCGTTGAGGAACAACAGTAAATTAGCACATGAAACAGCTGAAGCAGAATGAATGAGAGCTTTGAAACGTGTTGATAAAAGAGTGCTTTGCATATTCAAGCAGCATCAGATTAATGTTATCTGACAAACTGGAAATGCAAAAGGGTCCCATTTTGACAGACAGGTCTAATAATACAGTAGCTGTACTGTAAAGACAATACAGTATGTAGAATCATCTGTTCTTTACGCTATGTGCACGTGCAGAATATCCAGTACATGTAAAATGCAGCAATGCTTTCATCATCTGTGGTAATACAGACTTAGCAAAGAAGGCACAAGCATTATAATTTCACTCATCACACACTACTGCACTGTCAAAATGCGGCCCTCTTCGAGTTCTTAGATTAGTGGCATGTCATGTTGCTATGTAAAACAATCTAAGCCTCATCTTGTATTGCAAACACACGGGGCAATAACAGCTGCACGTGAGATATGCAACATAATCTGCATATCTGTGCATTACTGAGAACTGCCACTGATTAAGGCTCATCTTGTTTGATAGCTTTAAGTTTTCATTTTCAACGACAGACTTGGAGAGGTTGGTGTGGCTACCTGGAATCCTCCTAAAGGTGGGGTGCTGATAATAGCAGTTATATCATCCAAACTGGCCAAGCCATGAAACCTGCCAGTGCCATTCAGCTGTCAACAAAACATAAAATGAAGAAATAGAATCACAAATAAAAAACAGTGCCAAACGCATGAGAGACAAAAAAAAAAAAAAAGAGGAATGATGTCAGACGTCGACTATATGTGCATGTTGTCTGCATGTGTGCGCTTAGACACGGATGTGTGATGGAGCAGCACTCAACAAAATGCAATTTGTTGTCTGGCGGTGAAAAGCCAGCGACAACAACAACAACAAAAGGCAGATAAAGCCGTGTGTGTCTGGGAAACATAATGGATGAAATGAGGGCAGAATGAAAAGCAAAAACATAAAAGGCTTTCAGAAGGCAGGAGAAATAAATGTACTCTGATTCATATCAAAAAGATATCCTTGGACCCGATTAACTCAAAGAGGACTCGACAGCAACGCAAGCGGGGAACACTCGAAGAGTTGCTCTTCACAGATCACTGAATTGAAGAACAGTTCAACAAGTTTCTTTGAAGGGACAGTGCATCAAAAACACTGATTATTATTATTCTATTATATCTCTGTAGCGGCAGCTTATGTGGAGATTTTAGGTGCAACCGAAATACAGTAAACAAAATATAAAGAAATATCAAACTGAAAATGTGTTTTTGATTGAATCATTTTAATATTTCTGTACTATAGATGTGGTCAGTCACGCGGAGTCGATGTGATCAAGGCTCCCGAAGTGGTTACAGTCATTCAATCTATTTGAGTATTTACACTGTGAGGGTAACGGATAATTGGAATCGATTCGACAAAATAAGAGAGTGTTTATAACTGCTCTTGGCTCAGCACAGCACGACTAAAATCCACATGCTCATTTCTGTCAATCGGTCCGATCTCTGTGATGAGATTATTTGTTAGTGCTCTTGGGAAAGCTTGAAAGAATGGTCAGAACTTGGTCCGACTTATGCGGTAAGAATATCATTCTTTTAAACTGCTCTGTTGTTTCTGTGTCGGACTTACAAACACTGCGGAGGAGGCGAAATAGGAGACAATGAGAACTGTGTAAGAGGAAAGACCTGAAACATCCAGTAGCTGTTCGTAGTAAACAACTGTTACTTCTGCTCCGTACAAACTGGCTTATATCCATTATAAATGGGTGACTACCATATTAAATATTAATAAAAGTGTGCAGATTGCACTGATGTCAGGTTGAAACAGAGTGGTAGTGTGGGTGGTACCGGGCTTTTCTGTATTATCAGAGGAATGAACATGAACCAGTAACACCAGAAAGTCCCATCAGATACAGAAATGTGGCATTGAGCCAGAGCAGCACTCGTGTTTACAGTGTACAAGGGACAATCTGACTGTTGCTTGCTGGTGCTTGGTGTCAATCAACCCCGGTACAGACACGCATGTGCTTCCAAAAGTTTATATTATATAATAGTAGGAGTGGTAATCAGTATTTCTGGTAATGATGTGTGTGTGTGTGTGTGTGTGTGTGTGTGTGTGTGTGTGTGTGTGTGTGTGTGTGTGTGTGTGTGGGCTTGCTACTGACCTCTAGCTGGCTCTGTGCTGGTGTGGTGGTTGTACTAGTGTTGACGTCCCAGAGGGTGGGCACTGTGTCCAGGTTATCTGTGCTGATGAAGGACTGGGCATCAGCGTACTCCGACAGCGAGTCAGCCGGTGAGGAGAACAGAGAGTTTGTCGAGAGGTCATCAATGCAGGACAGGTCCTGAAAGCAGAGAGAGAGGGAGAGAGAGAGGAGGTGTTAAGTTAAACCTCTGAAACCGAGCAAAATATGGGGCAAAGCAGAAAGTTATACTGATTTAATTTAGTAAAAAAAACAAAAAAACAATGTAAGCAACTACACACAGACAGCCTTTCCAAACACGTCACATGAAAACGAAGGACTATAAATCCTAATTATAGATCCTATATCAGGCACAACAGGTTGTGCAGCAGATGAATAATTATGTGTATACCTGCATCGGTGAGCGTGAACCAGAGACAATAAAAAGTGGCACAGTCATTCTGCTTTTTGGCCCTAGGAAGTAACACAAGTAGCCTAAACAAAATCTAATCACACACAGATGTGTGAGAGCAAGCATGTAAAATAGAAAGCGAGGGGCAGGGATAATGAGAGTGCTTGTGTGTGTGTGTGTATATGTGTGTCATTTTAGCCATGGCTGCCTTCCAGTCGCCCCTCTATTCATATCCTTTCCAAGCCATTAGCATGCCATGCTCTTTAACTAGCCTCTCACAGGCACCCCTGGGCCCCCTGAGACTTATAAACATGGATGTGGGGAGATAGGGATTGAGTGATGATAGAGAGAGAGAGAGAGAGAGAGAGAGAGAGCTGATTCTAGATATGGATTTCTCCATTTTATTGCGTGTTGTCTTCAGTATGTTTATACTCTTTGAACCATGTGTGGAAGTTCCCACACCCACACGTTCCACCCTCTAGAGGACCACAAAGCAGTTCTGAACACTATCTGTGGGTCAAACTTGCATTATTCAGCGATTCCACTTAGCCGTTTACGTCACTTTTTTAAAAGGGCCAGTTCCGACTTTTCTTTTTAGGTCTGGTTGACTCTTTTGTATACTACCGTATAAAAGAACAGCAAATATTCATACAGTTAGTTTACGCATCTCTAACATTTAAACATGCTTACACGGCTTTCTTACAGCACTTGTGGTGCCCGGGTGTTGAAGCGTAATATCACAGTCACATTACAAATGATTTTTTTTTTTAGACAAAAGGAAAGAAAGAGAAACAAAATAAAACCTCTCCAGAGACCAAGAGAAATGATTACATGCGATGGTGCCGTTTCTGATCAATGCTGAGAAGCTCTAATGACTTCTGTCATAGCTTCCTGTAAGCCAAATTACTCAGTTTAGCTGAAAATGTTTCACAGGCATGAGAAGACAAGAAGTAGAGCTCTTAGCGCTAACATGACTACGTCATGCGGGAATGGGGCCTAGTGAGGGGTTGTAAACAACAGGTCTACAGACACAGATACATGTGTATATTTTTGTCATCTGACGTTGGAGAAACAACTACCTGGCTATAATGAGTGGATGTTTGTGTACTGGAAAGAGTGCTTTTTTTCAAGGGTACAACACTGAGCTTATCAGTGTTTGCCTTCATCTCCCTCTCACTCTACCTTTCGCTTTCCTTTTTTCTGTATGCATGTGTGCTTCCTGAGGGCAAGATCAGACATGATCTCTGAAAACAGGCTCTCAAAAGTTAGTCTGCCCTGGAGACTACCTAGAGTGACGGGAGGGGGTTTAGGTAGAGAGGGTCCCAGTGAAATATGACTACCATTCATTAACACATAACCTCTCTTTGTAGGTTTATCCTGTCAGAAAAGGCACACTATGTCACCAAAGGCATCATTCCACAGAGGCATAATCGTGGAAAGACACAGATAGGCAGATAGACACATGTATTTCATCATGGGAAACATTATTGTTTTTAAGTAAATAAAGAGATTTGTGGCAAATATTTTTAGGCTTGATATAAAAAAAAGAAAACCACTTAATCTGACATCTGTGATATGAAAATACAGCTTAACTCTGGTTATAATATGAGCTGCCAAAATAGTTTTTCTTGTAAAAATAGTTATGGTTAAAAATCTTAATGACTTCAATGTGCTGCATCACAATGGATTCATTCAAACTCGAGCTGAAACCGTCAACAAATCAACTTGCTCTGCAAATATGTGATTTAGACCTGCTCTGCGTTCCATTCACTTCTGTCACTTCTAGGTTTTCCACATCGTGTAAATTCACGTCACAGAAAATACTGCGGTGATGTAGTGCTGGTATTAAGACGACCATCCGTCCAGAGGAAATCACAGCAAAACTGCAGAAAGTTGATTGCTGCTAACCAAGACATGGCCGACCTCAGTACCATGCTAATCGAGTTGTTAAGCAGAGCGTAACAGAGGCAGCAGTGTTTGTCCCCCGGCAGGCCTGTACCCAGGGTTAGTTCATCTACTGTTCTTAAGACCGGGCCCTGCCAAGCAGAGATAAGGCTTGAATTCCAACTGCTCTGATGGTAATCTGGTTCCTTCCACGCCACACAGCCATATAACTACTAATCCTGTGTGTGTGTGTGTGTGTGTCTCTCTCTCTCTCTCTCTCTCTCTCTTGTTTTCTCTGCTGTGCAATAAAAAAAATATCTGAATGTGTGTGTGTGTGTCTGTGTGACTCAAGTGTTTCTTTCTAAATTGTTTCTGGGGAATTAAATCTGCTTCAAATCTAATGTAATTTCTGAGAATGGGTTGTGTGTGTGTACATGTACACAGAGGAACATGTGAAAGCCCATTTGTCCAACCTCATGTCTGTTTGCCTTTCACATGTTCCTCAGCTATGGATGCTAATGCTGGCAGTATATCCTTCACTTACACCCCACCACACACACAGTAAAGACGAAACCACACACAAATACTGGCTTCCATCTGAACCCTGGTATATGACGTGGTGCAATCCGTAAAAGCTCTGTATTGAAGCTAACCACAAATATGCATGTACTATACATCTCATTGTGCCTCTACAAAAAGCGCTACAATGCATTTGAGTGTATTGATGATGACAGTTGCCTGCCTGGTGATGATAAATGGAGGCACACAGCGGGGAAAATTGGCAGCAACGGGCATGTTTAGTTCACAAGATGACTGCAGTGCTACGTGCTGGTTGCGGTTAAAGGTGATGCTAATCAGCCCAAAGAACCAGGGCTGGAAAAATATTCTTCTCAACTGCCCACAAATGTTTCATTATCTTCATTATCTGTTGTATTGATGTGTTTACAATGCGATCAGGAATCTGCAGCTGTGTCAATACACGCCTTCATCAACCAAAAATACCAGTGAATCCATAATGACGGGAGGTGACTGCTACAAAACAAATTCAATTTATTTATCATTTAGCATATATTAATGACATTGTAGACAGACATCGTATGATAAGCTCAGGGCTACCATACAAGGAGGTCTAACAGCACTATCTCCTTGTTTAGCTTTATACACAATAATTCATTAAAATGTTGCTCCTTACTATTAAAGGAAAATCGGTTTTCAAATCACAAATTCCATCACCTATCATGACATGCACTGCTTGGGTTATAATATAGTAAGGTTCATCAGATAGGAAGCAAGTGTCCTTAAAAGAATAGATTCCTTGAAAGTGGCTTGTGTTTTCAGATAAGCTCCAAAATGTCAAACAGCAAACATAGCTGTCTACACTCAAACATGACGTAACAGGGTTTTTTTTAATTTTTTTTTTTATTTGCTTCTTGCCCAATTTGGTATAGTAAGGCGCTCCTATTGCTGCTTACTCCACCGTTCTCCGGGGGGGAATACACATGGACTGACGCATGCCTCATGTGACACACACGGTGTTGCCAGCTGCTTCTTTGGCATGTTGGAAATGTCGCCAACAGTTGACAAGTCAATATGTTGTCATCCCACAACTGGTTTTTATTTTATTTATTTATCTTTTTTATTTAACATGACAATTTCTTGAACCAGCCATGCTACTGCTACATTATGGGCTAAAAGTTACCCCTTTCTATAAAAAAACAAACAAACTTCAGGTAAGAACTACTGTATATAGTCCTGGGCCACATCCTGTTAAACTCAATAAACTCAATAGCCTGCCTCAGCACACAGGCCAGACTGAGGCCTGGAGCAGGCAGGGAGGCCAGACCCAGGGCTTTCCCCTCCTACACACTGCCAGCTTGGCTGCCTTTCCCAGGCCAGGAAACAAGTCGCCCTGGCCTCTCGCTTACCCCAAACACCCACAGACATGCAAACACACACACACACACACACACACCTCAAACGACCCGACCATCTCACACAAGTCCACCCCCGTGTTTTCCATCCCACTTCTGGCACCTTTTTTCTCCTTGTCCTTTCAACCTCTCATTGTCTTTGTACCTTAGTTTTGTTATCCCACAAAATTCGGCAGCAGGAAAACAACCTTTTTAATTAAAAACTTACACTGTAGCATACGCCGACTGAGGCAAACTAAAATTCAAACGTTTTCACAGAAAGTCGACAGAACAGCCACTGTAATTCTTTTCCCTCTGAGCCCTTCAAACCATTTTTTAAAATTTTATTATTCTGGATGTCTTTAAATCTTACCTGAGCCTAAAAATCTGGCTGTAATGACAGTCGTAACATTGGATGGCAGGGTGTGGCTGTGAGCCAAAGCACACTCTGGAATCTGATGGCTATAAATGCTAATAAAAAGCCAAGGCTCTTCTTTCTACGGTAGGTAGTGCAAAATGACAGCAACATAGCGTAACTTGGTCGTTGAGCCAAGAAGAAGCACTGAAAGCTCTTATATGTGTGTGTGTGTGTGTGTGTGTGTGTGTGTGTGTGTGTGCAGCTGGGCTACTGGAATGGAGGGTTATTAAATCACACACCCCACTCGTATGATCAGCTGACTAAAATAACCCCCACCCCAGACTCTTCCAACCCATCTGGGGTCAGCTGTTGACCTTGTCCATCGAGTCAACAGAACCAGATTGATGGCCTGTGTGTGTGCGCCTGTGTCTTTTAAATGTGATGGGTCTAGGGCCAGGAACTGAAAAGCCACCACTGGTGTCACTCTTTCTGTCTGGATTATATTATACCAAGCTGTCTGCGAGTCCTACATCCTTGACATATCTGTTAGGCTGTGACTTTAATAGGATTGCTATATGCTTTTCTTTTTTCTCAACCTTCTCACAGATTTAAAAGACAAAACTGACTTTTTGGCAAAGCAGCTATTTGATTTACTTGCTACTGAATAGACAGGCAGCTAGACGTCTTTTAAATTCAGTATTAAATAGACTAAAAGGACTCTCGAAGATATACAGACATCAATAAGTTTGTCTTGTCACAGAGCTTTGATCCAGGAGCCAATTTGTCAATGTATTTTTATGAGTACAAAAAGATTTACATTTCCTTTTGGTCTATAACCATCAGCTAAAAAAATATATTTAAACAGGCAACTACAAGTCTCAGGTCTAGAGAACTAACCACAACAGTTTTAGCTGTCCTATTGACCACAAAGAGCGCCACCGCCCAGTTAGAACTGACGTTAAAAGGCCTCTGAAAGCAACATTGTTGTGTTCTGCTAACATTTTATTTCTAAGACCTCTGACAACTGTGCTGAAATAAAAATTTTAAATGTTATTTTTAGGGGAAATAATAAGAGAGATGATCAGTGATTCACACATTTACATTTTTATAAATGAAAAATACTGTCAGCCTTGCTTAGCCCACACACAGCCAAGTGTAGCCCTGCACCCGACCAGCTATCCTTGGCCAATCAAAAAAGGCAGACCTGGTCGAGCAACCTTCTGTTAGGCAAGCCTTCATGTCGTGCCAAGTCTGAGTAAAGCAAGCCAGGGACAGCTTGCTGCTTACAAGTCTCTTGGAATTTTCCAGTGTTTTCATATGTTCTGGAAAATAAAAGGACTCCATGTCAAGTGTCCCAGCTAGCAGCCGAATGACAGAGCTGGTTCAAAGAACTTCTGTTCTGTTAGGTGTTTATAGAGGAAAGCCTGAAGCTTACACCGAGCTGACGATGAGGGAAGTAACGAGGGTAAACAAGCAAATAAATTAATTTGGCTAATTCAGATTCTTAAAGTGGCAGAAGTTGTGAAAATCAGAAAATAACAAGAGGAAAGAGCCAAATCAAGAGAGAGAAACAGTGAGAGAGATTTCATCTGATAAGTATTTGGGGTGCAGCCAACAGGACTTCAAGCACGGAAAGTTGCCATGAGGATGAGTTGGCATTCACAGAGGCATGTCTCAATCGTTCAAACCTACATCTCGAGCTGATGGTTGGGAAAAAAACAAAAACAGAAAAGAACTGACACCCATCCAAAAAGTACGGTGGGATTCTGAAATGGCTCTTGTGAAATTACAAAAACACAAAAAAAAAACAAAAAAACAAAGCACACAGAAAAATGACTCACTGTGTGTGAACTGTGTGTGCATTTGTGTTTATGCGTGGTAAACTAACGCATGTGTGAGCCTGCATCCTCAGTGCTGAGAAAAGTGGATACGAGGGGAGTGTTGACGTAAGATGACGTGTCTCAGTTATGCAGAACTTTCAACACGCCATAGCAACAAAAAGTTGTATCATTTTATAACAGTCCCATGCATGATGGCAGAGAGAAATGTGACAGCTACTCAAAACTTTAACAACAAGAGCCACACACAGTTAAGATAACGTTTAAAAGGATGGAAACAGACGCAGATGTTTGTACCTCTGCTCATTCACGCCCTAATAAGGACCTATTAGTCGTGATTTAATGTGTAAATTGGTATTATAAAATGCAGCCTGACCTGAAATTCAAAGAGAAAGTGACAAGAAATTATACCATATCTACATCATATTTTTACTTGCTCTACGTGGGAGACTAGACCACAAGAATGTTTCCAGAGGTACTAAATGAAACATCTTAAGTCAACGTTCACAGGTTCTTGTGCAACCTCACATAAACTTCCTCTCTCTCTCTTTTTTTTTTTTTTTGTGACACACACCCACACTTTCACACACACCTGTGGTCAGTGGACTACTACGTCGCTGTGGCTCAGGATGATGCGCTCATTGCCCGTAAGTTACTGACTTGGTTATCAGCCAAGACTCAGCGGCTAGCTGGTGAGGGAGACTTGCAACCACTGGCACATGGCCACTTTATGAAAGATGATTTCAAGATTCATCTTAGTGACAGTTACACGTTGTCTGAGAGACAAACATACAAAGTTTTTGAATCACGTCTATCCCATGTCCCATCTAAAAACAATATTTACTGAATGTGTTTCACACTTTGGGGGAGAAAGGGAAAGTGTTTCAACATCGATTTCCATCACAAAAGCCAAACAAAGCGAGACATCTCACCATGAAAGCAACATTTCTATGCTCTACAGAAGCCTTTACTTGTTCAAACAATTGTATTGTGTACTTGCATGCCTGTCTTCTATATATATATATATATATATATACATATATATATATATGTAAACACTATATATATATTTTTTCCAACGGGAAAATCCATGGAGTGAGAGGCAGGCAAACATATGACAGGTTTCCGGTGTATCGCAGCGCAAACACACAAGGAGAATGTACAAACTCTGAACAGCTGCAGCTGCCCAACAGATTCAAATCCAGGACTTTCTTCGCTGGGAAATGAGCTGCTATTCCGCACTTAATCTAATATAACAGCCCTGCGAGAAATCCTGCCTCTACAAAGCTTTTCATATCTTAAGTTATTTGAACCTGTATCAAAGAGGTGCTGATTCAACTCTTATTATCATGGGTTTAGTTTGTACGGTTTTTAGTGGGAAAGTACCCCAAAAAAGCCCTTAATGATCTATTACGTACACAGACTGTTTTGCAAGTCAATGTGGCATGACAGGCGGCTGTTTGACTTGTTAACATGTGGTCTTCAATGAATGCGCATGAATTTAGTGAAGCACCACATTAGGACAATGTATTTATTGTTTTACTTAATTTAATCAGATGAAAAAAAAAATGACGTGTATGTTGTAAAAAGTTAAATGGTTAAAAAAGGACAGCAATGGGGCGTTTAGCTCAGTTGGTAGAGCATGGGGCGGCCATGTGCGAAGGCTCAGTCCTTGCTGCGGAAGCCCAGGGTTCGAATCCGACCTGTGGCTCTTTCCCGCATGTCATTCCCCATCTCTGTCTCTCCCCACATTCCTGTCACTCTTCAACTGTCTCTATCAAATAAAAAATCTTTAAAAAAAAGGACAGCAATGAGGGCAGCTAAGTAGAATATCTCCATCCCAGTACATGCAAACTCTACTTATGCATACAAGCAGCTGTCCTGTTTTACAATATACTGTTAGATCTGACAGATTTATTGCATCTTTGTACTGTTTTTAACGGCAAACAATAATTATCTAGAATATCACTGAGCAGCATCTTGAGTTATAAATAGGTTTAATTATTGCGCACATATTTAGGTAGTAAAAACTGCATGTGAGATAAGCAAGGCCGAGACCTTTAATTTCTCTTTGTAACATTCTCGCCACTACTCATCATCATCATCAGTCCACCCCCATTCTCTCACTCATCCTCACCTTCATTGTTTATTCACTTCCCGTAAGCTGCACTAGGTCATACTTGAGGTTTAGCGCAATACCAGGAAACTCACAACATGTGCCCACCAACAGGCAGCCCTGCTGCACCCCTGACCTTAAAGGACAGGTTCACAATTTTTTGAAGTCTGTTTTAAAACAATATTCAGGGATTGCACTAAAAAGACTGTAGGTTTGGAAGAAACACGATAATTTGGACTGCTAATTTGAAAAACTTGGAATCGGTTTTGTGAGCACTGCAAATTTTGTCCCCCGTCCCTTAGATTGGAAGCGCAATTAGGAAGGTATGTCTAAATGTCCAGTGTGCACAGGAGAAATGAAACAAGCAAAACCTCTTTCAACGTTCACATGGGCGCTTGACTGTTTTATTTTTACGATAGACTATTGAAATTGAAAAATTGTGAACCTGTCCAAGGGTGCAGAACAGATTTTATGGCATAAGATGGCAAGTACACACTGAAAATGATACTGCTTTAGATGTTGTGAACACCTCTTTCAGTTTGTTCATCTATTCTATTGAAGAAAAACATTGCTTATTAAAACATACACTACTTGAAACCACCAATTGTGTAATTTCTCATATTTCTGTGAGGGAAGACATGATGACATGGTGAGATTAGCCAATCAACTTAACCAGAAATTCAGTGGAAATGGGCTCAGCAAGCGTTGCACTAGTCAAGTCATTATTAGACTGAATATGAGCTGTGACTCTACAAACAATCTGTGCAATCTAATGAATGACAGCAAAAAAAAAAAAAATTAACAATGCAGTTCTATTTACAGAGCTGTACAACAATGAACAAATTCAATAGCCATCCAGAAAATAGACAAGAGTGCCATTTAGCCTGACAAGATATCAGGTTCTAGCACTTACTGGAAGACAGCAAGGAGTGAGGCAAACAATCATTTGTCATAGTTCCTGGCTGGGAATGATAGCCTAAAAGGCACACCGGGTGACTGATTGGAGACTCTGTCCTGTCAGCAAAGAAAATTCACAGTGCAACTTACTGACTGACTAATAGGCCAACTGCATTCCTAAGCTTGGGCAACTTTCTTTGGGATTTTTCCTCTATTTAGTAAAAAAGCAGATGGGTTAGTGTTGAAAGCAGAGAATGAAGGGGGAGACGTAAATTATTGTTTTCTTTAACAGGAGTTATGTGTTGTCCTAGAGATATCTAGTGAAAAATGTTTTTCAGCAAGCATGTGGCTCGGTCTTTGTCCAGGAAACCAGCCTTCGTAAGCACTGAAGCGACTATTTGAAGAACTTTTTGTTCCGCCTGTCACCTGCTACTAATTTTTCTACAACTTTGAATGTTTTTTTGTTTTTAATAATAAAACAATTTCAATGTCAGCCAAGCTTCAGGCAGGAGTATAGAGATTAAAAGGACAGTCGCAGGCCTGCCTCCGGTAGTGCTGTAATCATAAGGAAGTACTTTCAAATTCATTCACTCAAGGAAGTTAAAATTAAAAACACAACCATAAATAAAATGTTCAGCAGTCTTATCTAAAAGTTCCCTGATAAAGACAGTAAAAAACACAAGCAGCTTTTAGTCCGTAACAACTCCTCATCTGACAGTTTTCAATTACCGAACATGACATCACAAATAAAAATAGTTTTTCAGCAAAATAACAGCGAGTCTTTAAAAAACAACAACAGACTTGATTTAGTGTAATACATACAAAAAAAGAAGCAAACTGTACCAGTACCTTGGGAAGCGGTCGTCCCAGCTGTGAATACAATTTAGTCCAGATCTGCATGAGAGACATGGGTCCAAACGCTGCAGTATGGGGAGGGGGTTAAAATACACACACACATATACTCCAGCTTCACCTTGAATCCCTGAATGCGACAGCCTCTTCCATGTGTTGTTCAAAGTGTTGACATTCACCTTACAGCTGGTGCACCCAACACTGGACTCTCACTAGCCCTTTCACAGTTCCTCTCTGGTTCAACACACACATCTGCCTCTACCGCAGGTACGCTTTGGGCAGTGAGCACACACACATACAAAACTCTGTTACTCTCGCAAACAGAGACACAGGCAAGACTAAAACATGCTTCCTGCTTCGCCAGGACGATCAGGTATTTGCATAAAGGGCTTAGTCATAGTGATTGTGGACTAGTTCCTCAGAGCTCAAAAAGGTGGTTGGAGAGCGAGTGAGAGAGCAGAGCAGGGGAGGGGAGGGGAGAGGTGGGGAGAAGAGGGAGGGAGGAGGGAGGAGCTTTCAGGAAATGATGCTTTTGTTGGTAAGTGACTAGAGTTACTGGCAGTCGGGCCCATTTTACTGTACATGGTGTAACTCAACCGCATTTGTAGTGTAAACAGTATTGCGCTCTGGACCTGGCTGCTCCTCACACCCTGCTGCTTACCGCTATGTTTAATGGGCATGGGCCACTATTTAATGATTATTATATTTAGAGACTGACTCCCTGCCTGGATGCCTGTATTACTTCATACTCTGCTCTTTGTCTCTCTATTTGTCTGTGCAGGCTCAATTTCAAGGCTGCTGTTATAGTAATGACTACTGATTAAAATAATGAGCTATAGCTTAGAGGTGTAAAGGCTAATAGGAAGGGAGCAAACAAAGTTGTCTAAATTGCTTCTCCAGGCAGTTTGGATACTTGTCAGTTAGCCTGTCTAAATATTTTCCTATTATTTCAGCTCTGTTCTGTTAATCAGCGTTGAAAGAGATTTGACAGTTACAGTTTTTAAACACGGACCACCACTAAGAGTCTGAAATCTATTAACAAGTCATGTGCAAGCTGCACAAACGGGGTCTTTCAGGCATCAGAAACTACTTTTATCTGTGGACAATTCCACACAAATACCTCATTACAAATGGTCATTCCCATTACTGGAAGTAGGGGCGCGATTTGTTAAAAGAAAAAGGAAAAAGAAAAAAAAAAAAAGAAGAATATTCTGGGAATCTGATGGCAAATGGTTTATTTCAACAAATCCAAGATGCTGATCAAAGACAGTGTTATAGCATCAGTTTTACTGATAGGAACGGTTTAAGAGCCGGTCATAGATGAGAATAATGTGGTATTAAAAAACAGAAATAATGTGATTTATCTCCTCTACAAGCCGCACAGAGGGGTCCATTTGCACACCCAGCTTCCAGGAATACATGATATCAAGCCAGTATGGTAAGGTACTGTAATGTCCATCTCGGCTGGACAGAAGAGGAGTCAGAGTCTCAGAGACGGAGTGGCGCCTGTCCATGGTGTCATCATAGTATGAGTGGGAATCCTCTGAATAATGTGTGTATGTGTGTGTGTGTGCACGTCTGTGCGTTAGTGGCAGATAGAGGGTCACTGGGGAGGAATGAATCATTGATGAGCTTCTTTAGAATACACAAACACACAAAAATACACAAAAAAACACACGCACACATGTACACCTTATTGCATCACAGTCTAAAGAAGGAAGGATCCATGGCTGACAACATACAAACACAGTTGGCCTACAGGCACTTCAACACGAAGTCTCGCCGTCACATGCACGTGTGCACTCTTGCCGTGTTGCAAAAGTCTGCGACCATAATGTGGCTGCTTGAGACCACGTTAGAAGCTGAATTTGCTATTGTTTAGATGGCAGTAATTCATTTCCACTTCTGATTCCAGTTATCGTCGAGTCCTGGTTCCATTTTTTTTTTTTTTTAAACTTTGTTGAAACCTCGTTATGATTACAACTGCATCAAAAACGGTAAACACGATACCTGCACCTTGCTGCAGGAAATGCTTTGTTGTGTTGAAGCTGAACTTCCTCTATTGCATGAAATTGCTTTTGCACAGTGTTTTGCTGTATCACTTCTATCTTTTCTAAGTGCAAGCATATTGTAAAAACACTATACACACATGCACTCACACAATGTTTAACCGCCAATGTAAACAAATGTGCAGGAGCTCTAAACTTTGCTTTTAGGGATTATAAAGAATCTTATTTGCCAAATACTTTGTAATAATTGAGATTGAAGCTAATCTAAAACTAAAGTGGATACGGTGGAGCACACAATCCCCAAGGAAAACAGTGCACTTATTTACAACACTTCAAATTAACCTTTAACTTCCTCCTTTAAACTAGGCCATCCAACTGACAAAGTGTCAGAGCGTCTTTAAGGAGTAACTGAGAAATATCAACTGATCATCATGATTGGCCGCCCACAAGAAAGTCAAGAAAAACAAGATAATCTTCTTCTGCCAGTAAAATAAAACCCTGATGTAAGGCATCTGCAGGTTTTCTTGTAAATCACCATGGTACATTAATATCTGTCAGTTATATAGGGTCTCTGGAGGTGCAAAACGTTCAAAAGTAAATGCATAGTTGGAACGCAAAATTGGAATCAGTGGACTTTATGCAGCATGCCTCTGTGGTTAGTATTTTTCAACTCAGTTTGACACTACTTGAGGTCTTTTCTGTGTTCAGATGGATGTTCCTGTGCCCACGTGGGTGCACTGAGATTTTCTCCTATTTTATATAACGGCGTGTAAGCCATGTATCCGCTCCCTGACCTTAAACCTCCAGCTGGTCTATAGATGCTAATGGCGGTTACCCATCGATTACCACAGTTAGGAGGGGTTAAAGACACGTTCTGGGTTTTGGGTATTACTTATATAGAAAGAAAGTGATTCTAATTCTGCATAAAGCAAAACTTAAAAGAGCTGTAAGAGCAGACGTAGTGCATAAGTACCCTTCCTAGAAATGCAACCTGCACATGAGTATGTGTGTGTAATAGTGAGAGGAACCACACAGACAACAATGAGTATATTACAAAGGAAAAGTGTGCGTTAGTGTGTGTACGTACAGTATATGTGCATACAGTAGAAGTGTTAATATGTGTGCTTGCAGAGTGCTGTTCACTCTTTGAGGTTAGCCAGAGTGGTTAGAGAATGAGTTCTGGGTTTTTGTCTTCCAGTAAGTCTTGTTTTCATTCTGATGCTCTGCATAAAAGTTCACGAGATCCACAAATGACCCCAACCTAAGCCCAGACAGGTATGCACATGTCACTGTGGCAAAGAGTCAATTCTCCTCCAAACCACAGTGCACCAGTTTAGATTCAGCTTCTTTTAAAAGCACAGTACTGGTGCCTTTTGATGCTTTTTTTTGTTTGTACAGACGAAAGATTAATGCAGATCAGTAAACGCGATGAAGCCTCAATATGTTTTTTCTGTTTTTTTGTTGGTTTTTTTCCTCCAAGTTTCCACTGTTTATTTAGCTCTTTAGTTTCCCAGTCAACTCCAAAGAAAGGATCTAATGTGAAACGGTCATTTTTGGGGGGAAATTTCCTGGAAAGGACTGTATTATCTGGTACTGTGACCAAAGGCCATTTGTCCAAATCCATTTAATCTATCAAATACAGAGACCTACAAAACAAAACAAAAAAATTAAATACAAACATTTAGATGCGTTATTATGTCACAAAAGTTTGTGAACATTACTTGACGACAGATTTTGCGAGATTCTTCACATAATTGTGACTTTTTCTGGTGCAACTGAAGCACAAGTCAATTGTTCACATTAAATACATAAAAACTTCATCCACATCACTGTACAGTGGCCGTGTATTCTATTTCAGTTATTAGCGAGTGATATAGAGTAATTCACTGATAATTTTAGAGGCATATCAAGTCTCAAAAGGGAAGCCTATTAATTTAAATATAAACAAACATTTGACTCTCATTTTCAAGTCACCAGCAATCTAGACATAGACATCCTGTCAGTGTGGCTCCTTACAATATGAGGATATTCCAGCGGAGCTCTGGTGAACTGTATAAACAAACGGTAACACACAGAGGCCAAAGCTGCAAAGAAAAAAAAAACCAAAAAAAGACTTTGCTAATGACTGCAGGGCTGTAACTGAAACAGGGAAATGGCTGTGATAAACATGGCAGTCACCTGACAAACAAAACAATCACGTCAACAATTCCACCCAGTCACACATGCCTGAATGTCTTCTGTGCTGTCATGGTTCAGTGGTGCGAAGGAAAGAAGAAATTCTGGTTTGTGATTATGGACGGATAGAGGAGGGAAGAAAAAAATGGACATGGTTAGCTTGCCATGGTGATGGAGGGGGGAGGGAGGGTGGTGGAGGATGAATGTGTGAGGTAGCAGATTAGTCATGATGACCCCGTGACTTACATTTTCTCTGCATGCCTCACATGGCGGGGAGTGTCCAAAAATCAGAAAGGACAGCTGAGAAAGCACAACACAAGCACAAAATGTCTCTCTCTCCCAACTCACACCATAACATTCCACGTCTCCACTGCCAGGAAACCAAACTTGCTACTCATGAATGCACCGATGGTGAAAGAGCCCATTTGAACTTAGCCACCTGCCTAGCCGTACGCTTCTATATATGCAGACAAAAGAGTTGATCCAGCGTGTATCACGTAACCATGAGCTCTCCTAATAACTTGTGAGGAAGAGGGCTAAAGCCAGACATGCTAACACAAGCACATGGAAAACTAGGGGAATCCCACGTGAATCACAAAATCCATGCAGAGACTGCAACGTGTGATGAGGATGACACATCACCATCTTGAAAATAAAAGCTTTCATGTGAGTAGACTTTATTCTTGATTTTCCTCCCACATGTTAAAATACTACTGCAAACATTTCAATATAACTTCAAACATTTTATGTTTGCCACACAGCCTTCACACTCATTCACACACCTGGAGACGAGCAAGAAGTGAAACTGTTGTGCGTAGTTTTTCTGTCTATTTGTGTTTCCCTTTAAAACTGTTGTCAACACTACATGTCAACAGATTTGTGTGGAAATGAGATTTCTAACGAAGTCCAACAACATCTGCATACAAACAAGCCTCATGCAACTTCGAAATGGACTTCTTGTAATCCGCTAATATCACCTGGAAACCCTAACCCTAACCCAACCTATGATTTTTAAATGAAGTGGCCGATGTAAAAATGAGTTTACGCTCCTGTTCAGAACCTCTAAGTGTTCCTGTGCCAGAAACATAATAACGTGTACCTGTAAGGGCCTAACTTAATTTGGCAAAACCTTGCTTAACATCAAACTGAATAAACTGTAAAATATAGCCTCGAGCTTTTATCAAAGCCTCCAGAGAGACAAACTCAACTGAGCTCCTGCACCCAGCAGTTTAAGAAAAACAAACTCCTCAATGTCAAGCTGGCTCATTTGCAGTATTTTCTTTTCAAGTAGTTCACCTAAAAAAAAAAAAAAATCAGTTGATTCAGTTGTCTGTATCAGTCTTAGTCACCGTTTTCTGTTTTGGTTTCTATATGTATGTCCATTTCAGACATTTTTCTTTATGTTGTGCTTCTTGCAATATGAACACTGCATTTTAAGTAGGAAATCATATAAAAAACCTAAAAAAATGCTATACTTCTTTCTTTCTTCCAGTTTCATTATCCATCAATGTGCATAAGTGAGTTTATATACAGAAAATAAACGGTTCGGTAAACGGGTGTGTAAGGATGTCTTTTCAGTCTCTCAATTTACAAGGGTCAACTCACTTTAAGCACAAAATAGACATTTCCCCACTTACTCAGGGTGATATCCAGCCACGTACATAGCAGTAGTTTCAGTTTTATCCAATGGACTTGACTTTTTTTTAAATCTGTAATGGAATTTCATTTGTAATGCTCGAAGCATGGACAAACTCGACACCAAATTGTCTTTCCAAAAATAATGTCTACAGGACTTAGGATAATCCACAGACCTCAGTGTCAGCAATTCTTTTATTAGAACTGCTACTAGTGTTGTTTAATCTAAACTTACCCCTGCTCTGCTTTAAACTAGAAATACATGAAGAAATGCGTTGAGACATAACATAGAGGTCAAAGGCAGTTTAAATAGATATAATAAAAATGCACTGTTCAATGATAGGCCTTAAAAAGCACAGTCAAGGTAAGAAATGCCTTTACCCTTGCCATCGCTGTCACATTTTACCCGATCCTTCATTATTTACTGCTTTGGCCTAATGTTGAACCAAGAAAACCTCCCATCGCTCTGCCCGTTCTACCATCAGGCAGGCTAATCATAAGGGGGATAACCACCAGTCTGTTTTGTAACCCATGACTGCTCTTCTTTAAAACTCATCACCTTAGCAGATTTTTTTTAAATGGTTCCATAATGACACTCATCAGCTCAACCAAAGAGGCGTCAGATTAGAAACTCACTGGTCTGTGTCATTCCAATTGGCTCTTCTTATTCATATGATTCTACCTGGACGGACACAAAAGTGCGCATAATATATAGAAAATGCAAATGATGGACGCTGGTAACCATCTGAAATGGTGACGTTAATAAATGAGTGAGTAGAAAAAGGTGAGCCCCTTTACTTCACTGCCCATGTCCAAGAAAAAAAACAGAAATGAAAGTCCTGGTCTTGTAGTTGTGTCTCCGCGGGTTGGGGATAAACCAAAATACACTTGAATTATTCACAAGAACACTTTGTCGACTTCCAAGCACGACTGAAAATTACAAGGAAATTCTGGACTTATTTTTTCCGCCTAGCCTGGAGGGGATCATGTGTTTAGTTGTGTGTGTGTGTGTGAGAGAGTGCATCTGTCTGTAGCTAATCTCGCACACTACAGGACCCATCACCCTTTCATTCTTTTTGCACATTTATGACTGTATGCTCAAGGACCTCTTGTGGTTGTGGTGATTCACGTATTGACTGCTTTATTTTATGCTGCCATTGACTGCTGACTCCTCACTTCTCTTAATTGGCTGGTAGAGGCTGCAACTAATCAACGACTGCTTCAGTTTGGAATCCAATAGGGTACTGAACGTATTGGATAGTGAGATATTGAACTGACTATGTATTTAATTTGTTTCCTATAGTGACTACAGCATTATGTCACTTTTTTAATAGCTGTGTTTAGGCACAGGTTAGGGGAAGACCACGACCTGTCACAGTCCAACTCTTTGCATCTCCAGCACAATACATAAATGTTCTGTTTCTTTCACTCAAGGAAAAGTCAACATAATCCAGGCAGGAAGTGTGGAAAACAATTTAGCAATATTCAAATATAATTTCTAGGAGATGGGGTTGACCTGGTTTTGCACTCTACTGAGTGTACTCTTCTAGTTTAACAGTTTCTAAAGATGCAGCGTGGATGTGTAGAAGAGCGTTAAATTACAGTGTCTTATTAATGACACGCCTTGACAGGAATAGGGCAGGTACTGCTGCATTTGTCTAGACAACACTGGCCTTTAATCAAGCTGCTCTATGGTAAATTAAGCAGAGCTGAATACACATGAAACACAGGATGAAAGACGCGGGTGGGACACGCAGTCCTTCCCTCTGATAAGCACGTAAAAGAAGAGGGGACAGACGGAAAACTGGCACAATTTGTCAGTGTAATTTACACAAACCATAAACATGCCGACATGTACGGCAGGTATATGAAACAAACCTGGGGGAAGTCTCCATTTCTAGGGAGACTGAGGCCAGTAAAGTCCACGTCAGAGAATCCAGAGTACATGTCCATGTGCACATCTGGAGTGGTGGTGGTAGTGCTGCTGTTCAAGTGGTATTGCCTGGAGGAGAGAGAAGAAGTTTAGTTAATTTGGTTATTGGTTTAATCTCTGCTTATCCAAGTAAAACTGGCACATGCTGATCTTTTTTTCTTCGCTCTCATACAGTGACACAAATTTACTAATTTACAGCTGCCAAGTACAACCACAGCCATTCCATTGCTGCTGATAAGCAGCTCCAGTAGAGATACGAAACGGACGCTGATATGGTTTTCTGGAACCGGCAGTCTAGCGCTGAAATAGTCAAATATGAAGCTCTAACACTATTACGACTGCATTACATCATGTTTTTTAAGCAAGTCCAAGAATACACACAAACTAAACTAAAACTAAACTAAAAAAAAAAACACTTCTGGTTTTGTTTTTTCACAACAGTCAGAACATTTAATTATAGAATGAATGCCAATGGAGTGAAGTTATATGCTCCTGTATCTTTCAAAATCAAAGTGTCCACAAGTGAAAAACTGAAAGAGGACAGCAGGAACACATATCTTAGATCAGACAGACAGAAGAGTGCAATGTTTAAATAAGGCAGGGAGAGAAAGTCAAGAAACGGAGAACAAGAACAGGTCCTACCCGCTCTGAAGATCCAAGTTATGGCTTTTATTAATACCAATCATCCTCCTTTATCCCAGAATGAATATCAGAAACAAATCCACTGAGCTTGTATTCCCAAAATGAGATATTTTCAGTTTCTTGCTGAGTACAAGTCATCATAATGTAACAACCAACCTTGCTGTTGGTGTTGAGTACGCACTCAAAATGAAAGCAAAACGAAACCTCTGTTAAGGTGGCACTAACTGCACTAACTGCATTGTCCCATGTCCCTCTCATCCAATCGTGCGCCAGGGCTCGGGCTCAGAGGGATTGAGCTTGGCCAAAGATATTCACAGGATTTGGCTCTGTGTCGTCAACCCAAGGCCCAGAGATCAGTGAGACTGATTGATTTAAGTTCAAAACACACCAAGAGGATGAAAAGGCAGCCTTTAAACTGTGTATAGAAACGAGGATATGAAATACATTGCTCCTCTGATTTTTTCAACAAAAAACACGGCAAAATTCAATGTTGAATTGTGTCCATGTTCAAATGTTATGTTTCCGTTTTCAAAGCCATCTTTAAATCACCATGAATCTCAATGAGTTGGGAGGTAAACGGCATTATTGGATGGTTTTTTTTTAGAAAAGCTTTTTAAGCCTGTATTTGGACAGAGACAGTCAGGAAACCGAGAGAGAAAGAGGAAGACCGCAGGCCAACAGGGAAACCCTGGATTATTGTTTTTATTGCTTAAAAAGAAACAAAGAAATTTAAAAAAAAAACAACAAACCTTTTCTAAAAAGTTTCTGATGAACTACAGTCTGATATTTTGCATCAAGTTGACAATTCTTTTATTTGTAATATAAAAAAATTGCATGTAATTACACCCGTTTAATCTCTTACATATATTCTGGCAAAGTCCAGCCTTGAGTAACTACAGAACAGATATTTTTTAAATTGTAAAGACTGAAAGAAATCCGCTCTGTGTGGATCTATTGTAACCCTGTTGGTAAGATAACTTACTGGAAGTTGGATTACAGATATTCTTTACTTCCTTAAACTGGGAAACATTAAGCTCACTCTAAAAAGGCCTCATCCACTAAGCTCCTGAACGTGTGGCACTCCTTTTTTTATTTTGTTTTTAATGTGTTAAAAGGGTTAACTTTCCACCGAACAATATGAGATGATGTCACAGCCTTTGGCTTCGCTTCGTAAGATGCAACCTCCGCATGATACTGCATGCACAGCACGGTGTGCTACTGACAGACGCCACTGACTCTGTCATTATTAATTATTTTCCTTTCTTTTTGGAATATTTGATATATTGTTATTAACATCTTGTGAACCAACAACAACTATAACAGCGACATTTGCTATAGTCTGCTTTCTAAAATTAAGCAAATGATAAATGAAATGCACCAATGAACCTTAAGCCTACACATCGGAGATAAAACAAGTTATACTGTTGAAAAATCATGATGAGTGGTGAACCTAAAATGGGTAATGAGATCAGACCAGAAATGAATCTGTTCAGTTCTCAGAAAGATCATAGCTCTGTGAATGGTAACAATCATCCACGCTGGAAATCCCCCTCCTGGCCCTTCAGCCAACAGTGATATGACAGTGATATTATTACAGCAGAAGTCTTGGCAGGCCTGGCATCAGCTGCTTTCCAACAACACAAAGCTGGTTAGGGGCTCTCAGCCAAAGGAGCTGATGGACTTAGTGTTTGTGTACATGCGGCCTTCCCATACTACGAAGCCTGTAGCTGTGTGCAGATCACCATTTCAACCATGTTATTGTTTAACAGTCTCTAAAATAATATTGGTGAGAGGTGTAACAAAGTCATTTTTAGATACTTAGCCTATAAAGATACTTTGTTATCATCTGACAACAGGCTAGAATGCTATTAATTGTTTTTTTTAACGACCTGTTTCCTCATAGTGATATTATTACTTACTTATTTGACATAATTGGCACTTAAGGTGTGTGTATCTTTCAAACATAATTTGGTTTAGTCAAAGTTTTATGTTGTGGTTCATGCTGCTCTTCAAAGCACGCTTAACTAGCAATGAGACAACATCCTTTCAACACACTGACACCTCCACTGCAGAAGAGCTTGCAAAAAGTTCAACTCCAGACTTTTATTAAGGTTTGGAAAGGAGCAACGAACGAGTAGAACAGCTTCAACAAGTGACACCTCAAAGCATTTTTAGAAAATAAAATGTATACTGCAGACTGATAGCAGCACTATGCAACATATTTTGCAGTTCAGACTGGTGTGTAGGATTCAGTAATGAGAACCAAGTTACTTCCACTGTAATGTTTATCAAAGACTCCCTAAGACTACAGTAAACAATAAAACCCAAATATAAGCAGCTGCTGAGATTCCTTGGAAGAACACTTCCTTACAGCCAGCACAATCATGAAATCTAAGTCTCATGCTCTCAGCAGTGTCCAATGAGTGATCTGTGTCATAGTACTGGGAAACACTCGAGTGTGCCTACAGGCAGAAACAGGCAGGCAGCAAGTCAAACCAAATTTTGGAGATGATATCGAAAAGCTCACCTCGATTTACTGTCTTGCTGCATCAACGAGAAAATGGCAAAAGAAAGGGGCTCTGTTGCTTTTACAGCAAACCTCTTGCAAACATAGTCTATAGTAGGGAAATAACGCGCAGCATTGAGCAATATGATGTAGATCTATTTCACAGAACCATCTTGGCCTGAATACTGTGCACAATCCGAGCCTTCAAGATTGATAACTTCAGATTTGGTCACAGACAATCAGAAGTAAACAAGACATAAAAATAGAGACAGATCAGTGGTCTGTTTCTTATTTTCCCGCTGTAAACAAACACCCAGACTTGGCTGTGTGGAACACAAACCTAACCACATACTACCACAAGCTGTTAGTGCTGTTTGCTAAAAAGAAAAAAAACAGTGCACCTTTTTTTTTTTCCTTTTTTGAATTGTTTTTAAACTGAATCTAAAAAACTAACAACAGGAAGCGCCGACTTATTTCAGGTAGTCCATCAACATAATAAGCAGTGTATTGCATTTAATGTAAGTAGTAATCAAGTACAACCTGTCTTATACATCAGGAGGTCAGGCTGTATGATCCTGCAACAAATGCCACCTGTGTGACTCGTTTGAAGCTTAAAATTGATTCAAACTATGTACTGGCTTTGTGAACCCAGCACCATTGTGTGACTCACAGCCATTCCACTTTGTAATTTGACCTGTACTCTTAAGAAAAATGTGAAGCTCTAGCTGGCACTTTGGCCAAATACTCCTTAAAAAGGAAAATGTGGAACATTATTGTCACCAGTTATGCTGTACTTTTGGTCAGAGACACTAGAAGAAGGAACGGTAGAAACAAATTATCCCTGGAGGAGCTATTAATGTTAATGTATGTTGTGTGAACGGTTTTCTTCGGCATGTCTGTTGATTTAGTTCTACAGAATTATTAATCATAACCACCAAGTGTGATGATGGCATCAATCCGGATGTGTGTGGTTGCTTTGGTGCTAGTTCCACAACAGTTTACCAGATAGTAGCATGAAGTTGCATGTCATCAACCAGAGACAGCGAATGGAACAAATACATGTCAGTACTTAAGCCTTTCTAGCCTGTCACTTTATATTTTAAGCCCTAAAAATATTCATTAAAATCAAATAGAATTAGCAATATATCAGTCTAGGAAATATTCTACAACCTTACATGCATTAAAATTTATATTAAGAACTGCATGGTTGAGAAAATCTGTTCACTCCTCTGCTTGTTCTCAATTAGCATGTGAGCAGATCATGGCAGAAAAGAGCAGCGAATGCAGGGTCATGTGAAAAAGAGCCTGACTGAAGTCAGAAGTACAGAACTAAGTGAAGAAAACAGGACGAGGAAGAGATTCAAAAACTGAACCTCCATCCTCTTAAGAGTGTAAAATTGCTGTCGATTAAACAGATATTTAAGTGTAGATTAGTCTACTTGTCTAAAACATTGTGAGACAGAGTGCGGGTTAAGGGTTTTGTACAACCAGCTTGATGTCTGCTGTCTACTGTGAGTGAACCTGAAAACCCACAGGCTGCGCTCTCACGTCATCTGACGCTTGAATTTTCAGAGAAACACCACAAAGATAGCAATAACAACACTTGATCGAACACTTCCTGAGTAGTGATTAGCATGACAGATTTGGTCAGAAGTTTTGCCACTAAAGGGCTTTATAACTTATCTTCTCAATAATAACTCCTTATCCACTGAATCACAAAACTAATTTCTATGTAGATGTACAAGGCCACACAACACATTTATCTACATACAGTAACAAAGTGAAAGGTACTGAAGTTAATCTTTTAGTTGTAGATACTCATCATGATCATAATTTCTGACGTAAGAAAACAAACCTCATCATATCAAAATAATTTCACTGAAAGATGAGATCATGCAGTCATTGCCCAGCCTAAATTAGCAGACACTTTCATACAGAAAACCTTTTCATTCATACGAGACTGTGAACAGCAAAGAAGAGGAATTAAGTGTTAGCAGATACAGCTACACACCAGAACTACATGACAGTACTTTCAGTTTAGTTTCTCTCTTTTATACTCATGCTCTACATCTTTCTGCTTTCTCTTTTTGATGTGTCTTGGAGTTGCTGACATGTCATTTAAATGTCAATAACATCAACTTAAGTTGCTGTCCCCGGGCAGACACACCTGTACAAAGCTGAGCAAAGGTCAGATCTCAAGTCTTGCTAAAACCGAAACCATGAGAGAAAATGTGTGTTGACCAATTCAGTGAAATTCAGTTGTGTTTTTTTTTTTTTTTTCCAACTTGATTGTAAGTGTGTTGAGCTGTGACGGCAATCCTGAGGCTCAGCGGATACAGTGTAGCCAAGGACTGCAGCCCCTTCTGCTCTGTTGACGTGTTGCTTACGGTAAATGGCCGCTAAGACAAGATGTTGCACAGACTTTGAATTACCTATTCACGCAACACACACACACACACACACACCTTAAGGGGGAGGAAGGAGACAACCACCTCTCATTTAGCAATGAGGTCATAAGAGCAGAGTTGCAAGATGGTGAGATTACCACGCCCCTCAAGTAAGGCTGACGTCAGGCCACCCCTACAGGAAATGAAGGAGGTCTGATAAAGGAGATCATCCTCAATGACTTGAGCTGGTGGTGTAGACTCAGGTTAGAAGTGATGTATAACCCTGATAAGATGCTCCATGTCAAGTCTCTTTAAGTGTCAGGAATGTAATCATAGTAGTAGTAGTAGTAGTAGTAGTAGTAGTAGTAGTAGTATTTAATCATTCATAATCAATACAAATAACATTTAGTCCTTGTTAAAACACTTATAAAAACTCATTTATGGTATCTGTCCTGTATAATATTAACACAGGGAGTGTCTTTTATATCAGTTTATATTCCTTTGAATGATTTGAATGCAAAAAGTCTGTGTCCTATTCAGAAGCTCTCCAAATGGGGAAGTGTGTCTGTTTGCCATGTGGATGTGGCTTGTGTCTTGAGCAATAATGGATTAGCCAGAGAGACACACCATTAGCAAAATATTCATGAGACACCCTCAACACAAACACCTCATAATAACAACAAGACAACAACAACTGTGTAATACAAGAGCCCTGGGACTGATGGGACATTTTGTTGGCTCATGTGTGAAACTTCTGTGTGGGTTAGTTATCGCCCAAACTCAACGGTTCACAGACCTCAATAGAAAGGCCACTGCCTGTTGTGAGTGCTGAACATGAGCATTTGTTTTGGAACATTCTCAGTCACCATGTATGAACTGCTGCACAGTGCAAAACGTTCATGCTTTCTTTTGTCTTCACACTCACGATGTACACAAGGTGTTGCGTGAACTTACTGGTTTCCAGATTGCATAGGGCAGTGTATGCTGTATCCAGCCTGCTGAGAGTAGGGTCCCCAGGAACCAGAGGAGGCGTATATTGAACTCTAAAACAGAACAAGATGAAAATCTGTCATGCTACAAAACTAAGCATAGAAATATAACTTTGAACATCTTAAGTGGAATAGAGCTTTTTCATAAAACATGAACAGGATGGATTATATTTATTTGAGTGGATGTTTTGGCAAAAATGACTTTAAACTTTATTTGTTATAGTTCAAATTAAGTGTAAATGAATGCTACCACCACCACCACCACCACCACCACCACAACAGTGCACCAGGGCACCCTCAAGGTCTGCGGATGACCAAGTACACTGCCTTGATTTTGTTTTAATGTATAAGCCCTTAAATGGTCCATTCAGTCAAATCACAATAAGTACTTTTGCTGCTTACATGCCCCTTGTGGAATCTAGTGAGGCAGTTTCTATTTTATGCGCTGAGGTTTTGAGAAATTCTCTGGAATTTCTGTGGGTTGAATGGAATTTTATTAGTGGTGCTCAAAGACTACTGGGGTAATTTCTATGGGAAGGGATTACTTCCAATTAAAATTGAACCTGGGTTTATAGTGAATTTAAGTGATATTCAGCCTTATCGACATGGGAACTGCAAATGATTCTGAATTCTGGAACATCTATACCACATGTAGGATCACTTCCTTTCTCACATATTTCTAGATGACTGTGTCACCACACAGTTGTCTCATTTTAACTGTCGGTGTTAATAATAGGACTAAAGTGTCTATTTACTTAAGGCCTCATTTCAAAAGTGGGCTAACGTGAAAGCAATCAATACAAAAATATATATAAGGAAAATCCATGGAGTGAGAGGCAGGCAAACATATGACATAAACACACAAGGAGAATACAAACTCTGAAATTGAAACAGATTCAAATGACTATATATATATATATATATATATATATATATATATATATATATATATATATATATATATATATATATATATATATATATATATATATATATATATATATATATAGTACAGGCATGTGTGCACAACTACTAGAAAAAATTAATATATAAATGCAAATAACATCCTACAGCATACCTCCATGTTTGTGGAGGCCACAGAGAACAAGGTGGTGTCCAGCTGAGGGCCTTCTGGATGCAGGTAGTTCTCCCCGTCCATGGCCAGTGCTGAGGGGAGGATGGGCATCAGACCACAGCTTCACACATGACCACCAACTGACTTAGGCTACGCACCCTCTGACTGTCACCCACGTGCTGGCTGTGTCTGAGATAATACTTCTAGCAAGGGCAAATGCTCTCCATGACCTGGGGACGACAGCAGATGTGGAGGGAAAGGAGAGAAAGGCAAAGAAACATTAGAACAGTTGCGGAGAAATTCAAACATGGTGATCGATATCATCTCAAAATTTTGAATATGTATAGAAGCACGGGGAGGAAGTAAATAAGTCATTGAAGTCTAGGCGCAGGCTTTTATTTTATATTGATTATTATTATTTAACACTTTAAAGAATATAATAAAATGAGAACTTTTTTTTTTTTTTACAACTTTTATCATATTAAACAAATTAGATAATAATTTATCGTCCTTTTCCACATTCTAGTCGCCTTTGTCACCCCACAAACTGAATTTACATCTCATGCATATTGCAGCGTGAGCATATATTTTATTGATTGACAGCCCTCATTAGGTGGTTGTCATCTCATGTCACTTTAGGTTCACTGAGGACCAATTAAAATCATGGCAGGAGGTCCACAATAGAGCGAACATCTATTCAAAGAGATAGCGACAGAATAGAAAGTTACAGTTATATCTGACATTATGACCAGCACAACTTGCTCCTTGTTGGTACAGATGATTTTATTCAAAATGTTGAGACACACACAAAATAATTCAAGTTCACACTTGAAGAAAAGGGTGACAAAAGCATAATCAGGCAGCATAAGACCCTTTACTTTCACAAACAGCTCTAAGTGTGTGTGTGTGCATTTTACAGGTCAAGCTGCACGTCCTATAAAAGTTACAGGTGAGACCGGTTAGACCACAGTGTGTGGACACAGGCACAAGGCTTTTAGAAGATATATAAACATACAATGCGTATAAAATCAGGGGGGGCAAGTTGCATTTGTGTTTACAAATATTATGTGTTTTTTTTTTAGAGTGGGATTATCTGTTTGTTTGGACTTAAATCGCAGAGTTCCTTCTTTAATCTGTCTGAATGAATTAGGCACACTCCCCTATAATTGGGGAAAACTGACCGCAGCGACCTACTTTCGTCTGATATGGTTTCCCCGCAGACAAAACAAGTTAAATACTTAAATGATTTAAAAGCTGGCAGTTTGTATTTCGGCTGCCTAACACTAATGTTTTAAGACAAATTTGGAATAATGTGCATGAAGTCAGTTTTAGCTCACTGGCCTAATATATGTGTTTCGAGAACGGATCTGCTGAGGTATATGAAAACACAAGTTGTGATCTACTGATTCTAAATGTATTATATAGGCAATATATAGAAAAAAAAACTGAAGTGAAACTGAACTATGACTTTACTGGCTGAACAAAAGCTTAACAAATATCCCACCAGTTTGACTGCTGAATCATTGCAATCTCTCAGCACTCCACAATGCACGTCTGTGTAATGTCAGTAACACTCCCTTGCCCCCTAACTAATCAAACTGTTACCTTCCTTCCCCTTTCCCTTCCTTCATTCCTAACTCCAGTTTGCCCCCAATCTGGAACAGGCCAGACGTGTTCACCGGGGACAAAGCTGAGCTAATAAATCCTAATAGAGTTTATGAGGGTCTAAATAAGAGGGCCTTTGTGAGTCTGTGAGTGTGTGCATGTGAGTGAGACAGAGACCTGACCCAACATATTCACCACCAATATAGGCAACACACACACACACACACACACACACACACACACACAAACACACACACACAAAGGGAGGCCATTTTACCCTTAGGCTGCCAGTGTGATACGGTCTGGATAAGGGTGAAGTAAATGTAGAGAAGCTGCAATGAACCGACTGGCAAACTCTCTAGGCAGGAGGTCTTGAGCAAAAGGATATTAGATTTTTTTTTTCTTTTTGGAATATGTATGGAGAGCTTCCAGCCTCTGAGGATGCCAGATGAAGGCAGGAAAGAGGCAGCTAGGGGCAGCCGAAGAGCGCTTGAATTGAGAGCCTTGTGAGGGGCTGCCTGGTGTTGCAGAATTGTGCTCAATGCAACACCCCGAGGATGCATCGACATCATGCCAGTTTATCTGGGTCAAAGGTCGAATAAAAAGAGAGAGAAAGAGAAAAAATAAAGCGACAGGAAGAGAAAGGGCGCATGTAAGTGGGTGAGCGAGAGAGAGAAACTAAACCGAAACTTAACTATATTACTTAATTTAATGTAATTTTGCGTTATTGAATTTTGTGGTTCGGCAGTGATACGTATGAAACTGCTGTTGTAGACTCAAGTCTCTGAATGATTACATTCTGTGACAGCAGTCTGGATGCACATTCAATATGTATGTCACACACAGGCTTCCAGTATGAAAGAGGCATTTGAGAAAGCTCAATTTAGCAATACGTCAGTGTATGTGAAAGCCAGAATACATAATTGCCTGGTAGTACAGTAGCGGTAGCAGTGGTAGTAGTAGTAGTATACATTCCTCGGCCTAAGGAATAATTTGATCAGCGTGTGTGACAGCTGAAAAGACTTCCAAGCTCTCCCGATTTGCCTCAGCAGACATGTGCTGTCATCCAATCACCCCCCTTGTTCCTCAAACCCCAGCCCACAACCATTCACCCTCCCCAACACACACAGCCACGTCACCCACTATGCTAGTTGCTCTTAGCAACAAAAAAATGTCTTTCTTCTGCTGTCCCCTGTTCCCTAACCCCCACCCCTCCAGCGAACCGCTGAGGATAATCAATACTGATTATTATAAGAGTGGTCCCAGATATCTCCTTCCTGTAAGGCCACTCATTACCGGAAAGCAGCAAAACCCCTTTTTGCTTCTCACCACTGCAGGGAGCGAGAGGGAGGTGATGACGAAAAAAAAAGCTATCAGTAGGGAGAAGGAGGTTGTAGATACGGGAGAAAGAAAACAAAAGATAAAAGAACAAAACATGCCCAGCAGCTCAAGGGACACAAGGAGTTCATTCATCAAAAAGCGGGACACACATTTTTTTATAGCGCTGCTTGGTTATTTAAAGATGTGTTACACTGTCAATATCTGGATTTTTATAGGCTGTATCACGACTGCAAGCAAAATGTGTATACTACGCTGAAGTCCACGCACAAAACCTTCATTATAAAGCAGCACAGACAGAGAGGGAGAGACTCTTTTGCAGTGTAATCTGTTAAATCTGTTAATTACTTCAAAAGGTTACTGTTGGTTTTTGTACACCCCCCTCCCCATCTGTGTCTCCTTCCATCTTTATCTCTGTGGGTGGCCTAGTACAAAAGCTCACAGCAAAGGGAGATTAGGCCAGTTCGCCAGCAGAAATTGTAAAATCTTTCAAAACTGAAATCAAACCGTGCACTATATGCCGAACATGCCAAAATACACATGATTCATCTGTGCAGAAGAAGGCTGCAAATTAGTGCTTATTTAGTCATTTTAGAGCTGCGTTTCCAGCAATATGGCCACATTATAGGTCAGTTGGTTCGCTTTGGCTGCTTGAGTCACCGTGCCTTGTCTGTCAGCCAGACAGAGGTTAACAGGCAGCGTGCCTCTGTCACTTCAAAAAAACAAGATGTGTGTTTACTATGTGTGTTGTTAATTACAGCACCCAAAATTTGCTTTGCAAGTGCGTCAGGTAGGAGGCAAAGTGTAGTCTGTGGTAGGATGGACTAGCTGGTTTTATGCCGGTGGCCTTGTGAGTATGAGTGGTGGGCGGGCGGTCAGAGCACATGGGGATCATCCAGGGAAGTGTGACTTCCTTAAGCTGCTAAGTCACGATTAACGCTCACGAGGAGGGCCACAGGCCTGCCTGGCGTGTGTGCCATCACACTCGCATGTGGAGCGTTGATATACAATTACATTGCAACACAGACGCATCTATAATATTTGTGTATGCGCACATATGAGTCATGGTCATTTATCTTGACATGCATGAGAGTTAATTTTCCTTGCATGCATTAGCTGATAAAGTCATAAAACACATGCATGAACTGGCTATAAAACACGTTGTTGCATGCGAGTGTCCCATTAAATGCAAGTGTAGTGCAAAAAGAACATGTAGAACAGGAAGAAAATGAATTTTTGCTGTTATGGCGGAACCCAACCGGACACGTCTCTGTCACGTCGCAGCCACAATGTTGTTCTGGTCCGTCCTCCACACGACTTTTCATTGGTTTATGTGCTTCTAAATATATAAATATGTTACGGAGTTAAATTGCTGCACAGGGTGTTTTATTTATGCCGTTTTTCTATGTCTGACTTCCGGCCAGTTCGAGCTGCTCTGTGCAGATTGATGCAGGCTGCTCGCCATGTCCGTCAAAAATAGAACAGCCGTCTCGGCAGAGCAGAGCAGGGATTTGCTTCTGGGACGCCTTTAGAACGGACTGCGGCGCTTCTGGTGGGGTTTGAAACTTTGACTAGTTCGGACACGATTAGCTCCCTCTGCTGCGGTGTACTCGGAAGGCATCGCATCCATGCCTGCTGGAGTTTAGTCTTTAAAGTCAAGAAAGGAGCATAGTCACAATCACTGTTTTGTCCTCGCAATTAGTCCCCACATTTCCTTGATGGAGACAGTATACCTGCTGAGGGGACAAGTGTTTTCTGTTTTGTGGTATCATGGAAAAGGAGGGTTTGTTCTTTTAATCTCATCACTCGATCCTGTTGCAAATTGTAGACACGTCACCAAGTCACACTCAACTTATCGCTTTTCTTTGGGCCCCGTACTAAATCCTTCTTAAAAAAAGGACTGAGAAAAGTCCTTCATCAAACAGCTCTGCTTCATCTTCATTAACTACATTTTCAAAATCAGCTCCATGCAGCATACAGAGTGTCCACAGCAGATGCATTTCAGCAAATGAGGCTGTATGCATGCAGTTGTGTATGAGTGTAAAGACCAGAAAAAAAAAAGGAATCAGACAAAAAAAAGTAACTTTAGTACAGTTGCATGTATAATAAGAGTGCAAGTGTAGCGCACAAAAAGTTTCTCGGGTGACAGCCCTCTGTTGGCATCCATCACTCGCCTGCTGTAGCATGCATCTGTCCTCACGGGCTAACAGGCTGGCTGACGACAATCATTCAATCCAATGCACAACACTCACTCATCACCAATCCGAGTTCATCAGCATCAGCGGTAATCAGGTTAGAAATGATCAGAGCCCAGCTGCCCTACACCAGAGCAGCAAGGGGGCTGTTAGTTGGTTATGATTGCCTAGATTGGCTGGATTCATTAGCTACGGTGATGAAATATTCATAAAAGGAACAAGTTACTTCCCAGGGAAACACTGGGCTTCAGCATTCAAAAACAGCCTACATTATTAATCAGCACCTTTTTCGACACAAAGGGCCTATACTTACCTCTATGCGCACATTCTCGCACAAAAACACACACACACACACAAACGACACATACCCTTAAGCACACGTACATGCAAGGACAAAGGCATTAGCAACCAATCTGTTCCCGTTCCCCTCCCCACAAGCAGAATTTCCATTCAGTGTTACAGACATCGCCATAAAGGGGCTGTGAACAGCACAGTGGCCGGGTAGGACACTGGATAGAGAATAATGATCGAATGACTGTGTAACTGAATCTGCTGTCTTATCAAAAACCGGGAAATGGAAACAAATTGGGCTTTAAGGGGCTGTTGTTATTGCATTTCGCCCGTTCAAATATTTATCAAAGAGGCTCTCTGGATTGGGACAGGACACAGGAACACGTTGGACAAACAGACAGTCGTCTGAATGATTTGGTCCGACCGAGAGGCAAGAGTTCAAAGATTTAGCTACTTACATAAGGATAACGATTAACTTAATTAGATTCTCATCAACCCACTCCAAGTGGCCATTCAGCGGCGTTTTGCCATGATGATGAATATCTTTGCGCTCACCAGCTGAATGGGACCTTAAAGTGATTTATCCATAAAAGGGGGGACTTAATCAAGCTCTCGTGGCTCGGACGATGCCTTTGTTGTGGTAAATAATAAAGAAGAGGGTAAGGCTGGAAGAGAGAGGGCCATGGATCAAAGTGGTAAGGAAGGTGAGGACAGAGAGGAGTTTAGCAAAGAGTAGAAAAGTAGGGGGGGGAGGAAAGAGCTCAAACAATGTTTTGCAGGAGCTGGATGACACTCATTTAAGAGCAAGTCCCTCTACTTCTACCAGCACCACCAGCAGCACCCACCAGGAATAGATCAAAGACGGACTAGATCAGAGAGAGAACGATCCACTTAGCCGCCTCTTTGCCCCGTTTTCCTCCGTCGTGTAATTTCCTCAGAATAGAAGGATGATGACACATGCGAGCTGTTTGCAGCTCTCTACCTGTTATTGCTCTGGTTTAACTAGTTACGTGAACAGACAAGCAGATTTTAACTATGCAAATTCATACAGCGTTTACAGTTGTGTTTATTTTATACATGTAATCATTATGGGAACTGTTGATCCAGGATGTATTTTCACACAGCTATATATGAAAAAACAGATGCATTTTTTTTTTATCTATGTGTGAGTCTCTGCTGAGTAATTAAGTCAGTAATTTTAAAAGGTCCATTGTGTAAGATTTGGGGGGCTCTATTTACTGAATACGGCAGAAATATAATATATTTTCATTAGCGTATAATTACTATTTTTGTAACCTTCAAAAAAAAGGTCCAGTGTGAAACATTTAGGGGTATCTATCGACAGAAATTAAATATAATATTCATAACCATGTTTCCCTTCGTCCTTTCGCATTTTTCCACAAGTTTTACAACAAGTTCTTCCTCCATGCTGTGGGTCCTCTTCCACGGAGTCTGCCATCTTGGCCCGACATGTTTCTACGGTAGCCCAGAACTGACAAACTAAACACTGACTCTAGATAAGGCCTTTTACATTTTATACACATTTGAGGATGGACCTTTAAAGGTTTGTTAACAAAACAGTGTTATAGAAATGCTGCTATTTCTGTCCAAGAAAGCAAAAACATAAAGTGCTAATTTGAAAAGAAAGATATATGCCGTGTGTTTGATATTTTGCTCCATTGTATTTTTTGTGTAGTTTTAATGTGTGTTTACATATTATAATACCAGATTAATGTAATTCAAGTGAAACCATAAGCGGAAAACATCGAAATTACATGTTTTATATTATAAAATATGCATCTTTCTTTTAGTATATGCAATGCTGCCTTTTAACTTGAGCTGAGAAAATACCGTGCCCCCATGCCCCCTCTTTATTTTGCGGTATCTTTCTACATCCGATACATCCCACTCTGTACTCTAGTATACTCATATCAGCCCTTGTGATTTTCAAAATATGGACCATCACCTCCTCTATTTCTGTCACCGGCCCACTCAATACAGTTTCCATCACCGGCCACAATTCATGATCTCTCATATTGTCTACTTCCCGTTCCATTACTACACCTCTTTCTTCTTTCTAGTGATAGTCTGTTTTCTTATTTACATCACAATCCCTTTCTCGCCGTGTGCTAGCCTACTACGTCTCCATGTCCTCATTTTCATTCTTCTTCCTCCCTCCCTCCTGTCAGAGCAAGACGCCCGCGCTGGTTGTTGCCTCTCACCCAATCTGACCCTCAGAAAGATTCTGCAGCTGATTGGAGGCAGCTGGTTCCCTGACTTCAAATCTCCACCCACTACCATCCCTCTCAGTCGTGGTTATTCAGAGAGACAGTCATAACACCCGTCACAGGCAAAAGCTATCAGATGCACATTTTGCAAGCAAACATAGTACTGCGAACCAGACTCTGGACTGCTGGCCTGGAGCGCACGTTACAAGACTGTTTTTTAAAGACGCAGTCGATGGTATTCATAGGTGTTGTGTGAACAGGAAATGTAAGTGCGACTGTCCAAATATCATGACCATGTGCAAACCGGAGGCATTCTCAAGCACCTATTGAATGTTATCCTGAAATGTGAACCGAAGCAAACCTGTGTCTCATAATCTGAATGGCTTGTACTCCCTAACACAAAATTACACCACCTAAATACAATCATATTATTCTGTGCTGTTCTGAAAAAAAAAAATACAGGTGAGTGACATTTTGTCATTAATAGTTGCCAATATAAGCTTTCAGTTTTCTGTGCTATGCGCCGCTGTTCAAATCCAGATAGACTCCACTCAGATTGACCTCACTTCTCTGGCAGGCGTGAGAATATTGCACCACATGCTCAACGTCAGAAACCCTGTCTCTCTCTCTCTGTCTGTCTGTCTGTGCCACTTTGCTATGCTATCTCTAGTTCAGTTCAATTCAGTTCATCTGTCTGCTATCGATTTAGGCCACAATCGTACCGTTGGAACAATAATACCACTGCAGGCCAGTAAACCATGCAGAAAATTAGTCAGACTGACACGATCCATTATGATGTAAAAGAGATTAGGTGAAAGATGAAAACAAACAGGGCCTGAAACCTAATTAGTGTAAATAAATAAATAAAAAAAAACAGTGAAAGAACTTTACAAACAAGTAAAAGAGGACAAGTGCCCACTAGATGACAGATCACAGATGAGTTTTAGATCATTTGTCTGTCATCCACACAGATTAACACTGAGGGTGATCTACTGTAATGTTAATTAACCTGTAGTAGACACCCTGTGGGTGCATATTAATTAGTTATTGTCTAGTAATCTTGTCTTTGATATCACATGCATGACCTTGTTGACTAGCTGGTTTCAGCCGTTGCATTGGTGGGCTATATTACTACATAGCCTAACTATCGCAAAATGTCATGGCAGCTGTGTTCAGAGTTTCTTTAGAAATCCCAACGACTGTGATGTGGCTGATAAAAGAGGTGAAAAAAAAAAGAGGGATTGATGTAGTGGAGGATGAAGGACAAGCAAGTAGTACTGATAACATTTATCAGACAGCAGCAGCTAATGTTACAGAGGGAGCAGAGAGGTAGAGATCATTCATCTGCTTTGTGTGGTGTTAAGGTCGGGGTCTCTGTTCATCTTCTCTCTCCAGCCTCTTATAAATGTATAATCTGTAAGTTCTTTATATTAAATGTTTTTGTTCTCAAGCAGAGTTTGAAACTTAAATGCTTTTAATGAAAAGAAATATGATGTTGGGCAAGTCAAAATGACAGACCGCAAGAATGTCTAACACGACCTCTGCTTTGGAGCTCATTTTGGATGCGTCTGAGATATTCAATGGTATCAAACATGCATGACATTTTTGCAAGCCATTTTCTCCGATGCACAATAACCCCTTCTAAGTGAACACACTGTTCCCATGCTGTGACAGATAACTTTGTCAGGGTAATGTGACATCTTCTAACGAAATGTCCTCTGGTGTTGCACTTTTAAAAAGAGTGTGTAAATCATTGGTACTGTAGACCCGGCATATTCAACCTGGCAGCCCAGAGGCAACCTCAGAGCGGCTCAGCGTTACAAGACAAAATAAGTAAACTACATTAAAAGTGTATGGAAGTAGCTAACGAGTGAGTCATTATGCTTCTGTTGAGAGTTGCACATGCTCAGTACCAATCAGGCACGATGTACACTGATGTGCCGGGTATCATATCTTTAACAAATTATCGCGTGGGTTCCAAACACGCTCGATAGCTTTTCAAAAACTCTGGCTATTGACAGTCACACGTGGGGAAGTACTCTCCTGAAAATAAGTCTCTGTCAACTGAAATGTAAAACTGATAATAAAAACCATCAGTGTAACCCTGCCTGCAGTGGCAAGTACTTGTTTATTTTAACATTACCGCCATCTCCAAACACTAAACCAATATGTTTGATTTACAATGAGTGCACTGCGGTAGTCAAAGAAGAAGAAGAAAAGCCATTTGCAGACACCGAAACAGTGAAAGAATGCATGCTGGCCATCGTGGATGGGGTAAATGACAACAATATTTAAGCTAATGTGACATCTGCTATTAAAAATGCACCCGCCTGACACTTCCAACTATTCAAGAAAGATTGATTCAAAATATTTTATTGATTATCAGAGCCTGAAAGATGTTTTATTCTGAAAAATGACCGGATCCATCTATGCATCTGTGCCTCGACACAAGTCAAGACATGTCAAACAATGATTTCCAAACTGCACTCACACTAATTCAGCGTAATGGTGGGTTGTTTTTTTTTTGTGCACTTTATATTTGTTTTTATGCCGGTCGCATCATTTTATTTCATCACACCTTGAAGGCCGGTCCATGAAAATATTGTCTTACATGAAACAGAAAAAAGTTGGGGACCAGTGGTTCGAAGTACAGATTTTTTTTTTTTATTCTTATAAGAACTCAAATATCATTTATACAGCAGTCATGTCTACAGCAGTCAAATGTCAATGTAAAAATGTGCAAACCAGTTTGATATCAAGACCGGTAAGACCGGTAACACAGAATTCTAACACCAACTTACTAATTCTGACTTTAATGAAGACACTCCTAAGCCTGTACCTATCTGCTTAGCTGTGATACTACTCTGTTAACGCTACATGTGGTGAAGATAGAGCTGAGAGTATTGTAGCGACCTCCCACTAAAGGGTTGATATCGCTGAGAGGTGCTTCTTGTCATTTTAATTTGCCAGAAGCTCTTGTACAAACAAATTTGAACAAAACTAAAAAAAAAATTAAACTTGTACACTTAGACCAGAGTCGATGAGTCCGCAAACAAATGCATGTGTGTTTGATTGTTTGACGGCAAATGCAACTGAATTTGTGATTAAATAGCCCTGCTGTATACCCGCCCTGACGAATAAATCTTTTTTTTATGTCTGCTGTGTTTGACCTCTTGCCTCATTGTTCCCATGAAATAAAGCCGTTAGCCCCGATGCTAGGAACATCTTAAATTTTACAACCACATCATGTGTGAATATGGAAAAATGTTTCCACTACACAGTACTTGGTGGTTTACGTGTGTGTTTTAGGTCATTTCACATTCATGTAATGTCTGCTGATAAGTTAAAAGGAACTGCCAAAGATATGCTCAGAAATAAACCAGTATTTCCATCTTTAAAGCGTATTTTGGTTACAATTTATTAAAATATATCTATTTAAAGTCATTTTTACTGAAGATACGTGTTGATGTAAGGAAATCAGCTGACACTGTTCATTTCTAAGCTTTAAAATATCAATTCAGGTACATTCACTGTATGAGACTGGCTATGCAAGCAAACAATATCACTTTGCTTTAAGAAATCTAAATTCCTGTGTAGTACTGCATTATGCTTCTCCGGTAAAAAGAAGTGTGGTAATGCATGCCAGCATCCATTCTCTTCTGGCTCAAATCCATTTAATCTTCTCACAAATCCCACCTCTAACGCTGCCTCACTAAGGATGAAGGATGGGTTGGAGACGAGGAAAAAAACTAACTGTTGCCTCACTTGAGAGAGAAAAAACAAACACACACATAAATCCAATTTGATCATGGCAGGTGAGATTAATTGAACCATTCTTTTAAAGGACAAAGGTAAGTTAACGTAAATAAATAAACCCAGCTGCCGACAATGCAAATATATATAAGGCAGGGCGCAGCACGTCGAGATATGGGACAGAACTGGCTGGGAGAAGCGACAGCTGACCAACAACGGACTGACTGATTTTTGTCCTTTTTATGACAAACAGGATGTTTTCTCTTCCCAACGGACACGTTGAAAATAAATATCCTGGGGATCAACTTATTGTCAGTCCTTTAGAAAACATGATGGGAAATATTTACTCATTCTGTATTGACAACCCATTAAAATTGCCTTAGGCTGTCCTCTAACATGTTTGTAAAAGTACAACAACATTTAGAAATGGTAATGGTCCAACGGAGAAAGGTGCATGTATCTCAGTTATTTATAAATTTGGCACAAACATTGTGCAGTTAGATTTCGTGTTAAACTAAACTGAACCTACAGGGGATGCCAGGATCGCTTGGACGTCAATCGTTATTGGCCATTATTCAGTAAAAATGTGCGTTTGGGATTAATGTTTCTGAGTCATGAATCATGAAAACCGATGCGTGGCATTTGTTTACTACAGATTTTGACCTCTCTAATATGGCAACCACACAGACACAGAGCGGAAATTGAATTATAATAACTTGATTAAAACTTTGGCCAAAAAATAAGACATCATTATGTGGTTTGTTTGACTGCGTGTATTGCCCAATTAAAATTTCACGGACGCTGAAATCGGCCTGAGAACCTGAGACTAAAAACCCTGAGATCAGAGCTGTCCCAAACATTTTACAGTCCGTGTTTGTTTTGTTTTTTTCCCTTTCTTTATGGGGCTGATTATAAATTCAAGCTGATAACTGAAACAACGACACACTAGGTATTCATGCATCCATCAAAATGGACACGGATATCTGTGTCATATTTCCTTTCCTGGATGAGTGCAGTTTGGAAATCATTGTTTGCTTTTCTAAGAAGGATGTTGACACACTTTTTCCACAGAAAACCATAAGGCAAAGCAGTGAGGAATTCCAGTGTGGCATGCTTCTCCTGCATTTCAGTCATCTCTTACAGAGATCTTATGTGGCTTGGGAGAAATCCACATAGCCTCCAGGTCTGGATACTAGTTGGAACATGGGATACTCAAACAGCCCATCGTAAAGGCCCTGTTTGTTTCTCGTCACAGTGAAGAAGCGCCCAGTGTGGCCACATATTACCAACAACTGTCACTTGTTCTTTCTCTCTCCTCTGACCAAACATCCATGTTATGTTTAATACATGAACTATTATCAAATGAAGGCCAGATTCCGGGAAAGCAGAAACTGAATCAAACGTATTACCTAGTCCCAATTCCCCTCCTCCACTTCACGTTTTTCACTCTCACTCTAATCAGCTCATGGGCCATAAATGAGATTTATCACTGGCACCAATTGGGGAGGGGAGGAAAAAAGGGTCTAGCGAAGACGAAGGGAGAGGGAGAATGGAGGCCAAGTCATGGAGAGCAGAGGGCACGAGCTATGGATCACAGCTGTTTGAGCTCACGATTAAAAATATATATATTATGTTATTCCCTGCTGATAATTATCCAAATGCATTAAACAAAAACTTTAAGTGGCATGTTATGGTAGGCCTCAAGAGTTTTAAAGTTTCTGAACAACTTGCTAATCCGGCTTTGTGACCCCCCTCCCCCTCTTCATGTTTTCTGTGTATCATCTTTACAGTTCCTGTAGGCTCTAAGCAGAGTATCGACAGATCCGGTGTGACCCTCAGAGTCCCTGACAGCCATCAACTGTCTGACACAGTGGGAACTTGGAAAGGCACAAACTTAAAACTAAGAAACAAGTAAAGGAGCAGTGAGTTGTGGTTTTTTTTAGCCTGACTGCTGCTATTAAAGCTTATAGCTGGATGGTAGAGCGAGGCCTGGTTGCAGGAGCGACTGGACAGCAAATAACACTAAGGCCATTGACCACGTCATTGGGGTTAAGGGCATCTGAGTAAAAAGACAGGATCTGACCAAGTCATTCACTGAATAGCATCAACAGTCACCTTAACAACCTACTATGTCATGGCTTGGTGAGGCCTGACTAGCTTTGGCTGCAGGTATCAGACACACTGGAAACTGCCGAAAACTGCAGGAAAGAAAAGAAAAAGTAGAGGGGACAGCTTTGTGAGAGCCATTTTCAGTTTTCCCCTAGTCACACCTCCAATTTTCTGAGTCATCCAAAGATATGCCAGCATGTTTGGTTTCTGTCGGACATTATTAGAGCATATATTTATTTTTAAACTCAAAATAGAGAAACTATGAAATTCAAGAAAACACCAGTGACCCTTAACTCTCATTGTGTAACAATCACATCACAGTGTAATAATAAACAGTATAGCTGCTTCTTTTCTTGGTAAGCATTTAGTTTTCCCAGCTACATCACGGTGTGATACACACACGTATTGCATACAATGTTTACATTACACTCGGTGCGCATCAGACAAAAGTTTATTCCCTGCAACTAGGTTGATTTGAACTTTTCCTATCTCATCTATCGATGTAATCGAAGGCACACGGGCACAAACAAGGATAGATCACTGAGAGCTTTGTAAGAAATGTCCAACTAACTCACGGTGTCACAAAGCTGCGCTCGCTTTCAGCGTTAAGCTTTTACTCGTTTACTCGTGCGGATGTTTATGCATTAAACTAAATATATGCATGTATACGTAATGGCGGATTTAGTGTAACGTTTTCACACAATTAATACCGTAGTAAGCCGAAATGTGGCTTCCTTTTGAAGAAAAGGGTACAGAGGCACACTGGTCTCCGCACAGCACAAAGGAAAGCAAGCCAAAGCTCTAAAGCTACGTTAGTCTTATCTGCCTACCACTGTTAGCTCACCGACCGACAAACGAGACATTTAACGAGCTCTAGCGAGAAAGCTAACACATCTTTTCTCATTTGTTCGCTTCATTAAGTCGGTCAGTAATGATTGAAGGCGAAATATAGCGCGATTCACTACGTTAGATCGCTTAAACAATACGTACTTTTTGGATAGCTAATTGTGCTAGCACGGTTAGCATAGCCTGTAGTCGTTTTTACACTTTTGGGTACGTACGTAATGTAGCTACCTAGTTTGCTGAAGAAAACCTATATATAAAACCCATATAATGTTCCCACTCTGGTGATTTTCTTTCATTCTTATGGCATTTCACATAAATGTGCGTGTTACTCTTTCATAATAGAGTTTTTATGAGCCACGTTACTCGCTTGGTTTGGCAATATCAAAGCTTATTACTAAGTAACCAGCTAGCTTTGTTAGCGGCTGGCCTTTCTTAACCGAGGCGCACTAATCTCGACATATCAACAATAATAATACGTCTCTTTATTTGCTGTCGTTACTCGCAACTTCCTTTCTCTCTCCTCTCGAACACTCACGCTAAAGTTTACCGATAACGTCTCTCCTGTGATAACGTTTTTAACTCAAGGCAACCGCTCAAAGAACCGGCGTAGCCCGTCGTGAAAAACCTAGGAGAGGCTACCCTGAACGCATCTCGTTCTAAGGCAAACTGCCGATGTGTCGCTCGCCTTTCCACAATATCACCGGATTACACTCACCGTTAACGTGTTACTTGTCCCCAATCCGAACCCCGAGCGAAACGGCCGCGTTTGAGCGAAGACTCGCGTCAAAGTAACACAAATGAGGAATTTTATCCAACTTATTCTTCTTAGTTGTTTTCTTCACTTCCTGATTGAGACGGTGCCATTTTGAATAGCGAAAAAATATATTTCCGCCGCTGTCGTCACACGCGCACGCACCGCCGCTCGACGATCGCGAGCAGAAAAAAAAACAGACCCAGGCCTTTAAATAGTTCAGTGGTTGTTTGGACAACACCTGAACCAACACTTAAAAACAATAATAAATACAGTAAAATGATGCCACACGACACATTAAATGAACCATTTACAGCTCAGTTATTGGCCTTAATGTCAATGCATGAAATAAAACAGATAGATAGATAGATAGATAGATAGATAGATAGATAGATAGATAGATAGATAGATAGATAGATAGATAGATATTTTATTGATCCAAATTCAAGCATCCAGTAGCAGCATGCAAACATACATTGAACATACATTAGCAATTAACCTATAACAGTATCCATATGTTAAAACTGACATTTGCAGAAAAATTCAACATTTGCATGGGATTTAAATGTGTACAGAGGAATTCAAAATGTGCAAAGGAGTTAAATGCTAAAAGTTAAAAAATGTGCAGAGGAATTTGCATAGAAAATAAAGATATAACTGTGTTAAGAGGTTAACCAGTGCTAAACATCTATACTAAAACTATATAAAAAATAGAAAGTGACCGTAGAAATAAAAATATGAGAAAGAACTACAAATGGGGGTAAAGGACTGTGTACAATTAAATTAGGCTGTAAACAGATGAATGAAAGTCACATTTACAGCATGTAGCAGATGTAGTCAGAAATGACAATGACAGAGAATCCAGGAAGTAGTGCAAAGAGGGGCAGATAGATAGATAGATAGATAGATAGATAGATAGATAGATAGATAGATAGATAGATAGATAGATAGATAGATAGATAGATAGATAGATAGATAGATAGATAGAAGAATATCTTTATTGTCATTATGCAATGCATAACAAAATTTAAAATGCATAACAGTATCAAACATACAGTATATACAGAGCATCAGTCCATGAATTATTTCATGTGGTCATTTAGGGCAGTGACGGCCTTAGCATAGAAGCAGTTTTTTAGTGGGTTTGTGTGGGTTTTTAATGTCCTGTATCGCCTGCCTGAGGGTATCTGTTCAAATAGGAGGATAGATTAAGATAGAGTACTTTAGAAATATTCTTGTGTTTCAGCCATGTTTCAAGTTTCAGGTTTATTTGTCATATACAGCTTAACACAGGCTCAACAATGCAATGCAAATGTGTTGGACAATAGGAACAGGTCAGCTCTCTTCTGCATTAAGAGTACCTTAACTGTGTAAAAGCACTACATATAGTGATAAAGAAATAAGCTAAAGAAGTAAAATACAATACTAGAAAAAAATTAGGCAAAAAAGAATAGTATAAAATACAAAATATAGTAAAATAGAATATGAATGAGTGTTCTATACATTGTACAACTGACAAGTGACAAGGTTGTGACAACTATATTCTGCAGCCGCAGTATTACAAACACAACACAGGCATACTATATGTACCAAAAGACATGAGGCAGATAAAAATTGAAGTGTATAATCACAGTATAAATACAATTATAGTTGAAGTTAAGGAAGAGCATATTGTTCTATCTATGTAAGAAATATACAAAATATACAAAGAAAAATATACACATAAACGTAAGTTGTGCAAAAACAATGTATATTTTACAATCTTGGTCCAAGAATGAGTGAGTGCAAGTTATGTGTCAACTGTGCATTTCCAAATATCAACGGTCACAGAACAAGTCTCCTCGTGACGTCCTGTAGTGGTCCTTTAACTTAATAATAATAATAAGCTCATAAAATGTAATTTTTCCTGATTTGTCTGACAAAATAAAAATCTACTACTTGATGGTACATATTTATAAATTGATATTTTGTAAACTATCTGTAAGATGAAAAATGTTTATTAATCTCTCATCTACAAATAATAATTATATGCAAGCTGGGTTTAGGTTGGTTTACACTATGTTTTATGTAGAATCAGGTGACAAGTAGGTAGTAAGTATTGACAAGTAGGTTTTCATGCAACAAATTTGTCTTGGTGTTTTTGGTACTTTAAAAAAGTAATCCAGTAAAGTTATTTATCATTTTATATAAATGATTCTCACATTATTAATTGTTTTTTCTAAAAACTAGCTGTAAAATTTTACCTTTTACAATTAGAAATGACATCACAACAATCATTTCTACACACAGCCACAAATTAGTCAGTAGGTCCGGCATATAGCAGCCATTAGTTAAAGCCATAGTACTAGTACTTCAGATTTACAATAAAGGTGTCCCTTTGTATATACAGTATATACTCCAAAGAACATTCAAAAGGGAAAAAACATTAAAAAAAGCTCTTCAAACCGACTTAAAGAACTATTTGTTTTAACTTTAAACAGCAAAAAACGGTTTTCCAGAGAACTCAGGGTGCTCCAGAGCACTTATGAAGAACCAGTTTTTCCTCGAGTGTAGAGATTTGTGTACGTTTGTATGACCTATAACAGATGAAAGCTTTTGAAGTTAATTGAACCATTAAACTTTATCATATCTGAAAATTGAGTCAGGCCTTTTCAATCAAATCGTTCTAGGAAAGAGATCTATAAATAAATGTTCCTCCATGAAGCATTAACTATTATTAATATGCTGTACTTCTTTATGGAGCACGTATGGCTGCAGCACAAAGATAAAATTGACTATTTAAGTTGAAGTCCATTTAATTTTGTTTCTTTTAAAGCTGCAAATTATTTAAGATAAATGTCATGGTGAAAATTATAACTAAACATCCCTAAAATACCCTCAGATTACTTAAGTAAAAAACAACATATGAGAACCTTAATTTTAATTAACTAACATATCATTTCTTTTTATAATATTACTTGGATTTGCATGGTTTTGCAATTGTTTTGTCTCTTACTTTAAGAAACCATGGGTCTAAATTTAGCCCACAGTACTTTAAATACCATTACTGGTGCTATGACTGTTACTACCACCTCTACTACTAACCATAGTGATAATCAAAGGTAGTGACTAATTAATGTAGAAAATGCTCACAATGCAAACTGGATAAAATCAGAAATGACTCAGAAGGCAACACATTGCACATCTGAATGCAACACCATATAAGTACAATAAAACAAAGAAATCTAATGTAGATATTTTTCTGTATTTTTTGAGTGCATTTTTCTTTGCGCGACTAAAACCAAATATGTTTCATGACTGTGTCATGCATGGTATTTCATTCAAATCACTTGGACAAATTTCCCGCAGACGGTTATTGTATTGCATTTCATTTCAGATGTTAAACAAAGCACATGTTCATCTTCCTGCTGCAGGTCGCTGTCTCATTTTGGCATCCATCTGTCTATTTCACATTATTGAACGACAAAGCTGGAAGAGCTCCAGTTGTTTCCAGCAAACACACACTGCCACTGCTTTCCTGGTATTACAGTCCCCCCTTTTCCCAACAAAGGAGGGTGGTGGGAAGCAAAGGGGCGGTGTGTGTGTGTGTGTGTGTGTGTGTGTGCGCGTGCTCATATTCAAGGTACTGTTAGTGAAAGACTGGCAGGCTTTGCGCTTTCCTTTCTGATATTATTGTATTGTCTTATGTCAGCAAGGTGGCGGATAATGATACGGGATGTAAAAGCAGTATAAATGCATAACTGTTTAGCTGCACCTGTATAATGCAAATGAGCTGTTTATGGAGGAAAATTTCAGCTCACGCTTACATTGCTCTTCATCTTTAGTACTGTATCAGAGGTGATTCAACACAACAACAGCAGATACCTGTGATGTATCAACCCCTAAACTAAAAGTTTATTTGATGTTATATCTCAAAACTAACTGCTTTTATTTCCATTGGTACATATTCTGCTCTTTTAGTTTGAATTTGGCGCGCCCTACTGGAACCATACTGCAAATACTTTTAGTTTAAAGTGAACTGGATCTTAGAGTCATGTCTGTTTAAGGATAACTGAGACTAACTGAAGGATATAAGTAGCAAGCTGTAATTCCAGGGGCTTAGCAAAGGCACATAAAGCAGAGACATTACTCTGAGGATTTGCCTCTGTTGAGCAATTTTTTTGAATGATCAAGAAAGCGCTGCAGAATTATTCCCCACTTCCTGTTTGTGTTGCCATGACATCTAGAGCGGTCTGCAATAAATGACAGAACTACAGGGATCTCACAGCTTGTCTCTCACAGTTTTTCCCCATTCAGCTGCTGTTCATTGTGACTCTTAAGCAAGTTAGTGACTTTAAATAGTACAGTACATACACGCCCAGTTCAGAGGACGAGTCAAAAGCCACGTCAAAGACTTCTTTTGTAGAAGAAGCAGAGAAGGGTTTGTTAGAAGACTGGTGGTAAATTTGAACTATGGGATAGTTGATTCATCTGCATTTGTTGGACTTTTTTGGTGAATGGAATAATAAGAGAAAGAAAGAAAGAAAGAAAGAAAGAAAGAAAGAAAGAAAGAAAGAAAGAAAGAAAGAAAGAAAGAAAGAAAGAAAGAAAGAAAGAAAATTCACTTTTGGTGCTTGATCCTCATAAAGATATATAGTACTGTCACATACACTTCAGACAGCATGCAGTGCACATATTTCATAACTCGCAAGATTAAGTGCTTTGTAGAACAGGAATCAGTATAATTTGAAAGTTTGTCGCTGTCTAAAGTGGAATGTCGGCCTGTTCTCTAATACGACTTATGTAAATCTCTGACAAAACCAAATTGCACAACTTTCCTCCCAAAAGCTTCTTTGTCCCCACTTCATTATTTTCCCAGTAAAGGCCATGGGTGCCCCAGGCTGGCTGTAATTTGATTAATCCACAGAAAGGGTAGCCAGACGGTAAGAGCCAGCTCTGCTTCTTCTCCACTCTATACAAAATTACATATCTCATTTGGGATTTAATTTCATGACATTCAATTTTATTTAAAAGGCTTACTGTATTTCATTTGGTCCAATTCTCATAAATATATTGATGTCGTGATATAATTTGAATGCTGATTTAATCAAATATTATTGCAATTGCTGGAGTAGATTTTATTGACTTAATACTGATAAGTTTATTGTGTTTTTTCAGCAGTGCTGTGGATTCTTTAGAGAGGGAGGCTGAACGGCTTTTAAAGAGATGGAGACCTTAGTCTTTTTATTCTCATTTTCCGCCCTCGGCGTTCTCTATGTCATGAACACCGTCCCTCTGTTTCAAGAGTAAGTCTTTTACTGATTTCTTATTGCTCAGTGTCAGCATACATCTATTTAATGCACAGGTACACACTTTTCTGATTTTTGGAACGGCTGTGTAAATTATTGCTATAGAATAGTAATATCATTTACACAGTAAAATGATAAAACTCTCACAAGTATTAACTGTACTGAAAATGTATTCTTATACAGTCAAGACTGGTATAATTACAATAGAACTACCAGAATAGTGCAGGTGATCCTTCCTGTATCATCGATAGTATACTTTACCACCACTAGAGCACACTGTAAGCTTAAAACTCACAGTATATTTCTGTCTGTGTTAGATTGGGGCTGCCTCCTTTACCACGCTGAGATGATTGAAAGAGTGTATTTGCTAAATTTGTCTTTAGTTGTGTAACAAATTATCAACCCTGTCATTTCTTGGTGGGGGCAAGAGAATGAAAAGGAAGCAAAAAAAAAAAGAAAGAAGGCAATGTGAAGCAAGCAGACGTTTTGGAGATAATCTGTTAATGATGTTGGAGATAACAACTTTTCTAAGCTGTAAGGGTTCATTTTTTTTTTTTATCCAAGGCTAATCTCTTTCATGTGTTCATTGACATACTGCCTTTATAGTGTTGTCTACAGCTGATGATTGCACCCTGAAACTTTATAGGCTGAGAAAATAGAGCTGATGGTAAAAAACATGTTCCACCCCTCTTTCAAACTTTTTAAGAACATATTTCTCATTTCCAATAGACTTTTATATCCCTCTTGTGTACACATCACTGCTGGCTCTTTTCTGAGTGTGTGGACATTGACAATCAATACAGATTGCACAGAAGAGTTTGATAAATTGCTCTTGACATACAATATGCCTCGTGCTCTCCCACTCTGCAAACAAACAGTATTGTGTGCATAAATCTTCCTGTACCGTTGAATTGGAGAGGTAGCAAGGGAGCTTCCCTTTGCTCTCGCAGCATTTGTTTTTTTTCTCTGAGCACACATTGTGAGTTTTCCTAGGATGTAATGTTGTTTACTAAGAGATACCTAACGCACATTAATCTTTTCTAGTGCACGGCAGAAGTACCTTTGACCAGTAAACATGGAGAGCAGTGCTGAACTAACATGGCCTTAACTTGCTGCTTCCCACACCTCTGCCTATGATTGATTATGCCTTAGTAAAGCTGTGTTTTTAAGCCATTGGTAGGCATACAACCACAGCATTATGAGAGGTTGGATATTGCAGATCTAAAGTCTAACAAGGGAAAGTTATTGTAATGTATACTAGAAGTATAAAATATGGCTTAATACATCATTCTGTAACATTGTCTCGAAAAAAATTGGACAACAAGACCAGTGTAGCAAGATAATTATAAGATTTTAAAAATATTGTCTATGACAAAACAAGCCATCCAATGCAATGAAAAAGCGGCATAATCTTATTTTAAAAAGATTTTGCACCAGAGACTTTGTCAGATCAATACCAGCAACACAAAATCAAAATTTTTATGTCAGGACCAAGTGAAGCTTCAAACTCAATATATTTTTAAAAGCTCAGAGACTAAATCTGAGCCCTCTGCTTGTATCTTATGTGGTGGCAGGATATCAGGAGGGTAAATTCAATGTGACACTGCCAGCTCACCAAGAAACTCCAGACACACAAACTACCACACCAACGCTGCCTTCTTTGCTCTCTCTGGGTGCAGTGCATCCATCACGCGGATTTCTCCTCATACTTCTGCATTATTTCTCCTCATGCTAACTGTGGTGTGCTGCGTGATTATTATTCTCACTGACTTCCCATTCATCATCATTTACTAATTTAGCACTGCGGAAAAAAAAAAAACTGCCACAACTTCCATGGGGGAAACTAATTAGTGGGGAGAATGAAGCAGAAAATCAGAGGGAGATGTCTAAATGTGCAGTGTCAGCAGGGAAATTGTGTTAAAAACATGGACAATGTGTTGTTATTTTATTAGATAACAGTTGGATTTCTCTTCTTTCACAGGCCTTATGTGATCTTGGAGGTTGGAGTTGCTGTCCTGGTGGTTGTGTTTCTGTTTTACTTCCTCATCACTCGGGGCAACCCACCAAAAGACGTCTTATTCTTCGGTAATTAACACAACTATGTGCATTTCTCAACTTACTTGCAACATATTTCTAAATACACTTACTACGTACAGAGGTTAATCACTGCTAAACATAGTACTACTAATACCACTACTATACGTTGTGCCAGAGCTAATTCAGATTTCCACAAAAGGGTTTCCAGAACTTTCGCCCGCTGTGTTGAAATAAAAACATGAACTGTGCTGAATGTGATTTCACCTTATATGTCGAAAGCTGCTTAGACTGATCAGGCTCAGTGCAGAGCTTATCCAGACTTTTCTGAGGCATGACTGTCCCTAACCCTTTGTAAGCTAAGGACCTTCACAGCACTTGTACTCACTTAACCCTTAGCTATTCTTTTGAGACTTGGAGTCCTTGAAACCTGGAAGAAAAATCCACTCCACAGTCTCTCCTCTTGTACAATAACATTCATACTCTACCATTGATTTAATCTGAATGACATAAGGATGTTTGTATTCAGTGACAGCAGCAGCTTGAGCATTTCTTTTCTGCACACACTTTTATTTAAGCTTCCCTGCATTCATTTGTGTCATATTGTTCCTTGTTATGTGTATAGCTATTGGTCAGATTTGTTCTCCATTTCTACCCACTGGTTTCTCTGCAAACACATCCCTGCAGCTGACGCCAGGGGCTATGCTAGTGGGACAGAAACCAGAACAGCCACAACAGTGAGGGCAACGTTGTGGCAGGATCTTCTCAATGACAGAGAGCTATAATCCCCCTGCTATCTCACCTGTTAGATGTCAGAGATAAACCTGGTTGTCCTAAGGATTAGAGAGACACTGGTACACAGGAGAGACAAAATGTGTGTGTGTGTGTATGTGTGAGCTTGTGCATGTAATATGTGCATCTGTGTTGAAGGACAGATAGGAAGAATATGATACAGTGGTATGTGCTGAAAGATGTCTGTGTCACCACACACAGTGATTTACAGTGATTCACTTTATAATTGTGCTCCAGACAGTAAATCACTGTAATGGCTTTTACATCTGTTCACTATGAACTGATTCCAGCTGTAAATCACCAATGCAGACGTGTGCTTTCCCCAACGTTATTGTGTAGATGCAAATTTTTCTCTGTTTTCTGTTTATCCCAGTTGTGTTTGATAATACTAATGTATACTGTCTATTAACAGTTATCAGTGGAGTCAGTGTGTGCATACTGAATGTCCCAAACACTCATATCTCCCCAACTGGTGTGTATAGTTGTAACCATGCAGAAAAGGTCCATTGCCTCGTATTGTTTACTGCACACGCTAAGTCTGCCATGAACTAATCAGCACCGGCAACATTTTTCCAGTCATTAACACTCAAATGGGCATGCTATCCACTATAATCTCCTCTAACGGTTTATCATAGACAGCAGAGGTACGCTGCGTGTGCCCGTGCTGGTTGTTATATTCCACAATTATATTGTGCTGTTGAATTTCATGCTGTACTGCACTCTGACGATGTCCAAGCCAAGCAACATCTCTTGTGATCATCTGCTGAAAGTCTCCAACATGCTGCAGCCAATGTTTTTTGGTATGGATGTGTGTTGTGGTCCATTTAATGTTCACCAGTGAGATTTCTACCTTCAAAAAAGTCCACTAATGGCCATGGCGACGCACAAACCTGCCTTCCTGGCACCCCTTGTCACAGGGTAAGATCATGCCATGGATCTTGGAGAGGGACTTTGCTGGTGTATGGGCACTCGCCCTCAACGTTTCTTGCAAAGAGCCCGCAAGGAGAAAAGAACTTAGTTAGTTACCTTGTTAGTAAAAGTATGAGTAGAGCCCATACGCCACTCTTGCTTGTGCAGCTCCACACTTAAAATTTGTGGCCTTGTGGGCTCTCTGAGGACAGAAGAATGCTGTTCACCATACAGACTCAATATAAACACGCCTCCAGCTTACATCACTACTTTAGACTTCATTTTCTCCCGACGCTGTCCTATAAATCAATGACTATTTAGTTGAAGTAAAATATCTTGAACTCCATAAGAGTGGATTAAAAAAAACGGAGTTAGACAGACATTTAGGAGACATGGCATTCTTTGCTAATTCGCTGTATTTGTATGCATTTTTCAAAGTATGTAGACAAGAGTAATTCCATGAAACTTTCAAAATCACAGTGGCTTCCGGGTGACATTTGTTAAAAGCTGAGAAAGCTGCTTAACACGTCAAGCCTGAGTCATGCAAAGTTGTGTTGTATAGTGGCAGCTCCCTCCCACTCACCTTCTCTTACATATGCACACACACATACATACACACGCCTGAAACAAAATGACTTTGTTGTTTATGTTATACTGTTTCTCGCTTTTGCAGTTTTTGCTGAATTTTCCTTCACTTGCGTCATTGACCTGACGAGTGCCTTGGAGTATGACGGCATTATCTCTGGCTTTATGGAATTCTACCAAAAGACAGTATGTTAATTATTCCAGCATCTAAAATCCTGATGATAAGTTGTACCTGGTGTACAAAGACAACAATATCTCTATCTGTTGCTGGACTTGAAATACTTTTGAAAGATTATACAGGAAGCAAGCATCAAATCAGAGCACAGAAGGCTCCATTTTAACCTGCTGTTTGTGTTTTAGGGAGAGCCCTATCTGGGAACAGCTTATGCCATTATGATGTGTTACTGGGATGGAATAGCGCACTTTATCATGTACCTGGTGATGATCAGCAGGATAACAGACAGGTGGGTGATGGTCAAGTCAGTTAAAGTCACATCAAGCTCATTTATCCCGCTTTCCATCACAAAATGTCCGCCTCAAATGACTACACAAAGACCTATAGTGCCCCATCCAACTGAGCAAACAACTACCTAGGGAGGTTATGCAAGTCTGAATGTGGCAATAACACATCACACTATGAAGATTAAAATGTTCTACAGCACACAAAAGGCTTCAGACCTTCTATTTTCATATATTAAATTTTCTCCACTGCTGAGATACACAGGGTGCGTTTATCACATAAAATACACACAATGGCTTGAATAAAACAGTAAGTTTAGAATAGTGAGGGTCCTCCAGAGTGAGTTAGTCATGAAGTGCAGTCAGTGAGTTCAAGAGTTCAGTGCGAGTGTTGCCTTGGGGCATGTGCTATCATGGAAATGAAATCTTCTTTTAAACAATATAAAGCTTTTTACTGCTGGGAAATGTGTAAGAAGTTTATAGCCTTAGAGCCATGTTGGCTGACCAGCACTCTTCTATCTCACGTGCTATCTCTACAATAGTATCATCACCCCTGTTTTTTTGGTTTCTTCCCCAGGAGAGCCTACCGTACCCTGGGCTTGTTCTGGGCTGGCTCTTTGTGTGCCAACATGAGCGTGTTTATTGCCGGGATAGTGGCAGGTAAGCTTCATTGTCTATTCCCCCTCTACCAGTCCCGTGATGACAAGCTTTAATCAAGTGAACATCTGCACTGCCATGTACCATCAGTGTCACAGTTCAGCCTGCCAACAAAATACACACAAGCCCCATGCCTCTCTTGCCGTCACAACCCACAGAACAAAGCAGAAAGCAGACTTAAAGCATCTGTTGTTGGCATTTCAAACTGCGTACATCATTGTCACGAGATCAAGCTCGTCCACGGACGATGTGTTGTTCTCTCTGTTGTGTTATCATAGATGCACTAAAGTGCCCTGTGGAGGTTTTATACGAGTAATAAGTACGAATAAGTTTACATTGAGATGTTTGCAGTGTGTCCTTGTATGGGTGAGTAAAAACTGCTAAAAGTCTCTTTCTTTTTCTTTATTACATCCAGGTAAATATGGATCAGAGATCCGTCCAGCCTTCTGGCTCAACTTTCTCTTCCTTTTGATGCCCGTATGGGGAGCCATCACACTATTCACTAAGCCCAAGGACAGACCACTAATCGGTGGATACAATGTAAGCCTAATGCATCAATGGCTAGACCTTGATAGAAAGTTGAAGTGGTTTAGAGAAGTAGTGTTTGTGTGTATTTAATCATGGTTTAACACAGCACAGTTTAATTTGACGCAGACCACCAAAGATGACAAAGGGAAGCCAATTAAGTCATTAATACATATTTATGAGCTGCTATAATTTCCAGTAGTGTATCAGTGTGACGGCAGGAATTGTGGTGTAATCAGTATGTTATCACACGGCGTTACAATGTTCAGAATGCCATGCCAAGTCGATCTTAAGGGTATAACACACAGTAGCTGATTCTCAAGCACAAAATTATCTTGAGTGGGCGATTGTTATGTTCCCAGCCCTCAATTTAGCTTTAACCCACTGCAACCTTGATTCAAAGTGAAAGCTTAAGTATGTCTTGGACTTACAGCCGCTATAATCAGTACTTATATATTAACAATGGATCACATGCTTGTGGTGACAAACTCTGAAGTTTTCCTCAGTTCTACAGAGCCTTTTAAAGTCTTTCAGCTCATTGTTTTGGTTTTCTCATTGGAGTCATTTTCAGCTGTAGAGGGCAGCTTTTTGAGTGAAAAAACATCCGGTGAGCGTCAAATAGCAGACAAACAAAGTTAGCATCTAGTGAACATAGTGGTGCATTGAGCAGCTAACAAGCTGGATACTGTATTTCCTTCAGGAGGTGGCAGAGACAACAGAGCTAAAAGAAGAGTGAATATTGGGCTTTTATTCACCAGGCAGACAAAAACATGACTACAAATAAATGATAATGTTGTTCAGGCTCTACAACTTAACTCAACAACTTAAATGTATTCATTTGGTTGCAACTTCACTGTTAGGTGCCACTAAATCCTACACACTGGACATTTAACAAAGTCCTTTTCCAAGTGGCCAAAAATCAGTTACAGCAGATTCAGAGACAATTCACATATTCAGTCATTCCACTGTGTAGTCTGCTTCAAATGAGCGTGACAGTATGCTATAAAACCACGACGCTGACTAGCCAACTCCATACTGTACATTGTGTTGACATCTCTCCACAGGCCCAGCACGCCCAGAGCATGAAGCTGATCTGGCGTCCCTTGGATCTGATCCTGGTGCTGCTCCTGTTAGCTTCCATGGCCTTCACCATCCTGAGAGGCTTGGTAAGTGTACACCACAGCCATGTTATGGACAGAGTTTAGAGCGAGGCTGTGATGGTAGTTTTAAAAGTCATGTAGCCTGCAATCTTGCAGCTCACACAGGGACTGTTGAGGATTTAATCAGTATGTATTATTTTGCTTTAGCAAAAGAACAAGCAGTAATTGAGCCACATGGGAACGTTATGTGTTTGTTCTGTACAAAGGATCGGGCAATGATCTATAAATTGCGTATTGTATTATAATTACTATGCTAGATTCAGTGTATTGTACAGTATTTGATAATAAAATAAAAGATTATCATTAAATGAAATGCTCACCAACACATTATACCTTCTTTCTTTCAAAACTGTGAACAAAGTGAACAAAAGACATGTTGGAAATCAATTAGTGAGTTTTAAAGACGGTTGTATACTTCACCTTAAGACAGAGCCAGGCTAGTCGTTTCCCCCTGTTTCTAGTATGTGTGCTAAGCTAAGCTAACTGGCTGATGGCTGTACGCTTCATATTTACTGGACAGATATGAGAGTGGGGTAAAACTTGAGGAGTTCATGGGGTATCTGTAACATTTCAGCTGCTTTGCTTGGTCTGCAGATGTTTAACAGATTAACTACAGAGTATACAGGATGTGACAATTCATGAACATAACCTAACCAGGATGCTTTTTGTGCCTAAACTTAACCAAATGTAATATATTTATACATATTTATTTGTGAAACAGTTGAATTGTTGAACTGATAAGTTGTTCAAATGCTACAAATACGCAATAAACTGTGGCTGGACTATCCAAATTAACTGTTATCAAGAGTGGTATTAATGCTGTTGCTATTGCTGTTATTTTGTCCACCCTCTGTAGGTGGCTCTGGACTCTCCACTAGAAGCCTGTTCCATCTACCTGAGGCACTATGAACCCTACCTGAAGGATCCTGTGGGCTACCCCAGAGTTATGGTGGGTGCTTTTTTCTCTGCCTGCCTTTACACTCAGCCTCTGTCTGCACCTGAACGCTTCTCTCCGTCCTGCTTTAAATAACCAGCCAAATAATAGACCTCTGCTTTCATGAATATCACTCTGAGTGTGCTGGAAGCTTGCCCTTATTGCCTCCACTCTTTTAGCCAGCAGTTCATTACAGAGCCATTTT